>VMOF01000379.1:16320280-16715280 GCA_011764245.1 Trialeurodes vaporariorum
AAATCCGTCTAATTTTCACCATGAAATAATTGATATCTGTTTGTAATCTATTCTGAAGAAAAATCCGTCTAATTTTCACCATGAAATAATTGATATCTGTTTGTAATAACGTCCTCCCAAAGATTACTATGTATAAGTATTTCACTATGGTAAATGTTCATTTATCATAAGGTAAACAACCCAGGGCATCCCTAAATTTTGCATCAGTTACTTGAAGGTTATGTTTTCAAATTTTTATATATAAATAAAAAATAAATAAATAATTTATTTATTTATTTTTGCTTGCACTGGCTGGCAGTGATGTTAAAAGAAGGCAACAAACAGCTAAATAATAGCACCAATAGTTTTGTTTCTCATTTTTGGTGAGGCGAAGCAACCGAAAGGAAGTTCTACGCATTTGCGGAGTATTTTTCCGTATTTTTCATAAATTTCAGAAATTTCATGAAATATTTCACGTGAAATTTCACGATTTTATTTTTCATGAAATTTTCGAACCCTGCCCATAAATCCTCCCTATTGCTATAGCTAATGGGGCTATTGCACACTTTTGCTATAAGCGATTTAATAGTCGATTATGGCGTAAAAACCTCAAAAAATAACGATGGTGGCACTAAAAACTTCCAAAATCCCCTCCTAAACTCAATAAACGCAGTTGTTTGCGCGAGCGTAATGGTGGCCGAAGGCACTAACAATGGGAGATTCCTATCTTAATTTCGTCACTCTTTCTATGCTGACAAGGATGATTCACAGAGTAATTAGTCATCAGAGTGATGATCCACAGCCGATGAATGGTGCCGCAACACCAAGTGACACCGGTGTCAAATGAAAGTAGTCTCTTATTGGTCACTTCTTGATGGAGTTTCAGAATTGTTAGATGGGAATCTCCCATTGTTAGTGCCTTCGGCCACCATTACGCTCCCGCAAATAACTGCGTTTATTGAGTTTAGGAGTGGATTTTGGAAGTTTTTAGTGCCGCCATCGTTATTTTTTGAGGTTTTTACGGAATAATTGACTATTAAATCGCTTATAGCAAAAGTGTGCAATAGCCCCATTGGAGTGAATCCACCAGAGACAAATAGAGACGGAGCACTTAACGGCTGAAAGCAGATGAGGCACGCTGAATTCTCGCGGATTCAACAAAACAATTTAGGGTCATTCCACAGTACATGTGACACCCGTAACACTATTGATCGACATCTTTTGGTTTGAAGAAAAATAATGTCATTCAATCAAAATTATTCTACAAAAGCTCATTTCTTTCTTAGCCTCAAAAATGCAACAAATTTATTGGTAGGTACCTGAGAAATATTACTTTAAAGTGTTACGGGTGTCACATTTTCAGTGGAATGACGTAGTCAACGTCACAGGGTGTTGAATGTTGAGCAGCCTCATCTACACTTCCCAGCCTATCCTCTTTGTGCAGTGGTGGATCCAGAAAATTTTTCTGGGGGAGGGGGGGGACGCCTGTGAAATTTTGAAATTTAAAGCGTTGGTGGAAGCAATGTCGGGATATGTTCTAAAGAAAAAAGGCAAAATGTGCGGCTTCGGGGGGGGGGGGGTGCCGGGTGCCCCCGTGCCCCCCTCCCCGTGGATCCGCCACTGCCTCTGTGTCCACCGAATGTCACCGTTCAACACCCTGTGACATAAAAACTTGTTGACTGTTGTTTTACATGTTGTTTTGTTGAATCCCCGAAAAATCAGTGTGAATAAAATCTTCCCCTACGTAATTTAGCGTAGTGCTCCGTCTATCCATTTGTCTCTGGAATCTACTGTGCGACGGCGCGTGGCGGTTGTTTCGAGGATCGAACACACGTGACAAGAAGTCGAGTCGGCAGTCAGTCGCGGGATCCTATAACAAGCGCAGCGGCGAAACATAAACACACCAAAAATGAATCACTTCTTCTTTTTTTGTTGTTGCTTTTTTAATGGCGTGAAATTACCTTCTTTTTACCTGTATACCGATCGGTATGAGTATATAGTATAAGTGCACGACCGTAATTACGGCGCTCGCGACTCACTCACTCTATGCCTGGAAGTCTCGAGACTTTACGGAATCGGAGCCGGAGGAGAGAGAGAGAGAGAGAGAGAGAGAGAGAGAGAGAGAGAGAGAGAGAGAGAGAGAGAGGGAGAGAGAGAGAGTGAGAGAGAGAGAGGGGGGGAGAGAGAGAGAGAGAGGAGTCGAATTAACCGAAACTGGGAAGAATTTCATCGTCAACCGCTCCGATTGAAGATCGTTGAGTGTTGCGAGCGGTGTGGTGACGAGAGAACTAGCTCCTTCCGTCTCCGCAGTCCGATCATCCATCATCAACCGGTGTTGTCGGATGCAAGAAATGTCACGTAAAAAAAAATACAAAAAAAATAAATAAAAATAATTGATGATAAAAAAAAGAAAAAAGTTCAAGCAAAAAAAAAAAAAAAAAACGCGGCAAACGAAATTTTGCACGTGGAGTCAGGTCAACGAGCTTGATGCATTCTTTTAGAGTCGCGGTCTTATCGGGACAAACTTAACCGATTCTTGGGGCCGAGTTGTAACCCTTTCATACTTGAGATTATTTTTGTTTAGGGACCAATAAATGTTCGGTATACAGACGGTCCTGCCCCCAGATGATTGGTGAGCACCCAAGGCCATTTAAAACCACACGTAAACGCTCACCATTCAACGTCATTTGGGGACCGTAAGTACCGAACATTTATTAGTCCCAAAAACGCATTTTTGACCAACATAGTTAATCTAAGCGCTGTACAATGGTCTGAAATCGGGAAAAAGTGGCCAAAAGTCAGAGGAAGAAACTTATCAGAAACTATCGTTTTCTACCTTTTAAGCTGGATTCAAAACTTTCCAGCGGCATTTTCAGTCTAAATTAACTTGTTTAGAGTGTTCTCTGTGACTAATATTGGTCTTGAAATGTTATAAATGGTAATTAATGAGAAATTTATTTTCTGGTTTTTGGCCAGATTTTGACGATATCACCATCATAGTACGCTTTCTCCTCAACTAAAGTTCAAAGTCACACTCTCAAATAGTGACATGTGGTGCTATCTATTGATCCAGAATCTCACTCCAGGAATCGCCTTAAATGTGACACTATGACAAACTCCCGGAGATTTTAACCCGATAGATGGCGTTACACTTGTCGCTGGCTCTGAAAATAGCCGTTTTTTGACGGTTATCGGCTGTTTTCTCTGAACAGACGAATACGAGACGACACATCAAATCGTCAGCACCTGCGTAATTTTTTGCTTGATTTTTTAAGCTAAAAACGGGCCAAATTGGTTCAGAAATAAAGACGTATTTATGGGAGGAAAAAATCAAATGTGATTTGGAGTTGTATCAGCAAAGATTACAAGTGAAACCGAAACCTGTAATCTGTTCTGATACAACTCCAAATTACATTTGATATTTTCCTCCCACAAATCCGTCTTTATTTCTGGACCAATTTGGCCCGTTTTTAGCTTACAAAATCAAGCAACAAATTTCGCAGGTGCTAACGATCCGTTTTTTTCGTCTCTTATTAGTCTGTTCAGAGAAAACAGCCAAAAACCGTCGAAAAACGGCTATTTTCGGAGCCAGCGACACATGTAACGCCATCTATATGTATCGGATTAAAATCTCCGGGAAATAGCTATAGAGTCACCTTAATGCGATACAAATAATGGACCACAAAGAATAAAATTGGACATAACGTCTTTTGAGAACCGCGCCTGCCGATTCGGCATCCGTGCCGAGATTTAAGTGGTGACTTGCAGCGACTTCTTTCCTCCCGTCGAGTTGTCGGGAGTCCTCCGTCTTCATCAGCTTCACCTCATCACCTCATCACCTCATCAACGGACGCGTGGCGGGGCGGGGGTCTCAGGAATGGGGTACGGGTCAATGTGGGGGGGGGGGGGTAGCGGTGCCGCGCGGCTTCGTTCATAACGACGACAAGAGAGTCTGATTGAGAGTTGAGTCGCGGTGTTTTGATGTAACTGCGCGTTTTACGCAACCGGCGGCGGCGGCCAACGATGCTCAATCGATTTGACGTAATAATCACAATCATCCACCAGACACCAGACCTTCCCAAAGACATTACAGAAGGAAGACGTTGGTGAATTAGTGAACGAGCTCACCGTCTCGAAAGAGAGTAAAGACTAAAGAGTGTAAGTACTTACCTGCACTCTGCAGGTGAAGTGAGGAATGAGTGGGAGGCGTGGTCACGTGGTGAAGACCACTTTCACATTGAAGCTTATGAAGGTGCAACAGTCAACAGATAAATCTGCTTTTCCTCATTACTGAGAGGTGCGTAAACGGCCGTTATGACAATAAACGAATTGTATAATAAGCGAATAATTTGAAAATCTTCACCCGAACCAACAGTTGTTGTGCATTTTATTAACTCACCCGAACTTTTTGATCGAAAAAGGGGCTGTTGCACACTTTTGATGTAAACGGTTTAAGGAGTGATTCGGATGTAAAAATCTCCAAGAATAACAATGGTGTATAGTCAGTGGCGTACGCAGGTTTTTGTTTTGGGAGAGGGTTGTACTGATGAGCGTTTGACTGAAAATTATTCCCCCCTTCCCCCCACCCCTAGAAATCGGAGGTCCGGGGTGGCTTTAGCCCCCTTAACCCCCTCCTGCGTACGCCACTGATGGTAGCACTAAAAACTCACGACATCCACTCCTCAACTCACAAAATGTTTTTAAATTCGCTAGCGTTATGGCGGCTTACGACAGTAATACTTGGAGATTCCTATCTTAATTTCGTTACTCTCACTATATGCTGTCAAGGAAGATACACAGACTAATTAGGCACCAGAGTAGTGATCCACTTCTGATTAATGGTACCGTGCCACCTGGTGTCACCGGTGTCAAAGGAAAGTCGTCTCTTATTAGTCACTTCTTGATAGAGTTACAGTATTATTAGACGGGAATCTCCCGTTTTTACTGCCTTAAGCCACCACTACACTCGCGCAAATAAAAGCGTTTATTGAGTTTAGGAGTGGATTTTGGATGTTTTGAGTGCTACCATCGTGATTTTTTGAGGTTTTTACACCAGAATCTTCTGTTAAATTGCTTATAGCAAATGACACCGATGTTGTAACCGAACGCCAGAATGTGTACCCGTTCCGCGAGGTGGAGGCGAAAAGAGTAACTCAAACGGTGAGAGACATCAAAGAACAAACAATGCTCTTGATTGACTGGAAGTGGTTTTGTTGACTTTGGCGTTTGGTCTCCCCCAAAAAGTTCCGAACCTCAAATTTTCGCCCGAACCTGCTAGTAAAATTTGCTTTTTGTGCTAGTGATAATAAAAGGCAGAGCTACTGTTTTGAGGATCTTAATGGGACTTTTTCCTACCTTTTCTACTTTTTCCACAAATCTCCCAAAATTTCCCTTCGTAGACGGTGTAAAATTTGGCTAAAAGGGGGGGGGGGCAACGTTACAGCCCCTTAAGCCCCCCTGGATCAGCCACTACTCAAGTTGATGGTTACTCAATTGAATCTTCTTTCCCGGCCTTTAGAAAGTGGCAACTTATTGGATATAGGACTGTCCAAATGATGGTGCCTGCGTTAAGTAGCCACTATCGCACAATTTTTCTTTAAAAAAAAAAAAAAAAAAAAAAAAAAAAAAAAAAAAAAATTGATCAAAGTAACGGACCCAAATCCGTCCCAAATCATCCACGATTCTGTTCCAAATTCGATTCCGTCCCAAAATCAAAGCAGTTTCCGATTCCGTCCCAGCAGCTTTATTCTTTAATAAAAGCGGCAAACGTCGAAGCAATTGAGAGAGCTACAATCTAAATGAGAGGAAATTAACATGCATTTCGGAACTTTTTAACGTCGCATCATAGTCAGTTTACTTAGCTGCTATTTTCTCTTTCAAAAATTGAACATTCCATATGTATGAAAATAAAGGAAGAGGAGGGCAGCACACGATTTTAGTATAAATACAAAATAATAAAAAGACTCACTGTGCACTTTTCTACGCACAGTGAGTCTTTTTATTATTTTGTATTTATTCCATATATGTATTTACATCAAAAGTTTGCAATAGCCCCCATTTGATGGTCTTCGCTGTTCGATCAATAAACACGCACGTTTTTTATTCCAATGTGCGTCGCGTGGCGAGCTACAGCCACCTTAGTACTTGAAAATTCGTTGACCGTGTGAATTTTCCAAGTCGTTCCAGAGGTCAATATCACCTTGCAAGAAACAATCGCTCGAAGTAAGCTACACTCGCGCTCGCACGTTTTGGCACAACGGATAATCGCGGATTCTTGTTTATTTTCAAAAAAAGAAAAAAAAGAAAAGAGAGGAAAAACACGGTTTTTTTGTTTGAGTAAGCAAACATATCATTCTCGTCCGCTTCAATCGCATCGCACACTGGATCCAAACATGGATTTTTCCGGAATGGAAAGTCCTTGTAAGCGCTTAAAAGCTCAAGAAAGTCTCAAAATCACCTTTAAAATGATCAAACTCAGTATTGAGAACACTGCTAAATTTAGAGTCAAGAACACCTCTCTCTCGGGCTTTAATGGGGTTTTGGGGACTTTAGAGAGCTTTGCATCGCTCATTTGGACTCAGCCAATGGGTTTTAAGTCAAAATTGTCGATTCTGGCCGTTTTACAAGAATATCGCCGATTCAAAATTTTCGAAAATTTTGAATATTTTTTCGGAGCCTAAAATTCAAATTTCCTGGACAGTTGTATTTTTTTTTCTGAAAAGGACTTGTTTTGTAGAGCATTTTAAGCTAATAGTTTTTTAAATTCCGACTTTTTTAGTGGGAGTTATGAATTTTTGAAAATGGGTCAAAATCGAACTTTGACTTTCGATATCTCGAACACGAAAAACGATATCGACCTGCGGTTTGCGCCAAAATGCTTAAAATTTGATGTTCTTTAAAGTTATGTAATAAAAATTAGAGGTCACCATTTGAGAAATGTGATTTAGGGGGGCGGTGACCCCCGTACCCGCCCCCCTGAGGGGGCCTGGAATTTGGCAACACCCCTAAAAGATGTCCCCCTCAAAAAAATGGAACCCGTGTTTCAGCGTTTTATTATATTCGAACCCAAACTCGAGTTATTCGGAGCTGCTCCTTCTTTTTTTTACACCCTGTATATATATATATATATATATATATATATACAATTTTCAACGAGTGGTATTTTCTCACTCAGGGGACCATGAAACGTGCTCATTTGATAAAATTTCCCGAAAAATCCAACATCGCACCCTCCGCAATAAGTAGATTCATGGAATCTACTTAAAAAAAATTGGAAAAGAAAACATCAAGGAAATTGAGTTTAAATATTTTTACGATTTTTACAGATGAAGGACATTTTTTTTTTAAAGTTACTAAGATGCATCGAGAAGAAAAAAGGCAATCATGCTGATAGTCTTAAGCGTGTGTAATATGGGACAAAAAGGTTTTTTTGAAAAAAATCTTTCGATTTTAATGATTGGAGCCAATTCGACCGCCCTCTGACCGGAGCCAATTCGGATGTACCCGTTTTACCCACTTGGTCACCCAGGCTGTTCAGAATCTTGGTCTTTGTTCATGAAATTATGCCCGCGGAAAATTCCAGTCCATTGAGCGTCGTTGAAAATTGGAAAAACTCGCCCTTGGCCAAACTCTGCACGCGAATTCAAATCCCGACTTACGGCCTCCTGACTCGTCACTCCAGCGCCACTGACACTCCTCCCTCACCATTTAAGTCTGCGTGACTCATTTCCCGGCGCAACTTTTTTTTATTGTTATGATCCTCGGTTGTTTTCCATCGGTGTTATCTTGTCATCGGTTTTATGAGTATTTATTTCCATGCTAATTATCCCCCCGTTTTTTTCTGCATTCGCGAATCACGGCGTTCTTTGACCTGCACCACCGTTTACGATTGTTAGAATATAGATGGAGTCTAACTTATTTTCAGACTCCCGTACTTGTTCTAACGCAGTTTGATCAAAACAGAGAAATCGATGAGCCGAAAGTCACCAAAGACAACAGGTGAAGTTTTGTTGCGCGTTGAAATCAACGAGCAATAAGTGTGCAGATGTTTTCTGGGACGTGCTTCAGAAGCACCACAGAAGCACCCATGATGTAAATCTCTTTTGGACATTTTAACACAGGCTCGGTTTTTTTTGCCTCAATTTTTTTTTTTTTTTTTTTTTTTTTTTTGTTTGTTTTTTTTTTTGTTTTTTTTTTTTTTTGTTTAACCCTTTCGCATATGAATTATGAAAGAAATGTCACTGTGTTTTAATCTGGAACCTATATACCATTAAATTGAACGAACTTCTCTCATATGATTTCATGAGCGAGTCAATTTCTTCTAATTTCCATGAGGCTGCAATCTGCATGCGAAACGTCGTCCCTTAATGGCGCACACAGTGAGCGAAAGGGCTAAAAAAAAAAAAAAAAATTGTGAAAAATCCATTTGAAATTGATTTGAAATGAAGGTGAAAGTGTACTGGGGTGGCAATCTCGACCCAGAAAGCGACACAGTATTTAACTGTTTTTTATTTTCTTCTTCTTCTTTTTTTTTGATGGATTTGCACGATAAAGAAACTGATATATGGCACAAACAAGCAAAGTTTTCACACCTAAATAATTGTATTGGAATGCTGTGTCCAGGTAGCCGCTCTGAAACCTTTGAACTTTTGTTTAAAACCAATTTCCACTGAATTAATTGCAATTTTTGATTAAATGTTGAAAAATACGAAGGAAACAAACCAGCGGCAAATCGTCCATGCTGCCTCCTTTTGGAATAGAACTTATAACGTACGGCGTAACCTAACCCCTCTAGCCTCTATGCTTACAGCTCGTTGGTTTCAGTCGAAAATGTTCCATCCACGTCTGTCAAACTAAAGTTGTCGTCTTTTAAAAGCTCGTTAAAGGAATCCTTCAAATAACTTCAACAAACATCAACTTTACCCCACCATCCATCAATAGTCCAAAAACAACGACTTTTGTTGTGTTTATTTTGGACTTCTGAAAGTGCCACGTTGCCTTACATACCTACATGTTTGATCCAACTGTTTGATTGTGTACGGAGGCATTTCCACTCCATTTGGGAGTGGGCGAGTGGAGGGAAGGGGGAGGGGGCCTGACAACTCTTTTATGGTACCTATATAAAGGCGTTTCCTTTTTAATTCAAAATGTTTTTTTATAGCTTTTAATTTAAGTGAAAATTAGGGAAACTTCGATTAAGTCAAGTCATTCTACGAGAAAATAAGGTGTAACTTGTACAAATTGAAAGAAAAGCTTTCTATGAGTAAAAAACTTTGAAAAATCAGGAGAATACGACTATAGCCTAAGTTCGTCAGTACTCCGCCAAACTACATTTTTTTAAATGGAAGTACCGCGTTGTGACGCTTTATGGCCTGAGATCGAATAAAAGTGGGCAAAAATCAGTAAAAAAAAAAACTAATCACAAATCATCATTTTCGAACTTTTAAGCTTAATTTAAAACTTTTCAGTGACATTCCTAGGTTTAAATTACTTGTTAAAGTTATTCTTTGTGATTAAAATTGGTCATGAAAGTTAATAAATAATAAATTGACGAGGAATTTACTTTCTGATTGTTGAACACTATTTTTGACAAGATCGGAACAAAGCGTGACGTCACAAATACACAATTTTTTGCAATTTTATACAATACAATACAAGTCTATCCCCATTGGTGAATCCAGCATCTTAGCAACAGTGCAATCTTTCCATATGACTGTACGATGAGAAATAATCTATTAGTTATGAGGCTATCACTCCTTGATGAATCGATTGTTTGTCATAAATTCAAAGGGAAAAATGCTCGGTTGCCAGATTTTCTGGATCCACCAATTTTTATCTCCAGAACCGGGACACTTATACAAGGAAAACACCAAAGGCATATCTGTTCTCAGCTTATTGAGTACTTTCATTTTCTGAATAAAAAACTCAACATTTCAGACCCTTGCAACTGCCCCATATCAGAACGGTTCATGGTGTATGGACTAAAAAGATTTTCTCATTGATGCAACGCTTTTTTTTCGTCGCATATTATAACGTTTGATCGGATAATTCAGGATTCTGGTATTTCCCAAAGGGGTTTCTTTTTAATCGTGATAAGAAAATTATTTTAGAGTCACTAGTGTTCTGACTAATTAATTAATCAGAATACTAGTGACTCTAAAATAATTTTATTTTCAGTCCATATTTAACGAATATTTTTTTCTTCGTGTTATCGCTTTGTTCCCTTCGATTTTTAGTTAGATAATTTTCTCTGGATCGGATTTTAATTCCTTCTTTGTTTTCTTTTGTTGATCAGGCGCAGAATCAGGAAGATTACGAGAAATGGGTCCGGGCGCTGGCGGCCGAGCTGATCTGTCAGACGCCTTTCGATCACGTCCGATTTCTCGACATCCTCGGAATCACGGCCACGCTGCAACAACATCAACAAAAACAACAACAACAACAACAACAGCACCCATTCATCAACCGAGATTCACCGTCCAACGGAGGAGGAGGAGCTCCAACGATGACGGCGACAACGGACGTCAAGTCCAAAGATCAGCGCTCACCACTTCAGCCTCAAACACAATCACAATCGCTCAGCGAAACCTCCAGAACGTCATGTTTACTCAAAGAAAAACAACAGAACGTGATCAACAACATGGTCCAAAGTTCGTTCGTCAAAAACTGCTGCTTCAAATTCAAAACTAACGTTCATCGCAAATACGAATCGCACAGGAGAAACAAAATTCACAGAGGCGACTCATCCTCGGATTCTTCCGTGTCCGTTTCCGCGCCCAAAGTTCCTCATCAGCCTCCGGTGACAAGCAAAGAGTCTCACCTATCATCAGGCGAGGATTCGGAAAAAGAGAACGTCGAAGACTCGATCGAAAGGGACGGCAGCGGTGGGGGCCTAGGTCACGAAAGGTCGGATTTTTGAACTCGCCTCGTCAATCAAAAGGAGCAGAGGGGTCAAGACTCGATCGACGGCGGCGGTCAAGGTCATGAGAGGTCGGATATCAAAAATCGTGTTATCGATAGTCAAGAGCAGTGGGGTCAAGACTCGATCGACGACGGCGGTCAAGGTCACGAGAGGTCGGATATCAAAACTCGTGTTATCGATAGTAAAGAGCAGAAGGGTCAAGACTCAATCGACGGCGGCAGTCAAGGTCACGAGAGGTCGGACATCAAAACTCGTATTTTAGATAGAAGAGAACAAAAGGGTCAACAGTCTTATCTGCACTCATTCTACCGGAAACTGCGGGGAGCGGGCGGTCGACTCAGCGATAAACACGTCGACCGGATCCCGGCTGAGTCGACACCCGATCGAGTCTTACCGGACGTGGTAAGGGATCTCCCGGATTTCGACCTGCGGACTCGAACGACTTCGGATCTCAAATCCATGATCAGTTGCCCGGACTTGAAGTCGGCAGCCGACTCGATCGTCGCGCCGTTATCGCGGACCTCGAGATACGCGCGTAAAACGGCGAGCTCTTGCAACGAATGGGATAGCGGTAGTGATGACAGTTGTCCGAGCCTCAAATTCCATTCTGTTTCGAATCTTCTCGCTAGGTGTCAGGAGAGTGATAATTACGTGCCTGTCAAGGACAAACTAATCCTTTTCGAGTCTCTGTGCAACAAAGATGAGGTCAACGGAGATCTCGGCTTGAACGGCGGGAAACTCCGGTCGAGATCCCTGCACGATCTCGGTCGAGCCCAAGACGAGGATTTTGATCTCAGTAGTCCCTCATCGCCGCGAAGTCAGCTTCTGCAATCTCATGGAGGATCCGTCAGAAGTGTGTGCGATCCGAATCAGGTGAATTATAGGAAAGGTGGACAATCGCGAAACAGTAATCTTGTTAAAAATATATGCAGATATTTTGAGCATCGGAGCTCGAGTCAGCTTAGGATAGATCAAAGCTTTGTCTCTAGGAGGAGTTTTGCACGAGTCGTCGTATTCGTCGTCGTCAGTATCATCATCGAAAACAATGTCGGACTTGGAATTCAAAAAGTAAGTACTCCTTATTAGTTTTTTTTTTAATTTAGAGCTGCCGTATTGCGTATGATTAATGGTATTTTTCAATTCACCGATGATTCCACAGGTTGAGAAAAGATTACACAGTTCAGTTCAGTGTTTGACTGTTATGCACGAAAATACTCGCATCTGCACGGAAAAAAAACTACGGTGAAAATAACCATACGGATACCTGATTTTGGCACCTGCTAGATGTTATGGTAATGTTAACCAAAAGTATACTATGCTTTGACTAGGTACTAGGTGATGTTACCTGATTGCATGTCGATTTTACTCAAAGTATCGGTAAATGTACCATACTTCTGGTCAAGTTTACCATAACATCTAGCAGGTGCCAAAATCAAGTATCTGTATGGTTATTTTTACTCATCTTTTTTTCCGTGTGTGATCTTTTCTCAACCGGTGGAGTCGTCGATGACTTTAGAACACTTCTAAGTATTTTAATTAACTAACAATGTTTTCACTGATTGAGAAAAGATTACAGATCACAGTATTTTCGTTCGTTATAGTCATACACTGAACTGAACTCTGTAATCTTTTCTCGTGGAAACATCGGTTAATTGGAAAATGTCATTAATTATATGCGAAACAGCAGAACTGGTTTTTATCAACGAGCTATACTGATAGAGAGGATTTATGAGACATGATTTTGAAACTTCAAGGAGGCAGCCATCATCGAAATCTCTTAAGGACATTTTGCACGGGCTCGGTTTATTTGCCTGATGTTTTTAACCTTAAAAAAAGACTTTCGACAACTTCACTTGAAATTGGTTTTTAACGAACGTGCAAGTGTTTGATGGTGACTATCTGGACACAGAAGTCGATACAACTGTTTTGTCTGGAAGGATTCACAGGATAAAGAAATGGGCACATGATAGAAACAAGTCAAATTTTCTCACCTTGATAGTTGTATTAAATTTTTTTGTCCAGATAGCTACTCTAAACGCTGGCACTTTTATTTAAAACCAATTTCCACTGAATTAATTACAATTTTTGATAAAACTAATTAATTAATAAATAATTAATAAATAACTAATTAATTATAATATTAAATACGACAATATAATAATACTAATAATAATAATAATAATTAATTAATAATAAAAAATAATAATAATAATAATAATAATTAATAAAAAACAGAATTAATTATTATTAATTATTTTTATTATTAATAATTAATTATTAATAATAATTAATTATATTATTATTATATTATTAATTATTACTAATTAATTATATTAATTTATTATTAATTAATATAATTATTTAATTACTTTTTAATTTTTGACCTAGGTTGAAAAATAGATACGAGGCAAACAAACCAGAATCAGATCGCCCATGCTGTCACAGTTTGAGATAGTAATTATTACACGTATCAGCCTCTCTATTTGCAATAGCTCCTTGGTATTTATCATAGAATGAAGATTATTTCGTAGTAAAATAGCATAACTGCCAAAAATAAAAATAACTTTTTTCTGGGCAAATGTTGGATTCGGGGGGGGGACCCCCAAGGACCCCCCCCCCATCGTCTACACTACTGCATGATGCAAAGAAGTAGTTAAGCGTCCCACGACCACCACGAGGCGCTTGGGGATTTTTTGATACATCCTCTTGTGTTTTTCGGACCGGACTTCAGCGGATATTACAGAGACTTGCTCCCTTCCCCCGGATAGTCGTAGTGTTTGTGTCATCGTTTCTAACGGTAAGTGATGTTTGACACACGCAAGGTGGACAAAGTCGGATGTAAACAAAGCTCATGAAAACGGAATAGGATTGCGCAACGGAATTTACTCCAGTGGCCGCCTAATCATCGCAGTTTGTCATTTATTAACTGTGAGTAGACACAACGGACTGATAAATACACACTTATTATAAAGTGTTTACACACACAAGTATCCACTTTTACACATTCACTAACGGAACCGGAGGAGTGTAAGTGTGTGTGTGCAGTGCACCCACGCGACAAAGATTATACGGATTACCGTAGCGCGTCCTTCACTCGTCCGTACTGCTACTGCACTGCACTCGCTCAATGGACCATTTGCATGCTCCTGGGATTAGCCTGAAGTAAAATTATTCTTGGGGGAAATTTCACGAGAAGAACGATGGCGTCCTCAAAAATCGCGAAAGTTGGACGTAAAGCTGCGAAAAAGTCATTTTAAGTGATTTCAAGTTTGGGCGCTTCTGATTGGCTACTGCGCCGCCTTGCCGTAGAGTTGCATCATCCGACTCTTCCATCGCCGTAGACTCGCCGATCAGTGTACGTTGCCCTATGCCGTCGTGTGTTTACCTCGTGGAAATGCTCCTGCAATTTCCTATTTTGTTTACTAATTTTTGACGGAAAGTTAATTTAAAGTGTAGTTAAAAGGTCAGTTAGCTTGTAAATGAAGTGAAACGCCGGTATTCTTACATTTTTTCTAGTTTTAACGGAGTTTACAAGTGAGTGTTGTCACTCCAGCAGCTGTTGCTGGTATAACCTTCAACAGAGTGTATTATATTACCTACTTTTGTTAGTTGTTTTGATCTTTCTTCGAGCTTGTCTTTTAAGAAGGAGCTTTCTTCATTAAATTAATTAATTCTTCATTAAAGTCAGTTTTTGATGTTTAAGAGTGATTTACTGCTAGTGCTTCATACCATTGCATCGGCGTCCTACCTCTCCACAGTATAGAGTACAACCTTTTTAAATTCAAAGCCAGTGTTGTAGTATTCCACCAGTTCTGTGCCAGAGTTTCTAGCATGATTTGAGTTATTTTTCTAGCCAGTGTAGATACTTTCTATAATTTCAAATTCTTAGTGCCCTTGATTTATATCGTAACTCGTGAGATACTTTTTATAGTGCACTTGGCCTCTCTGTCTCTCTCTGAAGCACAAATGTTGACAGTTAATAAACCAACTTATCCCTTCAAGTTTAAGTGTACAAACTGACTAAAGTTCAACTTTAAAGTCTGATTTACATCAAGTGGTAGTCTTCATGCCAAGATTATCATTTGCGGAACTCAGTCTGAAGTTAATTCATCGGTGGAACGCAAACTAGCGGCAACTATTTTTGGATTATCAATCATTTACTGGAGGTATGCACCTTGTGGTGAAATTTGATTCTCTTTTCTGTATTCATCTGTACTTCTTATAACCTTGTAGCAGTTTATTCAAGCTACCGGAGGGTAGATTTCATACACAAATGTTACGTGCAATATTTATATCAATATGAACCTGAGGGTGTGGTCGCAAACCATTGCACTGCAATCGTTTTAGGTTAACTTTTGTTAATCAGAGCTCATGTTTCAGTGCATCCTTTCCTATTCCATATAAGTACATCATGTATGCACCAACAAGAAGAGCTGATATTCATTAATGATCGAATTAATCTTGCAGAGATGGGAGGGGTGCGATCGGAATCCTACACATTCATAATGAATTCACTTAAATATTTACAAATACCTACATCCTTCCAATCATTAACTTTTTGCAATGGTTTGCAGTGCCACTGCTGAAAAATCAAGTTTCAGAATTGGATCTCATTAGCAGTCCTTAAAGTAATAATTTACTGCCCAGAAATTAGGTTTCCTGGCTTTACCCCTAAACTTGATGCGCTAGTTCCTTTTTACCGTGGTTAGAAATGTACTGTTAGCTCTGCATACTCACTCACTATTGTTTTATATACCTGGACCAATATTATAAGCTAAAGAACTGATACTAACTTATCAAGTTAAGACAGGAAAGGATTACTTCTCCAACAGGCGGTAAATCAGTTGCCAAAAGTAAGCTAGCTTCAAACAAAAACACTGCATGTTACGCGTTGAGATGCTGGGGCTACTTTTCTCATTATAGGAACACGATGGAACGCTACATTTTTCGACTGCGGTTTGCTTTTAGACTTTGAGCATTCTAATGAAACAGAGTAAACAAGCCAACCACTTTTAATAGTTGATCCACCTAACTGCGGTAACTGTATACCAACTGGGAGAAATCACAAGTAACCCGTTCCATCCTGTGTCACATCAGTTTTCACTAATAAGAAAATTTTCTATTCTATTGTACTGTGAGTCCTAAAGGAGGAGTACAGATAAATACAGAAAAGAAAATCAAATTTCACCACAAGGTGCATACCTCCAGTAAATGATTAATAATCCAAAAATAGTTGCCGCTGTTTTGCTTTCCACCGATGAATTAACTTCAGACTGAGTTCCGCAAATGATAATCTTGGCATGAAGACTACCACTTGATGTAAATCAGACTTCAAAGTTGAACTTTAGTCAGCTTGTACACTTAAACTTGAAGGGATAAGTTGGTTTATTAACTGTCAACATTTGTGCTTCAGAGAGAGACGGAGAGGCCAAGTGCACTATAAACAGTATCTCACGAGTTACAATATTAATCAAGGGCACTAAGAATTTGAAATTATAGAAAGTATCAACACTGGCTTGAAAAATAACTCAAATTATGCTAGAAATTCTGACACAGAACTGGTGGCACACCACAGCAATGGCTTAGAATTTAAATAGTTCTCTATGCCATTCAGGTGAAGTAGGACCGATGCAATGGTGTGAAACACTGGCAGTAAATCACTCTCAAACATCAAAAGCTGACTTTAAAATAAAATTGAAGAATGAAAGAAGGCTCATTTCTGAAAGACAAGCTCGCAGAGAGATCAAAACTCACACCAGTACCTAATACACTGTTTAGAAGGTTATCTAAACTAGCACTGGCTGGAGTGAAAACACTGGAAACACTCACTTGTAAACTCCATTAAAACGAGAAAAAATTTAAAAATACCGGTGTTTCACTTCATTTACAATCTAACTGACCTTTTAACTACACTTTAAATTAACTCTCCGTCAAAAATTAGTAAACAAAATTGGAAATTGCATGAGCATTTTCACAAGGTAAACACACGGCGGCATAGGGCAACGTATACTGATCGGCGAGTCTACGGCGATGGAGGAGTCGGATGATGCAATACCTTGGACGAGGTCGACTCGGTCGTGGCGCGCGATTCAAATTCGAAATTTTCGGATCAATTTTTCCACTGTTCCCGCACTCAAAAAAATTTGAAAAAATTCGTGAGTACTCAGTGCACCAAGCTCTTTCATATTCTGAATTAAAAAAAATGTGTGCAAATGGTCCATTAGCGTGATGGATCTGTATAGGTATGTATTCGCGTGCCGCGTCTTCAGCATTGCCTAATCTATATAGAATTTAAGGATTTTATACCTTATTGGTAATAACCATAACTTATGGAGTGAAATAAGTATTTACAAATATAACTGACCACTCATGGTG
This sequence comes from Trialeurodes vaporariorum, assembly GCA_011764245.1. NCBI lineage: Eukaryota > Metazoa > Arthropoda > Insecta > Hemiptera > Aleyrodidae > Trialeurodes > Trialeurodes vaporariorum. Next base: position 16,337,556 of record VMOF01000379.1, read on the forward strand.
AATAATTTTCTACTCCTGGAACCGGCAAGCATGGTGAATAATTTTCTACTCCTGAAATCGGCCAGCATTCTCATAAACAGTTCTTCCCAGGTAAACATTTTCCATGAACTCTGTTCCAATTTTCCATGTGGACATGGAAATCGCCTTGATTTTCATGTAAATTAGGTTGATTTCCGTGTGAATTTACACGGAAATCACAATGATTTCCAAGTCCACATGGAAAATTGGAACAAAGTACATGGAACATTATTACTAGGGTTGAAAATAAATTCTGGCAATTTTCAGGACAATTCTGGTCTTTTTAATGAGAATGAATCTATTGCAAACTTTTCCTGCAACATAGTGAAAGGTTGATTCTTCCGTAAAATTGCGCATGAATCATATTGAAAGCATCAAAAGGTCTAAAAATCCACTCGTAAACCCACAAAAGGCGTTTTAAGGAAGGCCTTACACAGATAGAGAGAAATCACTTCTTTAAAAACAAGAAAACACGTTTATCGTGACAGTTTTCCTTGCGAGAAGTAAAGTTCTGATTCTGATTGCATGAAGGAGAATCACTGTCACAACAAGGAATCTTTTACTTGTAGCAGCAGACATTGCCCTTGGGTTGAAGGAATTTCCTCTAGGTCAATATTTCAGTGTGCAGTTTTTTTAACACAAACGAAATACACCTTGGATTAAAAGAAGACTTCTCTCACTCTCAGTATAGATGGCTGTTGAAAGGGCGACTCAACCCTACATGCATCCACCACGAGCAGCAAAGATGGCCAACGACGGCATTTAAACCCATGAAAAACATCGAACTATTGGGTGTTCGGTGAACACCGCGTTCGACCTTTTAAATAGGTTTAAATGGACGCAGTACAACGTTGCCAACTTGCACGCTACGCCACTGTAGGCCTTTGCCCAGTAGGAGCTTGACCGGCGTTTCTTCTTTGGAATTCAGGCAAATAAATGGACACTAAACGTGGAATATTCACCATGAACCACAAACAATAACGAGAAGGTACAATTTACCAAAAAAAAAAAAAAACAAAAAACACACAGAATGTCACAAAATGTAGGTACTCTGCATGAGAAAGTGAGACGTTTCTTTAGAGGCTAACCAACCATATAAATTGCCGTTGTCGGCCATATATTTGGTGCTCGCGATGCATGCATGCAGGATTGATTCGCCCGTTTGACCGTCATCTTACACTTACCTCAAAACGCCTTTTTGTGGGTTAAAGAGTGGATTTTGATACTATTTTGATACTCTCAATGTGATTTTCACGCAATTTTACACCTGAAGCAACCCTCCATAACGCGCCGCTGTAGCAAAAATATGTAACATAGACTCATTACTATATGAAAATCAATATGAAGTTTTTAAGCGTCTGCAAAAGGTCCTGTTGCCATGGATTTATACCCTTATTATCAACAGCCATAGGTTGATATTCACGTTTACACGGAAAAAAAAAATACGGTGAAAATAACCATTCGGATACCTGATTTTGGCACCTGCTAGATGTTATGGTAATGTTAACCAGAAGTATACTATGTTTTGACTAGGTACTAGGTGATGTCACCTGATTGCATGTCGAATTTACTCAAAGTATCGGTAAATGTACCATACTTCTGGTCAAGTTTACCATAACATCTAGCAGGTGCCAAAATCAGGTATCCGTATGGTTATTTTCACTAATATTTTTTTTCCGTGTAGATGGTCGTTTTTCAACCATCTGAATCGGAACGAAATACAGGAAGTATCGACGGGTAACATTTGCCCTTCCACTTTTTCCAGTACAAGTTCACACAGGCACACATCTCTAGGGATTAGAGTCCTTATACTCCTTATATACTATGAGAGTTGCGCCATCGCTGAATCCATTTATTCTGTTTCCTCTGCTTGGATGTTATTCTGGAGAGCATTGTCTCTTTCACTAACGACCGTTATTGTCGAGAATCAGAACCTAACCTGTAAGAGATAGTGAAATAGCGGCAACAGCGCAGGGGCAAATGACCATCCACCATATGTATTTTGCCTCTCGGGAGCTGGGCTGCCGTTTTGCGTATAATCAATGCTATTTTTCTATTCACCGATGATTCCACCGGTTGAGAAAAGATTACACAGTTAAGTTCAGAGTATGACTATATTGAACTAAAATACTCGCATCTGTTATCTTTTCTCAACCGGTGGAGTCGTCGATGACTTTTAAAAACTTGCGGATATTTTACTTAATTAACGGAATTTTCACCGATTGAGGAAAGATTACAGATGCGAGTATTTTCGTGCATTACAGTCATACACTGAACTGAACTGTGTAATCTTTTCTCAACCGGTGGAATCATCGGTGAATAGAAAAATAACATTGATTATACGCAAAACGGCAGCCCTGCTCGGGAGCTCCATTGATCCGCTTCTTCTTCTTCATTTTGAAGGCATTGGCGCAAAGTATATAGGCACAGAATAATACAATCAGAACGGAAACTCTAATTCATTTTGAAACATTCTTTACTTCGGGCCACCATGTTCGAAAGTGAGCATCTTCGACTATCTTCGGCAGATCTTCGGCAACTGGCCGAGTTGTGATTGGTTGTATAGCCTGAAAAAGCATGTCCGCCATCTTGAGAAGTGAGTAGGCACAGTTGCCAGTTTGTGCCAGTAAATTCCAAATCTTGTTTCCATTGGCTCTTATGGGAGTTTCCCTTCTGATTGTATTATTCTGTGATATAGGGACTCTACCAGGGATAGAATAAGCCGGCAATGCTGTTTGCATACCGTTGAGTGCAGTGCGTGTGCGTGGTCAGAAAGCAGAAATTGCGACCACACGCGCGTGGATCTGCGCGTGGCGTTCCAGTGTGCTTGCACCGAAAAGTAATAAGTGGCATTTTCCTACATCCATCATACACATTGGCTCGTTATTTGGACGCATGGTCGATTCTCATTTGCGCACCTAGTACAATTAAGACGTAATTACGCTTCGATCCGGTTCAAGGGTTCCACCCTACTTTCCAAAGCGTTCCACCCGATCCGCTTATATGTATACCTTCGTCGCTGGTCCGCTCCAAGGAACTTACAGCAACGCGTTCCCTTGTTTTGGCGAATCGATAATTTTTTAAGTGTATTGATCCTTTCTTAACCAAGCCCATGCTTACGAGTTTATCAGTGGCGTAGAGTGCAATTTGGTAACGTTGCAGTTCGTCCATTTAAAACCATGAAAAAGATCGAGGTATTGGGTGTTCGGTGAATATCTTCGCAATCGACCTTTACCATGGGGTTTAATTGACAAAATTGATAAATCGTTGCCAAATTGCACGCTACGCCACTGGAGTTTATTTGCCTCTGTTCCACTCAATTTCAGTCCACTTATAGTTGACTCTGCAAAAACCTTCAATGTTGAACTTTCGCTATTAAAAAAAAAAAAAAAAAAAAAAAAAAAAAAAAAAAAAAAAAAAAAACTGAGATCTTCTTCTAACGGCTTTGAACATTTTAATTCATTCATGTATAAGTCTAAGGAAAGACGTGTCTTATTATGGTTACTTCTTCATATTGTTACAGTATTATTAGATGGGAATCTGTTATTATCACTGTCATACGCAACCATTTCGCTGGCGCGAATAAAAGCGTTTATTGAGTTAAGGATTCGATTTTGGAAGTTTTTAGTGCTGCCATCGTTATTTTTTGAGGTTTTACGCCAGAATTGCCTACCAAATCGCTCATGACCAAAGTGTGTAACAGACCCATTGCTAACATGGCCTTGAGGACATAACACCATTTGGTCCCTGGAGTCTTCGTGATTTTTATTTTCAATTCACTATATTTCTACTCGTCTGTTAAAGTCTCTGAGATTAAAACGTGGTTCTAATTTTTAAAACAAACTTCAGCTCAAGGTAATTTTTCCCAAAAACATTTTATTGACCGGAAAGGCTACTAATCCGAGAGATTAAATTGCGAAAACTCGAAAACAGACAGAATGGCGGCTCATGCGTGATTTCACAACGTTTCTCTTCCATTTGATTACATGTAAAACAATCGATTCGATATTGAAATAGCGTTTCACCGGCGGCAGTCGACTATTGTACATAGATTCAAATGGAGGGAAACCTGTAAAACAACAAACTCGATGCAATGCTCCACCAGCAATCGATTTTTGAACATGGATTTAAATGGAGGGAAAACATCGTTGCAAAATGGGGTAGTTGCAAGGGTCAGAAAAGAGGTGTTTTTTGTAGAAAAAATGAAAGTACTTGATGCGAGCTGAGAACAGAGAAGCCTTTGATTTCTAATTAAGTCCCATTGTTCCAGATATAAGATTTTGGCTCAAAATACATTGTTTTAAATGGGAATTCTGCGCAGTGACGTCACTACGCACACGATTTTTTACAACTTTACACGCCTGTAACTCCGAAACCGAGATACTTAGGAAAAAACCAAAGGCTCCATTGTTCTCAGCTCATCAAGTACTATCAATTTTCTTTATAAAAACCATAAAATTTCAGACTCTTGCAACTGCCTATCATTGCGCGAGCCGATAATGGCAACAGGCACATTTTCGTGTATACACCACTAATTTATTTTAGTTCCCAGTCGAATTGTTTGCAGGAGACTTATCGTATAATTCTCGATAGTATATGATATCGATAAATCGATACTATTAATATCACTTCCAAAGCTTTCTCTACCCGTAAATGAATTTTAACCACAAGCCACGCCTCATGGTGAGTGGTTCCCGGAGCACAGTGGACTTAAAAATAGATTTTTCCGGACATAAACAATTATTGGTTTTTGTTTGCTTTAAAACTTTTTAGAGTTTTTTTCTTGTAAAAACTATGTAATTTGACTCACTTTAAGCTCTGACACGAATGGTTTTACACATTTCTAAGTTATCTTGCTATAAAATGTTCATAATTACAACTTTTTTATTCGTAAAATTATGTCCAGGAAAGCTCATTCTATTCGAATCCGTGTGCGGTCACTATGATAAATCAGATTGAAATAAAAGAGACAAAAAATTAGCGCATTAAAAGTAATCAAAAATCATAGTTTTCAACCTTTAAAACTTAATTTATAAAACTTTCCAGTAACAGACATATTATTGTTGCTCAAAGTGTTTCCTATGGTTAAAATTGATCTTGAAAGTTTATAGCTGATAAATGGGGCTCTTGCAAACTTTTGCTGTGAGTAAATAAATAGTACAAGCTAATGTAAGAAACCAGCAAAAATTACGAAAATCACACTAAGAAAGTCTGAAATTCAGTAATAAACTCACATAACTGCTAAAACGGCAAGATATCGGTTTAACGCCGGTATCACGGAAGATTCCTGTCTAATTTGTCACTTTCTCGACGGAAACACAGTGATATGTCTCAATTTATATAGGAAATAGGCAAAAGTTTGCAAGAGCCCCATTGACGAGAAATTTCCTTTTTTAGCTTTGGCCACTTTTCGACGCTTTCAGACTACAGAGTGGCGGTCCAGAAGTCCGGTTTAGGAAGACATTAGTTTGCATTAAAATCGCCCAATATCTTGAAAACGGCTCATCTGACACCAAAACTGGTAATTGAGGCATTTTTCGGTAATGGGCGTACAGCGATTTACGCCCTTTTTTGGAGAACTCGTTTTTGAAATCCTGGCGATGTGACCTAACAGGTGATATAAAGTTATCATATGTCGAACGGAAACTAACCAAGAAACATCGTTCGAATGGACGCACCTACCACGTTTTGTTATGACGTTTTAAACTTTCAAACGCGTTTTTCTCGAAAGTCGTTTTTTTCGCCATACGCCCATTTACCGAAAAATGCCTCAATTACAAAAAGATAGAACGTAAACCGTTTTTAACTTTGTAGCGATAACCATTTTTGATGTCAGATGAGCCGTTTTCAAGAATTGGGTGATTTTGAATGCAAACTAACGTCTTCCTGAATCGGACTTCTGGACCATAGTGCGGCGCGGTGCCCCCTGCGTTTAAAACTTGGGTCCGACTGAACTTTTTATAAGTAAAAATTTTACGCACTTAACTTTATTATCATTAACTTAAGGTTTCTTTTCTTTCTCGACTCTATAGGTATAATAAGTTTTCGTCTCTTTTAATTAGTCAACTTCCGCACTGGGCATCAGAGGCACTCCATGATTCATTGAAAGGGTGTGCGGTGACGGGGAGAGCGAGATTGCGGTGAGATCATTAAAATTGATACGCGTGTAAGTAAAATCAAGGTCGTTAAAATTTGGTCCTTTAACGACTCTCGCGCAGGTTCGCAGCAGCCGGCTCGTGCGCCCGCTCTTGTGGACATGTGGAGTGCCCAGAACGAACGCCCGCTCCTCCAAGCGAAAGTAAAAGTGATGAGTGGCGCGCGACGCGACGGCCGACGAGCGACCCGGTCACCCGGCGCACACCTACGAAAAACGGTACGCTTAGCAAACGATTCGTGAACTGCGATTACGCGAGCGAAGTGATCAACGCAATCAGTGGCGTAGCGTACAATTTGGCAACTTTGCATCGAGAGTCCATTTATACCCATGTGAAATGTCGAATTCAAATGTGTTCACCGAACACCCAATATTTCGATATTTTTCATATGGGCTTAAATGGACGAACTGCAATGTTACCAAATTGCATGCTACGAACTGAAAGCAATAATGTTTTCGGATAAAAATGTTCTATTGAAAGTAGCTAGAATACAGTGGAGGCTCCTGCAATGTGGCGACAATGGATTTTTTTTTCCATTTAAAAGTACGTAAAATAATCGATCTCCAGGGTCGATTCACTGAGTCTCTGAGAAATCGATACTTTTGAAAAGGTTCAAATGGCAAAAAAGAAAGCATGGCACTGAGCCAGAATCCCGATAAAAAATTCCCGAAAAAAAAGAAAGAAAGAAAAAAAAAAAGTTTGTAGTTTTCAAGAAAACTCTGACCAGTAGAATTCTGGCCGATTTGGTGAGAAATTCAGGAATTTTCTTTATAACTGAGTTACTCGCAACTCAAGTTAACAATGCTAGGCTTCCTGTCCAAAAATCGACTTAGTAAGCCCCGAGTTCTCCTGAAGAAGTCAGAATTTCTTATCAGGAACTTTTAATTCAAATTCTAGCCGCCATTTTCAGTAGAACATTTTCCTCCGTGTTATGGTCAGCCAGCCAGTCAGCCATCACACGGAGAAAAGTGTTCTCCTAAAAATGACCAGAATTATTATGAAAAGTTCTCGGAAACAAATTCTTGAAGATTTCTGGAGAATTCTTTTCTTAACAAGTAGTGGCCATTTCGGGCAGAAATGTGGGCATTTTTTAACAGATTATTCTGATCAAAAATGCCAGAATTCGACGTAAAAAGACCAAATAACTGCGTCAAAGTTTCTCGCGTCAGTATAACTTTAAATTAGAATTCAGGCAAACTGCAAACTTTTGATGCAGCAAAGACTTTGTTCTCGCTACTGCAAAAAGATGCAAAAATAAAGCTGCACGCACTTAACAACTCTAATTATTAAGATTTTTGACCTTTCGTTGCTAACTAGGAGGGGAGTCAATGCAAATTACAAATTTAACGCACTCTGATATTGTTTACCTTTTTTTTCTGTACGTGCAAATTTACTATTAATTCTCTCAAAACGGTAGTGCCATCAGTGGCGTCGCGCGCAATTTGACAACAATGTATTCTATCCATTTAAACTCATGTAAAAGATCGAATTCAGGGGGTGCACAGTGCACAAGGAAAATTCGATATATCTAATGAGTTTAAATGGAGCAGTTGCATTGTTGCCAGATGGTACGCGACGCCACTGATGAGTGCTATCGTATAACTCGGAACTTATTAATTCAATAACAACTTTTAAACTTGCGCCCTTGATAGCGAAAAAAGATAAAATTATACTGACTTGCACCGATACCTATGTATATACGAACGGAGTTTCCTATCTCTTGATCAATATACTCCATGCGTCTGTTCTAAACGGCAGTATTCTTGGATAATTTTCACACTCAGAGAATTATTTTTTTTTTAGTCCAAGGCGTATTTCTTTTGTGTTAAAGGAACTGCACAGTGAAATATTGACTAAGGGAGAATTCCTTTAAGGGGGTAAGCTACCCAAAACCCTATTTTTTGCCCTATTGTTGGAAAAGCTTTGACATTTTTTAAACAAGTTCACATGAGTTTCAGCACAAACTCCTGAAATTTTTGTTGAGCGGGTTGCATCGCAGCCCCTTAAATGCTAGTTGAAAGAGTAAGAATAGGTTTCACTTAGGAGCAAATATCTCAGGTTAGAATTGCTTAAATACTTTGATCTCTGGCTCAAATTGAAGCTTAAGTTGCCCTCTTAGCATTGTCTTACCAGTTTTTCCAATGGGTCTGTTGCAAACTTTTGCTACAACGATTGAGAGTGTATAATCTAATGTAAAATCGCCTGAAAAGTCCAATGGTGGCATCAGAAAGCCACGAAATGAGATAATAAACTCACAAGAAGCGTTTAATGAAATCCAAGATGGCGGCAAAATATCGAGCAATCCATATGCATGCACCACGAACATTCAAGGATAGCCAACCTCACAACATCGATCACAACCAATCACAACGTAAACAAACACATAACCTCTACCTCCAATGAGGTTGTAAACGTTGGCAATCCTTGGATGATCACGGTGCATACATTCAGATTCCTCGATATTTTGCCGCCATCTTGGATTTCAATAAACGCCTCTTGTGAGTTTGTCATTGTATTTTATGACTTAATGATACCACCAATGGACTTTTCAGGGGATTTTACATTGGAATAATAACTTTTTATCGTTGTAGCAAAAGTTTGCAACAGACCCATTGCTGAGTGAAAGTATTTTTTTTTTTTAAATTATTAATTTAAAAACATTTGTTTTTTCATTTTCTTTAAACTTCAAATGACTTTCAGGATCCTTCTAGTGCATGAATAAAAAAAACTGGTAGGACAAACTGTGAAGAATTTTATGTTGAGTCTTTAAAAAAAAAAAAACAGAGGTCAAAAGCTACGTTAGAACTCGAGATATTTGCAATTTGGTGTCGCAAAAAATTGTAAAAACTAACATTGCCCGAGACTTTGCTCGTCAGACGTCAATCGACTTCCCATCTTTAGTAATTATTCAAAAACGGTAATAATATTGGTAATAATATTTAGAGATGGAAAATAAAAAAACTAAAACTGTCCTCGTGTTCAGGCGAGTACAGAGAATAATTTTAGTGGGGGGGGGGGGACCGAAAAAATTCAGAAAATCGAAATTTTTGGGTAGCTTAACCCCTGAACCCAAGGAAAATGTCTACTGCTACAAGTGAAAGATTCCTTTTTATGACAGTGATTCTTCTTCGTGCAATCAGAACTTTACTTTGCTCAAGGAAAACTGACAAAAGTAAACGTGTTTCCTTGTTTTTAAATAAGTGATTTCTCTCAGTGTATGAAATAACAAGGTAACTTCATGCGTCGGCACTTTCGTAATTTCTTACGGATTTTTGAGCCTTCGACCAACCATTGAAATCTGTTACGAATTAAAGTCGTAATCCATCTCGGCAGTTTCGGCCTTATGCTCTCATTCTTCAAAGAGTGAGAGTGAGATGATGGACAAGTAACGTAGCTCTTTCTCACTCGCACTTATCAAACATACGGCCGAAATTGCTTCGATGATTTACGAATTCAATTCTCATCCTATCAGCGGTGACTCGTGCAATTTGGCAACAATGTTTTCCCTCCATTTGATTCCATGCAAAATAATCGATTCGATAGTGAAGCAGCGCTTCACCTGCAATCGATTGTTTTTCATAGATTCAAATGCAGGGAAACCATTGCTGCCAAATTGCACGAGCCGCCACTGCATCCTATATCTAAGGTCTAGCTCAAAAAATCCTCACAGAAAAATTATGAAAGTATATCGATGTTCATACATCGACACTTTAATCTTGTTACTTCATTCAATAAACTATTCACGAGAATGATGACGTTTAGACAGGTTTAGCGAAGCTGCCGCGGCATGAAATGTTGACTACGATGTTGATTTGCGCAGGGCCAAAAAAGAGTGCGGGACAGTAGCGTAACTAGAAATCATTCCGTCTCTCTTTTTACTCATCCAAATGTACAGGTAGAAAAAGGATAGGAAGAGGGGATTGATCCCCCTTTCCTATCCTTTTCTAACTTACACATTTTAATGGACAAAGTGAGAAAGGTATACTTTCTAGTTACGCCACTGGTACGGGAAGTGCAGTCTTCGATTATGATGGATGGTGAGAGTGAGGACTTACGTCGAGTCAAAACATGCCGTAAGCCACGAGGCAAATTTTCGTGACCGAACATATCATTCACTGTCATATGATATTCGATGGATTTGTAATTCATTTCGATGATAATCGACTTGAACTTCCGTTGGTCTCACCGGAGACCGTTGACTTCCATCCATTGGAATAAATTTCGAATTGATACAACCGGTCGGGTGTCAGAAATCATCTTCCCACCTTTTTGACTCCTTCTGCCACGATTATTTTGGAAACGACGAACTACTCGAATCAACTTTATTCTACAGACCATGCTTCGGGGGGGGGGGGGGGGGGGGGGGTCCATTTTCCTTTAAAGCAAATGTAATTTTAGTATTGAAAACGCTTGTTTTTTGTTGTTTTTTTTTGTTTTTTTTTTTTATATAAAAAAATTTCGTGTCATTTAGAGCTGATTTAGAGGTTATGTTTTAGAATATACATACATCGTCGCAGTTTTTATTTACATCAGGATTTCATTCATAAGTTCATTCTGGACTCTCATTGGCTAGATTTTTCACCGATCAGCGGCAGCAGTTAGCAATCATCAATTCTTCAAGTAAATGATATTCGATCGCGAAAATTCGTTCAATGTCATCGAGTCGATGAACGAGTTCGTGTTATTCTCATGGATGGTGTCATTCCGATAGGAATTCTTCCATATCTGCGGAAATTCTTATTGTAAGCCCTCAACATCTATAAGGCGGGAGGCCGCGTTTAATTGAACCCCCAAAAAAGTCGATAGTTTTGCATAGCTTCAAATGGAAGGAAAACGATATCGAAAAAATCATAAGCCGTGGTGACTCTCAAAATGTGAGTACCGATGTATCCTCCTTGTAAACTTTTGGAAAAGAATCGATCGTTACGTGGTTGAATCGAGCTCTCCAGGAATCGATGTTTTAGCATGGATTCAAATGGGAAAGAAACGATACACTACCCATCATTTCGACCTTTCTCATCGCTTTAAATTAAATTGACCGACTACAACGCGATTCACAACTGCGGGTTAGACGAGGCACTTACTATGCAGCAGCACCTACCAACCAGAGCTACCGTTTTGCGTATAATCAATGCCATTTTGCTATTCACCGATGATTCCACCGGTTGAGAAAAGATTACACAGTTTAGTTCAGTGTATGACTGCGTACTTGACAAAATACTCGCATCTATAATATTTCCTTAATCGCGGTGGAAACTTCGTTAATTAATGAAAATATCCGCAAGTTTTTTAAAGTCATCGACTACTCCACCGGTTGAGAAAAGATTACAGATGAGAGTATTTTCGTTCATTACAGTAATACACTGAACTGAACTGTGTAATCTTTTCTCGACCGATGAAATCATCGGTGAATTGAAAATCGCATTAATTAAATGCAAACCGGCAGCCCTGCTACCAACAGTCAATGAGACATTGTTGCCAGATTTAGATTTACGGCTTTATATTTCCCATAAAGAATCAATGTAAAATATAGAATACTAGAAGCTCGTGGCCGCTTCACGGCCGTTTGAATTTTTATGAGTCAGGGAAGCGAAAAAAAAGAAAAGATCGTTTGAAAGTGGATCAAAATTGAGAAATGTACTTGAACCTTTATAAGTTCCTCACTTGTATTTACATGGAATAAAATGAAAAAAAAAAAAAAAAAAAAAAAAAATGGATAATCCTGAAACCCTGAAGATAACCCTTTTGTTTAAATGTTAATAAAAAGAAAAAGAAGAAAAAAAAGGGAAAAAAACAGCTAAAAAAAGTATTAAATATACTTATCATCGACATAAATAGTACAGACCGACCTACCACACAAAATCACTTACAGCTGCGATAGGGTATCAATACAAACATGTCATCCATTGATCAAGGGAAAAAAGATTACCTTAAAAATTCAAAGATCATGCCTACAAATCCAGTTAACGGAATCACCATTCTACGTTTATTGTGGCGATGCATCCAAAAAGTATTTAATCATTTGTCGAAGTAAAAAAAATTTAGCGTCGCCAGGCGACCAACCAGGGCTTAAAAACAAATATTATACCTCTCTCTCTCTCGCACACATTGCGGGGATATAGCGACTGCCTCCCTCCCACTCATTACGCCTATGATATTCATAGTTTTTGGCATTTTCGAGGCCAAAGATGGCTCTGAACAGCATCGCTGGTATTTTTCCCGCCATCCTTGTACTGAGCCGCATCGATCGATACCGCAACCGTCCCGAACGGTCCAAAGGATCGACGGGAATTTCCATTAAGCTTGGAAATTATATATATTGATTGATGATAGGTACGACGTTTAACCTTAAATACGGCAACATTGCAGTGAGAGTACTGTGAGTTGAGTATCCAATCTAGTATCCCTTGATGTTGAGGAGCTTTTATGAATTGAAAGTTCTTCGACGAGCCTCCATTCCGCGCCACCCCCCCCCCCCCCGCTCGAATAGCTGATGCGCGCGGCCCGGCCCGCTGGAGAAAGATTCTAGCGTACCTACTTACTCTTAACATGGTTTTTTTCTCTTTCCGTAGCTCCGGGCTTCGGCCATTGGCCAATCGCCAGTGTTGCTCACTTCCAAGTTTTATTAAATTAAACAATTTTACAGTTTAAGTTTAGTGTACCACCAGTTTTTTCAAACTTTGGAGCCACCCGGTAGACAGCCTACGTGATTCGTACTTTCGGGTCACCGTGTTTTGGTTGTTTACCTGTCTTGTTTTCGTCGCTTTTGTCTTTGCTTGGTTGTGTGCTTGCCGAACTTTTTCGTTCAAAGGCTGAGGAAGAGTGCCGTTTGAGCCTTGAAACGTCCCACAGTCATTTTATTTTATTTTAACTGATTTTTAGCTTTGATCCTGTTTTGTTCTCTTTCACATTAAATTAAATAATTGATTTGCCTTGCGGGTGAAACCATTCTATCAATAGAGACGTTCTTTGCAAGAATTGCGTCAAATGCAAAAAAGTCCATTTTTTGTATGTTGTTCAATTTTATATTTTTTCCAAAACAAGGATACGTGCAAACACTGTCTTTTATTTTAAAATGTTAATAATTTAACTTTCGTCCAATAAGAAAATCGGTAAAAAAACTACGTTCAAAATTAAATGATGCACTTTGCACAATATTTAAACAGAAAGCATTCGATTCACTCGGCAAGGGTGGATCTAGGTGTTTGGTGGGGGAAGGGGGCAACGTTGTGATTTCGCCGCCCCCAAGCGGAAAGTTTTCAAAGAAAATTTTTTTTTTTTTTTTTTTTTTTTTTTTTTTTTTTTTTTGCGCTTGTCAATTTTTATTGGTGAGATTAGACCGCCCTCTGTATGATCGGCAATGGGGCTATTGCACACTTTTGCTATATGCGATTTAATAGTCGATTATGGCGTAAAAACCTCAAAAAATAACGATGGCGGCACTAAAAACTTCCAAAATCCACTCCTAAACTCAATAAACGCAGTTATTTGGGGGGAGCGTAATGGTGGCCGAAGGCACTAACAATGGGAGATTTCCATCTAACAATTCTGAAACTCCATCAAGAAGTGACCAATAAGAGACTACTTTCATTTGACACCGGTGTTACTTGGTGTTTCGGTACCATTCATCGGATGTGGATCATCACTCTGATGACTAATGACTCTGTGAATCATCCTTGTCAGCATAGAAAGAGTGACGAAATTAAGATAGGATGTAACATCTCAGTATCAAATCCTTTCAAAAGACGCGCGCTGTGCCTTCCCTCTCGCCTGGCGGCCGTTGCATGAAGCTTCGGCGGGCAGGCGACGGTGGAGACACAGCGTGTGTCTCTCTCTCTCTCCCCCCTTTTTACAGTTAGTTCTTCTCTAGACTCGGCGTGTGTAAGGTATCCGTCACCCTATAATGTGAGTAAAACCTAATCGTTTCATCCCCTTCAGGGATGAAACAATCTTCTTTATTTAATTAACCCTTAGGGAGTGAGTTGTGGCGGCCGGCAGGCCACCATTTGAAACGTATTACACAAGTTCCTTTTATTTGTGTTGTCCTCACCTCCCTTAACCATGGGGTAAGCATCAGCTTCCCCATCGGGGACTTTGACTTTAAAAGTCCCCGTGACACCAAAATGTCACACCTGGCGCCCGAACCGGGACGACTGATTACGTTAATCAGTCAACCCTTAACCCTTTAAAAAAATTAAATTAATCTGTTCGTTCCTGAAGTTCAGTGCCGTAGTGTTTAGTTTTTCTCATTTCTCGTTGTCTCGAGTGCCGCCATCTTGTCTCCGCGTAGTGAATCGCAAGTGCAATCTGTCGTAAGTCGGCCAATAGTTTATCATCATCACCTTTACTCTTTGTGTGTCATGAAGTTATGATCACCAGTGTTTGTGCGCTTCAAGCAATTTCGTTTGCTTCGGGATTTTTCATTAACGTGATATTTGCTCAACATGTGCGTTATTTTTAGGCCTAATTAGTTGCCGCCGGTGGCCGGTGGATTGATCACCCACCGTTCAACGAGTCATCGAATCCATCCATCAAGCCGACACTCACCGTCCATCAGTGTATTTGTTATTGTCATGTTATTGTTTAGCCGACGAAAATGCCACTATCAGAAATTGCATCGGCCGTGCATTATCCGTGCTATCACATAATCACCGATGATACGATCCTTCATGTTCATACTTTCTCTTCCAAATTTTATTGATTATTCGGTTCTCTCGAATTTTAGCGGACAATTTATGTTTTTTATTCTCTAATTTTCTTCAAAATCTGAAGTCGTAGTCCTCGGGGACAAATTAAAATTTGTCGAAATTATTCAACAATTTGCTACCGTCAACTGCTGCATCTCTTCGACACAAATTAAAATATGTCGAAATTATTCAACAAAGTGCTACCGTCAACTGCTGCACCTCTCCGACACAAATTAAAATATGTCGAAATTATTCAACAAATTACTACCGTCAACTGCCGCATCTCTACAACAGCTCTGAAACTGCGTGGATCACTGGATATTCGGATTCGGGACTCCTCAATCTTCTCAATTTATACAAGGTTACTAATATCTGATGGGATCTCTTTCTGTTCCAGCCTGTCTCCTGAAGTCTTCGTACCCGGAATTAAGTATTGAATACTCTCATTTATTTTTCCTCTCAACTTAAAGTTTTGAATACTCTCATTTATTTTATTGTTTTCTTCTCAACTTAAACTGTCAATTGTTTGATGTTGTGTTGTGTCTTACATTGCCAAGACATCTCAGACTTGTCCTTCATTTTATCTTAACTGTGTTCCAAGTTGTTAATTTGATTATTTGATCTACAATGAATTATCAAGATACTCCTAGCTCAAATACTAGATATTTTCAGGATAGAATTCCCCCAGTGTACCCGAGGGGAAGAGGCCGTGCTGTAGGTAGGGGCGGGAGGGGTGGTTCCCCATTGATCTTTAGGCAGCCGTTCTCTGGACCACAATACAGAGCTGCGTCTATGCCCCCAAGGGGTGCGATGAGTGGTTTTGGTGCACCGTGGAACGGTGGATTTCGCCAACCATTCTCAGCCCCAGAAAGGTCGAGATCAGCTTCTGTATCCAGTCAACGCACTCCATCTGACCATGGGAGGACCCCAACTCAAGCTCCTCACAACCAGTATCCACAACCTCTCTCACCGGAGATTGTGGTGATGGGGAACAGCGCGGCTGCTTCCCATCGGATCCCTGAAACGTCAAATAATGTTACTGACCTAGTACAGGATTTGACCAATCGATTGAATGATCAGGTACTGTCGATTGTCCAAGACATTCCTAATCTAATTAAAGAAGAGGTTAAAAGGACCATTCAAGCGGAGAGGTCTAATGCTTTGCTGGATACAAATCCCAATTTCGTTAGAACACCGGATCAGGTTAGGCCTAACCTTGAAAGAAAACCGGAGTTGAAAAAGTTCGAATTTCAATCCCAAATCAAAGATTTATCCTCCTATGACGGGAATGATGATCGCCTCAATCCAGTGGAATTTATTTCTGCCATTGATAACTTCTTTGCGGATTACAACGTCTCTGATAGGGCTATAATCACCCAAGTAGGAAGGCTCCTATCCGGAAGGGCATCAACTTGGTACCGCGCTTATTACAACAGTTTCAACGATTACCAGACATTTAAATCAAAATTTCTTAAACATTTCTGGAATGAAGACAAGCAAGCCAAAGTAAGATCAGATTTATGTACCCCTAACCAGTTCGATCCTAGCAAAGGAGATATGACCGACCATTTCCTCAAATGGGTTAAGAAAGCCGAGTGCCTGGATGATGCCCTTCCGGAGAGGGTCCTCATTAGAGAGATTGTAAGCCATTTTGGGGCCGAGGTGAAGTGGGCCGTTACGCATTGCAATGCAAACACCATAGACATGGTTGTAGAAAAATTGATTGAACTTGATAATTTAAACAGTACTAGGCCTGCCTCGGTCCCACAACAACCCAGGCAACACACTGGTAGAAACCAACAGTTCAACGTAAGACAGGTGGAGACTGAATTTATGCCATTCCAGCATTCTCCGGACCCCTCGAACGTAGTCCATGGTAATAGTTCTTTAAACTAAATCCGAGCTGTGAAGAAAAGACGGAGTTCTCAGCTCGTGAAATTCTTGAAATAAATAAAATTTCCGTCGGGGATCCTGAGAATGCGGGAATTTTTGAGGAATTCTCGCTCTATTTACTAAGTTTACGTTTAAATGATCAAACGCCCTCTGGTGTTGCCATCCTGCTATGTTGCCCACTCAATTTAGCAGAAGGCTCAGAAGGGTTACCTGAAAACCCAAATTTACTGAAAATTTCTTTTATCACTAAGACCTGTGCCCCAACTTTAGGTAAACTTCTTCAATTTGTATTACAGCTAAATTTGAACATCAATTTTCTCGTTATTTATCCCTCCAGTTATTGGATTTTTTCAAATTTGGGTATATCCTTAAGCCCGTCTAAACCGGCAATTTTAACTCGCAAATTGCTCGATAAAATGTTCAGTAATATATTCTCACCCTCTGTGAGGACCTTTGTTAGTAAAACCCCCATGTTTTGGTGCAATTATACCCCAGATACAACTTTGAACCTAGGAAATCATCTCATTGATCAAGTGAATCAATTTATCGTCTCTAAAGTTGCCCATCTTCGAAATATCTCTATTTTGGCAAGTAAGAAGTGCAATGATCCATTACATTCTCATGTAAATGTTTGTTTGTGTCCGTCTGATCTTAATTCTATTATTGAAAAGATCCGAGATGCGAATTGCGCAACCCTCCAAGATGCCAAAATTTTAAATATCTGTTCATCTGCAATCCTCCAACGTGAAGACAATTTCTTATTGGATGAGGGAGAGGGTGGGGAAATTTCGAACCAGAGATCAAAGTCCCCATACGTAGAATGTGAGATAAAAGGGCACAAGTTCCAAGCAATGTTAGATACCGGTAGTGAGGGATCCATTTTGAGCTCCCAGTTTTTTGAGGAAATCAAGGGCATCACTGGTTCACAGTTCCCCACCCTTCCTGCATCCAATCTGTATATCAAAGGTGTTACTGGGGTTCGTTCAAAAAGTGTCTCATGCCAAGTGTTTCTGGAAGTTTGCTTTAGTAATACACTCTTCCCAATTTCTGTGTTAATCGTTCAAAATATAAACGTGTCCTTTATCCTGGGCATGAATTTTCTCAAATTATATAGCGCTAAACTTGACTGTAAGTCTGAAACTATGAGCTTGCTAAAGGACACCGTTATTGTGCCATGGATAAAAGCACCTGACACTCGGGTGGATGTCTGTGCGGGTGTGGAGGTCAATGCCGGCCAGTCAGATGAGTGGTTCAATGTCATCGTTCTTTCCGATAGCCATGGCCGAGATTTGTTTAAATATTTAAGGCCTCTTTTACCCGAATCTATTGGATTAAAAGTAATTTTTAAACCTGGTGAAAGATTCAATGCAGTCATCAATTCTAACTTCTCATTCTTTGAAAATGCCAGCGATGAGGATATTTTTGTTATTTTAGCTGGAACTAATAATTTAAATCCTAATGAATCAATTAATGAAATTAAAAAAGGCTTTGACACCTATTTTCTAAATAACATCACGAATAAACTGATTTTGTGTGAAATTTTTCCCCGTTTTGATTTAAAGAAATGCCCATTTATATCTTCACCTATAAACCTCCACCTTAAATCAAAGGTAAAAAAAAAAAAACATTATTTTCTTAAGACAGCTGACCGTCTGCGATGCAAGGACCACTTCACCCGCCCTGGCATCCACTTGAATGACAAGGGTAAAAGTATCCTGGCCACTTTGATTGCCAATCAGGTTACCAATATCTCATCGGCACGCGACCCGTCCAGCTTAACCAGTGGAATGGAAAAACCGCAGTTTCACTGCGCACAGCTTGCATACATTCCATCATTTTCTTCCTTAGTCGATGAAGAACAATCTGTCAGTAATGCTCCCTTAGTTAAAGCTCAGGCAAAACTTTCACCGTTAGACATCCAAAATAAACTTTTCAATGTGGACTTAACCCCAGACCAAAAACAACGGCTGTCAGAACTTCTTTATGAATTCTCAGATGTTTTCTCAGACAAGCCGGGCAAATGTACAACCTTCACGGCAAAACTCCGTCTAAAAGATGAAAGAAGCTTCATAAAAAGGTCTTATCCAGTCCCTTTTTCAAAGAAAGCTGCTGTGCGCTGTGAAATCCAGCGGATGGAATCAATAGAAGTGATCGAAAGATCCAGCAGTCCGTTTTCTAATCCCATTGTGCCGGTGGTTAAGCGGGATGGGTGCGTCCGGCTGTGCCTAGATGCACGAACTCTAAATGAAAAAATAATTTCCGATTCAGAGTCTCCGGAGCTAATAGATTCCATATTAGCTAAATTCAATAGCCCGAAGTTTACACTACCCTAGATTTTACCACATTGCGGGGATATAGCGACTGCCTCCCTCCCACTCATTACGCCTATGATATTCATAGTTTTGGCATTTTCGAGGCCAAAGATGGCTCTGAACAGCATCGCTGGTATTTTTCCCGCCATCCTTGTACTGAGCCGCATCGATCGATACCGCAACCGTCCCGAACGGTCCAAAGGATCGACGGGAATTTCCATTAAGCTTGGAAATTATATATATTGATTGATGATAGGTACGACGTTTAACCTTAAATACGGCAACATTGCAGTGAGAGTACTGTGAGTTGAGTATCCAATCTAGTATCCCTTGATGTTGAGGAGCTTTTATGAATTGAAAGTTCTTCGACGAGCCTCCATTCCGCGCCACCCCCCCCCCCCCCGCTCGAATAGCTGATGCGCGCGGCCCGGCCCGCTGGAGAAAGATTCTAGCGTACCTACTTACTCTTAACATGGTTTTTTTCTCTTTCCGTAGCTCCGGGCTTCGGCCATTGGCCAATCGCCAGTGTTGCTCACTTCCAAGTTTTATTAAATTAAACAATTTTACAGTTTAAGTTTAGTGTACCACCAGTTTTTTCAAACTTTGGAGCCACCCGGTAGACAGCCTACGTGATTCGTACTTTCGGGTCACCGTGTTTTGGTTGTTTACCTGTCTTGTTTTCGTCGCTTTTGTCTTTGCTTGGTTGTGTGCTTGCCGAACTTTTTCGTTCAAAGGCTGAGGAAGAGTGCCGTTTGAGCCTTGAAACGTCCCACAGTCATTTTATTTTATTTTAACTGATTTTTAGCTTTGATCCTGTTTTG
Source organism: Trialeurodes vaporariorum (assembly GCA_011764245.1). Lineage (NCBI taxonomy): Eukaryota > Metazoa > Arthropoda > Insecta > Hemiptera > Aleyrodidae > Trialeurodes > Trialeurodes vaporariorum. Next base: position 16,357,442 of record VMOF01000379.1, read on the forward strand.
TTCTCTTTCACATTAAATTAAATAATTGATTTGCCTTGCGGGTGAAACCATTCTATCAATAGAGACGTTCTTTGCAAGAATTGCGTCAAATGCAAAAAAGTCCATTTTTTGTATGTTGTTCAATTTTATATTTTTTCCAAAACAAGGATACGTGCAAACACTGTCTTTTATTTTAAAATGTTAATAATTTAACTTTCGTCCAATAAGAAAATCGGTAAAAAAACTACGTTCAAAATTAAATGATGCACTTTGCACAATATTTAAACAGAAAGCATTCGATTCACTCGGCAAGGGTGGATCTAGGTGTTTGGTGGGGGAAGGGGGCAACGTTGTGATTTCGCCGCCCCCAAGCGGAAAGTTTTCAAAGATAATTTTTTTTTTTTTTTTTTTTTTTTTTTTTTTTTTTTTGCGCTTGTCAATTTTTATTGGTGAGATTAGACCGCCCTCTGTATGATCGGCAATGGGGCTATTGCACACTTTTGCTATATGCGATTTAATAGTCGATTATGGCGTAAAAACCTCAAAAAATAACGATGGCGGCACTAAAAACTTCCAAAATCCACTCCTAAACTCAATAAACGCAGTTATTTGGGGGGAGCGTAATGGTGGCCGAAGGCACTAACAATGGGAGATTTCCATCTAACAATTCTGAAACTCCATCAAGAAGTGACCAATAAGAGACTACTTTCATTTGACACCGGTGTTACTTGGTGTTTCGGTACCATTCATCGGATGTGGATCATCACTCTGATGACTAATGACTCTGTGAATCATCCTTGTCAGCATAGAAAGAGTGACGAAATTAAGATAGGATGTAACATCTCAGTATCAACTCCTTTCAAAAGACGCGCGCTGTGCCTTCCCTCTCGCCTGGCGGCCGTTGCATGAAGCTTCGGCGGGCAGGCGACGGTGGAGACACAGCGTGTGTCTCTCTCTCTCTCCCCCTTATTACAGTTAGTTCTTCTCTAGACTCGGCGTGTGTAAGGTATCCGTCACCCTATAATGTGAGTAAAACCTAATCGTTTCATCCCCTTCAGGGATGAAACAATCTTCTTTATTTAATTAACCCTTAGGGAGTGAGTTGTGGCGGCCGGCAGGCCACCATTTGAAACGTATTACACAAGTTCCTTTTATTTGTGTTGTCCTCACCTCCCTTAACCATGGGGTAAGCATCAGCTTCCCCATCGGGGACTTTGACTTTAAAAGTCCCCGTGACACCAAAATGTCACACCTGGCGCCCGAACCGGGACGACTGATTACGTTAATCAGTAAACCCCTTTAAACCCCTTTTAAAAAAAATTAAATTAATCTGTTCGTTCCTGAAGTTCAGTGCCGTAGTGTTTAGTTTTTCTCATTTCTCGTTGTCTCGAGTGCCGCCATCTTGTCTCCGCGTAGTGAATCGCAAGTGCAATCTGTCGTAAGTCGGCCAATAGTTTATCATCATCACCTTTACTCTTTGTGTGTCATGAAGTTATGATCACCAGTGTTTGTGCGCTTCAAGCAATTTCGTTTGCTTCGGGATTTTTCATTAACGTGATATTTGCTCAACATGTGCGTTATTTTTAGGCCTAATTAGTTGCCGCCGGTGGCCGGTGGATTGATCACCCACCGTTCAACGAGTCATCGAATCCATCCATCAAGCCGACACTCACCGTCCATCAGTGTATTTGTTATTGTTATGTTATTGTTTATCCGACGAAAATGCCACTATCGGAAATTGCATCGGCCGTGCATTATCCGTGCTATCACATAATCACCGATGATACGATCCTTCATGTTCATACTTTCTCTTCCAAATTTTATTGATTATTCGGTTCTCTCGAATTTTAGCGGACAATTTATGTTTTTTATTCTCTAATTTTCTTCAAAATCTGAAGTCGTAGTCCTCGGGGACAAATTAAAATTTGTCGAAATTATTCAACAATTTGCTACCGTCAACTGCTGCATCTCTTCGACACAAATTAAAATATGTCGAAATTATTCAACAAAGTGCTACCGTCAACTGCTGCACCTCTCCGACACAAATTAAAATATGTCGAAAATTTTTCAACAAATTACTACCGTCAACTGCCGCATCTCTACAACAGCTCTGAAACTGCGTGGATCACTGGATATTCGGATTCGGGACTCCTCAATCTTCTCAATTTATACAAGGTTACTAATATCTGATGGGATCTCTTTCTGTTCCAGCCTGTCTCCTGAAGTCTTCGTACCCGGAATTAAGTATTGAATACTCTCATTTATTTTTCCTCTCAACTTAAAGTTTTGAATACTCTCATTATTTTATTGTTTTCTTCTCAACTTAAACTGTCAATTGTTTGATGTTGTGTTGTGTCTTACATTGCCAAGACATCTCAGACTTGTCCTTCTTTTTATCTTAACTGTGTTCCAAGTTGTTAATTTGATTATTTGATCTACAATGAATTATCAAATACTCCTAGCTCAAATACTAGATATTTTCAGGATAGAATTCCCCCTGTACCCGGGGGGAAGAGGCCGTGCTGTAGGTAGGGGCGGGAGGGGTGGTTCCCCATTGATCTTTAGGCAGCCGTTCTCTGGACCACAATACAGAGCTGCGTCTATCCCCCCAAGGGGTGCGATGAGTGGTTTTGGTGCACCGTGGAACGGTGGATTTCGCCAACCATTCTCAGCCCCAGAAAGGTCGAGATCAGCTTCTGTATCCAGTCAACGCACTCCATCTGACCATGGGAGGACCCCAACTCAAGCTCCTCACAACCAGTATCCACAACCTCTCTCACCGGAGATTGTGGTGATGGGGAACAGCGCGGCTGTTTCCCCATCGGATCCCTGAAACGTCAAATAATGTTACTGACCTAGTACAGGATTTGACCAATCGATTGAAAGATCAGGTACTGTCGATTGTCCAAGACATTCCTAAACTAATTAAAGAAGAGGTTAAAAAGGGCCATTCAAGCGGAGAGGTCTAATGCTTTTCTGGATACAAATCCCAATTTCGTTAGAACACCGGATCAGGTTAGGCCTAACCTTGAAAGAAAACCCGGGGTTGAAAAAGTTCGAATTTCAATCCCAAATCAAAGATTTATCCTCCTATGACGGGAATGATGATCGCCTCAATCCCGTGGAATTTTTTTCTGCCATTGATAACTTCTTTGCGGATTACAACGTCTCTGATAGGGCTTAAACACCCAAGTAGGAAGGCTCCTATCCGGAAGGGCATCAACTTGGTACCGCGCTTATTACAACAGTTTCAACGATTACCAGACATTTAAATCAAATTTCTTAAACATTTCTGGAATGAAGACAAGCAAGCCAAAGTAAATCAGATTTATGTACCCCTAACCAGTTCGATCCTAGCAAAGGAGATATGACCGACCATTTCCTCAAATGGGTTAAGAAAACCGAGTGCCTGGATGATGCCCTTCCGGAGAGGGTCCTCATTAGAGAGATTGTAAGCCATTTTGGGGCCGAGGTGAAGTGGGCCGTTACGCATTGCAATGCAAACACCATAGACATGGTTGTAGAAAAATTGATTGAACTTGATAATTTAAACAGTACTAGGCCTGCCTCGGTCCCACAACAACCCAGGCAACACACTGGTAGAAACCAACAGTTCAACGTAAGACAGGTGGAGACTGAATTTATGCCATTCCAGCATTCTCCGGACCCCTCGAACGTAGTCCATGGTAATAGTTCTTTAAACTAAATCCGAGCTGTGAAGAAAAGACGGAGTTCTCAGCTCGTGAAATTCTTGAAATAAATAAAATTTCCGTCGGGGATCCTGAGAATGCGGGAATTTTAGAGGAATTCTCGCTCTATTTACTAAGTTTACGTTTAAATGATCAAACGCCCTCTGGTGTTGCCATCCTGCTATGTTGCCCACTCAATTTAGCAGAAGGCTCAGAAGGGTTACCTGAAAACCCAAATTACTGAAAATTTCTTTTATCACTAAGACCTGTGCCCCAACTTTAGGTAAACTTCTTCAATTTGTATTACAGCTAAATTTGAACATCAATTTCTCGTTATTTATCCCTCCAGTTATTGGATTTTTTCAAATTTGGGTATATCCTTAAGCCCGTCTAAACCGGCAATTTTAACTCGCAAATTGCTCGATAAAATGTTCAGTAATATATTCTCACCCTCTGTGAGGACCTTTGTTAGTAAAACCCCCATGTTTTGGTGCAATTATACCCCAGATACAACTTTGAACCTAGGAAATCATCTCATTGATCAAGTGAATCAATTTATCGTCTCTAAAGTTGCCCATCTTCGAAATATCTCTATTTTGGCAAGTAAGAAGTGCAATGATCCATTACATTCTCATGTAAATGTTTGTTTGTGTCCGTCTGATCTTAATTCTATTATTGAAAAGATCCGAGATGCGAATTGCGCAACCCTCCAAGATGCCAAAATTTTAAATATCTGTTCATCTGCAATCCTCCAACGTGAAGACAATTTCTTATTGGATGAGGGAGAGGGTGGGGAAATTTCGAACCAGAGATCAAAGTCCCCATACGTAGAATGTGAGATAAAAGGGCACAAGTTCCAAGCAATGTTAGATACCGGTAGTGAGGGATCCATTTTGAGCTCCCAGTTTTTTGAGGAAATCAAGGGCATCACTGGTTCACAGTTCCCCACCCTTCCTGCATCCAATCTGTATATCAAAGGTGTTACTGGGGTTCGTTCAAAAAGTGTCTCATGCCAAGTGTTTCTGGAAGTTTGCTTTAGTAATACACTCTTCCCAATTTCTGTGTTAATCGTTCAAAATATAAACGTGTCCTTTATCCTGGGCATGAATTTTCTCAAATTATATAGCGCTAAACTTGACTGTAAGTCTGAAACTATGAGCTTGCTAAAGGACACCGTTATTGTGCCATGGATAAAAGCACCTGACACTCGGGTGGATGTCTGTGCGGGTGTGGAGGTCAATGCCGGCCAGTCAGATGAGTGGTTCAATGTCATCGTTCTTTCCGATAGCCATGGCCGAGATTTGTTTAAATATTTAAGGCCTCTTTTACCCGAATCTATTGGATTAAAAGTAATTTTTAAACCTGGTGAAAGATTCAATGCAGTCATCAATTCTAACTTCTCATTCTTTGAAAATGCCAGCGATGAGGATATTTTTGTTATTTTAGCTGGAACTAATAATTTAAATCCTAATGAATCAATTAATGAAATTAAAAAAGGCTTTGACACCTATTTTCTAAATAACATCACGAATAAACTGATTTTGTGTGAAATTTTTCCCCGTTTTGATTTAAAGAAATGCCCATTTATATCTTCACCTATAAACCTCCACCTTAAATCAAAGGTAAAAAATAAAAACATTATTTTTCTTAAGACAGCTGACCGTCTGCGATGCAAGGACCACTTCACCCGCCCTGGCATCCACTTGAATGACAAGGGTAAAAGTATCCTGGCCACTTTGATTGCCAATCAGGTTACCAATATCTCATCGGCACGCGACCCGTCCAGCTTAACCAGTGGAATGGAAAAACCGCAGTTTCACTGCGCACAGCTTGCATACATTCCATCATTTTCTTCCTTAGTCGATGAAGAACAATCTGTCAGTAATGCTCCCTTAGTTAAAGCTCAGGCAAAACTTTCACCGTTAGACATCCAAAATAAACTTTTCAATGTGGACTTAACCCCAGACCAAAAACAACGGCTGTCAGAACTTCTTTATGAATTCTCAGATGTTTTCTCAGACAAGCCGGGCAAATGTACAACCTTCACGGCAAAACTCCGTCTAAAAGATGAAAGAAGCTTCATAAAAAGGTCTTATCCAGTCCCTTTTTCAAAGAAAGCTGCTGTGCGCTGTGAAATCCAGCGGATGGAATCAATAGAAGTGATCGAAAGATCCAGCAGTCCGTTTTCTAATCCCATTGTGCCGGTGGTTAAGCGGGATGGGTGCGTCCGGCTGTGCCTAGATGCACGAACTCTAAATGAAAAAATAATTTCCGATTCAGAGTCTCCGGAGCTAATAGATTCCATATTAGCTAAATTCAATAGCCCGAAGTTTATCACTACCCTAGATTTTACCTCAGGGTTCTGGCAGATTCCATTGGCAGAAGAATGTCGCGATTGCACAAGCTTCTCCTATGATGGAAAAAATTATCGATTCTGTAGGCTCCCATTTGGATTAAATGTATCGATGCAGATATTTTCTAAAGCAACCGACACAATCTTCCCTCCGGAAACTGAATCATTTTTGAGCAAGTATGTAGATGACATTCGGATAGTCAGCGAGACATTCGAAGAACATCTTGATCATTTGCGTGTAGTTTTTCTTGCTGTGCGACTGGCAAACATGACTTTAAAATTTACTAAGTGTTTCTTTGTACAATCTGAAATTGATTTCTTGGGATATTTGTTTACTCGAGAAGGCGTCTCCAAAAACCAAGAAAAGACCAGAGCTGTCAGCCAATTCCCTCCCATCAGAAACACGAAGCAGCTTCAGTCATTTATTGGTCTAGTGACTTTTTATGCTCGCTTTCACAGAGATCATTCGGAGCTCCTGAGCCCTTTGTTACACCTTTTGAAGAAGGATGCTTCGTGGTCCTGGGGGGAGAAGGAGGAGGCTGCCGTGCAACTGATTAAAGACACGTTTATAAAACATGTTGTCCTCGCATACCCAGATTATTCTCGCCCTTTTTACCTCAACACCGACGCTTCCTTAAGTGCAGTTTCGGGCGTCCTTTATCAGTACGATGAGGAAAATGAAGAAAGGCCAATCATTTTTTACAGCCGCACCCTGTCGCAGAGCGAGAGAAACTACACGACAACCGAGCTCGAACTTTTGGCAATAGTGGTGTGTTGCCAGAAGTTCAGGCAAATTATTTTGGGGCACAGGGTCACCGTAAAAACGGATCACAATGCTCTCACTTTCCTTAATCAATGCGTGCTCTCTTCTGGACGACTGGTCAGGTGGTCTCTATTTCTCCAGCAATTCAAGTTGGAAATTATCCATATCAAGGGGTCGGAAAACGTTGTCGCTGACATTTTATCCAGGTACCCACCTGAATTTCACGATCTTCCACCTCATACGTTAGAAATAAACGTTAACATCAATAAAGTCTTTTCTCCAGAGGCTCTTGCTCTCAACGAAAATCAAATAAAAGAGGCAGTATGCACTGACCCTAAATATAGCAAAATCATTACGAATTTAAAAAATGGCTGTGAAACGTCAGGCACCTATAACCTTCACGAGGGTAACCTTTTTTTTAAAAACCCTAAGTCAGGTAAATCTACTTTGTGCATTCCTGGTGGCCTTGAGATTGAGATTATTCAAGCTGCGCATGAATTTCTTGGGCACCTGGGATGTAACAAAGTTTATAAATACCTAAGACAGTTTGTCATCTTTCCGCAAATGCAGAAAAAAGTTCAGAGATACGTTAACTCCTGCCTTAACTGCCAACGCAGTAAACCTTTGAACGAAAAATTATCTTGTAAACTATTTCCTGTCCTAGCTCAGTCTAAAATGGAGTTGATGTCAGTGGACCTTTATGGCCCCCTGCCCGTATCCTTTGGTGGTTTTCAGCACATCCTCGTAGTCTTGGACGTATTTTCAAAATATGTATGTTTGTTCCCACTCCGAAGAGCCACTGCAGTCGTAGTGACCAGAAAATTCATTTCTGGCTTTGTTGAAGTTCATGGACGCCCAAAAACCATCATCGCAGACCGAGGCCCTTGCTTCCGGTCAGCATTTTGGGATAAAAGCCTCAAAGAACTCAATATACAACCAAGACACACATCAGTTTATCATCCCCAATCTAACCCAGTGGAACGCTATATGCGGTCCCTAGGCAATTTTTTCAGACTGTATTGCTCAGAGAAGCATCGATCGTGGATCCACTATGTGCCTTTTATCGAGAACTGCCTGAATAACAGCATAAATGAGACCACGAAATTTACGCCGGTTGAAATTTTTTTGGGTACTTCACCGTCTAATTTCCTCAATTCCATTGTATCTTTCCCACCTAGTGAGTCCGGGATCGATGCTGATCAGAAAGTAATTATGGTACAGGACAATCTTTCAAAAAGTGCCAAGAAAAGACAAGAGAAGCGAGGAGGTGCTGAAAATGACCATGGTTTCCGGGTGGGGATGAAGGTCCTACTGAGATCCCACCATTTGTCAAACGCCCTCTATGGGGAAATTAAAAAATTTTTCAAGTTGTATAATGGTCCATTCCTGATCAGTCGCCCAGCGGGGAACAACGCATTCGAGCTCATTGAGCCAGATTCAGGAAATGTTGTGGGAGTACACAACGTACTGTTTCTACGAAAATTTTATGAACCATGATTTTATTCTTGTTCCAATTTTTTATATTTTTTTTCTCTCATGGTCATCACCTGAATCTGTGAAGCTATTTTCTTGATTACTTTATTCTGTAGTTTTAAGAATAACCTTTTTTTATCCTAAGAAAGGAGAATCCAAAAAAAAAAAAAAAAAAAAAAAAAAAAAAAAAAAAAAAAAAAAAAAAAAGGGAAAGAGAAAGAAAGAGAGAAAAAAAAAGAAAAAAAGAAAAAAAAACTTTTTTTTTGTTTTTTTTTTTTTTTTCCCTCTCTTTTTCATTGGGGAAGGGGGTTGGTTAATCATGTAACGACCCACCTCCCTCCCCCTGTGCTGCATTTATTCTTTCCTTTCCTTCTCTCTTTCTCTCCCTTTCATCCCACCTCATTATTTGTTTAGTTATAAGTTCTGAGACAAAATGTCTTATTTTTTTTTTCACTTATATTATTCATTCATATCAACTTGACTTCAGGACGAACCAAAAAATTTAATTTAGTTCTTTGAACCTTCCTTAAAAAATTTGTTGCTCTATTGGGGCTGGGCACCCCCAACCATCCTATTCTCTTTTCAATCTCAAACTCCAAGCTCTCTTTTTTATGGGTACAAAACCATCCCAAAATTCTGTTTTGTTCGTCTTGGAATTCTCTCTTTTTTTTTTATCAAAATAATATTTCTCTTTCTTTATTTATTTTGTTGTCCTTTGTCTATTTTTTTATTTTTTGAACTTCATTGTTTTCAAGCAATCGATTTAGGCCAGAATATGCTCAAATAAGCCTTGGAGGAGGCCCCGAGCTGACTAGCCTAAATCCAAATAAAAAGTCCTTAGATTTGCTCTCAAATAAGCCTTGGAGGAGGCCCCGAGAGGAATCTTTCATTTTATTTCTTTATTTTTTTTTCTTGCCCTCCCTTTTAATTGGACCGCAATCTGTCCTCAAATAAGCCTTGGAGGAGGCCCCGAGGAAGATTCAGGACTACAATTTGCCACTGTAGTCTCAAGGACCAAAGTCCCACATTCGCTAACCCAGCGCGGCAAAGAAGTTTGTAAGAAAACAGGGTGATCTCATTTAATCTTTTTTATGTTATAAAAACTTTTGCACCACTCTCACTCTAAATACCTCTTTCTCTATTGTTTAATTTTTGTGTATTGGTTTTTTATACCTCTCATTTGTTACCAGTCTTGTATATATGTTATTTAATTTTTCTAAGAAAAAAAAAAAAAAAATAAAGGCCCAGGCGAAAAAATCATAGTCTGTGCCGCGCCAAAGCAACTCACCCCTCTTTTCGAACAGTCTATTCGACTTTTTTTTCTCATCTCTTTTCATTGGGGAAACGATCCCCTATGACCCCAATTCCTTGGAGCCATAGGGGACCGGGGGGTTGTTGTAACATCTCAGTATCAACTCCTTTCAAAAGACGCGCGCTGTGCCTTCCCTCTCGCCTGGCGGCCGTTGCATGAAGCTTCGGCGGGCAGGCGACGGTGGAGACACAGCGTGTGTCTCTCTCTCTCTCCCCCTTATTACAGTTAGTTCTTCTCTAGACTCGGCGTGTGTAAGGTATCCGTCACCCTATAATGTGAGTAAAACCTAATCGTTTCATCCCCTTCAGGGATGAAACAATCTTCTTTATTTAATTAACCCTTAGGGAGTGAGTTGTGGCGGCCGGCAGGCCACCATTTGAAACGTATTACACAAGTTCCTTTTATTTGTGTTGTCCTCACCTCCCTTAACCATGGGGTAAGCATCAGCTTCCCCATCGGGGACTTTGACTTTAAAAGTCCCCGTGACACCAAAATGTCACAAGGAATCTCCCATTGTTAGTGCCTTCGGCCACCATTACGCTCGCGCAAATAACTGCTTTCATTGAGTTTAGGGGTGGATTTTGGAAGTTTTTAGTGCCGCCATCGTTATTTTTTGAGGTTTTTACGCCATAATCGACTATTAAATCGCTTATAGCAAAAGTGTGCAATAGCCCCATTTTATCAAAAGTGATGCTTTCTTGGCGGTTCTTTCCCATTTCTCTCCCCCCCCCCCTCCCTTAGAAGTATCATCCAGGGTAAAGGGCCTGACACCCCCCCCCCACCACCCCCATCCTCGTTAGATTCGTCCTTATGCCACTCAGAGCACATCACAATTAGTGTTTTCCGATGAGTGTGAGTGCGATCTTAGTTGATAAATGCTTATTTTTTTTTTTTTTTTTTTTTTTTTTTTTTTTTTTTTTATTTTTTTTTCACCATAAAAATTGTCCTCTCAAATTCTATCATAGGTTCTTTGTGTATGCAAGTGAGAGCTTTTGTTTGTCCATATCGGCAACCTTGTTTTATGTGCTTCTACTGCCCAGTCCAGTCAAAGGAGTCCATGAGTCTGGGAAGAGTTGTGTGCAGGCGTGGTGGAGTCTGGATAAGTAGTACTACTATAAAAGATGCACCATACACTGCTCCACACAACAAACTGCAGTCCATCCAAGGAAGCCGAGCGAGAGTGATGGAGAGGGGGTGACGGGGGCTTTTGAGACTAGCTATAGGCTAGGCCTGGTTCATGTTGTCAAATTTCATAATCAATGGCTCCGTAAATGACTTTTTGTGATGACGTCATTCGGTAAAAAAGTTCTTCGAGCGTTCCAAACTATATCTCTTACTCTAGCGTGACCCTTCTGTTGTAGTTGTACTGCTATCTCACTCTCATCGCTACAGTCGAGTACAGACGCATTTTTTGTGAACTTTCTGACAGGAATTTGAATTTCTTGAGTCAATCGAATACGATGTCAAGAAGGAAACAGTGGAATTTGGCAACATCGCATATTCCGTGCAATTAAACACGAGAAAATAGTCGAACTATTGGCAGTGCACAGTACACTCCCTCGAATCGATATTTTGCATGAGTTTAAATGGAAAAATGGCAGCGTCGCCATTTTACCAGACTGGAACACCAATGGAAGGAAATGTCGTGAAACAAGGCCGTGTAAACGTAACAGATTTCAATGGTTGGTCGATGGCTCAATCCGTAAGAAATTACGAAAGTGCCGATACATGAAGTAACCTTATAATTTCATACACTGAGAGGAATTACTTATTTAAAAACAAGGAAACACGTTTACTTGCGACAGTTTTCCATTGCGCGAAGTGAAGTTCTGTTGCATGAAAGAGAATCACTGTCACAACTTGGAATATTTTACTTGTTGCAGCAGACATTTTCCTTGGGTTAAAGGAATTCCCTCTTAGTCGATATTTGCAGTTTCTTTAACACAAACGAAAAATACACCTTGGATTAAGAAAAGAATTCTTTCAGTGTATCGATACCTGTGTCCAGATAGCCACTTTCAAACACTTGTACTTTTGTTTACAGCCATGCAACTTTAAATGTATTTGTCATTTTTTTTTTTTTTTTTAAAATTTTAAAAATTTAATCGTTAAACAATAAGGGCAAACAATATAAGCCTGTGTGAAAAACATCCTCTTCCAGTGGCGTAGCTTGCAACTTGGCATCGTTGTAATGTGTCCATTTAAACTCATTAATAAGATCGAACTATAGGGTGTTCGGTGAACACCTTTGCATTCGACCTTTTCCATGGGTTTAAATGGACACAGTGCAACGCTGCCAAATTGCACGCTACGCCACTGCATAAGAGATTACCATCATGGCTTCCTCCGTGCTGCCCAGTGGCGTCGCGTGTCATCTGGCAACAATGCAACTGCTCCATTTAAACTCATTAAATATATCGAATTTTCCTTGTGCACTGTGCACCCCCTGAATTCGATCTTTTACATGTGTTTAAATGGATAGAATACATTGTTGCCAAATTGCACGCGACGCCACTGGTGCTGCCTCAACATAACGTCCCACAAACCATCTCTTTATCTATATGTATAGCTCATAGCTCGCTTCCACTGTGCGACGGTTCCTTGGAGCTTTGACTGGCCGAGTGGCCCTTTCAGAGAGTAGCCACTAGGCACTAGCCAAGCCAGGCCAGACACCATAATGGGCTTTAAGTTTGCTTCAAGCATATACGACAACAACGGGCGCGACGCTCACGTTGTCACCGCTCAATCGCGCACGTTGCGGTGAAACCGCGGCAAAATAAGCCCTCCTCACTTCGCCCTCCTCTCCCCCCACCCCCACCAAATTCCACCCCAGCCATTGTCCTTTCTTGTCTCCTCTTTCCTCAAGACGCCTTTTTGCCGGTGTCTGCCGCATCGCAACACCCATGCGCACACTTCCGCGCCATTCTTTTTGATTCCAGAAGTTCATTTTGCTGAACGGGGCACACTGGTCCGGAACATGACTGTTTCTGGACATGAAAAGTTTTCGTTTTTTTGCTTCAAAACGTTTTAAAGTCGTTATTTTCTATCTAGAAACTATGGTATCTCAACCATTTTAAACTGTGAAATCGTTTATTTAAACTCATTTTTCAGTTACCTTGCCATTAATTGCTGATAATCTTGATTTATGCCCATGAAAAAATGTCCGGGAAATTCCATACTTTGTCTCATTGTGTAGCAGCGGCGATCATCCAACAGCCACATCTACTGTCGCATTACAGTATTGCAAGAACAGTAAGTCTCAGAAGTCCGTACCAAGTTTTAAACCGTTGAGATTTAAAAAAAAAAAAAATAATAATAATAATAATAATAATGAGGCAAACCAACCCGAGCCCCTTGTAAAAATGTCCATAAGAAATTACCATCATGGCTGCCTCCGCCCTCCGTGCTGCCTCAAAAGCTTCTCCCGCAAATCTCTTGGAACTTTCCTGAAAACGTACTGAATTTCTCTCCGGAAACTTTTATTACAGTTATTATTATTAACTTTTTATACAGTGGTCATTTTTAGTACATACCATTTTTCTCTGTGTTTTCTAAAGAGACCAATAGACCTTTTTGTACGTTTGATATGCGGGCTTAAAAGTTTTCGTTCACAAATCCTCAGCATCTTTATGCGGGGGGGGGTGTCTTTAATGGATGTTTCTCTCCTTCAATTCAGTCCCTGTTTTCTTTTCCCTTTATTATTGCACTATCTTGATTCTCCTTGCAAGTAGAGAAAGCGGCCGATTAGCACCCATACGACTCTCGCAGTACTATCGACGAATCAAAGATTGTCGCGAGATTTTCACGAGCTAAATTTCGCCTTCCAGGTTCTGGTTCGGCCACTCTTCATACTCCTTACACCTTGCAAGTGAAAGGCCAGTGCGGGTGGGGCGGGAAAGCCGTTGCAGATCAGTCCACCACTTACACTTATAACTGAAAAAGTGTGAAAATCTCGCGACAATCTTTAATTCGTCGATAGTACATGCATCACGCAGGTTTTTTTTTTTTTTCCTTTCTTATTTTAATTTTAATTTTAATTTTTTAATTCGAGACAAACTAGACTCACTCACGCACTCTGAACGCCGGGCGCGGCGATGTAAGTATACTCACTTGAAAAAGAGGACCAAAGGCAGGCGCACGCGCATAGATACGATTGTTAGACTATGTGTGAGTATGAGTGTGTAGATGTGCTCATGTGAGGGCGTCCGACCGTCCTCAGTCAATCCTTCGACCGCGCCGCGCCGCACTATGGTCCAGAAGTCCGATTTAGGAAGACATCAGTTTGCATTAAAATCGTCCAATATCTTGAAAACGGCTCATCTGACAACAAAAATGGTCATTACAAAAAAGTTAAAACGGTTCACGTTCTATCTTATTTGTAATAACCACTTTTGGTGTCAGATGAACCGTTTTCAAGATATTGGACGATTTTAATGCAAACTGATGTCTTCCTAAATCGGACTTCTGGACCATAGTGCGCCGTTTTGTAATGCAACAGAGTAGCGCAACCACCACCAAGATCTCCGTTCTCTCTCATTTCCCCCTTTGGATGTATATTGTATATATACGTAGAGAAAAGATGAAAAGAAGGGGATTTCTATCCCTTTGTCTATTCTTGTCAGAGATTACTAAGCCTAAGAGATATGGCACTTCCTATCTCCGGCGTGTTAAAAAACCGTTGGCCGGGCTACGTAAAAAACGCCTGCAGAATGGCCGTGATACAACGTGCAGTACGCTGGTGACCGTAAATATTGTTGTTATTCATGTTGTTGGAAATGAGGTTAGATTCTCTGCAGCATCTAAATGTTTGTCATTTAATGGCCGATGGGATGATTAAAGTGACTTAGATTTTCAGATTCACGTTCAAAATATAATCGGAGCTCATTAAACTTCCCAAACACTTTATTAATCTTTTTAATTTAGTTAGTGGCGTTGCTGTTAAATCTCACTCAAACAACAACAGTAGTAACAATGTTTACGGTCACCAGCGTACGCCACATTGCATACTTCGTAGGAGTCGAATAACACTTTTGAATCGTTATGCCATATATCTTAAGGCTTAGTAATCTCTGATTCTTGTCCATGAGGTATAGCAGTAGAGATGCTGATAAGTGACCAAAGTCCTATCCCAAAGTAAGACAGCATGACCGATCAGATTCCGGTTTGTTAGGCTCACATTTTTTTTTAAACCTTAAATAAAACATTGCAATTAATTCATGGGAAATTGGTTTTAAATTAAAGTGCAAGTTGTCTTAGAGTGACTAAGGTAAACACCCCAGTAGCCGACACCCCTGAAATTTGCATACCCGACACCTATTTTTCACAATAGGAAAAAAATTAATTTAGTGGCAATGTTGGTGTTTTGCGTATTTTTTTCGAGTGTTTCACATTTGAGGGCTCAGAAAAAACCACACAAAACACCAGTATTAACACCAAACTAGTACTTTTTACAGTGTGAAAAATAGATGTCGGGTACTGGTGCAAATCTTAGGGGTGTCGGCTACTGAGGTGTTTACCTTATCTGGGACCAAAAAATATTAGGTCCCGAGCGTAACTTATAAACGCACGGTCACGAGATGACGTGCGTAGGCTCACTCTGATTGGTCGAAACCGCACGCATATTAACTTGCAAACACTGCCCGGGGCCATATATATTTTGGTCCCTGGACGCAGCATTCCGTTACAGAGGTGAGAAAATTTGGCTTGTTTCTGTCTTGTGTCAGTTTCTTTGTCGTGCAAATCCTTCCAAATAAAACAGTTATATCAGATTCGGTGTCCGAATATAGCCACTCTCAATCACTTGCACTTTCGTTTAGAACAACTTTTCAAGTGGATTTGTCACATTTTTCTTTTGACGGTTAAATAAACTAGGCAAACAAACCGATCCCGTGGCAGAAACCGTAAGAGATTTCTATCGTGGTTGCCTCCAGTGGCGAAGTGTGCAATCTGGCAACGTTGCAGTTCGTCCATTTAAACCAATTAAAAAGATCGAACTACTGGGTGTTCGGTGAACACCTTCGCATTCGACCTTTTACATTGGTTTAAATGGGCACGATGCAACGTTGTTTGATTGCACGCTACGCCACCGGTTGCTTCCTTGAGGTTTCAAAATCACGCCCCCACAAATCCTCACTGAAAAACAAGGTGCTGAATTTACACGGAAAAAAAAGACTGGTAGATTCTCCGTCTGCATAGCTGATTTTGGAGTCTGCTATATCTTAATTTACCACGAGGTACGTATTGCATTTACCATATGATGGTAAAATTTACCATACTTGAGCAGACTCCAAAATTAGCTACCAGTCTTTACTTCCGTGTAACTCTTTCATAGTTAAAGTATGGACACCCTCTTAAAAACTGTTAGTTTGACTATTTAAAATAGTTGAAAAATAGTTAAATTAACACGGCATGGACCTACTTTAACTATTTAAAATAGTTAAACTAACAGTTTTCAAGTTGTGTTCATACTTTTAACAAAAATAGTTAAATTCAACAAATTCCAGTGCTCTCTATTGCTATCTCTCGTTGATCCTTGTCCAACACACGTAAGTACTTACATCAATGGAGAAAAGAGAGACAGAGAATTTCTCATGCCGTTTCGCTACTGAATGCAAGGCGTGCTTACGGAGGAGTATGTATAGTGTTAGTGGTCTTGAATGCGGTATACGTGCCGCCGCCGCGACGCGCCGTTCGTCCATACCAACATCATTATCATTATCATTACCATTACCATCAGTTATCATTTCGCATTCGACAAAAAAATTATGAATCATTAAGAAATGGTCGAAAGGAAATCGACGCCGCGACGGAACACTTTCCTTCGCCTTGTCCGCGGATCCCGCCGCGACGCGACCGCTGCGTATACGAGCGAGCGAGAAAGTATTTCTCGTTTTGTCTGCCAATTCTCTAACTCTGCTCCCGAGTTGAGGTCGCATGCGGGACGCGGGACACCGCGAAATGCATGACTTGAAACCCGCGCGTGCGACGCTCACGTCTCAAGGTCTCGCGCGGGCCGAACAGGGCTAGAAATCTGCAGCCTTGAATTTTTATGCTCGGACCGCCCGGCAAAAAGTCCTTGATTTCTGTTGCAGATCCTCTGGGTCCTTGCTCGGGATCCTTCGCGAACACACTCGACTTTTGAAGGAAGAGGAATGGGGCTATCGCACACTTTCGCTATGAGCGATTTATTAGTCGATTCTGGTGCAAAAACCTTCAAAAATAACAGAGACAACAAGAGACGGAGCACTGCGTTAAAATACATATAGGAAAGATTTGAGGCACACTGAATTTTCGGGGATTCAACAAAATAACATGTGAAACAACAGTCAACACCTTGAGATGTCGCATGGTGTTGAATGGTGACATTCGGAAAACACGGGGGGGGCGGGAAGTGAAGAGGAGGGTGCTCACCATTCAACACCATGCGACGTTGACTGTTGTTTTGTTGAATCCGCGAGAATTCAGAGTGCCTCTGCTGCAGCCAGTTAGTGCTCCGTCTTTATTTGTCTCTGAAAAATAACGATGGCAGCACTAAAAACTTCCGAAATCCACTCCTAAACTTGATGAAAGCTTTTATTTGCGTGGGCATAATGGTGGCTGAGGGCAGGAATAATGAAAGATTCCTATCTTAATTTTGTCACTCGCTCTATGCTGACAAGGATGATTCATAGAGTAATTAGTCATCAGAGTAGTGAAACACATCCATACCAATGAATGGTACCGCGACACCAAGTGACACAGGTGTCAAATGAAAGTCGTCTCTTATTGGTCACCTCTTGATGGAGTTACAGTCTTGTTGAATGGGAATCTACCATTATTACTGCCTTAGCTCAGCCACTATTCCGCCCTCGCAAATAAAAGTGTTTATTGAGTTTAGGAGCGGATTTTGGAAGTTTTTAGAGCTGCCAACATTATTTTTGGAGGTTTTTACACCAGAATCGACTATTAAATCAAAGCAAATATGTGTCTCAACTCTCAGCCCCATTTCGTTTGAAGCTTTTGCTTTTGGCAAGGTTTTACTGTTTTAGCTCATGGATTGTTAGTGGGTCGGAAGGGTTGATTCCCGTGTAGAATCTTTTGAAAATACCGTTAAAACCATCAGAAAGTTCCGAGCCCTGGCAAAACTGGTCACCAAAAATCTTCTAAAAAATTGTTCCAAAAGTCACCTTAAGTGGGGATCTACCTGACTTTTGCTATAAGGAAATAACAAATAGTTGAATCTGACGTGAAAACCAGCAAAAATCACGAAAATCAAATTAAAAAGTCGAAAGGGTGATAAACTCAGAAAACAGCTGTAACGGCAAGGTCATAATGTCAGAGCTACGCAGGTTTCATAGAAGATTCCTGTCTAAGTAACTTTCTCTGCGGAAAAGGAGATACGTCTTAAATTGGATAGGAATCTACCATGATACCTGCTTAGCTCCGCCATTAAGCCTCATTATGAGAGTGAATTTTGTGGGTTTTTTTTAGTGTGCTCTTCGTCATTTTACAGGTTACTATGCACAATCAGAATCAACTTTTCAATCGATCCTTGTATCAAAATGCGATATTTAATATTTTGGTACTTTCAGCCTTATTTTTGAAGTTATTGACGAAATATTTTGCAGGGACATTCCTCAGATAATCATCTAGTAGGTGGCGGTAACTGACACTCTGATTTCTAACATCAAATTACTTCCGGCCTGTAATTTGCCATTAATCGAACAGTAGCGCTCAGGTGGCAGAAATCGGCACTAAACGCTAAAGAATCGCCTTAACCTTTATTCAAATCTTTTCTATGACTTTTCTAGGTTTCAATTACTTGTTAAGAGTGCTCTCTGAGATTTAAGTTGGTGTTGAAAGCTCATAAATGATGAATTGATGTGAAATTTGCTTTCAAATTTGTGGCCGCTTTTTGACAATCTCAAACCAAAGTGCGGCGCTCGCTATAGCGCGCGCGCGGTTGCACAGCAACGCGTGCGGATGGCGCGGCGATTCAAACCACGACCGTTTGCATCGATGAATGGTGATGAATACCGAAAATCTATAAATGTCACCGGCACGCACACACAAGAGCATACGCATTACGTACACTGGCACATTTTTCATTATCACTCTCACCCACGTTCCATCGTTTGCCTTTCGTCCTCGCTCATCGATTAAAGCATAAAGAAACTAACTACACACAAAAAAGCAATAGCTGTCAGTTCATTTCTGCACAGAACTGCGTCCATCCATATAGACACTTTTATGAGTAGGTACCACGCGGTTATTTTCGACGCACTCACATTTATACACTGTATACGCTCGCACGCACATCAACGGAAAGTGTACTCCATGAGTTTAGACGCGTGTAAATGCGGTGTATACATTATCTGCATACCTTCGTACCGTACAGTGTATAGACGCATGTTAACCCAGTTAATTAATGGCGTAATTATGTGAGTGGAAGTCTCGGTCTTTTGCGTCGCGTCGTGACGAGACGCGTTGGAGTACCACATTCGCATCAAGCATCGGTATGCAATATGCATGCGGCCGATAGATGCGGTGAGCGGTGAAAACGTGGTGATAGTAAAGTGTGTAACCGGTGAGTGAGCTGCTGTGCTGCCACTGCCATGCCACTGCGCGCGAAGTAAAGTGAGTGTCGATGTTGCCAGATTTGACGGCAATATACGTCATGATATACATTATTTATTGTAATTTCTCTATTTAGAAATCAATTATTTATTCACTAAATAGTTAATCAATATATTATTAAGAATATTTATAATAATACTTTTATATTTCATACATAGTATTTAAATATTATTATATACATTATTATGATAATGGGTTAAATCAAGGCCTCAATGAGTTAGTTTGCAAAATTTAGCTTGCAGCATCATGACGGGTCGATTCTCATGTAAAATTGCGCGAAAATCTCCTGGTAAAAGTGTTCCATGAATCTCCTTGACCAAAATTCCGTGGGTAGTTATTATTTTTCCATGAAATTACATGGAAAATCTTATGGAATCCCATGGGGGGGGGGGGGTGGCCCACGGAATTTCATGAAATGTTATGGAAAAATAATATTTTGCCCACGGAATTTCGTGAAATTCTATGGAAAAATAGTAATTGCCCACGGAATTTTGGTCACGGAAATTCATGGAACACTTTTACCAAGGGTCACATTGAAAGCATCTCAAAGTCTCAGAACCTATTTTAGCCGGTTATACAATAACGGACAGTAAGTTTAAATAAGACTCGTTAAAAATATACAGCTCTTTAAGAGTCAAAACAGCCTACTGAAGAAAAAACACGTTTTAGGTACTGACAACCGAAGCAGCCTTTTAAAATATAGCTTCGCAGAGCAAGAGTTGTAGCTCTACCAGAGAAAGTTGCAACTGTACCGAAGCATTGCTTCGACTGAGTTGCAGCCTTTCTTCTTCCGTATGCTCTACTAAAATAGTGCATCATAGTAAGCTCACACCTTGCTCCGGTAGGGCTAGAGCTTTTGCTATGCAAAGCTATTTTAAAAGGCTGCTACGGTTGTCCCTACCTAAACTATTTTTCCCCGTGGCGGAATGCCCATGGTCATTCCGTCATGGCAGAATGACCCTTTCCCTCTTTACTCAAAACTTTTGAGTCAAAAGCATTGTAATTTCAACGCATCATTAAATCCACAGTTTGTCTTTGTTGAACTTGCTTACAGCAACACTTCTGTCGGAAATATCATCATTAGTTTGGTTGCTTTAGACATTTTAATGATGCAATTTCGATGACAATTATCGTCGTCATAGCGAAAGTCCTGTTACCTTAGAATCACTTTCAAATAAGCGAAGAGAAAGGAAGCCGAATTCCTGGAGATGCCATTGTAGTGTAGGTGCAGGTCATTCATTCTGAAAACCAACTCAATTAACGTAAATAAAAGAATGCATACCGCGACTTACGCGACTGAGTATAAACTTATTGCGAGTCGGATAGATAATGCACCCGGAATCAATTTATCGGTTCTTCGGTCCGCAAATTACAATTAGCGCACCCACCTCCGATGACAGTCTGGGCCATTATGGCTTACCTCTGATGCGGTATTAGTGGATTAATGATCGAATCCGTCAAACTCTCCGATCATTTTCGATCTGGAGCGCGATTTTTGGGCGGCTCAATCAACGTGAGCACCACTCATCGATTTGTGAAATTGTGATCGCACTATTAGATCCGGATGAAAATAAAATAATAGACCTATATCGTGACGTCGCGAAGTGATGTCACGATCAAATTGGATTTTACGTTCTGCAGACATTTGCGCTACCAAAGACTTTGTGTGCTTCTATGAGTTGAACAAGATAAAAGGTCTCAAAAGCTTCATTAAAAGTGCGGAATTGCAACCGTACGCTCTGATATGTACTATGTACGCCCTCTAAAATCCATTTTCCATCCACTTTTCCTCTTGAGAAGTAAATTTTTCCATAAAACTTAGTGTTTTGATGAATTTGAGGTTATGTTCTAGGAAAGCTAGATTCAAGAGGAATTAATGAAAATTCGTTCCAAAAGCTATCAGATTCGATGTCAGCGTTCAAATTTGAGTCGAACTGACAAAATTTTCAAAAACTTTTGAGAGAAAATTGTTAAACTTTAAGTTTGTTTTGGTAGCGCAAATGTCTGCAGAACCACTCACTTCGATCAAATTTGGATCAAAACAATGGGGCTGTTGCACACTTTTTCTATAAGCAATTTAAAAGTCGATTCTGGTGTAAAGCCGTCGAAAAATGACGATAGTAGCAGTAAAAACTTCTGAAATTCACCCCTAAACTCAATAAACGTTTTTATAGGCACGAGCGTAATGGTGGCTGGGGGCAGTAATAATGGGAGATTCCTATCTTAATTACGTCGCTCTCTCTCTATGCTGACAAGGATGATTCACAGAGTAATTAGTCATCAGAGTAGTGATCCACATCCGATGAATGGTACTGTGACACCTTGAGACACTGGTGTCACATGAAAGTCGTCTCTTATTGGTCACTTCTTGATGGAGTTACAGTATTTGTTAGGTGGGAATCTCCCATATTATTACTGCTCTACGCCACCATTATATACTCTCGCGCAAGTAAAAGCGTTTATTAAGTGTTTATAGGAGTGGATTTCCGAAGTTTTTAGTGCTGTCATTGTCATTTTTTTGAGGTTTTTTACACCAGAATCGACTGTCAAAACGCTTATAGAAAAAGTGTGCAACAGCTCCATTGTTCTTTTTCAATCACTCTCGTGATAGCAGCAATGCACTCTTCCACATTCCACAAACTGCAATCAAAACTTAAAGGAATAATAATAAAAAATTAAAAAATTAGATCCAAAGTTTCGAATGCAAATTTATGTTGATAAACAACCAGTTCTCTCGAATATGGCACTAATGGATTCACGTATAACTTAAAATATAGTTTCCTTTCAACTTGGTTCTTAAGAATGATCTCACTATAGTTAGTGCACTATGACTTTTAGAAAGAATATCCTCTCATCGAAATGGTTCTTGATCAATTTTTCTTTCATTTTCCATCGTTTTAAATTTTTTGAGGCATAATGTCACAAGTGGCGATACTGTGAGACTCTAAAATACCTGAAAACCGTAAAAATTCGCAATTTGATCGAGAAATGAACTCATGAAAAATCAGGGTACTTTCTTTTGAAGGCCATAGTATACTCTACAGTCACAATCATACCGAACGAGCATTGGCGGACACACGCCCCCCATGCGGCCAAAAGAGGGGGAAGGAAGGTGGGAATAAAGGGAGACAAAATTAAAAGGGGATCACTGGGGGGGGGCGAAAATTTCAAGCCCCCCCCCCCATTTGCGAGGGTAGTATCCAACATTCAAACCAAAAGTCCGCATGTTTTGTCCTCATCCTTCACGACTCTACTGCACTTATACCCAGTGCTGCCGTTTTGCGTATATTTTTTAGTTCACCGATGATTCCACCAATTGAGAAAAGATTACACATGTCAGTTCAGTGTATATGACTACGTACGTCGTACACTGCGCGAAAAAAACACTAATCTGCGATCTTTTCTCGACCGGGAGTCGTCGATGACGCGGATATTTTAAGAATTAAACGGCGATTGCGCCGATTGAGAATAAATATTACTCATCAGAGTATTTTCGTGCAGTACAGTTATACACTGAACTGAATTGTGTAATCTTTTCTCAACCGGTGGAATCATCGGTGCATTGAAAAATACCATTGATTATACGCAAAACGGCAGATCTGCTTGTACCAAAACTAGAAAATGTTTCTATAGACTGAAAATAAAACTATGGTAAAAGTCCAAAGGAAATAAATAACTGAAGTATATTGAAAATAAGGCTGGCATCGTGCCCCCTTTCATGTTTGTTCATCTTTAACATTAAATTTGGAACGGATCAAACAATCTAAATTGGATTCCGAATCAGTACCACGGCATTTTTGATTTTTTGTTTTTCGCGGAAAAGCACGCCGGCAATAAAAGATGCAGACTTGGTTACTGATGGTTGATGACTCAGTCAAACTATATGGTTAAGCTCACCCGTCATCAGTGGCAGCCCCCTCCCCTTACCCTCCACCACTCCCTACCAACAGTAATCTATTCTCAATGATTCTGTCGTAAAGGTCAGCTGGAAAATTCTCCTGGAAATGGATGCGCATTGAGCTGCTAGAAATCCTAAATTCAAGGTCTGAAGTTTACTCATCGAGGCTTAATCGTCTGAAATGTCAAAGTTCACTGGTGTTTTTATTTATGTGACGTGTGTAGGATCAAACCTGAATAAGTATTTTTTCCCAATTTTAGTCGGAGAGAACATTTTTAACAGAGTGGGCAAGAGGAGGCAAAGATTTCTGTATACGTATAAGTAGACGCCTCTGGGTTCCACTTACATGTTAGAAATATATGAATCGAAAAAGCTACCTAGTTTTGCTATTTTGCTATAGACAACAGTATAAACTTGAAAGAATAAATCGGCCCTTACTCATAGTCGCTTAAAGAATGATTTTCTTAAAATTGGAATTTTTTGTTTCTGTTTTGTATCAACCTTTTTATCGTGCAAATCCTCCCAAAAGAAACAGTTATATCCATTTCAGTGTCCGAATGGCCACTCTAAAACACTTGCACTTTCGTTTATAAATAATTTCAAATGTATTTGTCACATTTTCTTTTTACAAAAATTAAAGGTTAAAAAATGTGAGGCAGCCATGATGAAAATTTCTTACGGACGTTTTTCACACAGGCTCGGTTTTTCTGCCTCACGCATTTTTTTTTTTTTTTTTTTTTTTTTTTAAAGAAAATTGTGAAAAATACATTTGAAATTGATTCTAAACGAAAGTGCAAGTATTTAAGAGTGGCTATCTGGACACAGAATTCTAATACGATAGACTTATGATTTTTACGCTTTAACGACATAGATGTCCCCAATGTACACAATAAAACAAAGGTCCCTAGACACCAACATCGGTTTTTTTTCTTTTAATTAGACCTTCTTTAGCGCAATAATTAGAGTGTGTGTGTTTCGGAGTAAATTGACCTGCCGAGTTCGTATTTGGCTTTAGTTTTGATCGAAATATTCTAGATTTTCCACAATTTAAACTTTATCGCAAAAAATGTTTGGAAGTAGAATATGCTTAAAATCGGGACGAGTTAAGTAAAAAATGATAACATTTTTGAGATCAGCGTCCCAAATACTGAGGATTGGTACAGTTTTAACTAAATTTTGATGTATTTCAATGAATTTTCTTGTAAATTACATTGAAAAGAACACTATGTTTGATGCGTTTCGCGGACATGAGTTATGTCGTTAAAGAGGCCTACTTATATAGACTTATGGATATACGACTTTTGTATTCAACGGCTTTTATGCGCGCACCTCAGTAATAAATTCTGCACTTGCAACAGCGCCCGTAGTTGTTCAGTTTCTTTCTCCTTTTTTTTCAGTTTCGTAACTATAAATACCAAAAAAAAAAAGAAAAAAAAATTGTCGGGTCCTGTTATATCGCGTGGCTCCAGTCCTGAGTCCAATCGAGAATTGAGTTATGTCGATCGATGTTGATATACAAAAATTTGCTCACTCGCACATAATCATGCTCAAGAACAATAGCCTTGCAATCCGGATCTGCAATGACTCTACAATAGCCGGTGTCGCGGTACCCTCGGCTCCACTCGACTCGACACGATCCGATGACAATGACGGTAGTTTGAACAATCGATAACGATCGATAAGTAACATCGATAGATTGAGCCGTGGAGTTCACTTTACCCAAGGTGCCAACGCAACCGCTAATTAGCCTGGTTTCGGTTTGGGCTGTGTCGAGTTGAGTTGAGCAGAGCGTGGAGGGCAATTCCAGAAGGTCACTTCTCTCTGGTGCCCTCCGCGTCCGTCATCGTGACGAAAAGACTTTCCTTGGAATTTATTCCCAGTTATTGAATTTCAAATGTATCAGCAGTGCTGCCAAATTCGGTCATTACTCGTAATTTATGAGGCGTACTTTCGCAAAACTCGCCTTATCCACTTTCGGTGAAAATTGAGGTAGCACCGAAAAATGGGTTTTACAGAAGGAAAAAATGGTCACCAAAACTAGCTTGATTCTTCATAAAAAGTGTATTGAGAATAGGGAATTGAGTTTTGAGTATTTGAAGAGTTTTTTTGTTTGTTGGTTTTTTTTTTTTTTTTTTTTTTTTTTTCAAAATCACCAAAAGTGGATAAAACTTGAATACACCTTAAATGATTTACAGTAAAATCAACAAGATTATGCCTACATTTATCTAATATTAGTCTAATCGATATCCTGAGTAACCTTTCAGGGAAGATGTTTATTGTTTAGGTTAGATTTAAGGTGTAATTTCGTCCATTTATTCCCATTGTCCAATGTATTTTGATGCGACGAACAAAGACTAGAACATGAATTAATCCGTCTATAATGAAATACGTGCGAATAAATGGAAAAAAGTTGCACCTTCATTAACCTAACCGAAAATTCCTCCATGGCGGTTTCGCAAGTTACCCGCATTAAACTGCCACTCTAGATAAAAGTTTAAATCTTTGTGTAAGATTTGTATATGTTTTGCTAAATTAGGCAAAGCACCATTGTATAGCACTTGCTTCAAAGTGTTTTCTTGTATGTTGGTTTGTTTGTTTGTTTTGTGTACACCTAAATAAATCAATTAATTTTTTTCATGTTTTTTTTTTTTTTTTTTTTTTTTTTTTTTTTCTGTTCCAGATACCATAGTGTTTCGCCCTCCATCAGCGAGTCAGATTCACAAGAATTTGAGAGCGAGCCTTCAGTCGAGCGGATTGATAACTTAAAAGGAAACCAAAGATTACAAAGAATGAAGTGAAATTGTTCTTTCTTTCTCTTCATGACGGCTGAAAGCTGCTTCTTTTTTACTTGTCCACATATTGGGATGTTGTACTCGACTCCTCAGGGCGTTTGAATGGAGCGTCTTCAAAGTTTCATTCCGACGTCACCGCATCGGAATACGGAAGGATGAACACCATAGTGGCGTAGAGTGCAAGGTAGCAACGTTGTACTGTGTCCATTTAAACCCACGGAAAAAAGTCGAATGCAAAGGTGTTCACCAAACACCCAATAGTTCGATCTTTTTAACGGGTTTTAATGGACAAACCGAATGACAAAAATTTGAACGTTGGCGTCGCGCCACCTTATCAGCCGCGTGACGTCATAACGTACTCCTGCAACACCTTGAGCAGTAACGAGGCGTGAAATTTGGCAACAATGTACTCTTTCCATTTAAATTTACTGAAAGAATCGAATGCTTCGGTCATCGGCGATGACCAGATGTTTCGACTTTTCTAATGTGTTTAAAGGGGCAAAAGGGAATTAACGTTGCCAAGTTGCACGCTTCGCCACTGACCTCGAGCAGCGCACTTGGGTCTCAGATGGTCAAAAAGTGACCAAAACTTAGATACTAACTTCATCATCAATTTCTAATTTATTAACTTTCAACCCCAATTTAAATCACAGAGAACACGTTAAACAAGTTATTTAAACCTACAAATGTCACTGGTAAGTTTAAAAGTATAAGTAAGCTTTTAAAAGGTTGAAACCGATGATTTTGATAAATTTTTTTCGCTGATTTATTTTTTCGGCCACTTTTTTCGATCTCAGACCATGGTGAGCAGCGCCGTCAGATTTCGATTTACATTTCTCATTTTATTTTGCATTGATTCAAATGGAAATTGCCCTGCCTTTATTTTTGTGAAAAAGAAATATGCATTAATATTTATTAACTTTCAACCCCAATTTAAATCACAGAGAACACGTTAAACAAGTTATTTAAACCTACAAATGTCACTGGTAAGTTTAAAAGTAGGTAAGCTTTTAAAAGGTTGAAACCGATGATTTTGATAAATTTTTTTCGCTGATTTATTTTTTCGGCCACTTTTTTCGATCTCAGACCATGGTGAGCAGCGCCGTCAGATTTCGATTTACATTTCTCATTTTATTTTGCATTGATTCAAATGGAAATTGCCCTGCCTTTATTTTTGTGAAAAAGAAATATGCATTTACAATTTCATTTAAAAATAGACATTTTCATAGAAAATGCTTGCATCTATGAGGAAATTACTTTGAGCGGTCCTTACAGAGTTCGGTTCAGAAGTGGAGGCGGTCCCCGACCAATAATCATCGAAATGGGGCTCATGCAAACTTTCGCTACAGGTGATTGAAGAGTTCGTTCTTGAATAAAAACCTGTAAATATAACGACGAGTAGGTGCAGTGAGAAATCATAAAATTCACTCTCAAAATCGGGTTTAATATCGAAGCTAAGCATAATGGGATATTCCTATCTAATTTGAGACATATCTCTGTGTTTATGAAGAGAAAATGACAAATTAGACAGGAATCTTCCATGATAACTGCGTTGCTCCGCCATTACAGCTGTTATCTAAGTTTATTACTGAACTCTGCACTTTTTTAGTGATTTTCGTGATTTTTAAATCAGTTTTAAACCATTCATTTGCTTCTACAGCAAAAGTTTGCAAGAGCCCCATTCGTCCAACACAATTTTTCATATTACATTATTACAATGAATAAAAAATAAATTAAAGCCATGGCTTTCACAATGAAGGACGTTTTAAATTCAATAAGTCAAAGTCTCAGGCAAGTTTCGCTTGATTTCAAGGAATAAATGTTGAGCATTTGCCGAATATTATCGATGAGCTCCGCATAAGCTTCCGAAACGAATTCTATCTGGGAACCACTATAGTTACTGTCGTCATGTGTGTACTTTTAGAGTTTTCTCATCAAGTGTGTCCTTGGTGTATGTAAGAAAAATGCCCAAAAAATCAGCTCATTTATGTTTTAGGATACCTCGAACCTATGAATCGATTAAAATTCTGATTCATTTAATTGACCTATTTATAAAAGTGTGTGAAAAGCTAGTCAAAATGCAATGATATATTGAGTTGAGGATGCTGCTGGAAGGCTGAAACCGAAGATTACCAAACGAAAGACTTCAAAAATGGCACCACAAACTTAAAAAAGCACTTCTTACCTTTTATGTGCCTCCTACATTCCGTGACGACGCAACATGCTGTTCAGAGAACCAATGCGACCTGAGTCCAGCAGAGCAACAGTCACTAAAGCATTTGATTGGCTGTACAATATTAGTTCCAGGAAAAGCCACAATAAGCGTGAAAATAAAATATACGATGACAGGGAATCAGAGATTACTAAGCCTAAGAGATATGGCACTTCCTATCTCCGCCGTGTTGAAAAACTGTTAGCCGGGCTCCGTAAAAAAAACGCCTGCAGAATGGCCGTGATGCAACGTGCAGTTCGCTGGTGACCGAAAACATTGTTTTTATTCATATTGTTGGAAATGAGGTTAGATTCTCTGCAGCATCTAAATGTTTGTCATGTAATGGCCGATGGGATGATTAGAGTGTCTTGGATTTTCAAATTCACGTTCAAAATATACTCAGAGCTCATTAAACTTCCAAAACACTTTATTAATCTTATTAATTTAGTTAGTGGCGTTGCTGTCAAACCTCATTTCAAACAACAACAGTATAGTAACAATGTTTACGGTCATCAGCGTACGCGACATTGCATACTTCGTAGGAGTCGAGCAACACTTTTGAATGGTTATGTCATATCTCTTTGGCTTAGTAATTTCTGCAGGGAATGACCCCGCAGAATGTCCACAGTTAGGTATTCATACCGTCATGTCATCAAAACGACTTTCTAACTCCTCAGAAGCAGTGTGATTTCGATGTACAGTCGGAGACAAAAAGAATGTCAGGCGACTCCTTCGATTTTGGTATAGGTAGGCCACCTGTAATGCTTAAATTCATTGAGATGAGCATTGAAGGTAGCCTACATTCAGGAGTCGTCAGATATTCTTTTTGTCCCCGACTGTACCATTTTTACGCTTTGTTTTCCTTGAACTGGGGTAAAGAAATACTTCCAACAATTAGACCCAAAAAACCGGTCATCTGACTTTGGAATCTGTTCGAATGGTGGAATGAACCACCCCAACTCCAGGTAGCCAATCATAGAAAAAGAGCATATCTAGTCACGTTAACGACTGTTTCCCTGTACAACCAACGTCACAACTTTTTTTTTTTTTTTTTTTTTTTTTTTTTTTTTAAACAAGTTTTATTAACACGACTATACAACATGAGTACAATAATTGTTTTTTTCTTATGATAAATAGTATAAAATAATTACAGTATGATTTTTTTTGTAAATATTTATGGATATAGTCACAACTTGTAGCTCGCCGATTATTTGGAAATGCGTAGTGAATTTTAATAATTTTTCAAAAACTAAAACGGTCAAATATTTAAGACCGAGATACGCAGAATGCCATAGCTGAAGTCTTTCGCAATTCATTTTTAATCTTTGGTAGAAGCTATATTAGACCAGTGGCGTAGCGTGCAATTTGACAACGATGTAATGTGTCCATTCAGTAGATCGAACTATTGGGTGCTCGAAGAACACCTTCGCATTCGATCTTATGCATGGGTTTAAATGGACACAATACAACGTTGCCAAATTGCACGCTACGCCACTGTAATAGACGTGGCTTGTTCTGAAGCCGCACTTTCCCACAAATGACCACGCTCCTCGATCGATATTGAACGAAAACTTTGTACAGCCGGGGACAAAAAGAATGTCAAACGTCTCCTTTAAGTAGGCCACCCGCCATACATATCTCAATGAATTCAAGCATTGCAGGTGGCCTACCTCAAGGAGTCGTCTGACATTCTTTTTGTCCCCGACTGTACATTTATAATTTATAATACTTATTAAAAACAAAAACAAAAATTGTAATCACTATAATACATGCGTTGGATATTTCTTTTTGTTGTTCCAATTATAAATATACCTTTATTTTCAAGATTTTACCGCGTTTTTTTCATTTCATGTACATGTTGTAGACGAATCCCGAAATCTTCTCGCGCCTTCATTTCACTAGTTATGTAAAAACCGTCCCACCGTGTAGGAATAGTTATCTCGCAACAGCTCCATTTATTTCAGGGACCAAATAATGTTAGGTCCCGAGCATTGAATTGCGTGCATCTTGCGTGCGGTTTAGACCAATCAGAGAGCTTACGCACGGTCATGTGACCGTGCGTAAGTTACGCTCGCCACGGTGGATCGAGTCAATGGGGACCAACGGACATTTCGCTGTGAGGGTTTGATTTGTGCAAAAAGTTAGACAGTTATACATGAATTCCACTCATTTTTTCACGAGAAAAACGAATTTTTAGCTCTCAGTATTGTAAATTTCTTTAATTTCACTCCAGACCTCATTTTCGTGCCTAGAAAAATGTTTGAAAAATGGGGACTTTTTAAGGAAGCTTAGCATTGGCACATTGAAATATTTTACATACAGGACGCGTTTTTTGTGAGCCCTCATGGCTTTTGATAACTTAATTAGCACATATTTCAATTTTCAAAAAATGTTTAGACCAAAAGATGGGGGGGGGGGAAGTCCCATACAGAAATATTGACGAGGAGGATTAATTATCCATGCAAATAAAACTTAATTTTCGATTAACCCTAATTAGGGCCCAGATCAGGGAGAGATCATGATCAAAGTAAACAAGATACTTAAAGAGTTCACTTAAATTTTTTGTTTTTTGAACCCACCAGGCAACTGGAATGGGTGTGTTGCAAACTTTTGCTACAACGATTAAGAGTGTATAATCTAATGTAAAATCACCTGAAAAGTCCATTGGTTGCACCAAAAAGTCATAAAATGCAATAATAAACTCACAAGAGGCGTTTAATCGAATCCAAGATGGCGGAGAAATATCGAGCAATTTGTATGCATGCATTACGAACATCCAAGGATGGCCAACTTTGACAACCTCACTGGAGGTAGAGGTTTTTTTTTCGTTTACGTTGTGATTGGTTGTGATCGATATTGTGAGGTCTATCCTTGCATGTTCGTGGTACATGCATACATACAAATTGCTCGATATTTCTTCGCCATCTTGAATTTCATTAAACGCCTCTTGTGAGTTTATTTTTGCATTTTATGACTTTCTGATGCCACCAATGGACTTTTCAGGCGATTTAGCATTAAAGTAATCTCTCTTAATCGTTGTAGCAAAAGTTTGCAACAGACCCATTCTTCCTCTAGCCAGCTTCCATATTAATTATCCTCGAATCGATCTGGTTTTCGACTAAATACTTTTCAAAAAAAAACCTTGCACCCGAAAAATAAAACTGTAGACAAACTTTCTAAAAGCACTAGAACTACTTACAGGAATAACTAAATTTAATTTTTCTGTGGGGAGGATCACTAAATCGTCAGTAATTTTATATCCGACGGGAAGTTTTATAAAATTGAACAAATCACGATTTTTCATTTTACTCATGGTAATTAATAAAATTAGTGATTGAAAAAATAAGTGGGAGCAGGTAAATGCAGTGAACGATTGCCGATGAAATAAAAAACGCAACTGATTGGGTAATTAAGACGCTAAGTGCATCTTCATTCAAATACTGTCCCTTCCGCTTTTTTTTTTTTTTTTTTTTTTTTTTACGAATACACGCGAAAATCTCCCAGAAAATCACCAGATCGTACCCCCAACCCTTTTTCCCACCAAATGGTTCAGCCCGTGGTTGGCTGGCCGTGCGCATAAAAGTCTTCACATTTTACATTGATTTTTTTGGTAAACGGTTAAGATTTTTCTGTACAATTTGGCAACCATGGTTCAGCCAGTTCATTTTTTCCGTAAAATTGTGCATTAGTTGGAGAACACAAAATGCTGTAAAATCAGTTTTTTACAGTCTCATCAGGAGGACGGGCTAGACAGAGCAACGTATCTCTTCAGATCGGGTCTTGGGTAAGGTGAGGATTTTTACGGAAATCACCACCTAAAAATTGAAAGGTTTTTGACCTCTAAGACCCTTTGGCGCAAAGATGCGCAAGAAGTGTGAGGTATTGCCAGGTTCCTGGGGGTGTAAGGCGTCGGGAAAAACCTCGGTTATACGAAAGTTCAGGCAAGTACGATACTAAAACATTAGTTATTCTTCAAAAAATGGCTTATTTCAGGGTCTTCAAGAAAGTCACTCTCCTCAGCCAATAATGAGAGCAAAAACAACTATGTGGGGTGTTTTCTGATCAGAAAGTAGTCTACAATCATCAAAAAATATCATAATTGCATTTATACAACCAGCACTTCCAAAATGTTTGACTTAAAGTCACCAAGCCTGAGCTGAGAAACACGTGGAATTAATTTACTTCCAAAACAGCTAACTTTCAGCCACGGTCAGAGCACCACAAAAGGCAAAAAAAGAAGATATGCGACTGTTTTCCAATCCTTTTGAGGTCCTAGAACAAGGTTTTTTGGTCAGAAGTTCAATTTTTAAACTCCGATTTTGAGCGAAATGTCCGACCCTTAACATTGGCTCAGCCCATAGTGGCTCGGGACCTAACAATATTTGGTCCCAGGCACTTTAGAGTGCAGGCGCTGGGTTATTTTCTTCGGGGCTAATGTGACTGCGTTCTTGCGCCTTCAATATTTACAGTTTATGCAAAAACCTTGCTATCATGTAGAAACAGGCACATCCTAACAGCTCCATTTATTTCCGGCGCTCTTAGGTGAAGGCGCTACTTGCCCCTGGAAAATAAGAAAGTAACTATTCCTACTCGCGTGATGTGGAATTGCATACTCAAATGATTGCAGGCGCTTTCGAAGATTGAACGCTTTCGCGCCATTGGATGCGATTTTGCATAATCGGGCTATTGCAAACTTTTGCTGTGAGAAAATGGCTACTCCTATCTAATGTGAAAACCAGCGAAAATCACGATAAACACGATAAGAGCGAGTCTAAAATTTAGTAATCAACTCACATAACTGCTTTAATGGCAGTAGTGGCATGATGGCGGTTAGAGCTTGGATTTTAAACTTTACAAGTGTTTAAGTGACGAATGACGTTCAAGCGGTCAAAAGGGTTCATTCACTCACACACACGCAAACCATCTTTTCAGCCTAACTTACTAATAACATACGTTCTCGGCACCCCTAATACACGCCAATGAATATTCAAAAAAATGAATCTTAATGCATAGCGATGGCGTCCACACTTGTAAAATCCCCCATCTCCCATAAGGATGCGTGTATAAGGATCTCCCATAAGACGCGTGTATAAGGATTCTCCCATAAGACGCGTGTATAAGGATTCTCCCATAAGACGCGTGTAAAATCCGAGCTCTAACCGCCATCATGCCACTACTAACGACAATTTGTATTGTCACTTTCTCTACGGAAACACAGAGATTTGTCGCAATTTATATAGGAATCTCCCATGATATCTGCGTCTCTCCGCCACTAGGCCCAATTTTAAGAGTGAATTTTGTGATTTTTTAGTGTACTCATCGTCATTTTTACAGGTTTTTATGCAAGAATCAACTCCTCAGTTCCCTGTAGCAAAAGTTTGCAAGAGCCCCATTAGAGCTCGAGGTACACATTTTCAAAGCTAGGGAGCTATTACCTTGGGGGTGATAACTTTGAGCAGCCGAGCCGCAAATTTGAACAGTATTAAGCGGCAACCATCCTAACTCGGGTTCGCGTAATATTTTCGGATTGAGCAGTTGCTTTCCTCGTTTTTTTCCATACTTACTCCTCCCTTTCCTTTTCAGTTTTGCCGCCCTGTTAGATCAAGGGCTCCGGAAGAGCGGCTGAGACGTTTTGGGACGTCCGTGAGATAAACAGGTCTGCTTGTAAGTCCAATTTCCTATTTGAAATGTCATTGGCGATGCCCCGGAAGAGCAGAGGGTACGTTTTGAGAGCCCTCCGCTGTGTTGGCGTTAGAAAGCCTCCGAGATGAACAGGTCTGCTCGTAAGTCTGTTTCCCCATTTGAAATAACATTGGCGATGCCCCGGAAGAGCAGAGGGGACGTTTTGAGAGCCCTGTGCCTTGACAGTGATCAAAAGCCCTTCAGGAAGACAAGTCTGCTCGTAAGTCTGTTTCCCTTTTAAAATAACATTGGGGATGCTCCGGAATAGCAGAGGGGACGTTTTAAGAGCCCTACGCCTTGTTGGCGACTACGAGTCCGCGAGATGGACAAGTTTGCTCGTGCGTCTCATTTTCCATTTAAAATAATATTGGAGATCCCTCGGAAGAGCAAAGGGGACAGTTTGAGAGTCCTCTGCTGTGCTGTGTCGGCGATAGGAAGCCCCAGGGAACATGTCTGCTCGTAAGTCTGATTTCTCAATTGAAATGTCATTGGCGATGCCCCGGAAGAGCAGAGGGGGCGTTTTGAGAGCCCTGCGCCTCGTGGGCGATAAGAGTTCGATAAGCTAGCACTCTCGCAGCCTCATTATAAACATAAGGATGGAAATCCAAGAATTGCCTTCAAAACTGCGTCTATGCAAAACCAGCCACTCATGCCGGTGTAATTTTTTTTAGATAATGGGGCTCTTGCAAAACTTTTGCTTCAGGGGATTGAAGAAATGATTCTTGCATAAAAACCTGTAAAAATGACAATGCATTAGTACATTAAAAAACCACGAAATTCACTCTCAGAATCGGGCTTAATGGCGGAGAGACGCGGGTATCATATGGGATATTCCTATCTGAATTGAGACATATATCTCTGAGTCTCCGTAGAGAAAGTGACATAAAATACAGGAATCTCCCATGATACCTGCGCGTTGCGCCGCCATTACGAACTTACCGTTATAGCAGTTATGTGAGTTTATTACTAAATTTTAGACTCCTCTCTTCTCTCGTCGACTCTTTAGTGTGGATCCTTCGGTGTCTTTAACTCTTGCACGCATCCGGGAAAGCCTAAAGCCAACGATCAAATCATAACTCGTTGAGCTCGTATCAGGACTCCATCTATACAATATTTCCATGAAAGAAACTCTAGTTCCGATTGAAGCGAGCTAAGCGTCATTATTGAAGGGTGAGTGAGTGTACCTATACTGGCTCCTCCTGTTCTTACTGCTCCGAGAAAATTATTCCTGTTCATTCAACCGGAATTCTGTTTAGGAAAGTATTCAACAGAGTTCTTGATGAAGTAACCGGGATTTCCGTTGAAATAACCGTACGTCCGGTGACTGTGACCCGAATTTCAGTTACCTGTTACCGAAGTTCCGGTGAGGAAATTATTCATCAGACTTCTTGTTACGGCAACAGGAGATTTTTCTCACTGCGCGGTTTCCCAGTTTTTAAGTATCATTACTTTGTTCTAAAACGATATTAATTCTACGACTTTACGTATAATAATTCCTGTATAGTCTCATATCAATACAGTTTATCTTTTATTTGTAAGCATTCTCATTATTCACAGCTATTGGCATCATATATTCATTTAACCTTGATTAGAATCATACCAAACAAGACTTCCACCCCCAAAAAATCAGCCACCCTAGGTAGAATCTTGAAATTTTCGCGTTTTTTCTCTTCTCTTTCTTACACGGAAAAAAAGACTGGTAGAATTTACCATATGCATAGCTGATTTTGGAGTCTGTTATCAAGTATGGTAAATGTTACTATTATAAGGTAAATGCAACGTAACTTGTGGTGAAATGTACCAACAGGTTATCTTAATTTACCACAAGGTACTTGCGGGGACAAAGATACCTGGCCAGAGTATGCAACACGCAACACACCTAATACACGTGTTAAATGGGATGCTGTGTATTGCTTATTGCATACCCTGGGTAGGTATATTTGTCCTCGCTAGTACGTTGAATACACCATATGATGCTCAAATTTACCATACTTCAGACTCTAAAATCAGCTATGCAGATAATAGATTCAACTAGTCTTTTTTTTTTTTTTTTTTTTTTTGCGAGATAACATTTAGTCGTCGAGTGGAACAACCGCCTTCAATTCTTCGAGCATGAAATTAGACATGGCCTCGTGGAACGAAGTTGCATACTTAAAGCACGGAAGGCGTTTCATTGGGAGCAAAGGACATTACCCAAAATCGGCCTTTTTACCCCTGAGTGCGAAATGTGAAATAATTTCAGGGGTGATAGAGGATTAAATCAGCGTTCCGAATCTGGCCTATTTTTTGATTTTAGACGAAGGGAAAGGGGGGAGGGGGGTCCAAAGTTAGACCCTTCAAATGCCCATAACTTTTGAACGAATAAAGATATGAGAATGTACTTTGCGCGAAAAGATAGATCTTTTAAAGACTTTTCGATTGATGTGTACGATATTTGCCTTATTTTAATTTTTAATCGATTTATCGAAGTTTTTCTGATTTTTTTGAAATCGGGTTTTCCGTTTTTTTAATCGTGGAAGTTTGGCAACGCACGAATCATCACAAATAATTTCCAGGATAAAAGTAGACGCGATTTGCTAAAAAATGGTTCAAACCGCATGTTGGGGAAATGCTTTGAAGCGGAGTTATGAGGGTTCAAAGTTGGCGCTGTCACGAAAAAGGCCGCCCCGAGGGGCGTACTACATCAGGTGGTAGAAGTTGGCATTATCTGTTCTTCCCGTCCAAATGACTTGAAATTTGGTATTCCCGGGTATTTTTTAACGCTGAATTCAAATTTTGCATCAGTTTTTCAAAATCAAAAAATCCAAGATGGCTGCCGACCAAATATCCGAAAAAAATGGTCGGCAGCCATCTTGGATTTTTTGATTTTGAAAAACTGATGCAAAATTTGAATTCAGCGTTAAAAAATACCCGGGAATACCAAATTTCAAGTCATTTGGACGGGAAAAACAGATAATGCCAACTTCTACCACCTGTAGTACGCCCCTCGGGGCCTCGGGGCGGCCTTTTTCGTGACAGCGCCAACTTTGAACCCTCATAACTCCGCTTCAAAGCCTTTCCCCAACATGCGGTTTGAACCATTTTTTAGCAAATCGCGTCTACTTTTATCCTGGAAATTATTTGTGATGATTCGTGCGTTGCCAAACTTCCACGATTAAAAAAACGGAAACCCCGATTTCAAAAAAATCAGAAAAACTTCGATAAATCGATTAAAAATTAAAATAAGGCAAATATCGTACACATCAATCGAAAGGTCTTTAAAAGATCTATCTTTTCGCGCAAAGTACATTCTCATATCTTTATTCGTTCAAAAGTTATGGGCATTTGAAGGGTCTAACTTTGGACCCCCCTCCCCCCCCCTTTCCCTTCGTCTAAAATCAAAAAATAGGCCAGATTCGGAACGCTGATTTAATCCTCTATCAACCCTGAAATTATTCCACATTTCGCTCTCAGGGGTAAAAAGGCCGATTTTGGGTAATGTCCTTTCAAGCAGAGACAACTTAAAAAGCAACATTTTAAAGGCCCCTCTACCCACGGAATTTACTTCTGGATGTCAAGGGAGCTCTAAGAAATCTGTCATAATTTTCTTGTTTTCAAAACATTTTATTTGAAGGTTCGGAAATTTCTACTGCATTCAGTTTGAGACTGCTACGTTGCCAGCGTGTGCAAAGCCGACTACCAGGCCAGCGGGCCGATCATTTGCTTCATCGTTAAAGCGACCGTTAAGATTGTCTATGAGTGATTCTATTGGTCGGAGATTGCGAAACTTGGCCGTTGCAATGGTAACCATCGTTAAAGTGTCCGTCCTATAAACTTGATTCATTAGTAACCTTTAAAAAGCGGGCACTTTAACGAAGGTTACTATAGCAACGGCCAAGTTTTACAATTTCCGACCAATAGAATCACTCATAGACAATCTTAAAGATCGCTTTAACGATGAAGTAAATGATCGGCTTACAGGATCGTTCCGACATTGAACAAAGTATAGACCATGTCCTTTTTATTTCCATTATTCTGTTCAATTCTCTACCGTCCCGGTCCTCTGGTCATTCTTTTTCGCATCTTCCGTCTTTTGGTTAGTCGCAAGTTTGTTCGCGTACCGATGCCAACGCCCCCCCCCCTCCTTCCGCTTTATCCTCTTAAATACAACCCGAAACCAATACCATGAATCGTTAACCCACTAAAATTATGGATGAAAAAAACCATGATGTCGATGGGGTTAGAAAAATTAGTTACACTCCAAAGATAAGACATGGCATTGAAAAAAATGGAATGTATTGAGTCAGGAGAGATAAAACAAAAAAGCAAAGTGGCTGCTATAAGATCTCAGTTGAAAATGCCTGTGTGATCGCAGAAGACACGACTAAGCATATACTATATTATTCATAAATGTTATTTCTTCAGTGGTCGAGATATCATTTGAGCAGAGAAATTAGAGAGATTCCGACTTTGTATGTAATGAAAAGCAATAGTCCTTTCACTGAGTATCGCAATATCTTGTCCATCAATACCAATCTGAAACAAGTAAATACAAAACCGTAACATTAGTACATATCAATATTTGTTTTACTGAAGGATGAAAGCAGAATGCAGCAACTCGATTGTAATTTTTTTTAGCGCACGTGAAAATAGATTTCAAATACTTGAGATAAACTCGGAAAAGCCAAACAAAGCGTTTTTATTGCTTTCACTGAACGAAAGTATCATTAGTTCAACAAATGATGGATTATATTTGGATTATTGAGATAGAATTTTGTTTAGAGTTGTTCAGTTGGTTCACTCCTAAACGAAATTTTTTAATTGAGGCCTACGCTCCTTTGTTGAACAGCATCTTGGTTTTTAGCTTTTTATTTCAGAAGTCCTATTTCCATCATCGGGATCTAATCAAATCGTAAATTTAACGCGTTTGAAAATTTTTTCACAGAGTTGTTTCAAACCCCGTAATTTCCGGATTTTTAGTGCTTATTTTTGACCTTTCGCGGTTTTTAGCTGGCACGTCGAACCACATGATAATTGTTCAAAATTGTATTTTCTAGTTTTGTTCAAAGTTGAATTTCCTACAAGATTGTAGTTGTTAGGGGGGAGCGGCTGGTGCCCCCCCCCCCACGAACGTGACATTTGCCCCCCCTCCCCTCAAACGCCTAAGAGAGAGAACGTGTGAAAAAGAAAATTAAAGTAAAAGGAAAGAAAAAAAGAGAAAGAGAAGGGGGAAAGGGAGAGGAAAAAATATTGACAGTTATTGACAATATAAATAAATAAAGGTTAACACTCCGATTTTTTTTTTTTTTTTTTTTTTTTTTTTTTTTTTTTTTTTTTTTTTAACAATCTCGGAGTATAGAATTTTAGATCCAATTAAAGTTGAATCATGACCGATGCGATGTCTAAAAAGACCAAAAAATAAAAATCCTTGCTTTTGAATTGACCTAAATTCTAATGAACGTATTTCTTACATTGTTCAAAGGAGATAATTTAGTCATTTTCGTCAGTGATTTTTGAGTAAAATTTCATTCAGAATAGTTGGAAAGGGGTTCATTCAAAATCGGCATTTTTCGCCCACTGCTTGTTTTTGACGAAACTTTGGGGATCGATTGAGGTTACTATTAGTAGTGGATCCTGAAATTTTCGCGACCTAAAACCAATTTTTAGAGGGGGGGCGGGGGGTCAAAGTTGAAACCTTCAAACTCAAATATCTCGCAAACGAATAGAGCTTTTGAAATGTGGTTTGCGCGAAAAAACGCGAAATAAAATTTCCTTTCATTTGACTTCTTTTTTTAGGTTTCGTCGCTGTCACTGAGAACGCTAAAATTGCGATTTTTGAAACTTTAAAAATTGATAACTCAGAAACGAAAAGTTTCCCTAACATGCGGTTTGGACTCAATTGTAGCAAATTTTATAGAGAATAACATATCTCATAGAGATCAAAATCGAAGAATGCGTTTTTTCAGAATTTCAAAATTTGTAAAAAATTTTGAGCCCGAAAATCAAAAAATTGCAAATTGCAAGTGTTTGTTTAAAATTTTGTGGAACATGTGGGAAGTCAAAAGAAAGGAAATTTTATTTCGCGTTTTTTCGCGCAAACCACATTTCAAAAGCTCTATTCGTTTGCGAGATATTTGAGTTTGAAGGTTTCAACTTTGACCCCCCGCCCCCCCTCTAAAAATTGGTTTTAGGTCGCGAAAATTTCAGGATCCACTACTAATAGTAACCTCAATCGATCCCCAAAGTTTCGTCAAAAACAAGCAGTGGGCGAAAAATGCCGATTTTGAATGAACCCCTTTTGCATCGTTAACCTCAATTTTACAAAATCCTTCTACTGTATTATTTACTTAATTGTCACACGTTATCTTTCTTCGCCGTTTGGGGGGTTTGGGGGAGGGGGCGGCAAAAGTTACCTTCAGGGTGCAACAACCCCCCCCCGCTCTTAGCGACGCCACTGGCTAAATCGATCCAAATGAAAATGCCTTCCTTTTTTATACGTTTCCTTCTTTGTGCCCCCACTCCTAGAGTATTCGTTATCTTTGTATACGGGGTGTCTAGAAAGTCCCGGAACGGCTTCATAACTTTTGAACGGCTGCAGATAAACAAACCAAACTTGGGGGATGTTTATAACTTAATAGGAACTACTTTTTGGCGTATCCAAAATTTCCAAATAGCGCCCCTTGGGGGGGGGGGGGGTTTCGACCTCTAACTCAAGATTTTAAAATGGCAACCCCTATCTTGTGATAGCTCGTTTTAAAGGGCATAAAATTCTAAGACTTTTGGCGCAAACCGAACGTCGATATCGTTTTTCGTCTTCGATAAATCGATAGTCAAAATTCGATTTCGACCCATTTTCAAAAAATCAGATCTCCCATTTGAAAAGTCGGAATATAAAAACTAGGAGTCAAAAATACTCTAAAAGCTAGCACTTTCCAGAAAAAATACGGTTTAGACATTGGTTTAGTCAAAATTCGGTCAAAATTATTTAAAAAAATCCTCCCCCCCCAGGGGGGCTATCTCGAAAATGTGGAGGCACGACTCCTATCGAGTGATACACCCCTCGAAAGGGCACACAAAACTGAGAATTGTGGCGCAAACCACAGGTCAATATCGTTTTTGGTGTTCGATATATCGAATGACAAAGTTGAATTTTCACCCGTTGTCAAATTTCGATAAATCGAAAACCAAAAACGACATCGACCTGTGGTTTGCGCCACAATGCTCAGTTTTGTGTGCCCTTTTGAGTGATGTATCACTCGATAGGAGTCGTGCCTCCACATTTTCGAGATAGCCCCCCTGGTGGGGGGGGGGATTTTTTGTAAATAATTTTGACCGAATTTTGACTAAACCAATGTCAAAACCGTATTTTTTTCTGGAAAGTGCTTGCTTTTTAGAGTATTTTTGACTCCTAGTTTTTATATTCCGACTTTTCAAATGGGAAATCTCATTTTTTGAAAATAGGTCGAATTCTAATTTTGACTATCGATATATCGAAGACGAAAAATATGCCCTTTCAAACGAGCTATCACATGATAGGGGTTGCCATTTAAAAATTTTGAGTTAGGGGTCGAAACCCCCCCCCCCCTTAGGGACGCCCCCCGGAAATTTTGGATATACTAAAAAGTAGTTCCTATTAGATTATAAACATCCGCCAAGTTTGGTTTTTTTATCTGCAGCCGTTCAAAAGTTATGAAGCCGTTCTAGAACTTTCCAGACACCCTGTATATACTCTTCTTTGCTCCCGTTATTGTTCATAATAAATAATATACCTTTGGAATCTTTTCCAATTACGACGTAATTCTTCCTCAGAATCGCCCAGCACATAGACTCCGAATCCTTGAGTTAGGTAACGAGCGTAATCTTTCCAATCAAAGTGTGTAACATCAAAATGAAATTCTTGCTGATCTACTTTGGACATGCTTGACCACAGTTTTCGGATGCTACCGTCTTCAAACTTAAAATTCTCTTGAACGCTGAAGCTCAACTGATCCATAAGGTAAGCCATCTTCACGTAAACTTTGCGCAGTCTACAATTAAAAAATAAAATGAAAAAAAAAAAAAAAAAAAAAAAAAAAAAAAAAAAACTTTAAAATTAACTCACGTTCGGAGAGAGTCAATTTTAACAATGGGTCTCTGACAACAGATGCGGTGCAATGGAGCTCTTGCAACATTTCCACGGGTGGATACAGGAAGTGGTCGGTCCCTCTCCTCCCATGTGAATACGTTCGTTATAAAAGGACAGACATTGGGGGTAAAGTCATGTGATGGTCGATGGTCCCCTCTGCTACCCTTTTCTTACACATGTGTAAGATACTTAGGAATCATCTTGGATAGTGCCCTAAGTTGGGAAAATCATGTAGCATATCTTGTTCCGAAATGGGTCTGTTGCAAACTTTTGCTACAGCGCTATGCAGTGTGCAATCTCATGTAAAATCGCGTGAAAAGTCCATTGGTGGCATCAGAAAGTCATAAAATGCAGTATGAAACTCACGAGAGACGTTTACTGAAGTCCAATATGGCGGTGAAATATTGACCAACCTGTATGCATGCACCTCGAACATCCAAGGATAGCCAACCTCACAATATCGATCACACCCAATCACAACGTAAATAAACACATAATCTCTGAAGCTGTGAGGTTGTCAACGTTGGCAATCCTTGGATGTTAAAGGTGCATGCAAACAGATTGCTCAATATTTTACCGCCATCTTGGATTTCATTAAACGTCTCTTGTGAGTTTATTATCGCATTTCATGACTCGCTGATGCGACCAATGAACTTTTCGGGCGATTTTACATGCAATGAAACACTCTTTATCGTTGTAGCAAAAGTTTGCAACAAACCCATTGAAGATTATTCTTTTTTCTCTTGTAAATCTACGGAGATTCATCCCTCGAGATGCGCTTAGAGAAGTATATTTTGTCCTTTTTCAGTCCGGATTGGGGTATGGGATAGGGATTTCTGGAGGAGCTTGCTACTCAGTTCTTAACCCTCTCATCAGACTCCAAAGACAGGCCATCAAGATTATCCTAAGGCTGCCAAAGAGGTACCCCTCTGAGGAGCTTTATGGACTTCTTGATGTTCCTTCCTTTTATATGCTACACAAGTTGGACCTTGCCAGGTTGCTTCCTTTGTTCCTAAAAGATTTTGTTTTTAAAGAGGTAAATTACAATTTACGAGGGGGGAACGTTTCTTTTGTGATGTCTGTGGGAAGGCTTGAAGTCATCAGAAATAATGTTAATTTCACTGTAATTAAATATTTTATTGAGTTAAGCCGGGAGGAGAGAGAAAGTTTATTTTCAAAATTATAACTGTATTTTTCATTCTATCGTAGGTTAGCACTTTACAAGTTAGACAGTATTTTTAATCAGGCAGTGCCAATCGTTGTATAATTTGGTTAAGCTGAAACTTGTTGGCAAGTAATATTGAAATTGTAAATTGTTACTTATTGTTAGTCAAATAATTTTGTTTTATTCACTCCATATTATTTGGTTCTTTTTAAAGTAAACCTGTCACTCAAGTCCAACTTTTGGCAGGTGGATCTGTTGTTGTATTCTTTATTTTGTAAATGCTTTTCCTTGAAATAAATAAATAAATAAATAAATAAATAAAGTACACTGTACAAACAGCCGGAGAGGAAGAAAGACAAATTCCTGTTTTCGCGAATCAGTGGCGGATCCACGGGAGGAATTTCTTGCTGCAACGCTTGAAATTTAAAAATTCATGGGGCCCCCCTCAAAAAAATTGTCTGGATCCGCCAATGCCCAAAATAAATGAATGGAGCATGCGTATAATCCAGGCCCTTTCATCAACTCGGATTTATTGACATCTCCAAAAATCACACTCTTCACTTTACCTCATTGCACGATTTTTCTAAACAAATGCATCTTAAACTCGAAGATTCCTAAAGATCACACAAATATCTCGCATTCCACGCGAAAAAACGCAGCTTCTCACGGCCTCGCTTTGATTGTACTCGGCTGAAGTCCAATCAAAGCGTTGCAAAATCTATCAGGTACTACATGAATACTAAACCGATATTTGGGTGGCGAACGCTCCCCATTACAGTATGCAATGATGCAGTATGTACAGGGTGTCCGGTAAGTCCCGGAACGGCTGCGCCATTTCTTTATTTACGCAGATAAAAAAACCAAACTTTGGGAATGTTCCTAGATAAATAAAAACTACTTTTTGGGGGGGTCAAAATTTTGGTCGCCCCTCCCGGGGGGGCGGGAGCACCCCTAACTTTTTTTTTTCAAATAGCAACCCCTATCTTGTGATACCTCATTCGAAAGAGGGTAAAAAACTGAGCATTTTGGCGCAAACCGCATGTCGATATCTCTTTTAGTATTTGAGATATCGAACTTCAAAATCTATAGAAACCCATTTTAAAAAAATCATAACTCTTATTCAGAAAGTCGCTATTTAAAAAACTAGGGGTCTAAACTACTCTACATAACAAGCTCGTTCCAGGGAAAAACACCTCTGCCCCAAAAAATTAACTTACAGTTATTGTTTTTTTTCCCGCCAAAATGTTTTAAAAAATTTTGGCGGGAAAAAAAAACAATAACTGTAAGTTAATTTTTTGGGGCAGAGGTGTTTTTCCCTGGAAAGAGCTTGTTATGTAGAGTAGTTTAGACCCATAGTTTTTTAAATAGCGACTTTCTGAATAAGAGTTATGATTTTTTTAAAATGGGTCTCCATAGATTTTGAAGTTCGATATCTCATATACTAAAAGAGATATCGACATGCGGTTTGCGCCAAAATGCTCAGTTTTTTATCCTCTTTCAAATGAGGTATCACAAGATAGGGGTTGCCATTTGAAAAAAAAAAGTTGGGGCGCCCCCGCCCCCCCGGGAGGGGCGACCAAACTTTTGACCCCCCCAAAAAGTAG
Organism: Trialeurodes vaporariorum; assembly: GCA_011764245.1. Taxonomy (NCBI): domain Eukaryota; kingdom Metazoa; phylum Arthropoda; class Insecta; order Hemiptera; family Aleyrodidae; genus Trialeurodes; species Trialeurodes vaporariorum. The sequence continues at coordinate 16,402,083 of VMOF01000379.1, forward strand.
TTTTTATTTATCTAGGAATATTCCCAAAGTTTGGTTTTTTTATCTGTGTAAATAAAGAAACGGCGCAGCCGTTCCGGGACTTACCGGACACCCGGTATGTACTTACAATGCAACAATCCATTTATAGTACATACTATGAAGTACTTTTTCGAAAAAGAGGGGAGGGTGGACTGGGGACCCCAAAAGCGGGAATGTATGTCAATTAAACTTTATGGAAACTTAAAGTGTCGGCACAAACCTGGGAGGTTGATTCTGCCATTTCTCTGCTAGAGTAAAAAATGGAAGAGGAACAACGTGGTAGAGAAAGAATTTGATGATATATCTGAACCGACTTGTCTCAAAATTTGAGTGAACGGCCCAAACCTGGAACTTCGACGAAAGCTGTTTGAACTCACAGATAAAATAGATAATGTAATCGCTTAACTCCTTCCACGTAACTTGATTTGATAAATGATTGTATATTTGCATCTCCTTCTTGTTTTCTTGTCTGAAATAAAAGAATCCGTATGTATGCAAAATCAGGCGAAACAAATACTGTTGTAGAAAGGTTATTTGTTAGTATTGGAAAAAAAAGGAAAACAAATTGAAAACCTAACCACTGAGCAGGCATGCCAGGTTTTCAGATTGGATGTGACATGAATCAGGTTTTGGGACCGCAAACTGCATTTATGTTGCATCCATTATTTTATGTCTCCTGCGGGCCGATCATTTACTTTATCGTTAAACCGATCGTTAAAACTGTCTACGAGTGATGCTATTGGTCGAAAATTGTAAAACTTGGCTGTTGCTATGGTAACCATCGTTAAGAGTCTCGTTTTATAAAGGCTACTCATGAGTAACCTCTAAAAACCGGACACTATAACGATGGTTACCATAGCAACGGCTAAATTTTAAAATATTCGACCAATAGCATCACTCGTAGACAGTTTTAACGATCGGTTTAACGATAAAGTAAATGATCGGCCTGCAGATATTGATCTGATTTGCATTGAACCAAAACTATTATTTGCATTTTCTTCTTCTTCTGCTTTCTCTTTGAAGCCATTGCACCAGACTCTTCCACAAGCGATTCCACAAATCTCAGTAGTTCCTTTTCTCTCGTTCTGTATTTTAAGATCCACTCTTGTTTCACTTATGTAAATCACGCGTTTAAGTCTACGAACATGGCTACAACTAACAAAACTTTCAAGCACTAACCGAAGGATTCACAAAACAAATTCAAGATAGGGCTGGGCCACCCATAGCACACTGTAAGCATTTTAATAATATGTATAATCAGGAACAAGGGACGGGCGCAAATCAATTCATTCAAAACCGTGGTGCACGCTTTACAAGTCACATTTCAATACAGGTTATGAAGAAAGGTGAAAAATACTGATTGTGAGCTAAATTAAAGCCGTGTAATGTAATTATAGAATTTTTATCAAATAAAGCTGTAGCAAACTTTTGCTGCAGGCTTATTAATGCATGATTGTGGGGTAAAACCCAGTAAAAATAACGATTAGCGCACTAAAAGATCACGAAATCCACTCCCAAACTCATAAAATTCTTTCAAACGCGAGACCGTAAAGGCGGCTGTTGCCGCGAATTACATTGGGTTTCCCGACCTTCAATCAGCTCCGTCTACACGAGATGTTCTCACCACACCACACCAAACAAGAAGAAGAAGAAGCATACAATTGCCATAAGATTTGGGCGGCAACGGCCGCCATTACGGTCTCGCGTTTAAAAGCATCTTGTGAGTTTAGGAGTGGATTTCGTGATTTTTTAGTGCACTAAACGTAATTTATACAATGTACAGGGTTACGGTCTCGCGTTTAAAAGCATTGTATGAGTTTGGGAAAGGGTTTCGTGATTGTTCAGTGCGGTAATCGATATTTCTAGAGGGTTTTACCCCATATTCAACTACTAATAAACCTGTAGCAAAAGTTTGCAACAGCTCCATTGCTGTTATTCGACTCTTCCATTAAATTCTTCTACATTTTACATTACCTGGATTTATGAATGTACCAAGGAAGTGTAGCCAGAGCATTTGCACATTTGTCCGCAGGAATGATATCTGCTATTTTATCCTCATTGACGAAGATAACTCTCAGAACACCAAGTCCAATTCCCATAACCAAGGCTCCAGCACCTTGCATAGACATTACCCAACTACGAATTGGCTCTTCGTGAGTATTCATGACTAAAAAATTATTTGCAAGGTTTGTTTCGTCAATTGATCATACGTTTCATTCTTATTACTATTTATTTTTACATCATCCCTGATTCTTTTATTTTAAACGAGTCTGCTCGCTCATTTTTCTTCTTTGTTATCCTGGTCGTAGTTGCATATCGCAGAGACAAATATCGAAGGAGCACTAACTGCCTGCAGCAGAGGCACTTTGAATTCTCGCGGATTCAACAAAACAACAGTCAACACCCTTCTGATGTCGCAGGGTGTTGAATGTTGAGCACCCTCCTCTACACTTCCCAGCCAATCCCCCTCTGTGTACCGATGTCACCGTTCAACACCATGCTACATCAAAAGGTGTTGACTTTCTACATATGATTTTGCGGGATTCTCAAAAATTTAGTGTGCCTCAGATCTTCCCTACGTGTATTTTAGCGTAGTGCTCCGTCTCTATTTGTCTCTGTCATATCGTCAGACCGACCATAGACTTCATGTGAATTTGTAAACATCATATTCCGTTCGTGAAAGAGGTCAAACTATAGACACAATGCATTCCCTTGAATCGCTATTGTACAAGTGTTTAAGATGATTCTATGGAAAACTCCCGGAGATTTTAATCCAATAGATGGCGTTACTTGTCGCTGGCTGGCTGGCTCAGAAAATAGCTGAATTTTGACGGTTTTCGGCTGTTTTCTCTGAACAGACAAATAATAGACGAAAAATCAAATCGTCAACACCTGCGTGATTTTTAGCTTGATTTTTTAAGCTAAAGACGGGCCAAATTGGTTCAGAAATAAAGATGTATTTATGGGAGGAAAAAATTCCATGTAGGGGAAATGGAGGTAAGGCGGGGTACTCTCGATTCTGGCTCGGGAAATGGTGCACTCTGGCGGACGAGTAGAAAAAATGACAGCCTTGTTGTTATTTTATCATGCTGACACCTCCTGACGCGATATTTCCTTTAAATTTGACGAGCACCTGGCGTAAAGTGGAATACCGTTCAGTTTTTGGACTTTCTTATTTGAACCCAACTTTTTTGGATGCGAAGCATTGGTAAGTTAATCTCGGTATATTATTCTGATTTTTTCAGGACATGTTAAGCATACACTGAGGCGTATTTCCTCCAAGTTTCATTGAAAAATTTTGCTCAGATTGATCACAACAATAACATAACCTTAAAATTCCAATACTGGTAAGACGGGGTACTTGGACTGAACCGGCAACTTTTGTCATAAAGGCCATCGTTAGGGTGGTGCTTATTTTTTTGAATTGTTCGGATTGAGCCTTCCAACCGCTAAAAACGTTCTATGTCGACTCAAAACACACCCAGTTCAAGGATTTTGAAAATGTTTAAAATTTAGGGGGCGCTCAAAGGGACTAAAGGGGTTAAGTGCGAATTCATCGAAAAATATAATTCGACAAATCAATCCTAGCTGCAAATAGCGAGTTAGTGCCCTAATGACCCAAATTTTTAACCGTTTTTGCTAATTCTCAAGCGTTAGGCAGTTATCGCTATTTGTATGGCTCGCGCAGTTGACTGATTACGTGCCACGAGCCTCAAACGCACGTGATGCGTGCGCTTGGCGCGGCGGCCCGAAGGTTTCCCGAAACAACGAAAGCTTCGATTTTTTCGTTTTCACCGGTCTTAATCAATGTGCACTTAATGAAGCAGACTGCGCACCCCCTGCAAAATTTGAGCTCATTTGATTAATATTTGGGGTGGCGCATCGCGTTTTCTGTCTTACGCGTAAGGGCCGGTTCAAAGGGACGAACTTCAGCAGTGCCAAATTGCACGCTACGCCACTGGAAAGAAGTCATTGTAACTCGTTTCTGTCAGAATAATATTTAAACAACAAATATTGTGCGAATAAATTATCTTCCTCCTCAAAGTTGAGCTTTTTGATTGATTGTCCTGTAAAAGTTAGGGGTACCCCGTCTTACCTCAGGGGGTGCCCCGTCTTACCCTCACGTGAAGGTAAGACGGGGCAAAATGACCCTTTCTAGTTTCAAAACAATAAAATGTTCATTTTTTTATTTTTCGATCTAATTTTCCAGTATGTCAAAGATGATAGTATTAACAACATACATACAGAATTTGAAGTAAAAATAACTTGCCCTTTGGAAATGACGAGCGTTCAAACCTTAAATACCCCGTCTTACCTTCATTTCCCCTAACTTGGAGTTGTATCAGCACAGATTGCAGGTTTATTTATGGGAACAAAAAAATCAATTGTAATTTGAATCAGAACATAGATTACAGGTTTCGGTTTCACCTGTAATTTTTGCTGATACAACTCCGAATTACAAGAGATTTTTTCCTCCCATAATCCCATAAATCTACACGTCTTTATTTCTGAACCAATTTGGCCCGTCTATAGCTTAAAAAATCAAGCAAAAATTTCGCAGGTGCTGACGATCTGACTGTTCGTCTATAATTCGTCTGTTCAGAGAAAACAGCCAAAAACCGTAAAAAATCGGCTATTTTCTAAGCCAGCGACAAGTAACGCCATCTATTGAATTAAAATCTCCGGGAGTTTGCCATAGAAGCACCTTAAATGGACGAAATGCTGCGCTGGCAAATTGCATGTGACGCCATTGTATTAGACCTTAAACCATTTCGCAAAAAAACAACAACAACAACGGACGACTTTCACTGTCGAACTGCTCAAGGTCACCTACGAGGTAGACGACTCTCCGCCCTCCCTCATTTCACCATCACTAAAGGTCTTGAATAAGATCAGTGAAACTGCAGGTATGAGTGGTACAACCAAGAGCGCACTTGAAGAATATTTTTCGAAAAAAATCTGAATTGCATATCAATACAAATGACAGTTTTTCAAAGGGTCTGCTGCGTACTTTTGATACATCCAATATGACACACTGATTCTAACGTAAATTCGGCGAAAATAACGGTGATGCGCTTATTGAAAACTTTCAAAATTCACTCGTTAATTCAGCAAATCACTTCCATTTCAAACAACCCGCGCTACACTAGACCCTATTATCACGAACATCCAACACGCAGACAGAACCATCGCATTTCCAAAAGTAAACATCAACAGAGATTTACAAATACATATATGAATGTTTCGTTCAGATGCGTACATTTCTTGTAATATTTTGTAATCTTTGATAAGCCAGAGAAGACCAGACAGCAAAAGCAGTCAATATTTTATGAATGGAGCTGTTGCAAACTTTTGCTACAGGCTTCTCAATAGTTGATTATGGGGTAGTAAAACCTTGTAAAAATAACGATTAGTGCACTAAAAAATCACGAGACCCACTTCTAAACTCTAAAAAATGCTTTTAAAACGCGAGACCGTTATGGCGACCGCCCAAATCTAATGGCAATTGTATGTGCTCTTTCTTCTTCCTGTGTGGTGTTGCGAGAACACCTCGTGTAGATGGCGCTGATTGAAGATAGGGAAACCCAATGTAAATCGCGGCCCCGGCCGCCACTACGGTCTCGCGTTTAAAAGCATTTTGTGAGTTTAGGAGGGGATTCCGAGATTTTTTAGTGCGCTAATCGTTATTTTTACAGAGTTCTACCCCATTATCAACGATTAATAAAGCCTGTAGCAAAAGTTTGCAACAGCTCCATTGCGAAGGAAATTCCACCATTTTGTAGTTATGATGTTCTTTACATACAGGGTGTTGAAAAACTGTTCCCGAATATTTCAGGGGCGGATTCTATTGATCAAAATAAGACCTTTTTTTCCTATAAACATGTGTCCGAAAATGTCCCCCTTTTGAGCTACAGCCCCCCAAAGTTTTAAAAAATTTACGGTTTTTTTTGGAATAGCGACCACTATTAAGAACCAAATGTCTTAAAACTTGGTTTCCTGAGGTAATTTTACGTGTAAAATCCATAAATGACCTCGAAAAATTCAGAAATTGAGTCTGACTGCACTTTTCACGCAATCTTGTACCTTTAACGGCACAAATTTTATGTTACGGATTAAAATTTTGAAGAATTATTACCAAAATCAGATGCGAAAAACCCTTAGAAAGATTTTTGGTCCTCCTTGTTTCTTTCGATACGACGCGTTTTAAGGTGATTCCAGGCGAAACTTTTCCAGATTTCAATCCGATGGATAGCGCCACTAGTCGCTTTTTGGAAAAGACGTGTTTTTGGCGTTTTAAACTGAAACCATAGATAAAACGCAAAATCCAATAACGTCAGCACCTGCAAAATTTTTTTATGGATTTTTTGAGCCCAAAATGAGCCAAATTGGTTTAAAATTAAAGCCGTAAATTATGAAATTCGTTTCGCCATAAGCTTAGTGAGTGGGAGTGAGCGCGAGTGATGATACGTCTATCTGCGTCACTCGCACTCATTGCGGCTTACGGGAAGTTTCGTTTTTCATAATTTCCGGCTTTATTTTTGAGTGTTTCAGTCTGAAACTTTCAGGGTATCTTCCTGAAGTATGCTCGCAGGTGCTGACGTTTCTCAAATTTGTGTTTTTAGCGTGAATTCGTCAAATTTAACAAAAAACTGTTGACTTTTTGAGCAGCGCGACGTGGTGTGTCCACGGTTGGAACTAATCGACCCTGGAATCATCTTAAGCGAGATAATCGCTGCACAGCGCTTTACCATGAAAAACGGCAGTGAGTATGCAACCCGCCTCTCCGCTGCTTCTACGGGCCGGCCGCTATGGTAAAAGCGCTGACTTTTCCACACTGTGCAGCTATTATCTCGCTTAAAACGCGTCGTCGTATCGAAAGAAACAAGGAGGACCAAACATCTTTCTAAGGGTTTTTCGCATCTGATTTTGGTAATTATTCTTCAAAATTTTAATCCGTAACATACAATTTGTGCCGTTAAAAGGTACAAGATTGTCGTTGAAAAGTGGCAGTCAGACTCAATTGAAATGTCGCAGGCATTTATGGTTTTACACGTTGATACCTCAGGACAACAATGTTTAAGACATTGGTTCAAAGGATGGTGCGCTATTTAAAAAAGAAAATTCTAAAATTACGGGGCTGTTCAAGGGGGACATTTTCGGACAAATGTTTATAGGAAAAAAGTCTTATTTTGATCTGTAAAATCCGCCCCTGAAATATCGGGAACAATTTTTCAACACCCTGTATACACAGGGTTCCGTCTATCACGTAGTAAACCTGTGCGATAGTGTCAAAGTGTAGCGCGGGCTGTTTGAACTTGAAGTGATTTCCTGACTTGATGAAATGTTCGGAAACGTTTTTAATGAGCGCTCGTTATTTTTTCGCCGATTTTACGTAAGAATCCATGTTGTTGTAGCAAAGAGGAACCAGACTTTGCCCTATCCCCGAGTCATTTTGCTCCACCCGTTCAGCCAATCAAGGCCAGCCCAGGCCAGCCCGCGTTCGGATCCCTTATCTACGTTGACCACGCAGGCCTTCCATTCAATTGCGACTCTTGTTTACTCTTTGGGTACAAGATTGCGTGAAAAGTGCAGTCAGACTCAATTTCTGAATTTGTCGAGGTCATTTATGGATTTTACACGTAAAATTACCTCAGGACACCAAGTTTTAAGACATTTGGTTCATAATAGTGGTCGCTATTCCAAAAAAACCGTAAATTTTTTAAAACTTTGGGGGGCTGTAGCTCAAAAGGGGGACATTTTCGGACAAATGTTTATAGGAAAAAAAGGTCTTATTTTGATCTGTAAAATCCGCCCCTGAAATATTCGGGAACAGTTTTTCAACACCCTGTATACACAGTGGTTCCGTCTATTCAGTAGTAAACCGGTGCGAATAGTGTCAAAGTGTAGCGCGGGCTGTTTGAACTTGAAGTGATTTCCTGACTTGATGAGCAGTTTCGGAACGTTTTTAATGAGCGCATCGTTACTTTCGCCGAATTTTACGTAAGAATCCATGTTGTTGTAGCAAAAGTAGGTACGCAGCAGACCCATTCGGTAATATCGTTAAATTCACGCAAAATGGCAGCCTTATTGTCAACCCAGCCAGAAAGGTAGCCAGGATTTCTTCCATCTTTTTCATTTTCCAATTTTTTTCTTTTTCTTTTTTGAGTGAAAAAGCAGAACAGGGATGGAAATAAAGAGGGGTTATCCCCTTGTCTATATCCGTATCTAACATACGTGTTTTGAAGGAGTAAAGAGAAAGAGATTGATAATTTCTCTTTCCTAGTAGAAATAAACACCAAGCCCTTAGAAATCATGTTTCAATTACCCTCAAAACTAGTAAAAACCCTAAAGAATTTTGAGGGTAATCCCAAGATTCTTGAGGGTTTTGAGGGTAATTGGAACATGATCTCTGAGGGCTTGAGGTTTATTTCTAATAGGGATTTGCTCCATAGTGCTCCCATAGTTGCCGCCTAGTTTTGAGCATGATACTTACAAAGGCTCAGTGCAATAGGATCATGGTGGATAAATATTCACCTATTCCTGGTCTGTAAACGGCAATCGGTAAATTGTCCTTCTTTTGCATGATTACGTTTTCTGCAATAGCTTTCGTCAAAGAATAAGTGTTTGGAACTTCATCCAATAGTCTGCAGAACAATCAAAACGTCAATTCAAAATCAGGATATTCTTTTTTAATCCACCTATATCATCGTCAATATTTTTGAATTAATCGTCATCACAAAGTTCAATTCAATTTTACTCTCAATATCAGGTATACAGGGTGTTAAGAAAAAAAGTTTCCACTGCTGTTTTTTCGAAAACGGCTGCGAATTTTGAAAAACGGCCAAACACGTGTCCAATAATATCGAGGGGGACCCATTTTGGGGGGGTTATTTTTTTCGGCGCCTCCCTGGGAGGGGCGGGGGAGGGGGTCACTTCCGTTTTTCTTATGGGAGCCCTATTTTTTTATTTCAGTATCTGAAAGAGCATAAAATTTTGTAAATCTAACTTTGACATTCGATATCTCGAATGTGAAAAACGATATCGACCTCCGGTTTGCGCCAAAATGATCAGTTTGGTATGCCCTTTTGATCGATGTATCACTCGATAGGGGTCGTCTCAAGGAATTTGTCTGATGGGCCCCCCAGGGGGGTAAAAACGTTGACAATTTTCGGGGGCGCTAAACCCTACTTTTGGCTAAATTTGCGTCAAATTCATATTTTTTTCTAAAATGGGCTTGCTTTTTGGAGTATTTTCGACCCCTAGTTTTTTAAATTCCGGTATCTCAAAGTGGAGTAATGATTTTTTGAAAATAGGTCCATATCGAACTTTGACCTTCGATATATCGAAAACTAAAAACGATATCGACCTTTGGTTTGCGCCAAAAAGTTTCTTTTTTATGCTCTTTCAGATACTGAAATAAAAAAATAGGGCTCCCATAAGAAAAACGGAAGTGACCCCCTCCCCCGCCCCTCCCAGGGAGGCGCCGAAAAAAATAACCCCCCCAAAATGGGTCCCCCTCGATATTATTGGACACGTGTTTGGCCGTTTTTCAAAATTCGCAGCCGTTTTCGAAAAAACCGCAGTGGAAACTTTTTTTCTTAACACCCTGTATGCATAGTCTATAGGGAAAACGGATGTCTGACGGCTCTTGAAGGTATGCTACCCGCAATACTTAATTTAAGCATTGCCGATGGCCTACCTGGCCCAAAATTTAAGGAAAAGTCCGACATTATAGGGACGTGCCGTGGTTTCCGGGGGGAGGGGGGGGGGGAGAATGTAATCTTGCCGCCCTCTGTGAATCGCCGCCCCTCAAAATTATAAATTTAATAACTTTTTTTTTTTTTTCTTGTTCACCCTGATTTCGCCGCCCTCGAAGAGTGCCGCTCGGGGCAATGGTACCCACATGCCCCCCACCCCCCCAGCACGTTCCTGCGACATTATTTTGTGTTTGCCGACTTACCTATCCAATTAGGTCGGAATCAATGAGAGGTCTTAGTTTGAGAGAACACCAAAAACACACCAGAAAAATCGATACCTGCAGAGTATGCCATTAATTTTGTTTCGTTATTCCAATGACATAGGCGTAACGCTGTTTAAAATTTGAATAAGAACAAACAAAGACTATCAAATTTACAATCAAAGTTCAGGGTGTTTCGCATTTAAAAACTTTCCACCCCCCCCCCCCTCAAAAGAATTGAAATTGTCAAGATTCCGCTCTGAGAGGAACAGACTATAAAATGATTGGAGATTGAAAATAAAATACAATTAAAAAATAATTTTACCGTTTCAATACAACAGCAACAGTATAATCGTCAGCCGAATTAAGTAGAGCTTCAATTTGTTCCTCTGTACAATGACTAGGGTAGAACTTTTCTTCCACACGCTTTCGACAGTGGATTTGACAAAATGGCGTTGATACGTGAACAAAGGCCTGTTGAATCACGGTCAATGGTAATATAAAACTGAAATTTTCGTAGGAATAACCGAAGAGTCCAGCGAAGGCTGCAGAGTCTTCTGTAGAAGAAGTGTCAGGTGAAAAGGTAGTGTCCCCTACTGTCCCCTGTGGACGTTTTACGTGGATGTTTCACGCCTTTTTTTTTATTCGAAGGATACATGAAAAGGTATATGAAAGGTTTGAAAGGTATGAAAAGTATTCCGCAAGCAATGATGCTGTTGTTAACTAACTACCTACTTAGTTGATGAGATCTTGCTTATTTGGAATAATACGGGAATGCTTGTTCACCGTAAGGATAAAGTGAAAGAAAATATGTTAAAACAGTACGTCTCATACGACAGCTTACAACGGAATAGTGGGTCTTAGACTTGGCAACTATGTCCTTAGTTGTGTAAGTACCTTAGCGTCCAATAGGAGCGCCATTTTGTTATAATGTACTTTGAAGAAGATACACGCGAAAAATTCGTTCTGGTAACTTACTACAGTTCTTATTATTCGCATTCATTATTACCTATCCTAATATTCTCATCCCAAATCTAAGATACGACAGGAATAAAAATAAGGTTTTCGAGAAACGAAGATCTGACACTGAGTTCTTTGGAAGTAGCTTATTGAAAAACAATTTCTTTTTTTTGTTCGTGCAGGTTACAAGAAAATAATTAAAGCAGACCAATTGAGAGACGAGAAAAGAAAACAAGAGGATTTGGAGTTCATAGAGAATTTGAAAGATGGGAAAATAATTGGTGTCCGTCAGGAGGACTTGCGTTCATACAAGATTGTCTGAAAAGTACAGTCAGACTTCATTTCTGAATTTTTCGAGGTCATTAATGATGGATTCTACACGTAACATATTACTTCGAGGTCACCAATCATCATGACATTTGGTCCTTAATCATGGTCACAATGGGTCAATTGCAAACTTTTGCTACAACGATTAAGAGTGTATAATCTAATATAAAATTGCCTGAAAAGTCCATTGGTGGCATCAGAAAGTCAAAAAATGCAATAATATAAACACAAAAGGGGCGTTTAATGAAATCCAAGAAAAATATCAAGCAATTTGTATGCATACACCACGAACATCCAAAGATGGCCAACTTTGATAACCTCACTGGAGGTAGAGGTTACGTGTTTGATTAAGTTGTAATAGGTTGTGATCGATATTGTGAGTTTGTCTATCCTTGGATGTTCGTGGTATCGTGGTGCATGCATACAAATTGCTCAATGTGTCTCCGCCAACTTGGATTTCATTAAACGCCTCTTGTGAGTTTCTTATTGAATTTTATGACTTTTTGACGCCACCAATGGCCTTTTCAGGCGATTTTACATTTGATTGATCTCTCTTAATCGTTGTAGCAAAAGTTTGCAACAGACCCATTTAAAAAAAAAAAACCAAACATTGTTCAAAACTTTGAGGGCTGTAGCTCAAAAAGAGGGTGTTACACAGAGCTGCCGTTTTGCGTATAATCAATGCTAATTTTCAATTCACAGATGATTTTACCGGTTGAGAAAAGATTACACAAGTCAGTTCAGTGTATTACTGAAATGAACTAAATCCTCGCATCTGTAATCTTTCCTCAACCGGTTGAGCCGTCGATAACTTTAAAAAACTTGCGGATATTTTAACTAAGTAACGGAGTTTCCACCGATTAAGGAAAGATTACAGATCAGAGTATTTTCGTGCCTTACAGCCATACACAGAACTGAACTGTGTAATCTTTCCTCAACCGGTGGAATCATCGGTGAATAGAAAAATAGCATTGATTATACGCAAAACGGCAGCCCGGATTCTATTAGTATCGTGTAAAAATCAAGTCTCCAATCGTACTCTGTATCTTTATTTATTAACTTTATTTACGTTATTCATCATCACCTAAAAGTCAAAGATCTATCAAATGGCAACGAGTTTTAAGTTTCCAAACCCACTAACTCGGCAATCCTCCGGTTAATTATCAGAGGGCATTTTCGGACACATCTTAAAAAAGAAAGAAAAAATAATCTTATTTCGACTCCTAGAATACGTGGTTATAAGGACGACATAATATGATTCTGATACAATTCGTATTTACATCGTTTGACTTTTTTTCAACAATAAATTACGAGGCATACGTCCAGACGTAGAGCGTTGCGACCTAAACTCCCCCTGCCCCCCCTCTCCTCCTCTCCTCTCTCTCTCTCTCTCTCTCTCTCTCTCTCTCTCTCTCTCTCTCTCTCTCTCTCTCTCTCTCTCTCTCTCTCTCTCTCTCTCTCTCTCTCTCTCTCTCTCTCTCTCTCTCTCTCTCTCTCTCTCTCTCTCTCTCTCTCTAAAAACATCAAAATGAACCAGGACAACATAAAAAAACATCAGCCGTTTCGGCTTTATGTATCAGACATTTAAAATAATGACAAAAAAACCAACAAACGGGGATTCCTATTGAAAATCATCTTGCTTTAACCTACAGTGACTAGATAAACCACAGTGTGGTCAATTGCTACGCACCCAAGCCGACCTCACCGCCCATAAAAACGCGTGTAAAACACCCGATTTTCAAAAAATCGTTAAAAATATAAATACCAAACCAAATTTAGAAAATAAGGTCTCTATCGAAAGCTTAAAGCGTCAAAATTATGAAACTGGGCTTCAAACTTCAACGTTAGCCATTATTTTGCCATAATCATTGAATTAGGGGAGTCCCTCGTCTAAGCCGTCGTCAGCGGCCAGTTTGTTTACATTCTCCCTACTCCTCTCCACTCATACATCCGCTCGTTCTTATTTTTTTAAAGATCAGGCTTTTTCCACGCGTTTTTATTGGCGGAGGAGGCCACTTGAGTGCGTAAACGCCAGCCAATCAGCAACACGACCAAAATGACCACACTGTGGTTTATCTAGTTACTGTACTCGAATCAAAGCAATAATCACAAGTCCCGAGTACTTCCTTAATTTGAACACCTACCTTGAGATGAATCATTGACTCCGCCATAGTTAGAAGCGTCTTCGTGCTAGTCACATTTATTTGGTAGGCTTTTCGTAAAGCCTCGTCAAAATTAACTGTTGCAGCCACATGGTATACGATTTGAACCTCTTTCTTGAGCAATTTCACATCTGCTGAGCTGATGCCAAGATTTGGTTGTTCAATATCTCCTCGTATTATTTTCACTTTTTGCAAAATCCGCGGCCTTTCTTGGAGAAGACGTAAAAATAGCTGGAACAGAAACATCCCGATTTTACGCGCTACATGATGAGCAATTGAACCTTAAGAAATTGTGTGCATTGACACGCGTCGAAACGATAAAAAAAAACAGTTTTCGAGTGGGACATTCAATTGAATCAGTCATCGATGAAATCATACGATCGCACCACCAAACCTATGAGTAAATTTTAAAACCAAGGAATTCAAATTATTTCAAAAAGGATTCAAAATCGATGTGGGTTCCAGGAAAAATCATCTCTCAAAACCAACGCCTTAAAATGTTCACTCTGTTGATACTGTCTCTTATCTTCGAAATCGAATGATTTCGAACACATAATTTCGACTCCTGAGGTGGAACGGCAATCCAGTCGCATTGACAGTCAACAGATAATTTTTTTTTTACAAAATAACTTTATTTCAGGCCGCATCTTTATGAATGACAAAGGATGTCATAATCACTACGTCGATCAACCCGTACACATTTTGGAAATTGGCGCTCAATCCTGAGTACTGGCTTGTTTCGACGTACAGGGTGTTTCACACAACCTGCTCACTATGGTTTTCTTGAACGGTTGACCAAGAAAAAAAAATCGGGAAAAATTGGTTTTATACTAATTCGGTCCAGAAGTTTCGTTTAAAAATACTGTAACGATAAAAAATTTGGTTTTTGGAGGGTTTTCATGGGGGGGGGGAGGCCCCCCTACCCCTTAATCTTGAAATTTTCAAATGGCAACCCCTATCTTGTTATGAATCATTTATTAAGAGGGCGTAAAGTTCTAAGCATTTTGCTTTAAACCGGAAGTTGATACCTTTTTTCGTGTCCAAGATATCGAAAGTCGATATTGGACCAATTTTCGAAAATTCTCAACTCCCACAAAAAGAGTCGTGTAACAAACAACTGCCCATGTAAAATGCTTTACTTGAAGAATACTTAAAAAAAAAAAAAAAAAAAAAAAACGAATTTACGATCAAACAAAACGGAAGTTGACTTTTCAGCAGCTTAACATTTTTGGCGGGAAAACGCGCCTTTCTCAAAGTTTTCAAAAGGCAACCCCTATCTTTCATAGCGTCATTCGAAAAGGCGTAAAAAGTTTTGCATGTTAGCGCAATCGAAAGTTCGATATCGTTTTTCTTATTCGATATATCGAAAATCGAACTTTAATTTCGTAAATTCGTATTTTTTTCTTGAAAGTACTCTTCAAGTAGAGCATTTTACGCGTGCAGTTTTTTGTTTTAGTACTCTTTTTGTAGGAGTGAGGAATTTTCGAAAATTGGTCCAATATCGACCTTCGACCTTCGATATCTCGAACACGGAAAAAGATACAGACTTCCGGTTTAAGCCAAAATGCTTAGAACTTTACGCCTGTTTAAATAAGGTATCACAAGATAGCTAGGGGTTGCCATTTGAAAATTTCGAGATAAGAGGGGTACCCCCCTGAAAACCCCTTAAAAAAACAAATTTTTGATTGTGACAGTATAAAAAAAAGAAAACTTCAGGTTCGAAGTAGTATGAAACCGATTTTTTTCAATTTTTTTTTTTGGTCAACCTTTCAAGAAAACCATAGTGAGTAGATTATGTGAAACACCCTGTATTATTGTGGAAGGACAAATTGGTTGAGTTTCGAGTGCTGCTTCACTCTAAAATTTCCAAACCACTCCTTTTGATGCAACTTTCCCGCTTGGACTTGGGCCACGGCATGTCGGTCGGGTTGCCTTGTCCGTGTTCGGGTCCCTTTCAATTCGTCGCGTCTCCGTTGCGTCGCCGTCGCTGGCCGCTCCTGCCAAGGGAAGGTTTGAAGGGTTTTTCCGTAAAGGCCCTGATTGGTCGCTACTGTACCGACATTTGCATTGCACTTCCCTCACACCTCACAATTATACATTTCTGTGGTTTCCCGATAAATATTTTCGGTTGGTGATGCACCAAGTTCAGTCGCTGCAAATCTTTTGCCGTGTGCACATGCGATGCTCCGGAAAGGCATCCGCTGGATTCGCTTTGCGTGATTTGAGTTCCTAGATCTCCAAACTTCGGTTATCGTGTTATCATGTAGCTACATTCCCGAGTTCGTTTAAATTAAACGCGATGTAGTCGGTCGTTCGATTGTGTTTATCGGTCTCCGTTTTATGTGTTTTTATTTTTTTTTTTATTCGTGTATTTTTTACGAGTTCAATTTTTTTTAAGTGGTTCCTCAAAATGATCTATATATACGTTAAGTTTGCACCAGTCAGCACGATACCGGTACCTTAGCTCTTTCTACATTTTCACTATTTAATATTTATTTTATTGTTCTTCCGTCATGATCGGCTCCACAAATTAATTTGTGGAAACTCGTGTGTTTTTTGGTACTAATGGGTTCATCTTGAATTTCACACTGTTAATTATACACCTCAAAGTAAGTTTCTTTATTTCACAGGAGTTAATTCGTGTAGCATCGGTGACAATATTCAGTGCTTCTTCCTATTTTTATTCGTTAAAAGTAGAGTCAGTCTTAGACATATCTTGTGCATAACCCCCCCCTCCCTTTTACTTTTTTAACGTTTAAAAATAAACGAAAAAGTGGTCATTAAAAGTATAAAAAAGTGTTATTAAATGTTACGTCCTAGAAAATCAATCATTGGATTAGTATTAGCATCAACTGTCAAACGTTCGTTGAGTTCATTTGAAGTCAGATAAAGTTGATTGAGACGTTATATCTGAGCAGGGGCATCAAGCCAATGTCTTCTGAAAAAAGACGGCATTTGAAGTTGTGAAGCTTCATTTTTAATGATTAGTCCACCGTAACAAAAAAACGATGTTTACCTCATTTCTAAGACTTTGATCATCTACAGATGTTGCGGCTCATACTGTTTTACATTCTGAGCTTCCTAGGCTGTCAAAAAAGTTTGAAACACTTCAAAAATTTAAAAAAAAAAAAAAACAAAAACAAAATTTCGTTATTATTCGGCTAATAAGGGTACGAACAACCTTGCATTATCAAGTGATTGCTTATAGGAGAACGGAGCCAATCAAATATACAGGGTGTTGAAAAACTGTTCCCGAACAGGGGCGGATTTTACAGGTCAAAATAAAACTTTTTTTCCCTATCAACATGTGTCCGGAAATGCCCTCCTTTTGAGCTACAGCCCACCAAAGTTTAAAAATTGACGGTTTTTTGGAATAGCGACCGCTATTATGAACCAAATGTCCTAAAAATTGGTGTCTCTGGGTAGTTTTACGTGTAACATCTATTAATGACCTTGAGAAATTCAGAAATTGAGTCTGACTGTACTTTTCACGCAATTTTGTACCTTTAACGGCACGAATTTTATGTTACGGATTAAAAATTTGAAGAATATTTACCGAAATCAGATGCGAAAAACCCTCAGAAAGATTTTTGGTCATCTTTGTTTCCTTCGATACGACGCGTTTTAAGCGAGATAATCGCTGCACAGTGTGGAAAATTAGGCGCTTTTACCATGAAAAGCGGCAGTGAGTATGCAACCCGGCTCTCCGTTGCTTCTTCGGGCCGGCCGCTATGGTAAAAGCGCTAACTTTTCCACACTGTGCAGCGATTATCTCGCTTAAAACGCGTCGCATCGAAGGAAACAAAGATGACCAAAAATCTTTCTGAGGGTTTTTCGCATCTGATTTCGGTAATTATTCTTCAAATTTTTAATCCGTAACATAAAATTCGTGCCGTTAAAGGTACAAAATTGCGTGAAAAGTACAGTCAGACTCAATTTCTGAATTTCTCAAGGTCATTAAGAGATTTTACACATAAAATTACCCAGAGACACCAATTTTTAGGACATTTGGTTCATAATAGCGGTCGCTATTCCCAAAAAAACCGTAAATTTAATAAAACTTTGGTGGGCAGTAGCTCAAAAGGGGGGCATTTCCGGACACATGTTGATAGGAAAAAAAAGTATTTTATTTTGACCTGTAAAATCCGCCCCTGAAATATTCGGGAACCAGTTTTTCAACACCCTGTATTGATTGGCGTTCGTTGAAAGCGGCATGAACTCAACCAATGATTTTCAAAGTTTATAGATAACGGCCTTAAAATTTCTGTATTGGAGTATTACTTATACCTATATTCGTGCAATTACCGTGAAGTCGAAGAAGAGTTTTTTTCTTGGTGACTGACTAAAGTGACTGCTATTAAAAAGAGTCAAATATTATGTTTCAATTGTCAATTAGTATGTTTCGAACATTAAACTTACTGGATTTAGGAACATATCTGTGGCTCTTTGTTCCGCGGTTTTTCCTCTTCGACTCCTCATGAGCAAGAAAATCCTCTTGATGCCTGGGCATGACCTAAACAATTGAAAATACAAATTTTGGAGGCACTGCCGTTGAAAATTATATTATCTGGATATTACAATATCTATCACATCATTACACGTATGACTATGGATACCTACAGTGGGGGTTCGTGGCTCAATTTCCCCGCCCCTACTTCTTTAGAAAAGGCTAAAAAACAGGTAAAAACAAAGGTCGTATCTCTTTAAGCACCTTCCCTCACTGTAACATGGAGAGGGGCTCAAGAAGAAGCCCAAACAAAAACAAAAAACAAAAACAAAACAAAAAACATTTTTAACGCCCCCCCCTTCCAACTGCACCCATGAACCGCCACTGCTATCTAACATAATAATTATGGTACATTATTTGATATTTTATTGGATTGGAGTAGAGTCCGTTTACAAAGAAGAGTAAAGACACGTGAACGAAAGTGAGAAAGCATTAAG
The DNA here is from genome assembly GCA_011764245.1 of Trialeurodes vaporariorum. Classification (NCBI taxonomy): domain Eukaryota; kingdom Metazoa; phylum Arthropoda; class Insecta; order Hemiptera; family Aleyrodidae; genus Trialeurodes; species Trialeurodes vaporariorum. The sequence continues at coordinate 16,420,452 of VMOF01000379.1, forward strand.
AGGTCTAAGGAGCCTGAAGACACGCTTTTGGCTTACATTTTCATCCAACTATCTTCCCGCCAAAGATAATTATACATGTTCACGTGTTACGTGTATAAGTAATGTTTGCTAGGTCAACCTAACCTTCAATTCCTGTTCTACAGTGAAGAGTGATGCGCAATGAGCTATAACTTTAGAGTGGCACATCAAGGAACGTTCCGCTGGTTCATTGTTGTCACCTAGGGCGCCGCCATCTTGCCGTAAAAATCGATTTTGAGGTTAAATTTTGTAGGCTGTTTCCGGTCGTTTCGTAAACAAACTCGGGTATCGCCGGAAACGACCTGCAAAAATTAACCTTAAACCTTGGAATCTGCCGTCCAAATTCCCGCCAAATTCCGAACGACCTACAAAATTTAACCTCAAACCTTGGAATCTGCCGTCCAAATTCCGCTTTTTCCCGGGATTCCTTCTACCCTGTGTGGCACAAGGTGGACCAGCCCGCTGCCACTCTAAAGTTATAGCTCATTGGTGATGCGTGAATTTGATTCTGTTCTGAACATACTTATTTCAATTTCATTGAAAAATTTCATCAGTTAAGGGTTACCTATAGGAGGTTGAAATTGAACTATCTAAGAGCCGATAACATTAACCTAACCTATTTGAGATTTAGGTCATAACCTATTCTGGCTCTAGGTCACAAACTATTTTGGATTTAGGTCATTCCTTACCCGGAACTGCAAAGGAGCTCAGCAGAGTATCGTCAGGCACAGGAAAGGAAGAAAACGAATAATCAGAAATAACCTGAGCAACTTTTCGATGAGCGTCATACCAAGAAACCCAGAGCCTCCAGTCACGAATACTGTTGTGTTCTCGTAAAAACGCCGAATATCCGACGAACCATCGCTGTCGTTGTCATTATCATCAATGGCCGAAAAGAATCGGTACGTTCCGTCATCCTCTCCATCATTAGCGCAAATGCGCTCGACTACATCGGAATTGGAGTAGACCATCTTTCCTTCGAAGTCACTGTCTACAATCGATGATTTATTGGGCCTTTGAATCGTGCAGTTTAGGATGTTGAATCACGTTGCCTGCGTGTAACTGTAATAAGAAGAGGATATGATATGCTCAAGATAGAAAGTTAAATTGCGATTCACATTCGGTGGATAGCATTGAGACTTTTCTTTTCTTTTCATATTAATCTCTATTAATCAAAGAGAATGGTTCTACGGGTAACTTTTCTCATTTTTCTTCTTCAGTCGAGAAAAGCCCGTGCCACACCTAAGTGAACGCGAGCGCTACTAAAAAAAAATTTCAAATTAAGTATTTCAATGCAAGTGGCCAAACCAGAGTGAACGCGACGCTTCGTGTTCGCGAACCTTTTGGCATTTCGCAAGGGATTCAAGGTGTTTCGTCAATGACAGGTAATTTCCACTGATGTAATGGGTTGATATTGACCGACGGATGTCCATGCATCGTTTAGGCTGCAAAAAGCCATTTTTTTTTTTTTTTTATTATTTTATTTTATTTCCTGTAATAACTCAGAACCATGATTATCACAATAAACAAAGTAACGCCCCAATTCTTTTTACTTAGGAGTCAACGGCATTATAAATATCAGAAAAAATAAGAGGAGAGGTTTCTAATAGCTCTCTTTATAAAATGTTCACATTATTGGAAAAAAAAAAAAAACAACATAAACTACATGGATCACAAATGGGTAAAAGCGCGAAGATGTTCCGTGCAGGATACGTAGCGTCGCGTCGCAAGGTATGCCACACCAAAGCGAACGCGAAGGAACGGGCTTAAGTCTACGGCAGATATTTCTGATTGTAATTAAAGCTTATCACAAAAATTCTAAAAGAAAAAGTCCAAGAGAGATTATCTGTTTTCATGCGAATAAATGAACTCAAAAAAAGATAGTAAATAATAGGAGAAGAGAATCTTTATGGTCGTGCTGTGTTCTCGAGAAAATGACAAAATATTAAGAGTAAAAATATGAAGAGTGGATATTTCCTATATCATTTGAAACGACCGACCCATTGCTTTCAAGTACAGAAGAAAGGAGGAACAGAGCCACTTCGAAATATCTAAGAAAGATAGTTTTCTCAGCGATGTCTTGTCAAAGTCGATGCGTAAATTAATGACAATTTTTGAAACAGTTTTATACCGAATCAAACGGAGCTCAGTTCGTGAGTAGTCCTGCTCTGCGGCAAAAATGTCAACGAGCAGCACCAAACAACAGTGTTTTTTTTTTTTTTTTTTAAAAAAAAAAAAAAAAAAAAAAAAAAAAAAAAAAAAAAAAAAAATTATGTATTTCTATAACTATTTTCATTTATTTTATTTCAAATAGGTACGCTCAAAGATGTAATTGGAGACGCTGATTTTAAAAATGATATAATATTCTACTCAACTTGTCCTGATTTTACACATATTCTTCTCTTCTGAATTTTTCGCGATACAATTTAAGTCTTGGAAAAACTGCAGAGTATTTTGATCAAAACTAAGACTAATTTTGAACTTGATGGATCCATTTACATCGGATTACACGCCCAACAAGCGAATAGAGGTCTGATCGTTTGAAAAAAAAAAACAAAAAAAAAAACAAAAAAAAACAAAACAAAACAAAAAAACCTAGCTTTGTATCTAGGGACCTTACTAACTAATCAATGGTAGGTTGGGGACGGACACTTATGTCACATAAGTGTCAAAATCCAGTGCATGTGTTAGTCTCGCGTTGGACAGCGACCGTGGCACGAGACCGATAGAGGTCACCGCGTTAATGCTTTGTCATCCCAGACATTGCGTGTAGACAAGTATACAGGGTGTGACAAATATCGTGTGCCAACCTTCAGGAGCGTTTTTAAGACTTTGTTTTCCAATGAAAACGAGTCCGAAAATGCCCGCTAGGCCCTAGAGTCCCTTAAATATAATGCGCAGAGATTACTAAGCCTGAATTTATCCGTCAATGGTATCCTAACAGTTCAGGTGGTACGCTGCAAAATCCAAAGCGGGAATGCAATGCGATTCAACGTGTACATTAACTGTTTTCAATTTGAAGTTTAGTGCGTAGTTTTTCGTCCATCTCTTAATGTCTTTCGGACCCAATTTTCCAAAAGTATAGAGAATCGAACCTGGTTAAAAAGCAAATGGGAACGGTCACCCGGACGCAGTTTCAATTCGCATTTGGGCCTTACGTTCTTCGTTTTTTTAACTTGGCGAATCAAATGTATTTGGGATCTTTTCATCCCTTTTTTTGGGAACTTCTGAGGTAGAATTGGCGGGAAAAACTCCCATTTAAAGGAATTTCCTCAACGCAATTTACTTCGCAGAAGTCGTTCACAAAACCCACTCGATTTTCTTACCTTTTAACTTTTTCTGAATTTATCACTTCACAATTTTTTTCCCAAATTGGCCTTCAAATGTTGGTTCGAAAAAGCCGTAAAGCATGGGAGGCCTCATTTCATGCTTTCCCCATACGCCTCTAAAGGGGCGCGCAACCCGGGGATGGATCAAGGGGTCTTTTCACCTTTTAAAAGGCCCCGGGAAAGTTGTCGGGCTAAGCCCGGTTTATCATGGGATCGGGTTTTCATCCCCCATTTGCCACCAGATTTTAACCATTTGCGGGGGGGTTTAAAATTTTTTCCCTCAGTTGTATACCCCCACCCCAAAATTTTAAAATGCCCGTTAGGCCCTAGAGTCCCTATATACTATGAGAGTTGCGCAGAGATTACTAAGCCTAAGGGATATGGCATAACGATTCTAAAGTGTTGTTCGACTCCTACGAAGTATGCAATGTGGCGTACGCTGGTGACCGTAAACATTGTAACTACTGTTGTTGTTTGAATGAGATTTGACAGCAACGCCACTAACTAAATTAATAAGATTAATAAAGTGTTTGGGAAGTGTAATGAGCTCTGAGTTTATTTTGCATGAGAATCTGAAATTCTAAGTCACTTAAATTATCCCATCGGCCATTAAATGACAAACATTTGTATGCGACAGAGAATCTAACCTCATTTCCAACAACATGAATAACAACAATGTTTACGGTCACCAGCGTACTGCACGTTGTATCACGGCCATTCTGCAGGCGTTTTTTTACGGAGCCCGCGCCCAGGTCCCTTTAACAGGGAGATAGGAAGTTATAGCCTTAGGCTTAGTAATCTCTGGAGTTGCGCCATTCCTAAATCCATTTCTGATTGGCTCTCAGATTTAGGCTGTCAAAAAAGCTCCAATAAGAGGCAAATGCAAATGGCGAAGGGTTTGTTTACTTTTCGCGAACTAGCTTCCATTACACATTTGAAGTAACAGTGACCGCGGTAAGTTTTCTTAATTTTTCCTCTGCTTGAATGTTATTCTGGAGAACATTATCTCTTTCAATAACGACCGTTATTGTCGAGAATCAGAACCTAGCCTGTAAGAGATAGCGAAATAGCGGTAACAGCGCAGAGGCAAGTGGCCATCCGCCATTTGCAATTTGCCTCTTTGGGGCTACATTGATCCGCTTCTTCTTCTTCATTTTGAGAGACTTGGCGCAACTCTCATAGTATATAGGGACTCTAATAGGCTCCAAGTACCAGCTTTTTAGGGCGAATATCGGCCAAGAAAAAGGTCTGGTACGGTTGGTCTAAGACACCCGGGTTTTTATCAATGTCAATCACTCGTCATACGATCAGTTCATCTTGCTATCGCAGAGAGTGCGTTCACGCATTTCGCTGCTCGTATTTTCTTCCTTTTTCTAGATTGTACTATCGACGAATTAAAGATTTTCGCGACATTTTCACGAGCTAAGTTTTGCCTTCAAGGTTCTGGTTCGGCCACTCTTCATACTCCTCACACCTCGCAGGCGAGAGGCCAGTGCAGGTGGGGCGGAGAAGCCGTTGCAGATCAGTTCCACACTTACACCTGTAACTGAAAATGTGTGAAAATCTCACGACAATCTTTAATTCGTCGATAGTACACAGGTTTTCACGTTTAAAAACGAAACTTTCAGGACCCCCTTATTCAATGTGACCTACTTCTTGGCGTATCCAAAAGATTTGGGACGCCCCCCTCCCCCCGCAACTTAAAATTCTTTTAAGGCAAACCCTATCTCAATATACTTCGTATAAAAAGGCATAACATGTAAAGACATTTTACGAAAACCGAAGGACAATGTCGTTTTTCGTGTGTGATACAATTGATACATCGCAGGTCAAAGTTCTATTTCGATCCATTTTCAAATAGTCAGAACTCCCATTTAAAAAATCGGAATTTAAAAAAAACTAGGAGTCAAAAATACTCTGGGGAGCAAGTGCTTTTCAAAGAAAAATACAGTTTTGACAAAACTTTAGTCAAAATTTGCTTTTAGAAGCCCCCAACAATTTATAAAAAAAAATGTCTCTCAAGGGACTCTCTCATGAATCTAAAGCTCGACCCTTATCGAATGAAAAAGTTTTCACGAAAGTTGGCCCATGACAGATGGGTTCGTTTAATGCGCGGAGACGAGTTTGCGTTTCTACGCATGTGCAAGAACGCCAGCGCACGTCTTTACGCAGCAAGCAGCATGATCTGTCATCGGCCTACTTTCGTGAAACGAGTCCTACATCGCTCGAAAGAGCACAACAACTAAACGTTTTAGCGCAAACTGCAGGTCAAATCAACATCGTTCTTAGTTTTCAATGCATAACGGATGAAAATCCAATTTGCCATTCAATACACCAAAAAATAAAACCACTATCAACCTGTGGTTTGCGCCATAAGGCTAAATTAGGTGCGTCCTTTCGAGCGATGTATCACTCGCATTCGATAAGGGTCGTGCCTCGGAATCATTAAGATAGTCCCCTGGGGGGGGGGGGGATTTTTTTCTTTAAAACAATTGAAAGGCTTTAAAACCAAATGTTGACTAAAGTTATGTCAAAACCGTATTTTTTTTTTTTTTTTTTTTTTTTTTCAGGAAAGCAATTGCTTCATGGCGTATTTTAGATTCCTAGTTTTTTAAAATCCGACTTTTCAAACGGTGGTTTTGAACTTTTGAAAATGGATCGAAGTTGAACTTTGACTAGCGATGTATCAAACACAAAAAACAATATCGATTTCCGGTTTGCGCCATATGTCTTTAAATTTTAACCCTTTCGAAACGAAGTATATCGAGATAAGGTTTTCCATTTAAGAATTCCGAGTTGGGGGAGCTCCCTCCTTCTCAGGGACGCCTCCAGAAAGGACCCCGCGCTTTGCTTATGTGAACTGGCACCCAGTCAAATTTTTTGAAATTGAAATATGTTGCGTAAAAGTGGCTCCTGAAAAAAAAAATTCTCACGGGCGGAAAAAAACTTGTGACAGGATTTCGAGATATTTGATTCTAAAGTTGGGGACTATTTGCCTAGTGCTTCGTATTCTCGTGCGTAGCAAGCCGCTTTACTACGCCGACTGGAAACCTTCTTGACCGAATCGCTCGACTCAGCGCACATTGATATTACAATCCCTCCCAACTGCTTATTTGTTTACCCCACAACCACTGTTTTGTCTCGACGGCCGGGGCCATGCTTCATCTTGACCCCTCCCTCAACTGATTACTTACATACATCAACATTTCCTTTTACTCTTCGGAGAATCTGCTCTCCCTCTCTCCCCCCCTCTCTCCCTCTCCCTCTCCCTCCCTCTCTCCCTCTCTCCCTCCCTCCTCCCTCCCTCCTCCCCTCTCCTCTCTCTCCTCTCTCCCCTCTCTCTCTCTCTCTCTCTCTCTCTCTCTGTCTCTGTCTCTGTCTCTGTCCTCTCGTCTCTGTCTCTGCTCTCTCTCTCTCTCTCTCCTCTCTCCTCTCTCTCTCTCTCTCTCTCTCTCTCTCTCTCCCTCCCTCCTCCCCTCCCTCCCTCCCTCCCTCCCTCCCTCCCTCCCTCAGTGTAAATGTTGATGCAGGTAAATAATCAAGTAAGGGAGAGGTCAATATGAAGCATGGACGATGAGACACAACAGTGGGTGTGGGGTGAACAAATAAGCAGTTGGGTGGTATTGAAATAGGAAGTAGTTCTATCAATGCGCGCTGAGTCGAGCGATTTGGCCGATGTTTCTAGTCGGCGTAGTAGTAAAGCGGCCTGCTACGTACGAGAATACAAAGCACCGGGCAAATAGTCCCCAACTTTAGACGCGAATATCTCGAAATCCTGTCATTATTTCTTTTCCCACCCGTGAGAGCTTTTTCTCAGGAGACACTTTTACGCAACATATTTCAATCTCAAAAAATGTGACTGGGAGCCAGTTCCTATAAGCAAAGCGCGGGGTCCTTTCAGATGCGCCAAATCATGAATATCCTACGAGACATATGTTTCTTAACAAAGACCCTTTAAGCACAGCAAATAAGATTCAAGTATAAAAGTAATGTCAATAAATATTTTTAATAAACTGTCACCTCCCTTGAAGCTTGCTTTTAGAGACGAGGGCTTTAGTAAGTTTAATAGTTTACTGAAACCCAAACTTCTACTATAACCATATTGTTCGACGAGTTTTTTTAAAATCCTGTATAATTCCTGGTAATTCGTCAATTATTTTAATTCTTTTGTAAATGAAGCTGTTATTAGCCTAGAAAATTGTGTGTGAATGAATATTGTATACTTCTTTTGGACCTGTACTTACAATAGCTTTAAAGGCTCAACGTACTAAATTAAGTATTACTATTACTATAAAGTAGATCACATTGACTTAAGGGGTCCTGAAAGTTTCGTTTTGATAGGTAAAACCGTTCAGAAGTTATGGCCAAGGTGCGGGACTTTTGGATTACCCCGTATGGGTTCAAGAAGCTTCCTCCCTAATAATTTGCGTTCAAATCGGAGGCATAGAATAATAAGTAACATGGAATGGAAATTTCGGCCGGTTTTTGCCCGAGCACCGAGGTGACCTCGCTCTAAGCTGATCTGGCGCGGCTTGGAGCAGCTGTTCACCATGGCGAACATTTGTTCCTGGCCGCGCCATCTCCAGGCGCCCTACGGTGATTTTGTTCCATGGGTCCCGTGAACTCCCATGTCCAAAATTTCGTGAAAGCATAGAACTCCATGCAAATTGGACTGTAGCGCACTTTTGCTATACTTAAGCGATTTCATAATCGATTCTGGTGTAAAGACCTCCAAAAATAACGCTGGCAGCACTAAAAGCTTCCGAAATATATTCCTAAACTCAATAAACGCTTTTATTTGCGCGAGTGTAATGGTGGCATAGGGCAGTAATAACAATCCTATCTAAAAATACTGTAACTCCATCAAGAAGAGACCAATAAGCGACGACTTTCATTTGACACCGATGTCGCTAAATGTCACGATACCATTCATCGGATGTGGATCACTACTCTGATGACTAATTACTCCATAAATCATCTTTGTCGGCATAGACAGAGTGACGAGTTAAGAAAGGAATCTCCCATTATTACTGCCCTATGCCACCATTACACTCGCGCAAATAAAAGCGTTTAATGAGATTAGGAGTGGATTTCGGAAGTTTTTAGAGCTGTCATTGTTAACTTTTGGAGGTTTTTACTCCAGAATCGACTATTAAATCGCTAATAGCAAAAAAATAGCAAAAAAATGCAACAGCCCCATTGCACCGACAACCATGAAATATTTTATATATTATCGAACAGTTTTCGTAGGACCATGGACACGAAAATTTAATAGAGTGCATGGAGCGAAATTCCCAGGACGGGTTTTCTTATACCTAGGAACCAGATTGCGGACAGTCATCAGCTGAGAGCGAGGTCATTCAAATCTTTCAGCGTAAATCAAACGGGAGTAATCCATTCCATGTGATACACATACTTATTCCAAGTCGAAGGTCGATACTTTTGATTACCTTCTAAACTTTTAGCTCAATGACTTGAGTGCCACAGGCATGCTTCCGCCGCAAAGTGTAGCGAGTCGATGGGAGGGGTTGGACATGGAATACGGAACTTCAAAATGCAATTTTTAATGTTTTTACAGTTAAAAAAACAAAACTATAAGGGGTGCTTCGTAAGGGAAATTTTACAATAAAACCGATGGTATTACTTTTAAACTTCTGCGTTGCGTTTTAACAAATATATGTGCATTTAAAGTCGCCATGTAATATCCGGCCTCTCCCACTAACTCGCTCCACTGTGCGCCACGCCGTAATGAGGACCAAAAAAGTGGCCAAAAATCAATGAAAAAGCAATAAAAAATCATTATATTCGCCTTTCCAAACTTGATGCAAAACTTTACAGTGACATTTATAGATTGAAATTGCTTGTTAAAAGTGTTTTTGTCATAAAAATTGGTCTCGAAAGTTTATAGATGAGAAATTGATGAGAAATTTGCTTTTTGATTTTTGGCCACTTTTTGACGATCACAGACTATAGTGCGCCGCGCCTCACTATACTTAGTCTGAGATCATAATCAAGTGGCCAAAAATCAAAATTTTTGACCTTTCAAACTTGATGTAAAACTTTATTGTGACATTTCTAGGTTGAAATTGCTTGTTAGAAGTGTTCTTGTCATAAAAATTGGTCTCGAAAGTTTATGGATGAGAAATTGATGAGAAATTTACTTTTGATTTTTGGCCACTTTTTGACGATCACAGACCATAGTGCGCCGCGCCACACTATGGTCTGAGATCATAAACACGTGGCCAAAAATCAACGAAAAAAGCTATCGAGAATCAATATTTTTTGACCTTTCAAACTTGATGCAATACCGTCTCTAAACATACCAAGCTGCTTTTTTGAGGTTAGGGTCGTCTTGGTATACGTACGCTTACGGAGAATGAAATTTTGGTGAAATGCAAAATCGAGATTTATTCTCTCAAAACATGATTTCCAACGCTGATACTGCTTTGGGGAAGTAACTAAGCCATAAACTTTCATTACTGGCGTACTTTTCCAATTTTGGTCGAACTTCAAAAAACGAACCAAAACCTCGATAACGCCATAAGCTTTCCATAAGCTTACATATACCAAGACGAACATAACCCCCACTTTTTCAAAAGAAGCAGCATGGTATGAGTAGAGGCGGTATTGCTTGATGTTAAACTTTATAGCACTATAAAGTTATCGAAAATCATTATTTTCGACTTTTCAAACTTGATGTAAAACTTTAAAGTGACATTTCTTGGTTGAAATTACTTGTAAGAAGTGTTCTTGTCATAAACATTGGTCTCGAAAGTTTATAGATAAGAAATTGATGAGAAATTTACTTTTTGATTTTTGACCACTTTTAGACGATCACAGACCATAGTGCCGATCGAAGCTTAAAATCAACTTTCAAGAACCAACTTGTAAGTAATAGTGCGCCGGCCGCAGTGAGGAAACTCATTTTAAGTAAGCCTTCTCAGAACCATCCAGTTTTACCGCTAGAATTTTTAACGTTTCTTTACAAGAAACGTCTATTTACCGAAATCCCTCCTCATTCATGTTCGATGGTGGGCCATAGGCGGTCAACCAAGGGCTTATTGGCAGTATTAGTCTACTTACCGTGGTTTTTTTCCGATCAAAGTTCATTGTTTTTTTTTTTTTTTTTTTTTAAACGAAGTCAACTCCATGTTTTGTTCGATTTTGCATTATATCACTCATCACAGCTCACACAGAGAGAAAATATTAAGTACGTGTAAATTGCAACGAAAAACAAAACAAAACAAAAACACAAAAACAAAAAACAACAACAACAAAAACGGGGAATACACTTACATTGCAAAAAAAAAAATGCTAATAAAACAAAAAATATTGCAAAATCAGCAATATTTGTTGGTAAAGTAGCAACTTATAAAATGCAATTTTTGAGATGTAAAAAGTAATCCCAATTTTTAGGAATGTACAATTTACACAAAAACAAAGGAAGTACGAACTAAGTATCACTTGACTCACCCAAAATTCAGTTTCAAACCAAGCATAATGTTGACGCGTGTCTACCGAAGCGCTTTTATTTTTGAGACAAGGCGAAACAAGACAGAGATAGATTTATACTTTCTACATCTGCAGAGGAAAAAATTCAAAACAAAACTGGGCCAAACCATCTCAGATGTTTCATAAAGAGTCCCAAGAGTTGATTGAATATTTAACAGATACATGTTTGAATATTTATTCCCATGTGACGGTAGTAGTCAAGCCGGCCCTTGAGGTACTCATGCGGGACAACGCTCTTGCTGTACCAGAACCCCATAACATAAAAAATCATTAAAACCCCCAAATTTTTTTTATTTCTCTAAACTTTTAGAGAACTTCCATAAAACTTTTAACTTTTTTTCTGTTTTGTTTCAAAACTTTGATTTTTTTTTTTATTTTTTTAATTTTTTTTTTTTTTTTTTTTTTTTTTTTTTTATTTTTTTTTTTTCACCTTTAGAAGGCATGTATCTTTTTATTTGACTTTCCATTTATTAGACTAAAATTTTATGTTTTTATATTGTATTGTAAAGTAAGGTACTGTAAGGTGAAGTAAGGTGAGGTAATATGGTACCGTAATAAGGAAATATCGTATAGAAGTATGGTACAGTATGGTAAAGTAAATTTTTTATATAAATAAAAGAGTCCAGAAGAGTTGATTAAAATATTAAAAGAGTACGACTTCAAGGAAAATAGTATTAGAGGTTTTGCTTTGAAATATAAAATAACTGAAAAGACTATTTTAAAGTACTTAAAACAGCATAATATACCATACAATAATAGGGTCATAAATTATGAAATGCCTAGAAATTCTCTAGGTCAATACACGTTCAAATATGTAAAGCAGTCTGATACGAAGCCTTTGGTTTCTGATATAAATAAAATTACTAATAAACCTTGTTCAAATCAAAGTCTGTTTAAGAATGATACAAAAAATAAAAATATTGTCCATAAATCTTTCAACAATCCTGTAGATGTGAGTAATCAAGTGATATCAAATAAAAAGAATCTTAGGAGAGTCAAAAATTTAACGGAATTTCATGAAAAATATGAAAAGTATTTTCAAGGATCGTAGTTGTAAATTTCTCGTTTTTAATGTTGCCTTTGATTTCTGTCAGCCGGATGTCTCGGGAGCGTGAAACCACCCGTCGCGCAAATGTATGAATCGTTTTGCACTGATAGCAACCATTGACGTCAATCGCGGATTATTTTACATTATGTTTGCATTATTTTGTAACTATTCTACTGACTCATGTGTGATAAAGCTGAAGCAAATGTGTTATCACTGTCAGAGAAGAGTCCAGACTCCTACTTGATAAGGATTATGCTTCATCGAGTTACAGACTTATCACTGAGATAAGAGTGGGATACTTTGTGCGAAGTTGGAATACATGTCATAATCAGTTGCTCTCAAAATGTTCGTGGCTGCTATTGCTTTAATCGTCACTGCGAATACCGTAGCGGGGTTGTATGACCCACTTCATCATGACGTAAGTACATACAAATGCGATTACTGATATTTAATTTGCCTATTATATGTATTTAACATTGTACTAATCATACCCTTAATATAATTACCAAAAAAAATGTGTTTCAAATTTACATCTCTAGCTTCATTTTGTTACAATCATTGGCTATTTCATAATTATTTCATAATTTTTCGTAAAATTTCCTCTCAGAATAAAATTTTGTAAAACCAACATTTTCGAAAATTTGTTTTAATAAAAAATCTAGCTTCACGTAAACACTTTACCTTTCCTTTTAGACTAGAGGAGTCAATAAAATACAACTTTGACATCAATAGCTTTTATCCGAGAGCTAAAAAAGTTTTGACTATTAGATTTTCCTGAAAAAATCACGCCCAGTTAACCCACTTCGCTTTTATAACTGTACAGGGTGTTTCACATAACCTGCTCACTATGGTTTTCTTGAACGGGTGACGATAAAAAAATATGGAAAAATCGGTTTTATAGTAACTCAGACCTGAAGTTTCATTTAAAAATACTGCCACAACCCAAAATTTGGTTTTTGGGGGGTTTTCAGGGGGGTGCCCCCCTTATCTCGAGATTTTCAAATAGCAACCCCTATCTTGTGATACCTCGTTTGAAAGAGGGTAAAATTCTAAGCATTTTGGCTTAAACCGGAAGTCGATATCTTATTTCGTTTTCGAGATATCGAAGGTCGAAGATCGATATAGGACCCATTTTCGAAAATTCTTCACTCCTACAAAAAAAGTCGTAAAACAAAAAACTGCACGCGTAAAATGCTCTACTTGATGAGTACTTTCAAGAAAAAAATACAAATTCACAATCAAATAAACCGGAAGTCGACTTTTAGGCACCTTAACATTTTTGGCGGGAAAACCCCTATTTCTCAAAATTTTCAAATGGCAACCCCTATCTTTTAATACCTCATTCGAAAAGGCGTAAAAAGTTGTGCATTTTGGCGCAATCAAAAGTCCGATATCATTTTTTTAATTCGATATATCGAAACTCGAAGTTCGATTTAGACCATTTTTCGACCCTGTAAAAAACTGATCCTATCGTGTGATACATCATTCAAAAGCACATAAAAAACCAAGAATTTTAGTGCAAACCGGAAGTCAATACCTTTTTTCGCGGTCGAGATATCGCAAGTCAAAGTTTAAGGTAAGCCCTAACCAAAGACTAAAAGACTAAACTTTGACTTGCGATATCTCGACCGCGAAAAAAGGTATTGACTTCCGGTTTGCACTAAAATTCTTGGTTTTTTATGTGCTTTTGAATGATGTATCACACGATAGGATCAGTTTTTTACAGGGTCGAAAAATGGTCTAAATCGAACTTCGAGTTTCGATATATCGAATTAAAAAAATGATATCGGACTTTTGATTGCGCCAAAATGCACAACTTTTTACGCCTTTTCGAATGAGGTATTAAAAGATAGGGGTTGCTATTTGAAAATTTTGAGAAATAGGGGTTTTCCCGCCAAAAATGTTAAGGTGCCTAAAAGTCGACTTCCGGTTTATTTGATTGTGAATTTGTATTTTTTTCTTGAAAGTACTCATCAAGTAGAGCATTTTACACGTGCAGTTTTTTGTTTTACGACTTTTTTTGTAGGAGTGAAGAATTTTCGAAAATGGGTCCTATATCGATCTTCGACCTTCGATATCTCGAAAACGAAATAAGATATTGACTTCCGGTTTAAGCCAAAATGCTTAGAATTTTACCCTCTTTCAAACGAGGTATCACAAGATAGGGGTTGCTATTTGAAAATCTCGAGATAAGGGGGGCACCCCCCCTGTAAACCCCCCAAAAACCAAATTTTGGGTTGTGGCAGTATTTTTAAACGAAACTTCAGGTCCGAGTTACTATGAAACCGATTTTTCCATATTTTTTTATCGTCACCCGTTCAAGAAAACCATAGTGAGCAGGTTATGTGAAACACCCTGTACATGGTTATATTAATATAGAATTTGTTACTTATTTTGACCTATCATAAGTAACGATGCCTTTGAGTTAATTGAGTTAACTTTTAACTATTTAAAATTTCTATAAATTTGTTTCAAAAAGTATATATATATTTATAGGAATACATTGTCATGGAAACCACAACCAACACAGTGTTGTAAAATTTAACAGAAATACTAATATGAAAGAAATATATTTTAAAAACAGTTGGTATCGAGCAGATGCCTCATAAATTTATTTGCAGAAAAAATAATGAGGTGTTTGTCTGCACAACCATTTTTGAACTTTGAAGAGTGATTATGAACTCGTGAATTTCTCCCTTATATTCATTCCTTTCAAAAACTGTAATTGGTAAAAAAATATATGAAAATTTTGACTTACTTTTTCATTCTTTGCAGTGGTAAGAAGTAAGTTCTGAAGTAAGATTTGTAAGTTCTGAAGTAAGATTTTTAATTTCTTCATCCTTGAGGGTGAGCTGTTCCCAATGCTTTTTTTCTTCCTGGTCGAGCTGTTTTTGTAGCACAAGGAGTTGGCCTTTTAGAAAGGCAACCTCGGGGGCGTCTTGCTCTGAATATCTGGGTTCAGTTAATAATAGCCTGGGTTTTTGTTGCACCTGAAAAACACATTGAAATAAATTTGTAATCATTAATTTTCATCTTACTTTATCCTTCCTCAGAATGATGATTTCCTCTTTGTAACAATCAAGCTGTTCCATGTAAAACTTGTCCTTATCCTTCAGCTGTTCCATGTAAAGAATGTCCTTATCCTGTTTTTCTTTAATCTATTCTTCAATCTGTTCTTAATCTGTTTTTCCAGTACCTCGTTTTTTCCCTTCAAAAATTCCACTTCCGGGTTGATTGGTGAATTTTCTGCTTCTTTAAAAAAAAATCGGGGTCTTCGTGGCGTCTTCGAAACAAATGGAGACACATTTGTAACTATTAATTTTTAAAAAACAACGTCAGATTTTATCACCATGTACAGTTATAAAAGCGAAGTGGGTTAACTGGGCGTGATTTTTTCAGGAAAATCTAATAGTCAAAACTTTTTTAGCTCTCGGATAAAAGCTATTGATGTCAAAGTTGTATTTTATTGACTCCTCTAGTCTAAAAGGAAAGGTAAAGTGTTTACGTGAAGCTAGATTTTTTATTAAAACAAATTTTCGAAAATGTTGGTTTTACAAAATTTTACTCTGAGAGGAAATTTTACGAAAAATTATGAAATAATTATGAAATAGCCAATGATTGTAACAAAATGAAGCTAGAGATGTAAATTTGAAACACATTTTTTTTGGTAATTATATTAAGGGTATGATTAGTACAATGTTAAATACATATAATAGGCAAATTAAATATCAGTAATCGCATTTGTACTTACGTCATGATGAAGTGGGTCATACAACCCCGCTACGGTATTCGCAGTGACGATTAAAGCAATAGCAGCCACGAACATTTTGAGAGCAACTGATTATGACATGTATTCCAACTTCGCGCAAAGTATCCCACTCTTATCTGCGAACCCACGCCTCCGAAGAGACTGGTGGAGGGATGGTTTGCGTTCCTAGTCCTGAGTTCTCCGTCGTCAGTCTTCGTCAACAGCCCTGATTGCCTTGTGCCATTCTTTATTTGTCAACTTTTGCTAATTTTCAACCCTTCAAAATGGAACAGCTTTTCACTAATATTGCCGAAGGAGTCTTTGATAAATTCTTATTTATCCCTCAAGTAAACACACATGCTGCAGTACTTTTTAATCGATCCGAAGTCGATTTGGCTGATAACTTTCTTGAACGCGTAGTGCAATTCTTTTTTCCGGAGATGCCAGGATCCAAATAGATGGGCCTTGGTGTCCCCATGGGCCTGCCCATTATTTGTTTTATTTAACGGACAATTCCAATACATTGCACTACCGTGTGCATCCCGTAGCTGGGCGGGATCTTGCTGAAAAAGATTATGAGGCAAAATACTTCTTTCGACTGCAGAGGTATACATATATTTGAACAGAAATTATAATTACCCAGTGTGTTATCCTTTCATTGTTTCTGTTTTTGTTTTTGATTATAGTAGCGTTCCTTTATTTTTTTGTAAACTAACTGTTTTGATGCGTAATATGTATAGGTGCTTTATATTACATGCGCAGAACGTGCTTTCTTCGTCGTTTCTGCATACCTCACGCATTGCGTAGTCATAAAAAATGCTTGTAAGATTATGTCTTGTATAAAGACTGAAAAATAGGGCATTGTATAGGTCCATTTTGTACCTGTACTTCATTTGGTCTTCTCCTGAGATATGTGTTCTTATCGAAGTCCAGTATACCAGCAAATTCTATTTTGAGCCCAGTGCAGTTCGTGTCTTTTAAATGGTCGAAATCTGCTAAATAAATGCCGTTCTATTTTGTCAGCATATTTTAATAGTTCTACTGTTGTGAATCTATATTGAACACTCAGAATTCTAAAGTCTGGTTGATTTTCGAAATCTCTAATAAATTCCCGGGGGAACTCTTTTACAATCAATTTGAGACAGGTCTAACTTCGTAACTTCTGGATAGTCCTGAAATTTTGTGGCGTAATAGAAATTAATTCTATCCTCGCTGTTTCATGCCTTTGCAATGACATTGTAGATAGGTGCTTTGGTGCGTAAAACGCTGGAACAGAAATTTACACTGGTGAGGATGTTAGTAACTTCTTGACTATTGGTAATGGCTCAAAAATTTGTCATTTGAGTTTCTCAGGCGATTGGGACGCGGGTCATTTTGACGTTTTGTTATTCAATGAAAATCGGGATGAACGCACCGACATTTCAAACGCTTTTCATCTCGATAGTAAGAGTGGAAGCCCGAAAATTACTACGTTCTCAAAAAGAATGTTCAATGATACACACAAGGAAAGAACGAGGTTACATCAAAATGGTAGTCAATGTAATGGTGTAATCACCAAATTGTGTGAGGAGGAGCCTGCTCAGGTATTGACGTCAAAACCTGAACTCATGCAGGCGCCGACGCTCAAAAATGCGGGAGGACGTCCAAAAAATTCCAGAAAAAAAGTGTCTCTCTTAGCAAGGACAAACAATGATACTGCTAAAACAAGAAAGAGATTGCTTCGAAATGACGAATCAAAAAACGTTTCATTATGTTCACCCTCTAGTGAGGAGCCTGCTCAGGTGTCGACATCAAAACCTGAACTTTTTCAGGCACCTACTCTCAAAAATGTGGGAGGGCGTCCAAAAAATTCCAGCAAAAAGAAAATTCTCTCAGATAGGACAACCAACGATACTGCTAAAAAAAAGAATGAGATTGCTTCGAAATGATTATTTAAATAATGTTTCAGTAAGTACACCCTTTGAAGAGGAGGCTGCTCAGGTATTGACATCAAAACCTGAGGAGAAGTCTGATCAGGTATTAACATCAAATCCTGAACTAATGCAGGTGCCTAATCATGAAACGAAGAGAGGACGTCCAAAACATCGAAGAACCGCCAAGTCCCTTACTAAAAGATTGGAAAATGCGACAGATAAAAAAAGGTTACGGTTGGTCCGCGATGCTAGGAACCCCGCAACTCATCCCGCAAAATCTTTCCAGTCCTCTGAAGAGGAAACTATCCCAAGCTTGCTGGTTCCCCAGACTCGAAACATTTTTTACAAAATGTTAGAGCTCATAACTCTGCATTTCAGATGACCAGTTTTGGAGCAACTGAGATTTCTGAAGGACATTTCATGCCTACCTTTAAAATACAGGGTCAAGTGTATCATCTCATTGGCTCTTTACTGCCCCCAAAAAATGATTCTTCAAAATTCCTCCAAATTTATTTCATCTCTGATTACAAATCCCAAGCAGACATTCGAATGAACCGTATACCAAGTCAAAGAAAGCAGATAGCCTTTGGCCTCCAAAGAATGCTGCATGAATTTAATCCATATGTAGCCTCAAAACAGCTTTGGAGACGCTTCCTCAAGAACAGCAGGAGAATTATAAAATTGTAATAAACGCTGATAGGCGACCAAGTAATGAGCATCGAGGTCATCATAATGCACCATCAACTGACGAGGTTGCCGTTTTTATGGTTGGTGAAAATTGTGATAGTCGGGATAATGTCATATGAATGAGGGATGAAAGTTTAAAACAAATTCCAGAGACGCATCGTTCGTATGATGCTCTTCAGTACCCGTTAAGGTTGCCTCGTGGAAACGATGGTTACAATTTCAGTATTCAACAGGTAAATCATTTAACAGGCGAACGTATTAAATTATTATTGATTCTTGAGCGCTTAAATGATTGTTTCGGTGCTAATTCTATTAGTGTTATACCACACGATTGCAAACGCATTGTCGTATATTTGGGGTACAATCGGTCCCCTGAAAAATTTCAAACATCGATAATATCTGTCGAATTGCGCGAAGATATATTAGTTCCGTGGAGAGTTACTCGTCCCCTATGGACGAGTACATAATTTCTTCGTTTCTTTTGACGGATCGAGTAGGCCGAACGACAAATCATCTCCTATTTGTTATTTCTGACGAACCTTTAGAACCGGTTAGCCATTTTCAGTTTATTCGCGATTTTCCTGAATTCAGGTATTTTTATATTCAACCTATTTACATTTTTTTTCCTTTAAAGGACACCGCGCTTTGCTTATGGGAACTGGCTCCCAGTCAAATTTTTTTAAATTGAAATATGTGTCGTAAAAGTGTCTCCTGAGAAAAAGCTCTCACGGGCGGAAAAAAAATAATGACAGGATTTCGAGATATTCGCGTTTAAAGTTGGGGACTATTTGCCCTCCGCTTCGTATTCTCGTACGTAGCAGGCCGCTTAACTACTACGCCAACTGGAAACCTTCTTGGTCGAATCGCCCGACTCAGCGCGCATTGATATTTGCAGTCCCTCCCAACTGCTTATTTGTTTACTGCACACCCACTGCTCTGCCTTGACCACTCCCTCAACTGATTACTTACCTACATCAACATTTTCTTTTTCTCTGCGAACTATCTGCTCTCTCCCTCTCTCTCCCCTCTCTCTCCCTCATTGTAAATGTAGTTCCGATTAATAATAGTTC
Organism: Trialeurodes vaporariorum; assembly: GCA_011764245.1. Classification (NCBI taxonomy): domain Eukaryota; kingdom Metazoa; phylum Arthropoda; class Insecta; order Hemiptera; family Aleyrodidae; genus Trialeurodes; species Trialeurodes vaporariorum. The sequence continues at coordinate 16,439,777 of VMOF01000379.1, forward strand.
ATTGTTGTTTCTCTCGCAATATTTGACACCTAGTTTTTGCGTCTTTTTTTTTTGTTTATTTGTTTATTTCTCTTTTATTATTCATGGATTTATTTATTTTGATTGAGGGGGAAGGGGTCGTTAGCACACGACGTAGTGGTTCATGAGCATTATACTATCGTTCTACTTCCAAAGCGATGTTTCAAGCGATGTGATACAAGTTTTCTAAAGAGTCGTCAAAAAAGAAAAAATGAAAAGAAATAAACAAAAACAAACCTCTCCCCCCCTAAAAAAAAATCAAACCAAAGAAACGTGATTTTTGACAAGTGTATAGAGCCGTACTGAAGTTTAATAGGAAATGGGGGTCGGAGAGAAAAAAAAAAAAGTGTGCCACACGAACGCGGACAATCGTGTATCTTGGTGTATCGAAGGCTCCTCCATAAAAATCTACCAAAAAGAATCGATCCGATGGCGACAGTGACAGCGGCGGATCGTGAACAATCAACTGAATTTTCCATCCCATTTGAACCTAAGGAAATGTACCGATTATTCGGAAGCCCAAATGAACAGTCTGAAGATCGACTCTCTCTTGTAGGTTTAAATAGAGGAGATATCGAAACAAACATCGCTTTGGAAGTAGAACGATAGTATAATGCTCATGAACCACTACGTCGTGTGCTAACGACCCCTTCCCCCTCAATCAAAATAAATAAATCCATGAATAATAAAAGAGAAATAAACAAATAAACAAAAAGAAAAAAAAGACGCAAAAACTAGGTGTCAAATATTGCGAGAGAAACAACAATGAACTATTATTAATCGGAACTACATTTACAATGAGGGAGAGAGAGGGAGAGGAGGAGAGAGAGAGAGATAGTTCGCAGAGAAAAAGAAAATGTTGATGTAGGTAAGTAATCAGTTGAGGGAGTGGTCAAGGCAGAGCAGTGGTGTGCGGTAAACAAATAAGCAGTTGGGAGGGACTGCAAATATCAATGCGCGCTGAGTCGGGCGATTCGACCAAGAAGGTTTCCAGTTGGCGTAGTAGTTAAGCGGCCTGCTACGTACGAGAATACGAAGCGGAGGGCAAATAGTCCCCAACTTTAAACGCGAATATCTCGAAATCCTGTCATTATTTTTTTTCCGCCCGTGAGAGCTTTTTCTCAGGAGACACTTTTACGACACATATTTCAATTTAAAAAAATTTGACTGGGAGCCAGTTCCCATAAGCAAAGCGCGGTGTCCTTTTCAAGAAAGACTTTTTAGGGCTCTTTCCACTCATGAAAAATGTCTCTTTAAATCACTCAAATTATAAAATATCGATTTAAAACCAAGCATTTTTGTAATTTGAGCTTTTCTTGATTTCCTGTCTGGAACGTTCCTAAGATTATATTTCCTGTCATTTGCCTTCAAGAACGCAATCATACCTGGGTTATTATCGTCGAGATTCTCCTCTCTGGAAGTGTCTTTCCTAACTTTGAAGAAAATGAAAAAAAGTCAGTCTAGTGAAGGACCCCAGGCGCTGACCAAATCTGTGTGATTGGTCTGCGTACCGTGCTGCCTTCGTGACAAATTTCTGGTTTACGGGAACGGTCTGTGTGACAAACCCGTGCTGTCGATTAGATTTTTTTCGTGAATTTGAGTCGAAATAAAAGTTGGTTAGGGAGTGGATCTGTATGATCACTGCCTGTTTTTTGATTTTTTTCGTGGATATATATATTGAGTCTTCGTGACGAATATTAAATCTGTGTGACGATTCTTGAGTCTTGATTTTCCGATTTCTTCGTGACTGTTACTGCGTACCCGGTATTTATATCGTTCGTTCCCTTCCGTTTATTTATGTCAATTCGTTTTCGTTGTTTTCTTTGTCGATATTAATTTTTACCCTGTTGATAACATTAAACAGATTTAATTTTTTTTTTTTTTTTTTTTTTTTTTTTTTACGTAATAACTCGGAGTGGAGTGCGTTACTTTCGATGATTAGAGTGTATTGTGTTTTTATCCTGATAAATAAAGTATGTATACCCACTTAATTTAATCAATCTTTGGAAAAAAGAACCTGGACATTGGCAAGGTGAGACAGTCTCGTCAGTGAGGTAATCTGAGAAGGAAAAGTTGAGGGATTTAGCAGCCTACCCGACATTATAGTAAAAACATCATTTTATAATCTCAGAGTCAACAGGGCTCTAAGGGTTTGCTGATCCCTCAGTCAATCAAACTCATCACTCCTGTCTAGTTAACGCCCCCACGTACACTCCCTAATTTGTGGCGAGGGAAGCTGTACGACCTTACGCAAAAACTGCCGACACACCGGCTCATACCGAAACATTTCTACCACGGTTCTTTTTTTTAATAAGGGTTAGGGCCATATTTTCCGAAATTGAGATCGTCAGCTCCGCATCGATCTTGTCGTGATACGATATATTCGATCCCTGTACGTTTGTAATCTCGAAAAGAGTTATTTTCTATCTACTTTTGTTTTTGCTTACTATCCATCTTTTCTATTCAAAAACTCGAATTTGAATAATAATTTATTAGACTATACATTATTTTTACGATAGCATTCATTTATAGTCCGCTTCATTTAAATAGAAGCTTGAGCTCGACTCTTTCCTCACGAGTTTTACCCTCACTCTCGTACCTGCGATGACTCGAGACCTGCCTCATCGGTCGGGGATTCCGTCACTCACAATGGACTGTCCTTTGGATAGCTGAGTGTCCATTGTGACGGACGGAATCCCCGACCGATGGGGCAGGTCTCGAGTCATCGCAGGTACGAGAGTGAGGGTAAAACTCGTAGGGGAAAGAGTCGAGCTCAAGCTTCTTTTTAAATGAAACGGACTATAGTTTCTTATCTTTTTCTATGTTTAAACTTTTTTTTTTTTTTTTTTTTTTTTTTTTTTTTTTTTTTGCAATATTCAATACACATTTTTGCTATTAATTCTTCGTGATATTTTTTTTCAACATTTTATTTTTCTATTTTCAAGATGTAAAGTAATGTTTTTGACTGCGAAAATACAGGCGTCGTGTATCACTGTAAGGTTTATTGGTGTACGCAACACTATCTTCAGAAGAATGAAGACCATAAAAGATACAAGAAAATCAGGGTTAATTTTGTCAGAAGATACAAACGGTTCGTACCCACCCCCTTTCAACGGGACCATTTTAAATATTCGTGCTGTTTAAAGACAGTGTCTATTTCAGGTAATACTCACAAGATGAAACTGAGACAAGAACATGCCCGTTTGTATTTTGGCACATCGGATGAGGGGCACGCCGTAGTTTCGTTCTCTCATTCTTTGCATCCAACTCAGCTTACATATCTCCGATCCAGTTCGGCGGATCATATAGAGCAAATCGACGGGGATACGACGAAAGTCCTAGGCGTGCAACTGCATTTCGAATATACTTGTATCAACCCATTATCTTTGTCGTTGATTCGCTTGTGCCCTATGTAACCTCACGCTACCCGTACAGGGCCACACTTTCTAATTTACTCGTCGTGTTTTTGTGTTCTGTCTTTTCTATTTTTTATTTTTCCATGTTTTATTTTTTTTAATAAAAGGAAGTGAGACGCCTACGCATCTGACAAAGTGAATTTTGTTTCGGTGAGAATCATACCTGCGAACGAGTATATGTTTTGTGAGCTCCATCACAACCAAAAATGTGATACTCACGACGAGTACAAAAGCATCAGAGATGTTTTTGTTAAGGAGAATCTGGGGTGTGTAAGTACCTGTACCGCCGAATTTACATGCCGCGTTTAGATGTTTTGTCTTGAGTTCGCATATGTTTTTGTTCCACAAGCGGGAGTTGAAACTTAGAATAAAGAATGGCAACACATTTTTTCACGGGTAGGAGGGGCGGACATGATATGCATGAACGTTCGTTAATAGTGGAAATCGAAAGAAATTGCAAGCTGATAGAAAGAATGAAGAAAATAAATGCTAAAACTTTTCGACAGCAATTGTTTTATATGGTTTACGATCGAGTATACACACATGTATCGAATACGAACAAAGTTGATAATGTTAATTTATTTGCAGATATAAATGTTAGTGCAGTGAAAATGATTGGAATTAGCGTTTCCACCGACATGGAAACGTCTGAGTTTGAAAATAAAACAGGGGTGCGATCTCTTGCAATTGATCCTCTGCTCATGTCGGAGAATAGCGCAATGCGTGAACTATACATACATATATCGGTGAGTTGACCATGCTATCGTTGAATGTTCTGAACTTGGAGAAGATCAGCAAGAAAAACTGTGGACCCCATAATGAAGCTGTACAATTCTTGGTCATGGTTTTCAAGAAAGTCCGCAGCTCTTTCACCCCGGTCGGATGGTCTATTCCGGCGGTACAGGGTGTGTACCTATACCGCCGAATTAACATGCCGCGTTTAGATGTTTTGTCTTGAGTTCGCATACGTTTTTGTTCCACAAGCGGGAGTTGAAACTTAGAATAAAGCATGGCAACACATTTTTTCACGGGTAGGACGGGGGACATGATATGTATGAACGTTCGTTAATAGTGGAAATCGAAAGAAATTTCATGCTGATAGAAAGAATGAAGAAAATAAATGCTAAAACTTTTCTACAGCAATTGTTTTATATGGTTTACGATCAAGTATACACACATGTATCGAATAAGAACATAGTTGATAATGTCAATTTATTTGCTGATATAAATGTTAGTGCAGTGAAAATGATTGGAATTAGCGTTTCCACTGACATGGAAACGTTTGAGTTTGAAAATAAAAAAGGGGTGCGATCTCTTGCAATTGATCCTCTGCTCATGTCAGAGAACAGCGCAATGCGTGAACTATACGCCCTTTTAAAGCAGGAAATCGAATTTTTGGGTCACACAATAAGTGAGCAAGGCTTGAAACCGAATAATAAAAAGATAGATTGCATCGAGAAACTAAGATACCCAAAAAATCTTAAATAATTACAAAGCGCATTAGGTTTTTTAATTATTATCGCCGTTTTTGCCCTAATTTCGCAAAATCAGCTCTGTTTCTCACTAAATTAACTAGCAAGGACAAGTAGGTACCTTTTAAGACAGGGAAATGTCCGAAAAACACCAAAATGTGGAGTTTTGATGAATGATGAGCACAGAGATGAAACGTTCGAAAGTCAATGTTTTTGGAAAAAGTAAAAAATACCTGTGTCACGACGAATAATCAGAGCAATCCTGACAGCTTTAATAATCCACCGTCAGCTTCAGCTAGGGAAGTTCTATATTACGACTCGAATTGTGAAAGTCCCTTCACAGTGTATATCAGAAAGAAAAGAGGAGTATGAAACAGAATCCCTCATCTTCATCCTCTCCAAGTGAGTAATGCATTAAGAAAAAATGTAGTCAAGGATATCAATTTTGTATCTAAATTCAACCGGAATACAATACAAGTTTGTTTTAAATCATGGATGGAGGCAAACGGGTTCGTGGCTAATCACTCCTTTGACACCAATCTTTATGAAGTCTTCGTTCCTCCTTTCCGAGCAATAAAGAAAGGGGTCCTGAAGGATATTCCAGTTGAATACTCGGAGGACGAATTGAAGGAGCTTTTACAAGAAAAGTCCTCCCTGAAAAATAGATTTATGTGATCATCATCACTTTTCTGCACCATCTACACTTCAATATTCTCTACAGAATCAACATCACTGTTTACTTTCGATCGTAAACAATAAAAACAAACCACGAGCGAACCAAATTTCGAAGTGGATTTCTAACAGAAGTGCCTCGAAAATGTATTTAATCCTAGAATTTAGTCCTTCAAAGTTCAGGTGTAGTTATGGACTAATTATAAATGTGAAAGCCTTGACTCATTTAGAGCCATTTGTTTACTGCCTTTTCTTTCAAGAGTCTTCAATAAGTAGGTACTCCTTAGGACATTTCACCTCCAATCACTGAAGTATTGCCTCTTGAGCTCCCAACCTATGAAGTCTGAAGTTTTATGTTTTTCCACTGTTTATCCATTTAAGAGTTGTTCCAAAATTTAAACTGTCTCAAAAAGTTTGCCTTTATCGGCTTCAGTTTGATTCTAGAAAGCTCTTATGACCATCTGTGATGTCACCGCTCTTCCTAGCTGTCAAAACTAGTGAGTCCTTATTTACATATATCTCTGTCTTGAAAGCTGATTACAAACAATCCATTGGACTTGCACGAATTAAATGGTCTCCATCAAATCCAAAGGACTTGGTCGAGTCGAATAGACTTAGCCCCGTCCAATTGATTTCACCTTGGGCTAGTCGCCAATTGTTAATGTTCCACTAGTGATCAATAATTCTTACATAAATGCCGAGCAAATCACATTGAACACTGATGCATCGAGATTTATTCAGTTTTAACCAAAGACATTATAGAAGAAAACTGGCTCCTGCTATTTCTTTGCACGGAGGAAAAGTGAAGCCCGTCTTGGCACGGGCTGATTGGCAGGGCACTTCCCTGCGCAGGGGTATGAACCAATTTAACATTAGCTCTTATGGAGCTTTGCTCTTCGAACCTATTTTAGTCAATCATTTTAGCGAATAATGTCGAGTCTCACATATGTTATATCGTGTAGTATAACATACATTTTAACTGAAAATTTGGATCAATTTAAGGCGTTCATTCTTTAATAATCAAAGTTAACAATCGGTTGGTCATTGTTTACTTTAGCACCCATAACCAATCTGCCGTACTTTCTATCGTAAATATCTAGCGGATAAATTGACCAAAACTTGCGTTTAAGTTTGTCAATTTCAACTTTGGCATTAGCTGCATACCATATCTGAGTACTCTTGAAAACTAAAAGTAATTAACATTCTTTTGAAACAGTTTTACGTCTCGGCTCCATAAGCCGCAATGTTAATTTGGTTCATACCCCCTAGCGGAGAAGCCCTGCCTATGACAGTAACCGGCTTCAAATCTCGCTGCTAGGGGCCAGTCTTCTTCTATAATATCTTTGGTTTTGAGTGAGACAAGGTCATTTGATAAAAGCTGCTTCATGACAAAAATCCTTGCCAAAATTTTGGACCTGCTTGCATGACAAGTCATTTTAATGTTGCCAAGGATTCAAGTATAGACAAGAAGGCTGTAAAATGGTGTCGACTGAAATAATCCTTTGAGGTCGATCGGAAAGCATCCATCTCACTCGACTCATCTCTTTCGCCAAAGTTGATTGAGCCACTCAAGAAGTGAAATTTATTACAAGGTTTGGGTGTAGTTCGGTAACAACTTTTTTAAGTATTTATTTGTACCTAAGTACAACTGTCCAACAAGAAGGGAGAGTTACAATCACACTGTTCTGCTGTAGAATCTAAGGGACCAATAAATGTTCAGTACCGACGGCCCTGCACCCAGATGATTGATGAGCATGTATAGCCATTTAAAACCAAACGTAAACGCTCGCCATCCAAAGTCTTTCGGGGACCGTCTGTACCAAACATTTGTTTGTCGCCTGGGTGTTCCACAAAAGAAGTCGGCAGTTGTATTATAACTAATTAGACCCTGGGATTCATGATTTACTCATTAACTTTTAGAAACAACGACCAAATATTTGTTTAGAACTAAAATATTTTGACTATCAGTCTGTGTCAAGTTGCGGGGCTTGCTTTTGCATTGCACCGACACACAGCCGTGAGCGGTTGTTTTGCGCAGAGTTTTGACTAGGTAATTGAACCTGATCAAGTATGCGCTTCGATGTAGATATTTCAGAAGCAGGTACCGCTATTTGTAAGAGCCTGATACTCGAAATGGTCCCGCTCTAATAGAACAGTTGCAGAGACTCTTCCTTTCATTGAAACTACTTAAGATGATTCGACATGTTTTACTTGCGCAAACGGATAATTTTGCGAGGATGAAAAAATCTTTCTTACGAAGCTATTCAAACTTAAACGCTGAAAATGTGCAAAAAGTGTGTTAGACACAAAACAGCACAGTTTGTGATGCCAGGCATCGTGTTAACTTGGACACTTTAGATTTTATCGGGGAAAGCCAACTCGATTTGTCTAATTCTACTCGGTTTAGGCCCTCAGTCGATAAATCTTGATGTGGACCAATCAAATCGGCTTTTCTAATATGTTGTGAGAAAAACATGAATCCTTGGGTCTAATCGGTTGTGATGAAATTGTTGAATACTATAGCGGAATATCGAGGCTTTACTCACCTCAGATCCTAAAGAAGGAAAATCTGACTGTAATTTTCCCTTCTTGTTCGGAAGTAATCGATAAATAAGTGGTTACGAAGTTCTGCCTGAACTTCACCCGAACCACGTGGTATCATTCGCTTAATGAGTGGCTCAATGGACTTGGATGAATCGAATTGACTTATGGGCATAATAGATGAGTGGTGCAAGAAGGATGATTTTGATCATCTTTAGAGCAAAGTTTTAGTACGACACTGCTTTACAGCTTTCTTGTCCACACCTAAATCTGTGGTACAAGCATATAACAGTTGGTGCCACGTCTTGCGCATCGTACAACTTGGTGTTGGCATTTACTGTAAGTGCAGGCTGTCATGTGAGTAAGCAAGTTGGTCTGAGATTTTGGCTAGGATTCAAAGTCTTTAAACAGCATTTAGGAACGGCTTCATCTTGGTCTATTGTTAAGAAATCATGATGCATCTGCGCTCATTGTGACATTTTCTGCATTTCTGTAAGAATTCATAATCAAAAGTGGAAATTGACAGTGTGCAACTGGCTCAAAAAAATCAATGGCGTGTCGTCAACTGTGCGGCTGGAAGCTGTCCTTTGTTTTGGTGGTAAGAGGCCTTTGTTTACCTGCCGCAAAACAAATGGTAGGTTTCAGTCGCACAGTTAATGACACGCCACTGAAATTACTAATAATAAGTCTACACGACTTGACCAAGTCTACTTGAATGGACTTAGTCCATTACATTAGATTCGTCTGAGTTGATGTAATTGTTCATAACCCACTGCCAAGAAATTACATCATGGAGAAATAGATAAAAAGAACTTACACTGCACTTACACGTTCGGACAGAGGAAGAGTGCTGGCATCAAAGATGGTCATAGAGGGCTTTCTAGAATCAAACTGTAGCCGATAAAGGCTAAGTGTTGGAAACAGTTAAAATTTTAGAAATGCTCATTAATATAGATAAACAGAGGGAAAACACACTTCACAGAAAAGGGGGCTCAATGAGAGGGGCAACACTCCAGTATGGATCAGCTTCTCCATGAGAAGAGTCAGTGCACTCTAATAAACAGGACCGGAAATGATGACTTGAGAGATACTGGCAAGTTAAATCTTGAATAAAAACAAAAAGCTTAATATCACCTCACATATTAGACATCAATTCAGGATAAATTCAGTAATTTTAGAAATGCTTGGAAAGTAAAATGAGCTCTGCTAGATAAGTAAGTTCTCTCCATATTTCGACGAAAGAAAGATATGCATTGGACACGCTCTGACGTTTTCTGAACGGCGAATAATTCAATAATATGGTCTCTGATGAGTTCCGAAAAAAACCGAACACCCTTGGTGAACGGTGATGTTCGGACATTTCTTTGTCTTAAAAGCGTAAAAATCAGCAAGGACACGCCATTTATTTTTGGTGATGATCAAAAGAAAGTATTCAACGAACTTAAATTCAAATTAACGCATTATCCTATACTTATGTTTCCTGATCCAAAAAAGCTCTTTATTTGAACAGTCCATGCCTCGAATGACACAATCGGTTGTGTTTTAACTCAGGAGGACGATAATAAAAAGAGAAGGCCCTTGTAAAGGGTGATGTGCGTGCCACAACTCCTTCGCCCCTAAAAAAATGTAGCGGCCTCGCGGCAACAAAGAAAATGCGTACATTTTTTAACATTGAAAAAATAAAAATCAATGTTGTGAGTGCGTGAGGCACTTAAGTGACAAAATACGAGAAAAAAAATATTATTAATTTTTCATTAAACAACTGATGTGTGATGCTCACATGGACGACCAATGGATCCTAGCCGGTAAGTGTGATTTTATAAATATTTTCTGCTTGCGTGAGGGGTTTTTCCAACACCGGAATGAAGCTACCTACCACGATCGCACCTACCACAAAAAAAAAAAAAAAAAACTACACGTTTTCAGGACGGTCTGTACCATCTGTACTTATAGTAGCGTAGTATAGCGACTCATTCGTCCGGCTACCCCGCAGCCCACGGACTGTGCCTACCAAAAGATTACCGAATTTGAACGTAGGTAGTTTCCAGTGGTTTCCGCAAAAGTCGTTTCCGCTAACATTTCTGCAATTCTGCTTTCGTCCGAGTTCTCACTTCAAGAATCAAACGTCTTCAGAGCGGTCCGTGATACGAAGTTCTGTACGAAGTTTTCAACGGTTTTGTTATTTCGACTTTGTGGGATACTGTTTCTTTTTTTAATCAACGATTTTTGACTCAAGATTTTTTTTATACTCAAGATGGAAACGGCCGCAGTTCTAAAAAGAAAAGTAAGTACCTACAAATTAAATCATTTAAAAAAAAAATTATTTTCAACCTGATGGCGGAAACAAACTTGGTCTCATTTGAAGAATCTTGATTTCTAAGAAGTTTTTCCCTTTAAACTTCATCAGTATTTTCATAGCGTATAAAATTATAGATAAAAACTGGCCAAAAGAGCTTCTAAACTTACCTAAACTCCTTTGAGATCTCACTGAATTGGGCAGCAGAAGTAAATATTGATAAAGACATTTGAGCTTGAGTTGGTCAATGACAGATAAGTACAACAGAAAGTCGCAGAAATATTCTCTCCGTGTAGACAGTGTTACCAGATGTGCGGCTTTTGCCGGATAGGTACGACTTTTTGAGCTCGGGGCGATCCGGGTACGGCCCATGCAGCTATGCACTGCTTTCCATATTTTTCAAATTTAATTCATAATTTTGTTTAGTTGGCCGAAGAAGTTCGGTGTTGAACCGTAAGGAAGCTGTAATTCGGCATATGACTTGTAACACTCAAATCGGTGCATTATTCAGTGTTGCCGGCATTAAAACTTTACCTAAACAAAGCTTTTGGGTAATACTGCGGCTCATGAGAAGTAATGCGGCTTTTGAGTTGTAATACGGCTTTTTGTGCAACTTTCCATGCGCCTTCTTATTTAAAATCACACGGCTTTCGGGTACGAATTTTAGAGTAGGTTAGGTACGGCTTTTTGAAGTCTCCAGTATGGCTTTCCGATTTTTCCATTCGGTAACACTGGCGCAGTAAGTGCTAATTGTCATCAGCCAACTCGTCTTAACGGCCTTCTTCCATATTTTGCTTCCAACTTCAGTAAAAAAATCCAAGTCCTTGGTTTTGGGATCTTCGAAAGCTTCAAAACCTTAGAATCTTTAAAGAAACCTCCGAGATTCTCCAATTTTTGGGTGTGACAGGAAGTAAGTTCCATGTCCAATTGCCGGCAGGGGGTAAATGAGTCTAAAGCACTAGTGGAGCCTCCGCTCTGCCTGAGGCCCCTAAATCAACCCCCTGCCCTCTTTCAGTATACTCTGGCCACTACGCGTGCACCCTAGACTCAACAACCAGTGTTGTCACATCAAGTAAGAAAGCAAAGATTTTACAATACGAAGTTGTAAGTTTGGATAGTTGGGCGCCAGACAATTATAACAGTCAACATGAACACTTCCATGGAATTTGATGAATCTCTCTGATTTCATTTTGCACATTGATTTAGTAACAATAAAAGTGGCACACAAAGCCGAAATGTGAGCGCCGACCTATCTTTATATCTAAATTTAAGTACCAAAATCTTTCAGTGCCAAGTGCCAAAACTTGATTTCTGACACTCCAATATTTTTTGATTATCCAATATAGAGGAACTGAGTATTTGATCATAATTTGTTTTTATTTTACTGTGTCTGCTGCATCACATTATATTGTTAGAGGTGGTTTCAGAGGTGTAGATGCACCCAGACCGATAATCTCTGGAATTTTTCAACATTATTTATCTTGTTTCAAAATGAAAATGAATGAAAATGGATTCGAGCGTTGGCTTTTCATTGAGGAACACTTTAAAATAAATAGTTCAAAGTCGACGACGAGTTTTGTTTAGTTTTGAAGAAATGAAAATTGGAAAGTCGCCAAAGATTATGGTCCAGCTGCGCCCTACACTTCTGAAACGAGCTCTAGGAAGCACACCTCTCTACTTTTCCCTTCTAAATGTATAGTCTATGAATTAATCGTTTCCATTGTTTCTCTTTCAGCGATATTTTGCCGCTTACGGGATGTTGATGGAGGAATTGGAGGTGCAAAAAGCAGTTCCAAGCGAAAGCCCCGCAAACATCCTCCTCCTTGTTTGTAAGTTGTTTTTAAATAACGGAAACTTAAAATTTGATGCTCCAAATAAAGAAAAAAGTAATATCTGACAGCTTTGCTTAAGAAATAAATTAGCTTGAGTACCTGCAGTGAAATTTTAGTAAAAGTAGCATTCAGCAAAGGCATATGTTGCCCTGTGTCCTAAGCAACTTTTTTCGACTAGAGGTGCCCTGTTGAAAATTTGCTTTTGACCAAGACCATGTGCTTGTTTTCCTGAATAGTCTCAAAAACACCTGAGTTTACATTACAATCTGTAAGGAAACAAATTACAGAGCATAACTTATCCTACAAATATGCAGTAGGATGTGCAAGATTACATCAGATTGGAATATTAATTTGCTCACAGCAAAAGTTTGCAAGAGCCCCTTTGTCAATCCAATTTTTTTCCCTATGTAAGTGCACCCGGATAGTCAAGAAAAAGATGGTTTGAATGATGGGCAAAAGAACAACTTGAAATTTGTTGCACTGTGTAATCAACACCTATCACTCAGCTCACAAGTAGAATTAAGAATGGGAGGTTTTGTTTAAGGTGATTCCATGTCCAAGTTGATCAATTAGTCGATCAATCAATGCTCATTTACCTGGTTTTATGGACTTTCTTTGTTAAACCAGGCTCGTCAGAACCTGCAGGTGTAGATCTAACAAAGATATCTGCTAAGTTCGGCTGCTCAAATCTGCAAAATAATGATGTAATCAAGGGAATTCGTACTATCGTGGTGCGATACGAGAGATCCAGCAGCGATTGTGCTAATTCCCAAAATTACATCCTTATTTTGCGGATTGGAGCATCCAAACTTAGCAGATATTTTTCAGATCTACTTACAGATACTGATGATCCTCGTTTTACAAAAAAACTCCATCAACCATTAGTCGATCGACTGATCGATCACCTTGGTCACGTGACATGGAATTATCTTAAGGTGATTCCAGGCGAAAATTTTCCAGATTTCAATCCCATAGACAGTGCCACAAGTCGCTTTTTGGAAAAGTCGTGTTTTTGGCGTTTTAAACTGAAACCATAGATACAACGCAAAATCCAATAACGTCAAAGGACATGGCACAATCCTTATGGGAAATGGCTTACCCCTAAATTTTTTTTAAATATGATAAATCGACAGATTATCACTTAAAGAGAAAAGTTCTCACGGCACCAAAGTGATCCCATGTCAGTTTTTTAGCTATTAAAGCTCAAAACGGGAACTACTTCTCTGTGCGTAGGCGCGCAATGATGAAGTAGTGCCGCCGCCCTACCCCTCGGCTCAACGTAGAGTGTGTGTCGGCCCATTTCCATTCATTCTTCACCGCTCGACTACCTGCCGAAGTCTCTCTTTCTATTCCACTGCTCGTCTCTCTCTCCCTCTCCCTCACCCGTACCCCGCACGCTATTCTTTCCCCACCAGTACGATTAGATTCTAAGAGACAAGCAAAGCAATTCGTCCGTTTTCGTGTTTATACATTTCTCGCTTTTCTTTTTTCTTGCTTCTTCCAAATTCTTTCGGTCACATTAGTTTACTGTCATCTCTCTCGTAAAGGTAGTCGCGCGTGGCGCCTCGGACGCTTTAAGATACCGAAGTTGTTGATACTCCAGCTTCAACCTCCCCTCTCCCCTGAGGATACCGATTACGGAATATAACAAAACACTTTTCCGATCGCATTGAGGGAGGGAGAGAGAACGAGCAGTGGAATAGAAGAGAGACTTCGGCAGGTGTCGAGCGGGTGAATGAATGAATGGAAATTGGCCGACCAACTCTACTTGAGCCGAGTGGTGAGCGGCCGGCACTACTTCATCATGCGCGCCTACGCACGAGAGAATAGTTCCGGTCTTGAGCTAATGCTAAAAAACTGGACATGGGATCACTTTGGTGCCGTGAGAACTTTTCTTTTTAAAGTGATAATCTGTCGATTTATCATATTAAAAAAAATTTAGGGGTAAGCCATTTCCCATAAGGATTGTGCCATGTCCTTTAGCAAAAACTGTTGACTTTTTGAGCACCGCGACGTGGTGTCCACAGTAGGAACTATTCGACCCTGGAATCAACTTAAGTGATCTTGCATTGGCTCAGAATGCCCCATCTGACAAAAGTGTATGCTTTTACAATTATAGCCCCACTCCTCTCGTGTGATAAAACCAACACCTCTTCATGGTGGGAAGGAATACAGCAAATGTTAGCGCTGCCCAATTTCTTGTTCGGTTCTCTTGCCACCGACCAAAGTCTTGAATATATTCCTATTCTCTGTGTTTTCAATCGAAAGTTTTAAGCTTGAACTAATTTGCTGAAGGTGTTAACTAGAAACCATTGAATCACAAAATCGCTAAATTAAATATTTTACCAAGCCTCAGCAAGTTTTTCTTTTCTTCTTTCTTCCCTGAAAATGTTTACTTCTGCCACCTATATTTTTGCGTGAAACCCCATTCACTCTTTGCATGACTCAGTCTTGGTTTTTTTTTTTTAGATATTTCAAAGAAAGCGTCTATCCCGCAGCGCTCTCCTAATAGAGCTGCGCAGCCTCCCGCGGACGGAGCCTGCGACTGGGGTACCAGGAGGATTCTCTCAGGGGTATCCTCCTGGTATGCAGCAGTACATGCCATTACCGTATTTCTATCCAGCTCCGCACATGGCTCCATCTGCGCGATACATTGGAGCACCAAAAAGGTTGCGGCATTTAAAAAAGGTACAGTACCTACTTTGAATTTTGATAAGGTAACCATTTTAGCAAGAAGGGGACCCTTGCTATGGGATCCCTGTTGGAAGTATAATTTACTTGTGAAAGAGGCATCAATTTCTTGCTTTCTAATAATGCCCTCCCCAAAACCAGGGATAGGAACCAAATCAGAAACCCCCTGAACAGCCGAATCTCTGTAATTGAATGAAATGCTTTCCCACCACTTCGTTTGAATGAAATGTTTACTTCTGCCACCTATATGTTTGCGTGATACCCCATTCACTCTTTGCATGACTCAGTCCTGTTTTTTTTTTTAGATATTACAGATCAGCGTCTATGCCGCAGCGCTCTCCTAAGAGAGCTGCGCAGCCTCCCGCGGACGGAGCCTGCGACTGGTGTACCAAGAGGATTCCCTCTGGGGTATCCTCCTGGTATGCAGCAGTACATGCCATTTCCATATTTCTATCCAGCTCCGCACATGGCTCCATCTGCGTCATACATTGGAGCACCAAAAAGGTTGCGGCATTTCAAAATGGTACAGTACCTACTTTGAATTTTGATAAGGTAACCATTTTAGCAAGAAGGGGACCCTTGCTATGGGATCCCTGTTGGAAGTATAATTTACTTGTGAAAGAGGCATCAATTTCTGGCTTTCTAATAATGCCCTCCCCAAAACCAGGGCTAGGAACCAAACCGGAAACCGCCCTGAACAGCCGAATCTCTGTAATTGAATGACATGCTTTCCCACCATTTCGTTTGAATGAAATGTGTACTTCTGCCACCTATATTTTTGCATGAAACCCCATTCACTCTTTGCATGACTCAGTCTTGTTTTTTTTTTTAATATTTCAGATCAGCGTCTACCCCGCAGCGCTCTCCTAAGAGAGCTGCGCAGCCTCCCGCGGACGGAGCCTGCGACTGGGGTACCAGGATGATTCCCTCTGGGGTATCCTCCTGGTATGCAGCAGTACATGCCATTTCCATATTTCTATCCAGCTCCGCACATGGCTCCATCTGCGTCATACATTGGAGCACCAAAAAGGTTGCGGCATTTAAAAAAGGTACAGTGCCTACTTTGAATTTTGATAAGGTAACCATTTTAGCAAGAAGCATCGATTTCTTGCTTTCTAATAATGCCCTCCCCGAAACCAGGGCTAGGAACCAAGCCGGAAACCGCCCTGAACAGCCGAATCTCTGTAATTGAATGAAATGCTTTCCCACCATTTCGTTTGAATGAAAAATGTGTATGAAATGTTTACTTCTGCCACCTATATTTTCGCGTGAAACCCCATTCACTCTTTGTACGACTCAGTCTTGTTTTTTTTTTTTTTTTTTTTTTTTTTTTTTTTTTTTTTTTTTTTTTTTTAAATATTTCAGATCAGCGTCTATCCCGCAGCGCTCTCATAAGAGAGCTGCGCAGCCTCCCGCGGACGGAGCCTGCGACTGGGGTACCAGGAGGATTCCCTCTGGGGTATCTTCCTGGTATGCAGCAGTACATGCCACTACCGTATTTCTATCCAGCTCCGCACATGGCTCCATCTGCGTCATACATTGGAGCACCAAAAAGGTTGCGGCATTTAAAAAAGGTACAGTACCTACTTTGAATTTTGATAAGGTAACCATTTTAGCAAGAAGGGGACCCTACTTGAATATCTCTTAAATGTGATCGGGTCGGGTCAGTAAAGTGTAATGATGCCTTTCGTTAGCTCTCCTGCCGGTTCTGCATCTTCTCCTCTATTCTTTTATTTCAACTTATCTACGTTTCTTTCTTATTTTGTCTGTGTCACTTATAACCGTAGCCGGGGGGTGGCACAGATGGAAAGATCATACGTTCGGTTGTGACATAGTAATTACGCTATAACGTACGTTTTGCTTGTGAAAAACCAGTGATGTCAACATAAAATGGTGAAGTATTGGCGAAATTACCAGGAGATGTTGTTATATCTGAGGGTTACAGCTGGGCCACAGCGGTAGATGGAGACGACACTGATTCGGATGCACTAATGTTGCGCTATCAACCTGAGTACTTGGCAACGTTGTGTCCTGCAGGGTTGCCTTTACAAAAGTTGAAACTAAAATTAGGAGCAATTGTGATGCTCCTTCGTAAAATTTGCATCAATGGCGGTCTTTGCAATGGCATACGACTAACGGTATTGAAAATTGAAAAATCGGCTCTATATTGTAACATCTTAACCGGAAACAACCAGGTTGTTCAGAAGGTTGGCTTCTGATTGGCTAGAAATGGCGGGAAATCGTGGTGCAGACTGTTTTTGGCCTTACGGAAATTAACACGAGGTTTTCGTTCCAGGTGGTTTTTGTCGAAACCTGTGCAAAATTGCCTCTACACAATTCACACGAGTCAATTTAGCAGAATTTTCCGAACAAATTGTAGGTCACAAGTACCAGTATATTGAAAACCACAACCCCTCACCGTTAAACGTGACCGAAAACCACAACCCCTCACCGTTAAACAAGACTGAAAAAGTACCAGTATATTGCAAATATTGGTCCCGTCTAATTTCCATTCATTTTTATTTTTGTTTCAGCGGCTCTAAATTTTCTATTAAGACAACGGTTACAGCCTGCTTTCCAACATTTTATAAGTGGTCTTCAAACTTTAAATGTACTTCAGACTCTCAAGGAGAATGAAGAAGTGTTTAAAGATTTCTTCGAGCCGTATCATTTTGCCCTCACTGCCTCTGATGTCGCAAAAATTTTCAATGTCCAACATAGCCCCAATAATTCCCCTCAAGTTGGGATTGAAGAAACAAGGGAATATCGTCGTGATACCCAGAATCACTCTGAATGCCAAAAGAGATTGCGAGTTGCCATTTGTGTTAAATAGAAAGCAATTTCCAGTCCGTCTCGCCTTCGCCATGACTATCAGACAGTAAGGAATTTTGTTTCGGCGAGACTCATACCTGCGAACTGGTATTTGTTTAGTGAGCTCCATAACAACCAAAAATGTGATACTCCCGATGGGTACAAAAGCATCAGAGATGGTTTTGTTGAGGAGAATCTGGGGCGTGTACCGCCGAATATACATGCCGCGTTTAGATGTTTTGTCTTCGAGTTCGCATAAGTTTTAGTTCCACAAGCGGGAGTTGAAACTTAGAATAAAGCATGTCAACAAATTTTTTAAAGGATCGGACGGGGGACGTAAAATGTATGAATGTTCGTTAATAGTGGAAATCGAAAGAAATTGCAAGCTGATAGAAAGAATGAAGAAAATAAATGCTAAAACTTTTCGACAGCAATTGTTTCATATGGTTTACGATCAAGTATACAGACATGTATCGAATAAGAACATAGTTGAAAATGTTAATTTATTTGCTGATATAAATGTTAGTGCAGTGAAAATGATTGGAATTAGCGTTTCCACCGACATGGAAACGTCTGAGTTTTAAAATAAAAAATAGGTGCGATCTCTTCCAATTGATCCTCTGCTTGTGTCGGAGAACAGCGCAATGCGTGAACTATACATACATATATCGATGAGTTGACCATGCTATCGTTGAATGTTCTGAACTTGGAGAAGATCAGCAAGAAAAACTGTGGACCCCATAATGAAGCTGTACCATTCTTGGTCATGGTTTTCAAGATAGTCCGCAGCTCTTTCACCCCGGTCGGATGGTCTATTCCAAAAAACGGACCGAATGTTTTATCATAGAGGCATTTTGAGTCATTAACAGCCCCTCTTCGAACCGTCTCTGTCGCCCTGTGAAGTTCAAATTATTTGTAAAAGGAACACCTAATGAAAACCTCAAAGAATATAACCACGTCATGGATGAAATAAACGCCCTCAGTCCTTTTATTTTAACAACATATCGGTACAGTATACTTTTGTGAAGAGAGAGCGTCCCTTAAATTTTACGACCCCGTTGTTATTCATTCCTCTTTGCTCTATCCTGGCAACGCAACGTTTCGTAAAGCCACCAAACGAGGCAAGTGCTCTATCCCTCTCCTTTTTCGCGCATGCGCTGAGTCACACCCGCATTACTGGAAGGTCTGAGCATAAAACTTACTTTATGGGTCTGAGTCTGTGTAGAGCATCAAGGGGTGTATCGGACCCTTGCTCCGACTGGTAGATTTATTCCAAGGTATATGGAGGAACGCAGATATGGACAGGAGGCGGAGCTTATATTTGAGCGTTCATAAGTGTGAGTACTGTGTGAGTTTAGGCGACTGCTACGTCGCAACGGTATAGGGGGGTTGTGTGGCAGGAATATGCAACGGCTACGTCACTTCTACAGAGTTACGTCATCGCCGAGAAGTAACTCCCTCAAATCCCCTTAAACTCCGCCTCTTGTCTATACCTGTTCCTCCATATACCTTGGATTCATTCGAGCTCCGGACTCGGTTTGGTAGAGGATTATCACCTTTTGTGTACAGCAGTAGTTTACTCTCTCGACTCGACATCTCAATTTGTTCAATTGTAAGTCTGCTTCATTATTTCAATACAATTCATTTTAAACTATTTTCATGGAGTCTTCGTATTGTTTCCAGCCATCGAGTCAACAGCTCACAGAGAGTCATATTATTACACGTACGACAGACTAGGGATCGAGTTATCGACTCCCAGGACTTCGGAGTAATCGACTCTCTCGCCGGATTGATTGTTCGGTGAGGTGAGGAGAGGGGCTAATCATTCAATGTACAGAGTTGTATGACTTCAGTCGAGGTCCATCCAGTTGCAGTCCGTCGGGGAGGGGGGAAAAGCTTTGAGGGCTCAGGCTCTCCCTCCCGCCGCTTTCCCGGAGAAGGGCTAAACAAGGGAAATAAAAGGTTGTTATACCATATAAACTAGGTGAAAGTAAGCTGCCGCTATCCAATTTAAAGGGGCTGACTTTTCTTTGTTGCGCAACATTTACACGGCGAAAAAAATGCTAGATACAAAAGATCATTCCAAGAGTTTTTCCTGTAGGATAGTAGAAATAGGGTTAAAAAAAGACTGGCATTTGGCCTTGTAACAGGTGTTTTTTGTGATGCAGATTTTGCAGCCAGCGAAAAAACTGACCATCTGAGAGAAACTGGTACTGCCGTTGAAGAATCGTGGAAGGCTGTTCATCTTTCATGCGAAGATGAAGTTGCCGACACTGATGTTAACTGTGATCAAGATAAGTCTCAACCAAATCTGGAAATACCCTCTACTAGTAAAACTTTACCGAAACCTGTATTGTCTGGTGGCAGTTTTCAATCGGCGTCTCCGGCAAACTTGATCCAAGAGCCTTAAGTTAGCGAAAATCAAGAGGAAAGACTGGTATCTAAACCAGCTTTCCTTACAAGAGAGAACTCCTTGAAAAACAGAATCCTGCAGGGCCCAAAAGAAAATTTAACTTCAATGATCGTGGGTCAGCAAAGAAAAAAAATGCTACGTCCAATTGTCCCGCACAGAAAAAAACCGAAGATGCTGCTGTTGTTAGGTAGGTTCAACGGATGATTTTAAGTCTCAACTTTAATAAATGGGTCGTTTTAATTGCACAACGCGAACATCAAATGACTTCCATTCATTTTATTTTCTGGCTGCATTCTCTTTACCTGTTTGCAGGACCAATTTTACCTGGTCTCACCAACTAAATTGAAGGAAGTTCTTGGCGGTACTAACAAGGGAAGGCTCAGATTTCGCCGCCTCCGATTTTGAAAACAATTGCACGAAAATGTAGCTAAAGTAAAACTATTAGACCCGTGTTTCTCACTTTTTGCCAATGGGTCTTCCTAAAGCGTCAGGAATTTTTTGAAAGTTGCCGAAATCACGTAAATATTTGGAACGCTCTCCACTCGGGTTTTAACGTGAATTTCGGCAACTTTCAAAACATTCCTGACGCTTTAGGAAGGCCCATTGGCAAAAAGTGAGAAACACGGGTCTAATAGTTTTTTTTTAGCTACATTTTTCGCAATTGTTTTCAAAATCGGAGGCGGCGACTTCTGAGCCTCCCCTTGTAAGCAGGGATTGGGAACAGGAGATGTCGTCAGATCTGAACTTTATGTTCTCCTCGACAGAAAACTGTGGGAATACTAAAATGAGTAACAATTTATCATTCAAATACTGAATCCAAATGCTCTTGCGCGAACAGGACTTGATTTCAAAAGATTCGGTTTCAAATTATTGCGTTGGGAGCTCTTTGGGAGCACGGCCAGCGACATTCTGTTCCCCCCAAAACGGATGTTGATAAACGTGATGCCAGGTAGCTACAACGTTGCGTCGTGGAATTTGCACGCGGCTCGTGCCGCAGCAACCCAATTTCAATGACTGCGGCCCAAAAGCTCTTTTTTTTCGCAGAAGATATCTCGCGGCGAGCGAGAATAATGCTGCCGGCCGATTTGAATTCGCGGCGAGATCTCGCTATAGTCAAACCCAAATCAACTGAAGCTCAACGCTCCTCGGCTGCCTTCCCCCACAAAAACGGCCCGAGCGAACTCGCCAGCCAACAGTAGCCGGCGTCGGGCTTTTCTCCTCTTCCATCGTCTCTTGGCGCTCTATTCAAAACCCCGTACCTGCGTGCGGAGCCTCAGGTAGAATTATGACCGGGGATGGTGTGCGACGCACTGTCCAGCAGGGTGCATAGTGGAGAGGGTAAAAATGAGTGCTGGCGAGCGAGGGGAAAAGGAGCGTCGAGCTTCAGTTGATTTGGGTTTGACTATAGCTAACTCCGCAACTCTACAGAGACCACCATGTCCCCGGCTACCGCCGAATCCGAATGGTACTTCACTTCAGTTTATCCATCTTGCGCCGTGTATCCCCCATTATCGGATAATGACACCAGTTCTTCGGGTTTGCCGAAGGAGAGATTTTCCGAGAGAATAAAGGAATTCAACGCAGCCAATATCCGATGCATGATAAAATATTACATGCTGCTTTGGTAAAGTACTTTGCACTGCAGAGCTTGCCTAATTCAGCGCAGAGTTGGGCAACCGAATAATCAGAAGTAATGAAATGACTCCGGCAACACTGAAAACTGGGTTTGCTACCTGAGTTGAGGAAAAGGAAACACACGGAAGGTATAGGTCAATTGTAGAATTATTCGTCGAATAATTCGATTGACTCGGCGTTGCCGGACACACCGAATAATTTTCGAATAATTTTTGCCCAACTCTGATTCAGCGTCATACTTTATTCGGCATCGGTTTTTTCCAAGGCTTTAGAACTTTCGTGCGGCTTTCTGTCCTTGGTGTTTAGTATAGTGTAGTGCTCTCCAGTGACTTTACTCGTCTGGTCAACTCGATTTTTATTCATTTCTTTTTTTAAAAAAAGTTTCTAGGAAGAAGCTCGAAACGGGGCGATTGATCAACGACCTGATATTTATTAGTTTTTGTGAGTGATTGCAAAAGAGAGCTGACTCAACCACCTCTTGCCTTAAAATAAAAATCTTTGATTGTTTTTTATTAAAAGGCTTACTCTTTGTTCACCTGTCACTCACAGTGTCAAGGATACGAGCAAATTAGCTATACGCGTTTACCTCCATCGCAGTTCTCTGGTCTTTGAAACTATATTACAACTAAACGACTGAACGGTCGTAATTTTACCATTTTCAAAAACCTGGGTTTACCTCATAACAGCTCCGGGTATTTAATTCGCCAATAAATCAGGAAAGTCGAAGAGGGCCTTGCAACTGGAATTTAAAAAGAAGTAAGATTTCGGCGTCAGGTAAAAGAGAGGGGTATTACGTGACGATAGCCGGATACTACAAATACTGCGTAGCTAATTGCTTAGGATAGGCAGACAAAGAGCTAGATGAGAATCTGCCTCTAGATCTTTTACATCGAGTTACCCAGAAAACTGCCGAGGAGCATCACGGGCGGATACAGGGAATTGTCTTTCTCTCTCTCCCTCCATTTAAACATATGTGTTAGAAAAGCACAGCAGAGGGGGCCATCACGTGACTTTGGCCCCCTCTTCTATCCTTTTCTAACGCACGTTTTCAAATGGGAGGAGAGAGAGAGAAAGACAATTCCCTGTATCCGCCCGTGAGGAGCATACATCCAGATACCAGTTCGGAGGAGAAATCAGAAGAATAATTTTACTGGCAGGGATTTACAGAAAGACATACCATCAAATTACAGACGGGAAAAAGTGCACGAGAACTGTGATTTTAGCGATAGCATTCCCTCAGAGATACTATCACTGGAAGTTCTTAAGAAGGCAAAACCAGAGTACAGAAGGCCAGACTGAATAAAAAAGAGGATTATTCCGTGCAGTCCCTCGTCCAAATGAAACGAGACGAATCTCACGCGGGCAGCATCCATAATGTTGCATCTGACTCGTTCTCTGTACACTACTGGAGCAAACTGCAAGTTTTAGTGTACAAACTACTGGAGCAAACTGCAAGTTTTAGTGTACAAACACCACAAGCAGTTGAAAGATAAGTGCACATTAAGTGTGGATGCGACAGGACAGTTTGTAAAATCAATTATCAGGACGATCGAGCGCACTCAATGGAGTCATATTTTCTTGTATGTTACAGTACTCAGTTCAAAGATACTTACTTTACCTGTTGCACAATTCCTATCAAAACGCCAGGATACTTTAACAATTGCTAATAATTTCAATGAGTGGGTTCAATATGACGCTTCTATACTATTTGAGTTAGTGTGTGATACGTCAAAGGCAATTGTGGGTGCTGCGAAGCGAGCTTTCTGCGATGGGCCCACTTTTAAAAAATATGTCGACAATTCCATCCACATTTTATAAAGATCACTTTCTGTTGACTATTTGCCAAATTGTATCCTTAGAAATGATGTGATTATATAAAACTATATGAAAATAGCTCGTAATAAAATTACCTGGCAATCTGCAAAGTTAAAAGGAAGAAAAAAAGAGCGTCGTAATTGGCTGAAAGAATTTTGTGTGCTGTGCTTCAAAATTTTCATTACTTGCACTAATTTCGTGCACTTTAAAGTGGCTCAGAAAAATATGTTGTTTACTGCTTACTGCTTCTTCTACAGATGAATTTTGAAACCTTGAGGACCTGAGCATGAAAAATTAATCGCAGTATCCATGAAGACTTAATTATTTCAAAAGGGAAAGAAATATTTTCAGAACTCAGTATGCTTTCTCCACCTCTGGTAGTAAGACCTATTTCGTTTTAACCTTTCCGTTTCATCGACGTCAATTATCCGTGAATTCAGCATCATGGAAAACAGAGGCAACTAATTGTGTACTGGTGCTTTGAATCACTACTCATACTTCTTTTTATGCTTGTAGAGCTCGTTTCCGTTAAAGGTGGACTTGAGATGCCTTGTTGTGTCCCTGGCTGGCGCCTGCGTAACCCACTGCACGACATCTCCATTCATCCCCAAACCAGCGATCATTTTTATGGAAATGCAGCTAGCCGGTGTCCAGCCAGAGCACAACGCTTCCTTCTAAAGATGCATGCCTCGACATTCTTAACCCCTTTCATAATTTTCCTTGCTTTCACATTTTTCTACATTCCACACATTTGGTATTTCCATGTCTTTCATATTTAATTTTTCGCGAAACCAGGATCTTCCAAACCAGGAGTTGATGCCAACCCTCGGCTTGGAGCTCCTGGCATTCGCGTCTTGACTCCTCAATGAGTACTACCTCACATAATATTCGTCTATAAAATAAAACCTAAACATTTTTCCTACATCTGTGTTAAAATAATTTCTACCATCTCTGAAAATCAACTAGTCTCACCACAGCATCATCCTTTATTTTTTAGAAAAAAGCAACGGCAAGACTAAAAACTCTTCTAACTGAAGACTTTGAAGCCGGTGACACGAAAGAATATCTGAAAATCTAAGCAAAGTCACCAGAAGACTACAGAGCAAGGACGGGGGTGCCCCCCCCACCAGATATTGATAATATCGTGCCGCTATCAAATCTGGAAAGAAAACATGTGATGATTTTAGGGGCAGCCCTGATGAGCAGCTAGGACCGAGGCCTAGTTCACTGTATGGTATTAACCAAATGTGTGGTTTACTAGCGGTTTGGAGAATAAAGTTCTTTTTAATCTGTAATTAATTATTGCCGTTATTTTGTTAGTTATGCAAATTATGTTTTCTCCCTCTAATTAAAAAATGGATCCACTATAATGAACCTCCCCTGACGCCATGCATAAGGCCTGCTGCCAGCCGACAATTATCAAGTGAACAGAATTTTGGGGACCAGTTGAAGGGGGCCCATCAGACTCATTGGCACAGTATTTTGGCACATCAGATGTTTTCAGACTAACGGTAGTAGCTGCTGGGCGTTTAGCTGGGTCACCAGCGCCAAACATCCATCAACCTATGCTCGAATAACGCAACGCCTTACCTCTCATAAACGTGGACTGCTGACTGCTCTGCTCTGCCAGCGCACTTCTGGATCTATCACTAACCCTTGAGTGGTCGCTTGGATGACAAAAGATACCCTAAATACTATGAGAGTTGCGCCAAGTCTCTCAAAATGAAGAAGAAGAAGCGTATCAATAGAGCCCCCAAGAGTATACCGCTGTACAGGCCGTGTATTCCGCGCATTCTGATTTTGTGACCGAGAAAAAAAATGTTTTGGAAGTACAAAGGCGCTATTACACCACACTGAGCGAAGGCAATAAAATAGAGGATGAACGGAAGCAGAAAGCTTTTCATTGGGCAGAAGAAGAGCACAACTTGCGGATTGAAACTCTTAGAATGGACGAACAGCGGAAAGAAGAAGAGCACCTGTTGAAAATGGCTGTGTCACGTAAACAGCTAGGTCCATACTACAGGGTGTTTCTAAAACTTATGTCATCCTTTCTACCACGTATTTTTGAGGTCAAAATAAGACTTTTTTCCCCTGTAAACATGTGTCCGAAAATGCCCCCCTTTTGAGCTACAGCCCCCCAAAGTTTTAAAAAATTGTTGGTTTTTTTGGAATATCGACCATAATTATGAACCAAATGTCATGAAAATTGGTGTCCCGAGGTAATTTTACGTGTAGAATCCGTTAATAACCTCGAAAAATTCATAAATGAGGTTTGACTACTTTTCAGGCAATCTTATACCTTCAACGACGCAAATTTTATGTTAAGGATTGGAAATTTGAAAAATGGAAAAAGAAATCAGATGGGAAAAACTCTTAGAAAGATATTTGGTCCTCTTTGTTTTGGTCGATACGACGCGTATTAAGCGAGATAATCGCTGCACAAGGTGGAAAAGTCAGCGCTTTTACTATAGCGGGCGGCCCGAAGTAGCAGCGGAGTGGCGGGTTGCATACTTACTGCCGCTCTCCATGGTATAAGCGCTGACTTTTCCACCTTGTGCAGCGATTATCTCGCTTAAGGTGATTCTATGGCAAACTCCCGAAAATTTTAATCCGATAGATGGCGTTACTTGTAACTGGCTCTGAAAATAGCCGTTTTTTGACGGTTTTCGGCTGATTTCTCTGAACACACGAATAAGAGACGAAAAATCGGAATGTCAGCACCTGCTTAATTTTTTGCTTGAATTTTTGAGCCATAAACGGGCCAAATTGGTTCTAAAATAAAGGCGAAAGTATGCAAAGAAAAAATCACGTGTAATTTGGAGTTGTATCAGTAAAGATTACAGGTTTCTGTTTCACCTGTAATCTTCACTGATACAACTCCAAATTACATAGGCTTTTTTCTTTGCATACTTTCACCTTTATTTTAGAACCAATTTGGCCCATTTATGGCTCAAAAAATCAAGCAAAAAATTAAGCAGGTGCTGACATTCCGATTTTTCGTCTCTTATTCGTGTGTTCAGAGAAAACAGCCGAAAACCGTCAAAAAACGGCTCTTTTCGGAGCCAGCGACAAGTGACGCCATCTATCGGATTAAAATTTTCGGGAGTTTGCCATAGAATCACCTTAATACGCGTCGTATCGACCAAAACAAAGAGGACCAAATATCTTTTTAAGAGTTTTTCCCATCTGATTTCACTTTTCATTTTTCAAATTTCCAACCCATAACATAAAATTTGTGTCGTTGAAGGTATAAGATTGCCTGAAAAGTACAGCCAGACCTCATTTATGAATTCCTCGAGGTCATTAATGGATTTTACACGTAAAATTACTTCGGGACACCAATTTTCATGGCATTTGGTTCATAATTATGGTCGATATTCAGAAAAAAACCAACGATTTTTTAAAACTTTGGGGGGCTGTAGCTCGAAAGGGGGGCATTTTCGGACACATGTTTATAGGAAAAAAAAGTCTTATTTTGACCTCAAGAATACGTGGTAGAAAGGATGACATAAGTTTTAGAAACACCCTGTATATCCCTGATCCTAGTTTATTCAGCAAACTGGATAGATACACGTCCAAATAATAAAATAGTTTTGTATCTGAAAGCGTGCGTTTTGAGTTCCTCTACCTATTTTTCTGTTAAACATGGCAAGGTCTCCTTAACAAAAAACATGGAAAGTACGAGAGTCATCTGATGTAACTGATCATGCCAGAGAAAATCTGTAAAACCCGATTTCTTTATTATATTTGCACCTTTCTAAAAAGCTAAATAAAATTGTATTTTGATTTGCCATCTCAAACTCTCGACAGTAACGGTCGTTATTGAAAGAGATAATGTTCTCCAGAATAACATTTAAGCAGAGGAAAAATTAACAATAATTACAGCGGTCACTGTAACTTCAAATGTGTAATGAAAGCTAGTACGCGAAAAGGAAACAGTTTTCCAGTTTTTCATAATTAGTTCCTCGTTTTGATGTCGAAGAAGGGTTTTAGCCTGTTTTCAGAGCGTCGAAAAATATTTCAGATACCTCTTCGCTTCATTGAATGCGTAAGGAATCGGAATATTTCTGACATATTATCGCTATTGTTAGGGCCCCTGGGGCCCATTCAACACGAGAAATTTTCAAATTTTATTGAATCAGGTCTTCCAACCAATATCGAAGAAGGGTTTTAGCCTATTTTCAGAGCGTCGAAAAATATTTCAGATACCTCTTCGCTTCATTGAATGTGTAAGGAATCTTACACTGAATATTTCTGATATATTATCGCTTTTGTTGGGCCCCTGCAGCCCTGGGGCCCATTCAACACGATAAGTTTTAAACATTTTTAGAGTGAGGTGTTTAAACTGATTTAGCAGAAGGGTTATAGGCTGGCCCTCAGTGCATCGAAAAATATTTTAGGTTGGTACAGCTCTTTGCTGCATTGAATGTGTAAAAATTCTGAATATTTCTGCCTTTAGATCAATATTGCTGGGACCAGCCCCCCCCCCCAAACATGTTGAATTTTACATTTTCTCACACTGAGATTCGTGTATAGATGCAGAAGAAGGGTTTCAGGTAGTTTTCAAAGCGTCAACAAATATGTTAGACTCCTCTTTGCTGCTTTGAATTTGTTAGGATTCTAAATCATTTTGTCGTAAGATCAATATTTCTGGGCCACGTGGGGCCTGCTTAGTGTACGGAAATATTTTTTTTACTTTTTTCTTCATACATACCGATGCCGAAGAGGGGTTTTAAGCAGTTTTCAGAGCGTCAAAATATTTTAGATACCTAGTTTTGTTGGGTCCCCTCAACACTTTCTCAGAAATTTTTTTATCTATACTAATTCCGGAGAAGGGTTTCAGCCTGATTTAAGACCATCGAAAGTTATTTCAGATTCCTATCTGCCAGCGTCTTGCTTGTGGGGGGGGGGGGTTTCTTGCTCCGGGCGTTTTTCTCCGAGTGGCGCCAAAATCACGTGAACAAAGAAAAAAAAATATTAAATTTACAAATATATCCTTGAAGGCGGCAAAGTAATTAAGTGGAAGCAAAAAAGAAAAGGATAGGTCATCAAATGCTAAAATTTGTCAGGCGGCGAAACGCAGAGGTGTTCAAAAAATACCCCCCCCCCCTCTCCGGAATCCTGATCTTATTGTTAGGGGGGAAAAAACATAAATAGATAAAGAAATGGCGCAAATGCATTCTCATGTCAGACGCCAATCGCAGCTGCATAGAGACGGAAATAGCATTGCCAAACTCTGCTCTGCCCAGAGCCGACTTGTTGTACCTACTGTTGGTTGCAGACGCAAGCGCTCCCGCAGTTAGATCATGTAACTAACGTAAATCAACGCAAATCGATTCTAGCTCAAGCATCCACCGATTCCTGCTCTGATAGATAGCCGTGATAGATACATTCACGCGGGTGGAGCAGTGCCTGCTTTCGAACTGCATCAAAGCATATCGGAGAGCGGTTGATTAGGGACAAGTTGAAACTCTGCGCTCACCAACGTGTGTGGATACAATTCGGAAGCAGGCACTGCTACTTGTGAGAATGGGATACTCAAAATGGTCCTGCTCTAGCTCTACTGATCAGAGACACATACTACATACGCATACCTGTAGGTCAGGCTCAGGCGAGAATGAAGCTCGGTCATGAAAGTTCTTCACTTCTTGCCTCTTGAATTTCCCACCTCCTTCAATCATTCGTGACCTCTGATGGTAATCTGCAGAAAGGACTAGTGAAAAAAATTCGAAAAAGAGCAAAGACTTGAAGATTTTTACATACATTAAACGAGGAAAACCCCATAATAGCGATCGGCGTGCAGGTGATACAACGCAGCTACATTTCCATCATGATTCGTGATATCGCGCGCAAGAACAGGAGCAATGAACAAAAAGTATTTTAAGAACTAAGAACCGTAGGTAGCTGGGAACAGAAATATTCATCTCCAATTTCCTTATGGAAGTAGACATTTTCATCAAAACATGCGCCAAAGGCCAAAGATATGCAACCAACGCCAACACTAGAATTTTAAATTGTGCAAAGACTACCAATTTGCATTTCCAACCATTCGCTTCCAAAATCTTGCTACTAGTAAGAGTAACGCTATCTATTGGATTTAATAGTGTAAACAACAATGTAAACAAAGGTATACCTAATAAAATAAGGTTAGGTTATGTATATGTCATGCAGTCATGCACCTCTTTCGGCAATTTAAAGGTTTACTCTCTACATGATGCTACTTTCTGGATATTATATTTGGTTTTAAGTTTTAATATCCTCTTTGTATACCCCATTCAATTTCATCCAGAACGAAAAGAAGTAAGTGATCCAAACCATTTTCTGAACCCATAGTTTATGAAAGGAAGAATAATGACTATCAATTGTCCTTGGGGCATCAATTTTTCTTGCACTTTTTTTTTGCTTTCTTCAAACAATATTGTGGAACGAATTTGACAAGCCCATCTAAAAGTGAAAGCTGTAATTGCTGATGATGTGTGTGCTAGATAGTAAATAGTCACTCTATGATCTTGTTCTCACTAGCATACATCAAACGGACATTTGCTCAACAGCTCGGCAATTGTTCAAACTGTATGACTTCCGCGTCTACACAGATGCTGTTTCCTATCCGTAGTAAAATTAATATTTCGTGGTATGATTATGAAAGTTAATTACAGTTATTAGTTGGGAAGTGGCAGCTTCCTGAATAGTTAGGAAAATAAATATCAGAATGCCTCTTCTTTCGTCTTGATCATGCTGTCATTTTTGGATGTTAAAGATGCACCTAGTGGATATATACAACTAGTTCAACTCGTTCTTTGGTTTGTATTGTATAAGTTTTAACATGGTTGAAAACATGTTAGGAACAGGAGTTTTGCCCAACAGTTGCGCAGCTGTTTAACGAATGTTCTCCAGTGGTGAAAAGACTTCTATTAGAGGTCGTTTCACAAAAGTTGGCCGATGACAGATGGGTTTCTTTACTGCGCAGAGACGAGTTTGCATTTTTGCCCATGTGCAAGAACGCAAACACGTCTTTGCGCAGCGAGCCGCATGATCTGTCATCGGTCTTCTTTCGTGGAACGAGCTCTAACAGGGCTTTGAGCCAGGCCAAACTGCCAATTTTAAACTTTCAATAAAAGAACAAATTGTTTTTTTCAAAAAGCGCTGAAAATTGCAACCCGAACGATACCAAAAAGGCCGAACTAGTATTGAGCCGATTTGAAAGTTTCTCAAAAGCGGTTCATGTCAGAATGACCAAAGACTTAACTCTGTGCACTCGGGTGTGGAATGTCATCTGGCAAAGTAAGTTTGCTGCTCCACTCATTAGTCAGATTTGGCCCAACAAAAAGTTGCAATGCTTATAATTCGAGTGTCGGACATGGTTCGACACTTAAATTCAGGAAGTGTCAGAAGTGAAAACTCATTTTTACAGAACAATTATTTAGGTTTAGGCCTCTAATATAAATAAATACAAATACTATTGAAAATCCCCAACAAATTCAAATTAATTCTGAGTTTGCAGTTAGGGGGGTAGTCAGGTAAATTTTAATCCGAGTACAAAGGGTTAAAATGAGACTGTTTATTCTATGTGGAGACATCAATT
Source organism: Trialeurodes vaporariorum (assembly GCA_011764245.1). Classification (NCBI taxonomy): domain Eukaryota; kingdom Metazoa; phylum Arthropoda; class Insecta; order Hemiptera; family Aleyrodidae; genus Trialeurodes; species Trialeurodes vaporariorum. The sequence continues at coordinate 16,470,971 of VMOF01000379.1, forward strand.
GATATGGAAAGCAGCTACAGGAAGAAGTGATCGAGTGTTGACGTTTATCGGAGGCAATACTGTAGCACTGACAGAGCATTGATTTGTCGCAGGCAAATAGCAGTACCTACTAGGCAATTAGCAATCGGCTTGCAATTTGCATGGGCAAAGAGCACGCTGTTTATTTATGATCAGAAAAAATTCACGTTAAGTGTAATGTTGACTTACAGAATAGTTGTATCAAGATTTACTTTAGCTCATTGGAAACATAATTAGCTGATGAAAATGTTGTTTTCATCAGATTAGGTTTATTTTTATTCGTTCTTTATCTATGGTGTCGCTTGAACGTATGTATTTAATTTCCTCAAAAGAGCTCATGAAAAGAGGACCAGCTGAGGAAAGCTTAATCTGTGGCTATCAATATGCTCGTTAGCTTATTAGTTTTAGAATGAGCTAAAGCAAAGCTCTATATAATAATTTTGTAATCCACCATTATGCTTTATCTGAATTTTTTCTGATCATAAATAAATGGCATACTATTTGTCTAGGCAAATTGCAAGCCGATTGCTAATTGTCTAGATTTGCTATTTGCCTGCGAAAGATATTCAAAATTTTATAGTTAGAGAAAATAGTCAATGATTTTTTGTTTTTATTTTTTTCCAAAATTTTGTGACCACATATTTCTTTGCTAGTATGGATATCAAATCTTTTTTATCTAATTTTTAACCAACCTCTGATCCATATCAGGGGTAGGTACTCAGGGGCGTTCCAAGGTTTCCGGAGAGGAGGGGCAAGATTGCAATTTTGCCGCTCCTCAAAATTTTGAATTAGATTACTTTTCTATTTTTTTTCTTGCCCGGACTGGCTTTGCTGTCTCTGGAGATAAATTTTTAATTTTTACAACCTTTTTTTCATTTGCTTGTTCACCCTGATTTGCCCCCCCCCCCCCCCTCCCCCCCAGGATCGCCGCCCAAGGCACGGATGACCACTTGCGGACTTGCCCTTGCGCTTGCGGATACTTTTTTATATTAATTGAAACCAGGGAAGATTACTATCCAAGAATGGATGGCACTTAACTAGTTTTGAATGTCCAGTTGGGTCTTGTTTATTTTGCTTTCTATTACTTTAACTTTCTTACTTCTCTAATGCGCTGATTGCAGATTTGAAATTTCTGCGAAGAACCAACATGTCATTGAGCGGTAATCATTTCGTTAAAGGAAATTGTCAGTTCATGTGCCCAACCAAAGAAAGAAATTTGTAAGTTTCTCTTTATCTAAGGATGACATTTTTAATGAAACGGAAATTCTAGAAAATATTTCGTTTGAGGACCTATTGGTAAAATCATAGCCCTACAAACACTCATTTGAGTGCTAAGCTGCAATTTTCAACAAAACACCAGTTTATCCTGTATCACTAAAACTTTTTCCAAGGGACCAGGTTTTGAAAATGTATTTATTTATTTGTTTTTTTATTTATTTATTTATTTATGAAACGGGACAAGCCCTTGGACAAAATAACAAAACATAGGTAAATAGGCAGTACACTAAGTATAACATGTATTAAAATGTTTGAGTAGAGATTAAAATTGATGTTTACCAAAATTTTATTACTCTTGTCTTAAAAAAAAATGGGGAGAGTTAAGCAGAAGTGAATGCAGTGAGGTCATGTATGGCACCTAACAAAAAGTGACTGGGAACTACTTGGTTCTGATTTTTGAGACCTACCTCCCAAAGTGGGTTAGCTGAAAGGTGAACGGAGGAAAAAATAATAGGAGAGAACATTTGAATTTTAAGGCACCTTGCTTGTAATTTGCTCACGGAAGTTACTGTGATTTCGAAAGCTGGTCATGTTAATCGTATCTGTGTTACTAATCATAATAAGAACCCTACACATTCCATATGGAAAACATTACACATCAAGATACTTTTTTATTTTTTTGTACAATCTGATTCTCCTGATGATGCTTAGGAAAAGTTTTCTCGGCACTAACTCAAACTTATGATGAACTTTTGAGATATTCACGATTTGAGTTCTAGTTTTTGTGGTCAAATAGAGCAGAGCAAAGTAGCATCATTTGGGAGGGGGGGATCCCCCCCCCCTTATAGTTTGGCACATCCCGAAATTTTGTCACACACAGAAAATTCCAGAAGCAAAAAAAAAAGTCTAATTTAACCCTTTCCACTCAGCCATTTTTCGAGCTGAACCTTCCTGTACTTCACTAGAACTCCGTGAACTAGAGCTTCATTGGTAAGTTCAGAAGAAGCCCGTCGGAGCGCAGCATTTCTCAGACACCTATTTTATCCCGTTGATAGCGTCAATTTTGAGGTACAAAATTTTGTCGACCACAGCTCGACAATGGAGTGGAAAGGGTTAAGATTTACGTCGGTAGTATTAAGTGTCGCTTAAAAAAATGTGTCATTTCTAGAAAGAATGTGAAAAAAATGTGTTTTTCTTCAAACATTACCCAAATTGTAAGAGGAGAAATATACTAGTGTCATCAAGGGGCGGAAGGTCAGAGCTTCAGGAATAACATGCATGTGAAGCAAAAAAAGGTTATCAGATTTTTGCCCCCCCCCCCCTTAATAAGACCTGAAATGATGCCTTTGGCAGAGTATAAAGCCCGATCACCTGCCTACGCACAGAGTCTGATTTGATAATCAACACTATCTGCTCTTGGCTCACCCTCCTTTCCCTAACCCACCCATCCTGCTGTTCATTTTGTCAGTTTTGTAAAGTCCCAATTCTTACATGAAAACAGAATTTGTACCCGATTTGTCTTTGGTGAATTAGAATGCGTATAAATTTTGGTATTTTGTGAGAGCGGGGATTATGTAGCGTGGATAAAATTAATGGCGCAATGGGTTGTCCAGGGAAATGAGGGTCGCTGAGAGCAGGTGCAATTGATATTCTTGTGTCAAACCCTCTGCGTCAGTAGGCGATAGGGCTTTACACTCCACCCTATTTGACCCCAAAAATGTGAACCTCAATAAGGCTCTCGCAAACTTTTGCTACAGGGGTTTGAAGTGTTGATACTTGCATAAAAACCTGTATAAATGACAATGAGTACACACAAAAAATCACGAAATTTACTCTCAAAATCGGGCTTAATGGTGGAGAGACGCAGGTGTCATGGGAGATTCCTATTTAAATTGAGACGCATCTCTGTGTTTCTGTAGAAAAAGTGACATGATAGACAGGAATCTCCAATGATACCTGCGTCGAACCGTCATTACGAACTTGCCGTTATAGCAGTTATGTGAGTTTATTTCTGAATTTTAGTCTTTTTCAGTGTGATTTTTGTGATTTTCGCTGGTTATTACATCAGATTGAATAATTCGTTTGCTCATTGCAAAAGTTTGCAAGAGCCCCTTTGGGAGTATCTCAATAATAACCATACGATAAAGTTGATGCTATGAGAACTTTTGCTCAGTATCAACCAGAGAATCAGGTTACGCCAAAAACTAATAAATGTATCGAGAACCATTTGCCATACGGAGTGTAAAGAGTCATTTGCTTCTTGATCACTTTTTTTTTCATTGTCTCTTGATTAACCTTGATGACACAACTGTTGTTTATTTCAGAAGGAGCAAGGAAAAGATGGTTCACATTCTTGAAACAACCATGGATCTCAAGTCTTTCCGACTGGCAGAAAAACTGTCACCAGATCCAAATAAGATGATAAAAAAATTCAGTCGCTCTGCCGCTGGCCAAGCATTATCTTCACCTGAATTATTGAGACCTCCCAAAATTTTGTTTAAAACTGTGAACTACCTCTTGTCTGAGTAAGTGTGATCTTTTTGATTTTTCTACAATGTGGTTGCAGAGCCTTCGCCACACTCGAGCAAAGTTAACACAGTGTGAGAAAATCTTTCTTCCATGTTCACATCGTTTTTACAAAAGTAATGATAATTTACATAACCCCCACATTTTTTAGAAAATAGAAATGCTCATGAGACGCTCCGCGGCTCTGATGGTGTGTGGACCATGATCAAGGTGTACTTTTTTTTTTTGCACAAATTAAAACTAGAGACCATTCTGACTAAAAGTTCTCAGGGGTCCAAAAAATGTCTACGTCAAGTAGAGCTACTATGAAAGTATAAAAATTGGATCAGAACACTTTGTGAACTCATTTTTGAGAGTACCGTATCAGAGTGAGGGAGCTCACAGAACGCTGGCAAGACCTGTCTCTACCTATCGCTTCTTCTGTGTTCCTCTCCACTCCGCTCGCTTCCAACCCCAAATCTTATGCCTCAATTCTTACGGCAGGTAGAAACAGCTTGCTCATTCCGATACAGTATGCTTAAAAACAAGTTCATAAAGTGCTTGATCCAACTTTCAAACTTTATTAGCGGCTAAACTTGACATTGAAATGTTTTGAGCCTGTGAGAACTTTAGCTCAGAATGGTCTCTAGTTTTAATCTATGCAAAAAAAAAAAAAAAAAGAACACCTTGAGTACCTTGACTTTGGTTCATGCACCATAAAATACATGCATTGTCTTTTTTTTTTTTTTTTTTTTAAATTCAAATAATAAAATAAATTTAAATTAAAAAAAAAAAAAAAAAAAAAAAAAAAAAAAAAAACTCTTTCAGTACTTTTCTTCAAGCCTGAAATTATTCCAACTTAGGCTTGAGCGATGTCCAGTTTTATGCATTGAAGTTCGATTTCCTTGAAACATCAAGATTTTATCGATGCATCGAAACAAATTAAACATGTCAACAATGAGAAATCACTGGAAATCGTGATCCTTTTTTATGCTTTTGAGTTGGTTTAAGAGGAGGAAACGACTCTTTGTTCTGTTTTTAGTCAAAATGTCGATAATTAACAAATTTCGATGCATCGATTGACATCAATAATAGCATCGAATCCATGCGATGGCAGGAGAACATCAAAACTTCGATCGAACATCGCACAGACCTATTCCAACTCCTTTGTTCAAGCTCTCTCTAGCATAATCTAACATTTTCTGTGCCCTTAACATGAAAACCTTTAAACACGAAGACGCAACGTAAGTTTGAAAGAAGACAAAATTTGGCCCTTGTGTTCAGAATCAGCTTCGTTAAATTGAACTTGATATCTTTTTATTGCTAATCTATTGTGTCTAATGTTTCATTTCAGAGTTATCTTAGATAGCCGAATCAAATTCTCCTCTGTAGTAGAATTTATCACGGATGCTCTGAGGTCGGTTCGTCAGGATGCTGTGATTCAGGAAATATCAGCGCAAGAGTGGGTACAGCTCCTTCAGCCGATGGTTAGGTTTCACTCTTATGTCTCGCACAGGTAGTTTTGCCCTCTCTCACTACAGAAAGATTACCTTTTCGTTCTTAATTTTATTAATGGCTGTGTTGCAAGCTTTAGCTATAGCGTTATAGAGGGTGGATTCTTAGATTTAATCACTGGAAAATTACGTTGAAAGCATCAGGCATTTCCAAAGTCCACTCTCAAACTCAAAAAATGCATTTAATCGCAATTATTATTGCATTATTTTTTTTTTCCGTGTTTAAGTAATCAACATAGGTACCTTTTTCCATACTTTTGATACGACTACCAATTTTAAAAATGCGCAACACTTCTATAAGTTTCATAAGCCTTCAATCGAAACAAAAAGAAAACAAAAAGGTCATCCCTTTCAAGTCCCTTCAACTTCGACCCCTGCAGATTTTTCGGCATTCTGGTTTGTTCCCACGTGTTCCTTTTCTCCACTTTCCTCTCATCGACTCTTTTGTGTAAAATCTTCAACATCTTCAATCTATTTTTGTCCCCGTGAAAGCCTAAACCCAACAACCAATCAGAACTCATTGAGCTCTTGTCTGCACTTTCTATTAATAGAACTATCCATCAAGGTATTCTTGTTATGATCTGCTGTCATTAAAATTTGCAGAAACCAGTGTCTTTGACGGATGTATTCGTTTGTTTGGTACCTAGTTTTAAATTTGTCAATAATTTCATGTCCACAATGCTTCTTGGTTTCAATGAAAAGTCTTGTTCTTCTGAGCTGCGTCATTCATTTTGAACGTAGTCAGACACAGGAATTTTTCTGTCTCTCTCTCCTCCCATTTGAATGTGTGATATATTTATTTATTTAATTTAATTTATTTATTTTCAAATTGGTACATGTATTGCCTGAAGGGCTAAATTACAAGTCAAAGAACATGTATTTTGCTAGAACGATAAAGAAAAAAATTGCAATAAAGGTGTAATTACAAATGATAACAAAATAGTGAAGCCTCCAACAGCTCACTCAAACTACAAAACGCCTTATTCAGGAGAAGGCAGAGCAAGTCATTTAAAAATTTAGAAATATCCCCTTCCCTGAACATATAGAAAAGGATAGAGACTTTAGTCACATGATGGACTCCTCTTTTATCCTTTTCTAACACTTTTGTTGAAATGAGAAGGGAGAGAGACGGATGAATACCTGTATGAGCCTATAGCTTTGAAACATGAGCATAACAAACTACTGCAAGTAGCTGGAGCGGCTGGGTTCTTATTCTTATTCCTATTCTAAAAATTTCATTCTTATTCTTATTCTTATTCTAAAAATTTCATTCTTATTCTTATTCTAAAAATTCCATTCTTATTCTTATTCTAAAAATTCCATTCTTATTCTTATTCTAAAAATTTCATTCTTATTCTTATTCTAAAAATTTCATTCTTATTCTTATTCTAAAAATTTCAAACAGTTTTCAATAACTTTAAAATCATTATTCCCTTTTTTTTGTTTTTGTTTTTCAAGATTAGCAGCGTGTCCAATTTCAGAGTTTGATCCCCATCTAAACCGTAATCATTTGAACGAGTGTTTAAAAAGGTTGCTGTATTGTTACGATGAGCTCGATGAGCAGGTTACTGATCTAGAACAGGATGAATTTGAGGCTTTGTTTTTGCTTCTGAATCCAAGTCATGCAGAGCCTCTTACTCGATTTCTATCTCTAAAGCGCAGGTAAATGTACACATTTTGAAACAAAACACATAACCCTAGAAGAGGCGCGCAATCTATTATTCAGTGCGTAAATTTTTTCTGAGTCAAAAAATTCTTTTGAGGCTCATAGTATCTTCAAGTTATACTATGAGACACACATTTTGCATATTTTCACGCTTTATTTTTACCCTAAACAGTACCTGCACAGTCTTAAGGTCACGCAGGCTACGCCTGTAGCCCGCGCACCTCTTCACGTCACCCTTTTGTCAATTGTCACTATTGCCGGTTTTTGTTTTGTAGAAGCTCGCCAGTACATGTTTCCCCTGCTTCCTGAGGTATTTTCTTGAAAATGTTTTCTCAGCAGCTTATGCCCTTTTATTCGCAGACTTGTTAACAGCACTCTCTATTTCTACTTTCTGCACCCTTGGCTGAATATCCAAATATTTGCCTGTGTAAGTGAGAATGAAGCTCAGAGAAAATACCAACCATTTTTGGTTATTTTCAGTAGGTATCCTTTAGCTAAACCAACATGTATTACAAGTAAAAGATATACCAACAATATTTCATCTGACATTTTTTGCTTATCATAATTTAAAGTTTACCAAAAAGTTGCCAGAAATTGAGTTTTGACTTGTTTTACCATTTTACTAAATACAACCAAACTAGGGAGTAAAACTTAAACTCTTCAGAAACATTATTTATGAGAGTATAGAAACGTTTCTGAGAAGAAAACAATCCAATTTGAGCCATTTACGTCAAAGTTGTGACATTTTTAAGAATTGGGCTACACCTGTAGCCAGCGCGCCACTTTGTGAACGTTACCAAAGTGAGCGCGCCTCTTCTAGGGTTAAGATTTGGGCAAATTCCAAGCAAGCAAGGGAGAAAACAGCCAAAAAAACATAAAAAAATCATATAGTAAATTAGATGAATGTGTATTTTTAAAACAAAAGGGGGGAGAGTGTTCAACTCAAGTAGGTACGACAGTTAGCTGACCTTGCCCATTCATTCCAGATGCACCTGTCTGAGTTGAACACCCTTTGTTTTACATTTACTTTCACAACGTATTTTATTTGATTCTTTAAGTTTTAATTGCTGTTTTTTCCCTTGCTTGGAGTTTGCGCGAATCTTTAGCGTTTTGTCGCTACAACCTTGTAGCCAGTTTGTATTTTTTTTTACTCATTTCTTTACTTTGTATTTACCTTTACACAGTGCTTACCTTTTCATTCAGAATTTTATGTTTTGCAATGGGTCTGTTGCAAAATTGCAAACGTTTGCTGGAACGTTATGGAGGGCAGATTCTAGCGTAAAATAAAACGAGTAATAATAATTTTGAAAGCATCCGAAAGTCTGAAAATCCACTCATCAACGCTCAAAAGGCGTTTTAAAGAACGCCTTAGATGGCGGTCGAATTCACGAATCAACCCTGCTTGCATGCACCACAGGCACCAAAAGATGGCGGACAACGGAAATTTATATTGTTGGTTAAAGTGTAAACAAACGTCTCACTTCCTCATTGTACCTACTTTTTAGGGCATTGCCAAGATGGAGAAATAGAGGGATTTTCTAGACGTTTCAGGAATCGTGGACCCTAATCTCTTTTCTCTACCCACTGTTATTATGGCAGGAAAGAAGGTTATAAGTTATTTATTTTTGTCTGTTCCTTTTTGCTATGGTCTATAGTGTTTTTAACCTCTCTATCCACAGTTATTATGGCAAGAAACAAGGTTGTAAATTATTTTTGTCTGTTCCTCTTTGCTATGGTCTTTCGTGTTTTCAACCTAAACTAATTTTGTTTTCATGGTTGTTACAGAGGGCGTCTCTCTGTCGTAGCATTCAATATTTCTATTGCCTGGTTGCTGGGCCGATTTTCCAAAATTACCCACTTGGTGCGTCATCGTTTGACTCCTATTTTAGTATGCACTTTCAGTTTGAATCTCCCTTCCTTAAGGAGGTAATGCAGGTTTCTGAATTTTATTTATTTTTTCATCGGTTTAAAGTTTTGTTTGGACACTATTCTCAGAATTGCGTTATCAGTCATTTTAATTATGAACTCGTGGAATAAAAAATAGCAATTAATTCGCAAAAAAATGTACCCAAGTAAAATCAAAATTATATACCTAAACAATTATGGTAATTCAAAAACTAAATTAGTTTTACAAGACATGAGAAACTGAAGAGAGGGTATTCTGGAATATGCAAGGTTCTGTAAAACTGTCAGTGCACTGGGCACGAGATTGTATCAACCCCTAATGCAAATTGCCCCTGATTATTTTAGGATGCAAAGTGCAGTAAAATATTCATCGCTCTGGTAGACATGTGCATCAATGCTGCCTGATTTGATAAAAAAAAAGAAAAAAATTATCCCCTAGTTTTTTGTGCCATTATTATAATCTCATGTCTTTATTTAGTCTTCTTAATAATTTTTTAGAGTCTCCTATTCTTCTTAGTTTCATAAATATCCATGTTCCTCTTAGAACTCTTCCCAATTTAAATTGTATATTTGTTATCCCTTCATCACTCAACACTTGTAGGCATAGATCGGTTATTTCCAGAATTTCTAGTCTTGCTAATAATTGCTCAGAGTGGACTTCATTTTTTGGCTTTCCCATCTCTATTTTTAAATCTCTTGTTAAAGAGCATGTTTTTATTTTTTAATTTAATATTTTTCTTTTTGCCTGCTTTGTCATTTGTGATTTGCAATTTTCCCATAAAATTCATCAATTATGATTTACAGTTAAAGTTCTAACTTTGTATGCAAGCCCATAAAACTTTAGATTTTCTTTACTTCATCCTGTTTCTATCCTGTTTTCATTCTGTTTTTAGTCAAATCTTGGATGTTCTGTCGGCTGGCTATAGCTCAAAGAACCTGTGGTATCCTGTTACACAATTAACTCAGCTTCTTCTCTGCAATGACTCTGCAGAAACCATCAGTTGTTGTAAATACTATGGCATTGAGTGTAAAAATGATCTGAGTGCGGTACGATTTGAAAAATGTTGTTTTGATCGAGAAAAACCAAAGGTAATTTCAAATGAAAGCAAGAATTTCTTAGAGTCCCTATATACTATGAGAGTTGCGCCATTGCTGAATCCATTTCTGATTGGCTCTCAGGTTTAGGCTGTCATGAAAGCTCCAAGAGGCAAAATGCAAATGGCGGAGGGTTTGTTTACTATTCGCGAACTCGCTTTCATTACACATTTGAAGTAACAGTGACCGCGGTAATTTTTGTGAATTTTTACTCTGCTTGAATTTTATTCCGGAGAACATTATCTCTTTCAATAACGACCGTTATTGTCGAGAATCTGAATCTAACCTATAAGAGATAGCGAAATAGTGGCAACAGCGCAGAGGCAAATGGCCATCCGCCATTTGCAATTTGCCTCTTGGGGGCTCCATTGATCCGCTTCTTCTTCTTCATTTTGAGAGTCTTGTCGCAACTCTCATAGTATATAGGGACTCTAGAATTTCTCACTGGAGCAACTTATGTTTGCTTTTTTCTATCCATCTTTTTTTTAACTATCAAGGCTGGAATGTGGGGAAATATTGCAATGGAGCTGAAAGTTTCAAAATATTTCGCCACAAATAGCTCATTTATCAGGGAAAGAAAATTCATGTGATGCTGATAGCAGCCCTGTTAGGTATTCTTTTTTTGTGATTGAACCCTCAAACATTGTGGATATTTTGATAGTTGAAGAAGGTGATCCCACCAATTGAGAAAAGATTACAAATGCAAGTATTTTCGTTCATTATAGTCATAATCTGAGCTGAGCTGTGTAATATTTTGATCAGTTGGTGGAATCATAGGTGAATGAAAAAATGGCATTAATTATTTATAAAGTGGCAGCTCCAGAAGAGATCTTAATTGCCCCACCTTCCTAGACTGAGCATAGAAGTGCCCTCTGAAATTCCTTTGAGGAGACTTTAGTCTTCCTTTATTTTAACAGATGGCTGATTTGAATGTCATTTGGCAGATGTCTATTTAGTCTCCACAGAGATCACGACCAACCACATCTCGGCACTGAATTTTGCGGAGTTGTTTGCTTGGAATGCTAGCGCGCTCAATATCTCATCTCGTCATTATGCTCAGGAGTGAGATTCCGTAGGATGGCATCCAGCGGATGTTTGGCGTAGTTTGGCACAATACCGTACAGCCTCATCCGAAATAAGCCATGGCCTTAATCTGTAAGTAAAGTGCAAAAGATGCAGTTCGAATAACATCGAAATCCAACATCTGGCAAAATAAAGGACGACTCCTGTCTGGTTCTTTAAAAATTCAAAGTTTGGGGAAGGTTAAATTGGAGGGCACATTTGTACATTGAAAACAATAGAGATAGAGGAAAAATTGGGAAAAATGAAAATAATCCATAAATCGGTAACTGAATGAAATTTCTGGCACTAACTGAAACTGTAGTGAAAGCTTGCCATAGCCCTAAATGTCGATTATTGCAGGAATGTAGCGGATTCACCATACCTCAAATTTTTATGTAACTCTTTTTTTTTTCAGATGAGTTCTGGTACGTTGAACTTTTTAGATGAAATGCTCAAGTCTCATCCGCTCCCAGATATTCTGTTGGGTAAAGTTTGCTTCCATGAGGAAAATGATTGAAAGGAGAAAGTATCTCGGTCTACTTGATGGTTTCATTATTCCTGGAGTGAGTATTTTGTCTCTCTCTCTCTCTCTCTCTCTCTCTCTCTCTCTCTCTCTCCTCTTTCTCTCTCTTCTCTCTCTCTCTGCCCGACATTATCCGACTTGTGAGGGTCAGGCCTTCAAAAAACACCTAACCTACCCTAACTTAACCTAGCATGACCAAAACTTAATTTAAAGGTTTGCCTCTCTCCCTCCTGGTACCACGCTTGTGAGGTAAAACCAACTGTGAAGGATACCTCACAAGCTGGTCCAACCCTCACAAGTCCGGGAAGGAGAGTACTTCAACCTCACAAGTTTGGTTTGGAGAGCACATCTGACCCTCATAAGTCAAGTCATGTTTTCCCTCTCTCTCTATCTCTCTATCTCTCTCTTTCTCTCTCTCTCTCTCTCTCTCTCTCTCTCTCTCTCTCTCTCTCTCTCTCTCTCTCTCTCTCTCCCTCTCCCTGTCTTTATATTCTATTGAGTTCAGTTACATTACATTGAGCTTAACAGAAGTTGAAGAGAAGAACAAAAGACGAGTCTAAGTTTGGTCATTAAGCATGGACGGATACAGAAATTTGATAATAATTTGTCTTCCTCTCTCTTCGGTCATTTGAACTCTAGTGTTTGAAAAAGATAGCAGAAGGGGCCACCATGTGACTTTAGCCCCTATATCTGTCAACATTGCTGGCCCTTTATCTGTTCCGTACCGTTCATAGCGGTCGATTTTTGTCGAGATCGGTGGTTGTGATTAGGGTCCGTTGAGAAGTTCGGGTACTATGGCTAGGTTTTTGGAGGTCTTTGTCAAAATGGAATGTTGAGTTCTCATGTATTCAGATTCAAGTTTTTTAGTAACTTCGGAGTCAAAGTTTTTGACTAAGTTTTTACTGAAGGTTTTAACCAACTTTTTTTCTTTTAACTAATTGCAATAATCAAACTTTTTATTCAGTAAATTTGATCTCACTCAAGCAGTTTTGCTGTGAATCAATTCTAAAGATAGCTCTTCACTTCAGCGTGAGAACAGTAGACCTGCTCACCCCCCTCCTGGAAGAGCAAGTCCGTTGATCCTCTGTGCTGCGCCAGTGCCAGTATGACTCTAAACTGCAGGTTATTTTTAGTTAGGGGTGTGCGAATCCAGTTTTTTCATTCCGAATCCGAATCTTAAAATCAAATTTTCCCGAATCCGAACCGAATCCGAATCCGCGCCGTAAAAGTTCAAAAAAAACTGTTTTAAAGTGCGGCGCTTTTATTTTCCTTACGATGTAATGAAAAATGAGAGGAAAATATTTATTTTCTGATTTATCTTTACTATTCTATTTCGCTGGTCGCGCGCACTTTTGGTGTTGATCGATTACTGCCCGTTATCCCCGTTTAGGTTCATCGATATTCGGAAGACGCGCCGGCGCCGCATTCGTACCGAATCGTAATGATAGTAGTTTCCGTCGTTTTGGCAGGCGCTAATGTATAGAGGGGAAGAGGAAGAAAAAACATATGGAAGGAGAAGAAAAGTTAGAAAAACGAAAAAATTATAAATAAATGTATATGAAAAAAAAAGAAAAAGAAAAAAAAAAAAAGATTTGAAAATTTTGAATCCGAAAAAAAATTTCGAATCCCGGATCCGAATCCCGTCAGATTCGGATTTGGATTCGAAATACGCGGATTCGCACACCCCTATTTTTAGTAGGGTCGCTGGCAAGAAGAAGGTACAAAGAATACAAAAACACTTTCAAACTCCAACAGTAATCCGAAAAAGTGGAGGTCCTCGGCTCAGCCCATAAGAACAGGGCATCATAGTACCTGGGTATCACTAGACACTCCGGTGGTGATGAATATGTACTTACTGACTCTTTAAATAGGCATGAAAGATTAACCCGTGTGTTTTATCATCAACAACCTTATCATTTTCTTCTTTTTTGTTCTTATAGAATATCTCAGTGAAGAGTCTAATGGATTGGAAAGCCTGGAGTTTTAAACTAGTTCTCATCTTTCTCACAATGGAGTCACATGTCTATCTAGTGAAGTAAAAATACTGATACTGGTGATATTGGAACTGTTGCAGAATTACTAATTACAGAAATCCAGTGAATCAGAATTCCATGTTGCGCTGTGGTTGTCTGTGATGACTATTTTCATAACCGTTACTTTTATTTTTTTACCTAGTTTTATTGAGTCCTTTTTTAAATTTCCTAATGACCTTTCTACTCTGAAAATGGAGAGTTAGAGCTGAAACGAACTATGACTTTTACCATGATGGGTAAAGTAGTGCAAGATTTTTGCTCAGAAAAAAAAGTGTACAAATAATAATTGACAAGAGTCTCCATTCTCCAAACAAAAATGATTTTCTGAAAAATCATTAAATACCTAGAGCTTAGAATGATGAATTCTTGAATTTGTTTTTGAAGCATGTACGTGTTTTTGAAAGCAATGTTTGCATGTTTTGAAAGCACATACTGTGATCGTGGTTGCCTACGGATCGTCTTCAGCTGGCAGGAGTTATGTCCAGTCTAGATAGTATTAGAAGTCTTTGGGCCTGTGATTGGTCCGAAGTGTTCCTGATTTCATTGTGTCATTTTTTAGCCGTTTCTCTCATTTTGTTCATGTTTTTTTATTATTTGTAAAATATTGAGTTGATGTATCAATCTGTGATATGTATTTTGACTGAATCATTACATTTTCTTGAAATAATTGGTGAATTTGGCCGTTTGATTTTTTAGTTCATTTTAGTATTCTTTGCAGCAATTGATGTAATCTGGAATTTTATTTTTCTTTCTTAGAAATCCTGTGCTCTGACGTAAAATTTCTGTCGGGACCAGACATTTTAGCAAGCTCCAATGGGGGGTGAATCTCTGGTTTCTAGCAAGCTTGACTCCTTCGTGTTCAGTTTTAGGAAAGGAGCAGAAAATGATATGATTCAAACTGCTTTTACAAATTGTACATATATGCACACAAAATATTCAGGTCGGCTGCCTTCTATCAGTTTGAAAGTTTTGAAAGAAAAATATCATTTTGGTATAGGTGAAGAAATTTAGTTAAATTCAGTAGGAGATCGGTATTTCAGACCCTCATTATCTAATTGAACGCTCTCTAACTTTTGCCATAAGCAATTAAATAGTTAATTCTTGAGTAAAATCCAGCTAATATCATGATGAATGCACTGAAAAATTACAAAATTCACCCCCTGACTCACAAAATGACTTTGAAGTTGAAAGCGTATTGGCCACAGTATACTCATCCGATAAACTCTATTGGATCGCTTTAGCGAACGTTGTTTTCCGATGTAATCAAATGGGAAAATTGAGTTGTTTCTCCCGACCACCAGGGGGGCATTTGCCATTTTTCTAATGTTGAGTTTCGCTACTGTGTAAGATAAGTATACTGCGGTATTAGAGCTTCTTATCCCATTTGAGGTTTGCCTCTGTATATTCGTATAGAGAGAGTGAATAATCAGACAGGGACCGGAATCTTCTGTGAAACCTGTTAAATCTGCCATTTAAAAGCAAAGATGGTGGAGCTACGTAGGTTTCATAGGAGATTCCATCTAATTTGTCACTCTTTTGATAGAGACTTACAGAGAAAAGCCTCAAATTAGATAGGAATATCCTATGAAACCTACGCAGCTCCACCATCTTTGCTTTACTGGGGTAGCATTGCCATTACGCCTTAAACTGTAAAGTCATTTTGTGAGTCAATGATTGAATTTCGTAATTTTTCAATGTGTTCCTTGTAATTTTCGCTGGATTTTAAGTATTCAAGAATGAACTACATACCTATTCAATCACTTATAATAGCCAAAGTTGGCAAGAACCCTCGTGGACCTGAAAACCTTGCTTTTTGATCCTGAACCGTGTGCAAGACTTTTCAGCCAATGAAAATTAAAATAATTGAATGTGGTTTCATTTGCAGTGGTCCATTCTTTTGGTTCAATAATTTAGACTGTAATAAATTATAAAATAGAACAATTTTTTTAAGGAATAGATCTATATCCAGTCAATTACAGATTGAAAATAAACAACTTTTCTTGAAGGCTCAATTACAATGTTTTAGGAATACCAATGCATCGTATCGATTGATTCCAAAGGGTCTCTGGCTCCCTGGCTCCCTAGAAGCTCTGGTTCAATAAAGTTTTCTTTTGAGACTCATATGAGCAGTTTTAAATGAAATGTTTGCTATTAAATCAATGAAGAAATCTATGTAACCTTTCTGCGATCATGAATTTTAAATCCTCAAAATTACTAGTTCAAGCGTGGTTCCAGCATCAAATTTGCTGAAATCAATCAGACATAGCAGATTTTATTTTACTTTATTTGATAAGATTCAGCCGTTTTATAGCACATTTGATAACAATTACATTTCACTCTAAACGAAAAATCCACGGAAAATCTGTAATATCAAATTTATTCTGCCATTTTTTTTATTCAATCTGGGCCGTACCGCTTTTAAGTGATCATGTGGACGTAGAATTCACTATCGCAAGAATGGGCTAGAGAACAAAGAAAGTGAATGTTGAACTCCGTGCACGTACCGTCAATCTTGGCGAGGGACTGCCCCTCAACAGTGTTTGCTCGCTATAGCCTGCATGCCATCTCATGAATAGATTCTAAGTCAACGCGTAGAAAAAGTCGGCAGAAAATGTTTACACCTTAGAGTTGTAAAACAAGTTTTCTCCCAAACCAAATACTCTGATTTAAAAATCAATAAATTACCAGAAAATAAATGAGACAAGATAGAAAATTGTGAGTCTATTTTTTTTCCAGCTCAATCAGGTCCGGAGACAAAAAATTGGGATACTTACTTAAGAGATGGCTGTCGCGAAAGGACTTTAATTTTAAAAAGTTAAAATCAAGTCCTCAAGGCTTAAATCCTCTACAGTTTTAAGAATCATGTGGTATTTTTTTTTTTTTTTGCTTTCCATGGATAAAGGTAGCAATTTTTTTTTACACTTATCTTTACTTTTCAAACCTGTTAAGATGCATCAGGAATCCACGATTGAAACTGAAGGGCGCAGTTCTTACAGTAAGTGGGAGCATTGTAAGCTAAGCGACAAAATCCATCTATTTAATGATATTTGGTGTCTTTTTGAAGACCATTTTCTTAAATGCTAGGCAAACAGTGAAAGCCGACTACTAAGTATCAACAGATGAAATGGTATCGAAGGATTTTTTTTTATTTCAATTTGACTGGATTCAAGTTTTATTTTTCCATCGGATTATTTTGCTGTGAAGAAACTCAGAACTTTCCACACAACTATCACGCCCATGGAGCAGAGCGGGATGAGGATTGTCCCAAAAACAAACGCCAGAATAAGCAGAATCGCTGACATCTGAATGATAAATAGACATGATTTAACGACTCTGTCCTGAACAGAATCGCTGTCAACGATATCTGTGATGTGATCAAGAATGAATCGCACAATGTGAATAACTATCTCTGACATCGGTAAAAGAGTCATTATCATCTGGAAAACTGCTTGAAATGCTCGACTGCAGCAGCTTATTAGGATATAGAGAAGGGTCGTGAAAGTATACGGTTCGGCTGAGATGCTGTGTGTGTTCTGAAAGGTGACGACACTGTCTCGTAGGTTCTCAAGAAGTGTCCGATTTTCTTCATCCTGGATGTTTTCCGTTTCAGCCATCGCTGATTGGTGAGATTCATCCAACTGAAAATTCAAACATTTTGTAACAGGGACTTTACTTCAAATGAATTGCACTGATAAGTTTTAGTCATCTTGATTCAGTTTTCAGATTAAACAGAGAGGGTGATTCAAATAGAACGCAAACTTCATTTTCCTCTTTTATCTAACTTTTTACACCAAATTGCTTTAACAAATCATGGCAGATTTTTTTTTGGAGAAAGTACTCACTTGTGAATTTTAAGCACATAACCTCTAATAGGGAGGGAAAAAATAGTTTCCCAGTGACAAATTTTGAAAAGCTCTGTTGCCAGTTAGACCCAAAGCAAAACAAATTTAAAGAGAAAATGTTTGATGAAAGGCAAAGAGAGAGAGAGAGAGAGAGAGAGAGAGAGAGAGAGAGAGAGAGAGAGAGAGAGAGAAAGAGATAGTGGACAAAAACCTTATATGCTGCTTCTAAAAGAAAATACTTTAATTTTTCTTTTGTTCTTTTTTACTTCTCTATTAATTTTTTGGTAAGTTCTCTGACAAATACAAGAGGAGACTTCCAAAAACGAAAATATATCGTAAATAAATAAAAAATATGTGCTCTTTAATTAAAAGTCGGATTTTTTTTATATTTTTAGCCAGAAAATTGTACATACATATAAAAAGAATGCAGACATTTTCGTTTATGATTAATAAATTGTTTTTTAAATGCAAAATATCTTCCTACAAAAAAAGATATTTTTGTAAGTTCAGGAAAAGTTTCTGGAAATTTGGAGGGAGCTAAACTTTAGACTTTACTTAATTAAATCGTTCTCTTTTTATTTAAAAAATGTGATTTATTTTTTGGGTGAAATCGCAGATACAAGGCACCATTGTAATATCACATACTTTTGGCCAACAGCTGTTGTAAACATTACTGCCAATGAGATGGTGGAACATCAATTATAACCTACTTTAGAGACTTCAACTCTTTAATTTTTTTTTTTTTGGTCATATTTTATTGAAAGAAGGGTTTTATGCGTGGCTTAAAAATTGATTTCCAGTGGAAATTTTGATTACTTTATTCATGACGTGTTTTAAGTCAACATGTTTTAAGTCAACATAATTGTTGCCTGCCTTTTGGGTCATCCACAATTTCTAAGCTGCAAAATCTTGTTGATGATAATCGAGTGGAGTGAAAGAAGAGGAGGCTCCTTCAAAATTAGCCCTGGAGTTTCAGTGTATTTCAACTTGAAGGTCTGGAACTTGGTGCCAAATTTCAACAAGAGACAATATTCAAATTTTCTGATTATTCCGTTAACTGAAAAATGTCTGCGACAGATTTTTTAGAGCCTCCAACGACTTCCAGAACATCCTCAGTCCCTGAAACATTGACCACTCCCATCACTACGACAATATCCACAATTTGTACAAATAATCCCGTAAGTTTTTGAAAGCACTTTAGAAGTAATTTGATTTTCCAAAAGGTCGGCTCATTTGGTTTGTCGATTGTTAATTAAGAGTAGACATTTAATCTAGCTTTAGGTTTTGCTCTGATATTTGACTAAAATAGACCATTTTAGTGTGACGTCGCAGAAAAAATTATATCCAAACAAATTTTCCGTCTCATGTGGTTTCCCTCAAGAGACTGGGTCCAAATTTTCGGATACCAATTCATGCTACTAAAGGAACAATTTCCGCAGATTTTTGTGCACTTTAATTAGATTCAACATAACTTGCCACGAAAGTATCTTCAAACTGTAGAAAGAACATCCGACTGCCTTTCCCGTAGGTTGTAACCAAAAGTTCATTTTATGTGGGGTTTTTTTAAAAAAAAATTCTTAAACATTTTTCCAACTCATGAGAGATATTTGTACAAATTTTCGCTCCTTTAAGTAACTCAAGTGTTTTATGAAAATAAAACATTGCTCAGTCTGTGCAATACCGGGTGGCACGGCGGTATAAATTTTCATAACTCATTTTACTATGAAAATCTAAAATTAATGACAAAATCTATCTCAACGAATCTTTTGACAGTTCACTTTCATTTTTCAATCCAACCCTAATGACAATTTAAAACAGTTGCAGGGCCACGAAAGTGGCCCTGCAACCCTAAAATCATTTTGCAATGCATCCGAGATTATTTGTCAACGTTTCAAGAGCATCCAGGAATTCGGAATAAAAAATTTTCTAACTGATGAGAGATATTTGTACAAAGTTCTGCTCCTTTAAGTAACTCAAGTTTCTTATGAAAAGAAAACATTGCTCAATCTGTGCATTACCTGGTGGCACGGTGGTATGAATTTTCATACCTCATTTTACCATGAAAATCTAAAATTAATGACAAAATTCTATCTCAACGGATCTTTTGATAATTCACTTTCATTTCTCAATCCAACCCTTATGACAATTTAAAACAGTTGCAGGGCCACGAAAGTATAATCGACCCTAAAATCATTTTGCAATGCATCCGAGATCATTTGTCAACGTTTCAAGAGCGTCGAGGAATTCCGAGGGACGAAAACAATTTCATCGGTCTTGTATCCATCATAATTCAACAAGCTGGCCACGCAATGTACTCAGTTTTTGTGCTCTTCACGGCGTTGTTTCCAGTCATAACAATATTTCTTGCCATCCTCCATTTCTTCGTCGATCGTCTCGTTGATGTTATTGCCAGTAAATCAAAGGCTGACATGTACATCAAGTCTGGTATTCTATTCGCGCAACTATTTGTAGTTTATTTCATGACTCAGTTTGTCCTTTATAATATCTTTAGTCCAATTTTCACCTTGCTAATGAATATCCTCAGTAAAATGTTGTTGCTTAGCAATGGAAATGTCGGCAGTAGTGTGGCTATAAGAAGAACCGACTTGTTAGAATCATGAAGAAAAATAATTTTTTATTTTAGAAACGCTTTTTCTCTCTGTAGGGACAACTTTTGGTGCTTTTTTATGACTCTCAAGAGTCTCAAGACCACACAATAACTGTTCTAATAATTAGATTCTTGCTCATCACCAATTGAGGCTGTTGCAAACTTATTAATAGTTAATTATGGGGTAAAACCCTGTATAAATAACGATTAGCGCACTTAAAAAATCATGAAATCCACTCCAAAACTCATAAAATGCTTTCGAACGCGAGATCGTTATGGCGGCCTTTGCCGTCGATTACATTTGGTTTCTCTATCTTAATCAGCTCCATCCTCACGGGGTGTTGGCGCGACGACACACAAGAAGAGGAAGAAGCATACAATTGCCATAAGATTTAGGCGGCAACCAGTGGTTGAACTTCGCTGAAAAATTTAGGAGCCATCTTGACTGGCATCGTCCACTTTTAGGAGCCATCTGGGTTTTATTAGGGGCCAAACTGATTATTTCCCGAAAAAATAAGGTGAGCAGCTTGTGTCCATCTTAATTGAAGACTTCTTCGGTAAAAGGGGGTTTAAAACAGTGGGTATGCTAGTGCTCAAAAAACCTGATTTCAAAAGGTTAGTTCATGAGTAAGAAGTGTTGCATTGGGTTTTTTCAGTCATCTGAAGATTCAACTATAAGCTCTAATTGTTAGATAATTTAAAAAAAAATCCAGTTTTCCTCAGTAGCGTTTCACGCAATAGCAATTTGAAATCA
The DNA here is from genome assembly GCA_011764245.1 of Trialeurodes vaporariorum. Lineage (NCBI taxonomy): Eukaryota > Metazoa > Arthropoda > Insecta > Hemiptera > Aleyrodidae > Trialeurodes > Trialeurodes vaporariorum. The sequence continues at coordinate 16,491,714 of VMOF01000379.1, forward strand.
GGACTTTTTAGCACGAGCACACTCGCTGTTTTATACCCTTTTTTACGGAAGAAGTATTCAATTGTTACTTAAAAAGTCGGTAAATATTTTTCTTAACTTATTACAGATGCTTCTCACCTCTATTGGTGAACATGATTTTGATTTAGTACATAAAATAAAAGTGAAGCGGTAAGAAGCCAAGAAATTAAAGGATGGGTTTTAAATCGTAGAAAGAAAAAAATACAAAAACCTGAATGGAACAATGCAAATGTTATTTTCCTTAGTTCAAATCAGTGTAAAACTTACTTGATCCCTCAATATTTATTAGGCGACAACTTCGGCTCTTAGTTCAATTTTTTAGGCGCCAATGCCGAATTTTTAGGCGCATTTGGCGCATGGCGCCTGTGAAGTTCAACCACTGGCGGCAACGGCGGATTTTGTGATTTTTCAGTGCGCTAATCGTTATTTTTACAGGGTTTTACCCAATGCATAATCAACTATTAATAAGCCTGTAGCAAAAGTTTGCAACAGCTCCATTGAAGCTGTCTCCGGAAAAAAGGGTCATAAAAAGACAGGCGTGCTCATCTGAGTAAATTTGCTTGAGATCACCAGGCTTATTTCGTCGGAAGAGCTTACTTAATGTTTTATGGGCCCTTCTTCCATAGATTTAACTATGAAGAATTCTTGAGTGAACCATTTTTCTATTCTCCTTGCTGATAAAAGCTAGTTATGTTAGTTGCTGGTTTTTTGGGTCGAAAATGAAGGAGAGGTTACCATGATTCCCGGCTGCCCTTTGACAGATTTCAATCTGATCGACCCGAAGCTCCTAGTCAATGTTCTGAATTTTGTCTTTGTTCGTAGTTAACATGAAATAAAAAGAGTTTACTTTAATTATCAGAATGTTGGTCCCATTGGTTTCATAGACTATGTGAGCACGACTCAGAGTTACGATTATATAGTCACATGCCGCCGTTGAAACCAATGGGATTGTTTCCCATTATCTTGTATCGTCCAAAAAAGCAGGAGTCAGCCCGGAGGTAGATTTTCACCATGTTACAACGAGGCAGCTTGACCCTCGTCCACAAGTATTCTGCTCACAGACCCAACCAACGAAAACAATAGCGGCATTCAGCACATCGTTGCTGCTCTCCTTTTTTCAGGTATTTACTGACAACCGGCTCTGATTCTAGTATTTCGAACAAGATGAGACAAGATTGCGGGATTTGATGAATCCCATTGGTTTAAATGAAGTCACGTGACAGATTTGAAGTTGTTTTGAGTCGTTCATTTCAGAAAAATGACTCCTCCGTCCATTGATTGACTCCAAATCTGTCACGTGAAGCCGATTAAAGCGACGGGATTGGTCGATTCCCAAAATCTTGTCTCGTCTCATCCAAAAGAACAGAATCAGCCCCCAGAACTGGACTTATATTGCTCCTACCAAAGCGCACTAGTCAAGAAAACTAACAAGAATACAAGAAGTCCCATCATGCAGTTCTCCTTGGAAGCATATTTTTTAATGTCTCAAAATAAATACATTGTACATGTTTTGTACTTACACATCTATCTTTTCGATCACAAGTGAATAAGAAAAAAGGAGTAAAAAAGAAAGGGGAAAAAAAACGAAATTACATACAAAATAAATAACCTAGAACAAGATTTGATGATAGGAAAACTGTTATCAAGCAAAATCTCTTCAAATCCATAGATACCAGATTTGCTGAAAGTACAGCCAGATTTGACAGTAGATCTTTTGGAAGATCTTGGGATTTTCACATCAGATTCACGGGAAACTACCTTGAACATAAGCATAGATCTCCATTAATTAATTTTTTTTTTTTTTTTTTTTTTTTTTTTACCGAAATGTGTTCAGGTGTGTGGCTTGATCATACTTTGTCCTGATCCAACTTTAGAATCTAACAAGGGGACGGTACGACATGTCCGCGGCCAATCCAAAAAATTTTTACGAGAAAATGTGGCCTAGGTGATACCATTTGACGGCCCATAGTCCGTTTTTGCGAATGGACCCTTTTAAAAGTCGCAAATTAGCGCACGCGTATATACTCGTAAATTCGTCAATTTATTAAGGTGGCGCCGATAGCTCAAGCGGCTAAGGCGCCTGGTTGATAACTCGTAAATTTTGGGTTCGATTCACGGTCGCGCTGCTTATTTTTTGCACTCGGATATTTCACAGTTACTGCGTCTGCATGCTTCTCCCTGTAATATTACGTCCATATCACGGTAAATTATGTGTTTTTACCCGTAAAATTTTACGAAATGCATGCAAATGTTAACAAAATGCACAGATATGTGTACGTAAAAGGAATAAGGAAGAGATTACATCAAATATAAAGAGATGATTCAAAAAAAAAAGAAAAAAAAGAAGGATGGAATTTATTTCCATTTGAATCGATTGTTTTACATGCTGTCAAATCGTACACTTCGTTTTGAGCCTCGAGTGTTCATTTAATGTGGTTTTTTTTATTTTTTTTTATTTATTTATTGTATTCTATTTTATTTTTTAATTTTTTTTAAAATGTCAGAGCATTTTGTTAACATTTGCACGCATTTCGTAAAATACGTGTGAAAACATAATATAATTAACCGTGATATGTAAGTACATAATATTACAGGGAGAAGCATGTAGACGCAGTAACTGAGGAATATCCGAGTGCAAAAAGTAAGCATAGTGACCATGAATCGAACTCGGGATTTACGAGGTGCCAATCTGACGCCGTAGCCGCTTGAGCTACCGGCGGTATTTGAAAAAGATCGCGAAATTACGAGTATATAGGCGTGCGCTAATTTGCGACTTTTAAAAGGGCCCATTCGCAAAAACGGACTATGGGCCGTCAAATGGTATCACCTAGGCCACATTTTCCCGTAAACATTTTTTGGATTGGCCGCGGACATGTCGTACCGTCCCCTTGTAAGACGCGCTGACTAATGACATCACCGGGATATGTGTCCAGTCGATTTAATCTGAGTGCTGCTATAATCAGCAAGTCATCATTAATCAGTCTACAATCATTATTTTGACTACAATCAGTTGTAAGTTGATTGAGCTACTCAGGCATTCCTCATCGCCCAAACGATTCAGTTGACTCAAGGTCAAATCAAGTCAAGATGGCAGCTTTTCAATCCAGTATCCACACAAACTTACTCCCAAAAGACGCTGTAATACTGTCATGACTCAATCATAGCGGTCATACATAATCATAATAATAAATATCCTGATCTTGACAAAGATACAAAATTACAACCCATTTTTCTTGCCAATTTAAATTTTGCACCTTCTTCTCCCCCCCCCCCCCCCCCCCCCCCCCAATTAAACTAGTTCTTTAGATCTGATCAAAATTTCCCGCTAGTATCCTAAACGAATTAAGTTTCAAAACTTGTTAAACATGGTCTCAACACAAACATGAAAAAATCTTGGATGCAATTGATTTCCAAAAACACATTCTTTGAAATCTTCTATGGGTGAAAAGCGTGGTGATTTACAGAGATTTGAGCCAAAATCCAGCGATACAAAGAGGACAATCATAATCATGTAGAGCTCATTTCAGAAATGTAGGCATACCTAAACCATAATCTTTGGCGAATTTTCAACTTTAGCTCCTTCAAATCAAAACCGAAATTGCCTCCGACTTTAATCTTTGGCTTTTAAAATGTTCCTCATTGAAAAATGAACGCTCAATGTCATCTTCATTCATTTTTATCTAGTAATATCAGAAATAATGTTGACAAATTCCAAAGATTATCGGTCTAGGTGCGCCTACACTTCTGAAACTACCTCTGTCTATTTGTTCCATCCCACCCTTTATCTGCAAAAATATGCATTTTTCATTCTCTCTTGCGACTCAATTCACACATTAGTTTCCAATAAGATATAGTATGGCTGATGCAAAAAATCTTGAAAAATTAACAGAATTTGAAATTTCTAATTTAAATAAACAGAAAATCTGGTGACTTTTTCCTGAAATCTGAAGACTATGTGAATGAGGTCCACAGAAAAACTGTACAACATAGCTGATATTAGAGACAGTCACTTCTCAAATCCATGATGCAAGGCTTGCAAAATGCAGTTTTATTTAAAAAGACAGTGTAATAAAACTGTAATGAAAGTAGTCTAGTATTTATACACCACAATTAGCCTTCTAACAACCAATGCTAGTATAAAATATACCAAGGTCCCCTTTTACAAGTGGCATTTGAACATAAATATTAGAGGTCAAAGCCGACTCAAGAGGTTCGTGGGTTCAAAACCCTCAAATGTGAAAAAGAATGACCACAGTACATTACAAACATAGACTGGTATAATTTTCAAGAGGGAACATTTACTTTGACATAGTCTTATTTGCTTCATAAATAAACTATGAAGCTGTATTTGGGGCCCACATTTTTTATCTATCATTTTTTGGACAACATTTGTTGCAGCAGCTTAAAAGTACAAAATTAACATAATTTATGGAATCAACAGAAGAGCAACAGAAATTGATTTCTCCTGAACTACCATGATAATCTATAATATTTACACGCAATTTGAGAAATGACTGCCTCATATTTTTCTCTTTCAAGAAATTTAAGTAGTTGGAGCCATTAAAGTTTTGAGTTTGCATTTGAGCAAAAACATTTCACACGATCATAATTTTTTAAAGAAATTGGTCCGACAAATGGCACTCTTTTCATGAGAAATGTATCAACTTAAGTGGACTAGCTGGTGAAATTACAATAGAAAAATATGATGGTTATGGCTCGGATAAAAAATTCAGCAGTTATTAAAACTAAACTAAAATTATGGCTGTTAAATAAGACTGGCTTAAAAAAGGACACTGATAAGATTACATGGAGAAAATGCAAAATTTAGGGGCACAGAAATGAGTAAAATTTAAGAGTAAAAGTTCTGGGCTTCAATGACAAAAATGAAATAAATATATTGATGAATCCAGTGATGCGCTCAGTGCGATGCTTCAATCAAACTTTCACATTTTTTAAAAAGTATTTTTAACAATTCATTCATTTTTCCTCAAATTCAAGGATGTCTGATGGCCCATTAGCATATCTTTTTTTCAGGAAGCTTAAAAGCTTAAGAAATAGGGTCAGGTACTAGATAATCATCTTACAAATGTCTCGGCAAAATAACTCGTCCAGATCTTTGAAAAGAAGGCTGAAAGCACAAAAAAAAGGAATGTTGCATTTTAATACAGCCATCAATTTGTGATTAACCGATTTTTAGGACTTTCAGCCGTGTTTTCAAAGTTGTGAAGGTTGTGGACAAGCTATTCAGCAGATATAATTTTAGGATGATTGTCTATTATCTGGATATCACTGGATTAATCAAAATTTCTAGAAATATTTATGAGACTTTCAAAAGACATTGATGAGCGTTTTACAAGAAATCAATGAATTAAATTAAATTAAAGAAGGAAAAAGTTACACACGATAACAATGAACAATAACTACCAATAATCCGATACCTCAAACAATTCTAACGAAATGAAAAAAAAAACGAATTTTCTAACAACAAAATACACTTTCTAGTTTCCTTAATATTGTTGGAAGGGAAAATCCAAGGCTGATTAAGTGGTTGAACTAGTCTCCCTTAGAATGGTGGTCCAAATAGTTGAAAATGGGATGACTGGGCTGTTAGCTAAAACAAGGTCCCCACTGAACCTCAGGTGTGCTGGCAGATCCAAACTTTGTCTTTCTTTTTCTCAGCCCATTTAAGCGCATGGTTTAGATTAGATGGATAGATTACAGGCAGTTAAGTGAATTTCGCCCCTGACTTTGTCTCTTTCTAACACATGCTTTCAAACAGAGTTGGGCAACCGAATAATCAGAAATAATGAAATGACTCCGGCAACACTGAAAACTGGGTTTGCTACCTGAGTTGAGGAAAGGGAAACACACGGAAGGTATAGGTCAATTGTAAAATTATTCGTCGAATAATTCGGATTGACTCGGCGTTGCCGGACACACCGAATAATTTCAGAATAATTTTTTGCCCAACTCTGCTTTCAAACAGCTGAAGAAAGAGAAACACAAATTCCTGGATTCGTCTATGCTCATGTTTTTTTTACTCTACCAATTTCTTGAATAGATCATGGCTGAGGTTTTAAGGGCTCTTTCACAATACATATTTACCTCAATGGAGCTTTGGCAAACTTTAGCTACAGGCTTATTAACCCTTTCATACCTGAAATTATTTTTGTTCAGAAACGGATTTTTGACCAACATGGTTGATCTTAGCGCTGTCTCCTCATCTAAAGTGATGTGCATATTGTATTTTTCTGTTTTCCATAAGATTACATGTTATTTAAATGTCCATTGGAATGGGACTCCAGGTTTGAAAGGGTTAATAGTTGATAATGGGGTAAAACCCTATAAAAATGACGATTAGTGCACACAAAAATCACGAAATCCACTCCCAAACTCATAAAAAAATGCTTTCGAACACAAGACCGCTATGGCAATGATTACCGCCTAAATCTTATGGCAATTGTAAGCATCTTCTTCTTCTTGTGTGATATTACGAGAATACTTCGTGAAGATGGAGCTGATTGTGATAGGGAAACCCAATGTAAAAAACGGTAAGAACCGCCATTACTGTCTTGCATTTGAGAGCATTTTTAGAGTTTGAATGTGGATTTCGTAATGTTTTAGTGCGCTTACCATCTAATTTACAGGGTTTTACCTCGTAATCAACCATTAATAAGCCGATAGCAAAAGTCCGCAACAGCTTCATTATTGAAGTTTCCAAGCATAAAACAAGTTTTATTCAAGAATGCTTTTCTGAGAAATCAACTTTACAAGTAATGAATGAAATGAAAGAATGAATCCTGTACAGTGTTTTGTGATAACAATTCAGAGCAGCTGAGACACTTCATTGTAAAAGGGGTTCATTTGTCTAGCCGAAAATAATTTCTGTTCCAAATTTCAGCTCTGTATTTTAAAAACTCAGCAATTGGGTGGAGTTTTCGTGGACGGAGATCGTCACACATCAGATAACAAAGACAGTCGCAACGATTTCAAAGTTTTCTTGTTTATTGGTTTGTTTGTTTTTAAATTGGCCTCTCACTACCCAGTGAATCAAAATACACTCAAGAGAGAAATTAATAAACAAGAAAAGACCACTCAGCAAACATTCTAACAACTCTTCCTTGAGGGACTCAAATATGCAAGTTCAAATATGAAAAAAATTCAGTAGATTTAGATTTTTTTTTTTTTTTTTTTTTTTTTTTTTTTTTTTTTTTAAAGCAATTAAAAGATTTCAGGATAAAGTTACTTGAAACATTTCAATCGCATTACTGTTGTAATAAATTTTTCATAGCTTAAATAATGTTATAAACGATTGGACTTGAAATCAAAAGCAAATTTCAAAGATGTAACTTGATTATTTTTTCTTGATAGAGATCATTATTTACTCAAAGAGCTTGCTAGTTGCAGGTTGAAATTTACTTACGAAGAGTTTCGCCCTCCAAAGAATTCTCAATTCTAAGAAATGGGTCTGTTGCAAACTTTTGCTACAACGATTAAGAGTGTTTAATCTATTGTAAAATTGCCTGAAAAGTCCATTGGTGGCATCAGAAAGTCATTAACTGCATTAATAAACTCACAAGAGGCATTTAGTGAAATCCAAGACGGCGGATAAATATCGAACAATGTGTATGCATGCACCCGTGAAAATCCAAGGATAGCCAACCTCACAATATCGATCCCAATCAATCACAACATAAACAAACACATAACATCTACCTCCAGTGAGGTTGTCAAAGTTGGCCATCCTTGGATGTTCACGGTGCATGCATACAGATTGCTCGATATTTATCCGTCATCTTGGATTTTATTAAACGCCTCTTGAGAGTTTATTATTGCAGCTTAGGACTTTCTGATGCCACCAATGGGCTTTTCAGGCGATTTTACATTAGATTAAACACTCTTAATTGTTGTAGCAAAAGTTTTCAACAGACCCATTAAACAACTCACATGATCCATTGTTCAATACCTAATTCATGGGGGCCGACATTATTTAAGCCCAGAACATCCTATGAACATTCATTCAACAAAAAGTAAGCAGAAGGAGCATCATTTTTTTGTCCCATTAACTAATTTACGTACAACCGATTTGACACGACAATGAGATTACAAAGAGAAATAAATAAAACTAAATACGAGTCAATTAACTACAAATTTTGAGGTTTAGATACTTTACAAGGGCCATTATTTGCTAAGTTTGCACATTGTGTACTCCAATTCTCTGATAAAATAAAAAGAAATCTGCTGAAGATACACTTGAAGGCTCGCACAGTGAGAAAATGAGATAAAGTACTATGAGACACTGATCGATGCAATTTGATGACAGAAAAATTTACGACCAAAATAAGATCGGTAGACCTGAAAATTCAAGTGTTTTCAAGTTTTCTCATCAGCTAGTGTTGCAACAGCAAACGCCTTCAATTCTTGAAACATGCAATTTTCAATGCACAAATGCATTCCTAACTGCCAGTGTTGCCAGATGGAGGGTAAAAAGCTGTATCGTCCCCATTTAAATCAATGTAAATCGTACGGCTTTTTCACCCCAATCTGGCAACTCTGCGAACTGCATACCCTATGAATTGAAGGAGTCTGTATTAAATGACAGCTGACAGCTACACAGGAGAAAGTAGGAGCGGAAAATGCGAAATATTCATGAATTTTTTTTAAAAAAAAAAAAAAAACATGACAACAGGATCTCAAATAGGACTTATGAACTGAAATTCTCACTGAAGTTCTATGGTCCAGATTTTATAAATAGTCAAGTATTTTTTATATTTTGGTCACCAACCAACCTGGTGGTGAGATTTTTAACTCAACCCTTAGGAATCATCTCAGATCACTTCTACACCAAGACTCCGAGCTGTAGCCCTGGTTCAAATAGAATTTTGAATCCCTCTCGGCAGAAAACCACAAAAAAAGCTTTTAGGCCAGTTATTTATCGTTCCAGAACTGAAAAACCTTCGAAGATTACTGTTTGAATTATTGAAATGAAAGCTCATTTTAGGAGTTGACCCGGCTTAGAGCTCTGATTGAAATATTTCAAACTGTAATTTAAGAAACCAATGCCAGACTGCACCAGAACATTTAAAATCAGTTTTGGAGCAGGAAATGACTGAACGTTGTGCTTACTTTGCTTTTCTGCCAAGAGAGACCCAAAATTCAATTTGAACCATGGCTCATTTGAGTCCATGTCTAATGTTTCCTTAACTTACATTTTTAAATCAAAAGACGGTCTATTCTTCTGATTCCATAAGAGTTTGTGAAAATAGTACGAGCGATTTTTCTAATAATTTTCAAATTACTTTACAGATATTGGAATACTGAACACAGGAGCCATCTAATGACTTTAAATATGCTTTAGAAATATTTGAATTCCATAAATATAAGAACCATTTGAGAATGCATTCTTTTCCATGGAACCGATGTAACTTTATCACTTTTGTTTACTTAAAAGACACAATTTTGGCAAACTAAAGAACAAATAAATAAACATAAAATGCTAAATATTTAGTACACTGTCCTACAAAATTTGACTTTTTTTTTCTTTTTGCCCGTCAACCAAAATGGGTGAGCTTTATTACATTTCTTATTGTCTGCTTGATATAGGGATTTTGATGCATACATGGAACATAAAGCAGCTAGGAATTCACCTTTCAGTCAATTTCCCCATTTAATCACATGCATCAGAAAAGGATGGACAGAGGTGCTATAAAGTGACTTAAGCCCCTACATCTGTCCTTTTCTAACACATGTGATCATATGGGCGAAGAGAGAGGAAGGCAAATTCCTGGCTACAACTATGCGTGTTTTATTACAACACTTAAGAGTGCAATTCAGAATATTGACAAAAAGCCACCTCCGCCTGACTAGAAAAATACTCCAGTTAAAATGAGGCAGGTGGAAAAAATTTCAATTCAGAGACGATTACAGCGAACCGACAAATCTTGAGAAATCTTCAGTCTTCCTTGAGGTAAGTACTAAGCAGCTGACTAGCTACCTTAGAATTTTTCCTTTGACTTTGCTACTTTTGAGTAAACACTAGAACATTTTTAAAGCGTTTCTAAATCTCACTTGAAGCTCCCATGAAACCTAATTGAGAATTTTCAGGCTTTTGGATTCAATCTGTTTTCTTTTGAATTGAACATTGAATCTTGAGACCTTTTCAAGTTTAAGTCAAGTCCAAAAGGTTTAAAGTAAAGTTTCTAAATAGCGCTCTTACAGTGCACAGTTCTCAAGTAAGTGTCAAGGAAGGTTCAAGTAAGATTCAGGCACAGCAATTCAGAGATGCTTTGAAAAACGGTCAAGTGCCAATTAAAGGCAATTTTCAAAAAGAAATTCTAGGGTGGCTCGTTGACTACCTTGTACTAATTAACTTTAAGCTGACTCAAGATTTATCAAGATTTGTCAATTTATCATAACAGTCACTGGATTGCAATTTTTTCCACCTGCTTGTCAAGTCAAGTCAAGTTAAGTGGCTTTTTGATAACATTTCTGAGAGACACCCAAAGATTTTGAAAACTCTTGAGCCAAAAATCAAGATCCTTCGAAATTATTGAGGAGTCACGGTAGAAGTTCTTATGAACTGATTGCCAAGGGAGAAAACATAGGAAGGACAGTAATTCATCGCCTTTCGAAATTGAGGCCGTTTCCGGAAGAAGAGACAATAAAACAATAGGTGTGCTCCTTGGCTAAAAACCTCCATTTGCTCACAATACACAATTCTTGGGAAGAGCACACCGATTGTTTTATGAGCCTTTCTTTCCAAGACAGCTTCAATTGTGCAGTTTTGTGTTAAGCGTACAAATGTAAAAGAACTAAGACAAAATCTGAAAAGGAGAGGAAGGTATGAAACAAAGAATGTACACTTTCCAAGCACCTTACATTATTATTAAAAGAGAATTTCTTTAAAAGGACACAGTTCATCTTTTAATAAACTTTCTTCCAGAAATTGCCTCAATGCAATTTCATTATAGCGATATTTTAGAAAAGATGAAAAATAATTAACCGTTACTATAGAAGTCAACAAACGCCTTAACTAAAAAATACTCCACGGTCTTGACAAAACATGAAATGTATTTTTTTTTTTTTTGAATTGCACATTCTTTTGATGACATGAAAATACAAAAGAACCATCATTTAAGTATACACCTGCAAAGTGCGGAAGGTTTCAACTTTACAAAAACTAATTAGGAGTTCTTACTGCCTCACTGATCTTTCACATAAAATTTTTCCAAATCTGAGGATCATAGAAAAATTCTGACCGTACTAAAAATTTTTAGAGAGAAAAAAAAAGCAAGTAAAAAAATGGAATAAGAAACATCCGTTTTGGGTTTGGGGCAGAGAGCCTGATTGACCAGCGTTATGATAGTTACTAGAACTTAAAAGAGATAATTACAGTAATGACTTAATAAGAGGTAAAAATTTTCAACAAGTAAAAAAAGTTTTTAAAAACATCTTCATAACAAATAAATTTTTGCTGAATTTGTGAATTCAATTTTCCAATGATTATTCTTCGGACGAAATTTTCTCAAAGAAAATCTGCAAAAACAAAAAAGTTTATAAGTGCGAGAAAGACAAAAAGGAAAGCAATAAGCCTGAACATCATTTAGGGTTTTGATAAAGATTCTCTAAATTGTCTAACATGTTTTGTACAGAAGATAAACAAATTTCTCAAAAGTTTGAAGTACAGTGAAAACTCTTTGTGTGGAACTACGTCAACGTTCCCGCAATGATTTAAATTCCACTCATCTAAAATTCCACACAGGAAAGATCAGTGTCAAAGTTTCCGTAAAAATATGGAAGATTCCCAAATGACAAGCTTTCTCCAAGAATAATGAATCTTTCAAGGAGAATTTGTCAAACATAATCTTGGAAGAAAATAAACATGCTTCCTGAGTCGAATTTAAATCCCAAACTGCGTTTAAAAGTTGACAAGGTATATGTGACGTGAAAATTTTCAGGAGTGCAAAAATAAGATACTGAGGCCAAAAGTATACGTTTTTCTGTTTTGATGCCGAACGCTCTCTAGTAGCCTTAAAAGAAACTACCCAAAGTTTTATTTTATAATTTTGCCAGTAAAGGCTGTAAAAATCCATTTTTGTGGAGGGTTTTTCTGCTGACCTTACTGACATTCCCAAACTGTAGCTGTATTTTTCTCAAAAATCACATTAGTTCAATTCAAAACATCAGAACGCCTCCAAACACTTGAGAAAATAATTAGATGAAACAAAAAATCCATTTTTTTGGAGGGTTTTTCTGCTGACCTTACTGACATTCCCAAACTGTAGCTGTATTTTCCTCAAAAATCACATTAGTTCAATTCAAAACATCAGAACGCCTCCAAACACTTGAGAAAATAAGTAGATGAAACAAATGAAAACTCACCTCACTACACTGACAGCGATACAAAACTGTTGTATTGTGTGATATTTCGTTTTAATATGTCTGCACATGGCCCCAGAACTCTTTCAAACCTGAAAAGCAAAATATTTTACATTAATAAAAAAGAAGAACAAAAAAAAGATGGAGAGCTTGGAAAATTTTTCGGCTACGAATCGCAGCAAAATTTTAAAAATGGTTGTTTCATGTTCTAACCCTCACATAGGTACCGATCTTGACCCCCTGGTTTCACAAAATGCAATGGGAAATAATGCAAAATCAGCCTTTCTCAAACTTACAAGTAAAACTACCGGTAATTGCACAAAATAACAGCATAAATTTGTAATATCTGTGTAAATTTATGTAAATGGTGCAGTTATATGTAAAACTCTGAAATTTTGTGTTTTAAAAACAGAAAATGAAAGTACTATAAGAGCTAGGAACAAAGGTGCCTTAATACTTTTGAATTTTTGATAAGATTCTTCACACAACAGAAAATACTGGTGAAACAGAAACAGAAAAATAGTAAAAAATAGTAACAATAAAATGAACTTGTTGGAAGAAAAAGTAAATACCAACCTTGCTCGATCAAGTTTAACACACTTTAATGGTCCCTGAGCAACAACTGTGGCGGCTCTTGGTCTGTCTAATAGTAAAGCAATTTCACCTGAAATTGACAAAAAGGAGGGAAGCACACATTAGCAACTGAGACATTAACATTATGAGTTAAAAGAATAAGATATGATGATAACACCAAGATGCAATGCATTGTGGTTTGAAGAGCTAATTACTAATGGCCAATGGGGCTCTTGCAAAATTTTGCTGTGAGCATATGAATAGTCCAAAGAATGTAGAAATGATGTAGAAACCAGCGAAAATCACAAAAACCACACCGAGAAAGTCTAAAAGTTAGTAATAAACTCACATAACTGCTGTGAAGGTAAGTTTGTAATAGCGGCTCAACATAGGTATCATGGGAGATTCCTATCTATTGTGTCACGTTCTACACGGAAACACAGAGATGTGTCTCAATTTAGATAGGAATCTCCCGCATGTAATCTGCGTCTCTCCGCCATTAAGTCAAATTCTGAGAGAGAATTTTGTGATTTTTCAGTGTACGCATTGTCATTATTACAGGTTTTTATACAAGAATCATCTCATCAATCTCCTATATAGTCGGGCCAATATAAGTTGACACCTGAAGCAGAGAGAAAATGATCAATAAAAATTGAGAAATGCAACAATGGACTGAATGCGGAGCCCCTTGTCAAGACGGAGCACGCCGCTTGACAAGGGTCAGCTCCACGCTGCGTTGCCACATAGTGCAAACCTGCCTGATTCTTCAGGTGTCAACTTGTATTGGCCCGACTATAGCAGAAGTTTGCAAGAGCCCTATTACTAATTAAATTCTAATGAATTTCAGGTGCTTACTAACCATCCTCAGAGCAGTGAAGAAGATAAAGAAACTAGCAACAGTCAGACAAAAAGTATTCATACATTTCATCAAAGTTAGTAATAAATTACATTGAAAGCAAAACATTCGGAATGAAGCAAGAAAACTGATGAATTTCTTTGCTCTACAATTTCGACAAAAAGTGACACGTTCTATCAAAACTGACCTTACTATCATAGACCAAAATTTTCAGGAGAGCAAAAATAAGATGCTGGGACCAAATAATGTTACGTCCTTACAGTCTCGCACACATGATAATTGGTGAGCACTTACGGGGGGTATAAACCACACGTAATTACACTTAAGTACGCAATACCCTACGTCGTTCAGAGGACCATCAAGCCGTAACATAATTTGGTCCCTGGGGTCAAAATTATGGGTTTTCATGTTTGGATCTCCGTAATAGTATCTACATGGAGTTTTGGTTCATAATTCAGCCAATAAAGGCTGTAAAAATTCATGTGAATTGAAACATTTCATCATTGATTTTTGACTTTCCAAAACTTTAACTCTGTTTTTTTCAAAAATCACATTAATTCTATTTAAAACTTCAAAACGCCTCCATGCTATCAATTTTTTAAATTTTTGCGCGTTTTTGGTCTAGTACTGTTCTCATAATCTTTTCTATGTAGTGATACTATGACCTTCAAAAGAAACGCGAGTCAACATTTTTACTCTTTTAAATCTTGGCAATCTTTAAACAATTTTGAGATTTTCGAGTGTTTCAGGACTAATCAGGACGCCCCTTTCAAAGTACATCATGAAAAATCAAAAGTTTCATTGAAAAAAAAGGAAAAATTTAACAATAAGATCTACGACCAGGGTACTTTCTTTGGAGAGTCACAGTACCAAAATCTCAATTTTTGTTTGGGTGAAGATAAGGTCAGTTTTGTCAGAACCCGTCACAAATTGTAATTTGTAATTTTTTGATCCTTGATGGTTTCTAGTTTTCTTCCGAGGCTCTGAAGATGGGTAAGAAGCACCCAGAAATCAGAGGCTTGTACAGCCATAGGTGAAAATAATGTAAAACAACTCCTAAGATTTGAGCTTAGGTTTTGATTCTTGATGGTTTCTAGTTTTTTTCCGAGGCTCTGAAGATGGGTAACGAGCACCCAGAAATCAGAGGCTTGTACAGCCACAAGTAAAAAAAATGTAAAACGACTCCTTAGATTTGAGCTTAGGTTTTGAATTTTTAGCCATCAAAAGGGTCAACCCGAAAACGGGCTGCAGCCCAAATACCTAAACTTAAACGCTCGAGAGCTAGGGAAAAAGCAAAAACACGGACTCGAGTTTTTACGCAAGGAGCAGAAAGGAAGCAGAAACACAAGAGTTTTTGGGAAGGCCAGAGGTGAAAATAATTTTAAAAGTGA
This sequence comes from Trialeurodes vaporariorum, assembly GCA_011764245.1. Lineage (NCBI taxonomy): Eukaryota > Metazoa > Arthropoda > Insecta > Hemiptera > Aleyrodidae > Trialeurodes > Trialeurodes vaporariorum. Next base: position 16,506,930 of record VMOF01000379.1, read on the forward strand.
ATAATTAGATTTTTGAGCTTAGGTTTTGATTCTTGATGGTTTCTCGTATTCTTCCGAGGCTCTGAAGATGGGTAACAAGCACCCAGAAAACAGAGACTTGTACAGCCATAGATAAAAATAATGTAAAACGACTCCTTAGATTTGAGCTTAGGTAGAATTTTTAGCATCATTGTCAAACGATCGGGACTGCAGCCAGCTCCTACACTTTAACGCTCGAGAGCTAGAAGGAAGAAAAAACACAACTCGAGTTTTTGGCAAGGTACGCAGAGGTTTACAGAGAGAGATGAGATAAATTATTCACTTACCAAAATAATCTGATGGACCTAAACGGCCGACTTCGACAGGTGGTTCTCCTTCGGCTCGAAACTGTAGAACTAACGCTGTTCCTTCTACGATTATGTAAAAGTCATCGCCGGGCTCTCCTTGTTTGACTATTGTTTCATTGTTTGCAAAAAATACTAGTTCTAGAGCATCAGCTACGGTTAAGCGTTCCCATTTGTCCAGACTCTCTGATTAAAAAGCGAAAATTAAATAGAATTATTAAATGAGGTACAAAAAACAAAACTGAACCATTTATGGCAAAGAGATAAAAAAAGTGACTCGTTCTAACTTGTAATTTCAAAAAAGGTTCTTGGCCCCGAAATTGATCAAAATTTAAATTGGTTTAAAAGTTTGAGTAAAATGGCTCTATTCACTCTTAAAGGCATACATTTTCAGGTTTGAGATGTGTTAACGGGTTATTGGATCTTTAATGGCGTATTTTACCACTTCAAAGTAGTACTATTTCAAGTTTTTCACAGAAAAAGCTCTGTTTTGCATAAAATTATTGAATGTTTAGATGTGAGCCAGACATAGTTCAGTTGTTTCCTTTAGATATGTTATCAGGCTACTAAAAATGGATAGTATACTTGAAAATAGTTACTGAACTACGTCCGGCTTGTACTGAAATATAAACTTTTCTAATTTCCTAAAAATGGAGAACTTGAAAGAATACTGCATTGATATGAATGGAATTTGTTTAAGTTTTTGGTTTTCATGAAATCAGAAAATTTAATATAATAAATATTATATAACATAATATCTTTACATAGAATAATCTGACAAGCCCTATTTTTTCGAGTTTTGAGTCGACTTTTTAAAAAAATGTTCAAAAATGTGTTTCCACACTCTACGGACGTTGCTATTTATGTTACAACGCTGTAACTTGGCATGATAATAGATTTTAATGTGATTAGGAGCCCGAAATTTTCAGAATTTTGATATCTTGATTTGTAATCGAGTTATTGCGAATTTGCGTACCGCGGCAATCGCAGCGGGGGTGGGGTGAATCGCAGAGCGTCTGGGAGATTGTGACCGAGACGAAAAAGGTTCATCCGTCCATGGGGGGTCCGGGTGGAGTGGATTCGGAGCGTGTGGAAGGTTGAGATGACACAAAGAGGGCTCACCTGTCAGAAAACCTTCTTTTTACTCCCGTCAATAAATCTGTCAATACGCTGCGGACAATCCTGCACCCACCCCCTATTTCTCTGCGTTGTCAGGTAGGGCAAGGTGAAGAATACTTTTAAACCTGTCTACATTTTTAAGGATTTCACATTCAACCTGGCAGCCGTTCATTTTGTGTTTTTGTTGTAGTTGTGTTGTTTTTTTTTTTTTTTTTTTTTTTTTTTTAAACTAGAGGGCTTCGTCCACTGGCTGCTCCGCAGTCCACCCCTCAACAGAGAGGTGCCCCGCGCCGTCTTCGTCGTTACAGGTTTTAATATTGCTTCAAATTACCATTCAAAAGAGAATCTATCTGCATTTAAACTCGCGGGTCAACCTTTAACGACGAAGACGGCACGTAGTCACCTTTCAGGGTGGCGCGGAGCGCCACTCTATTGGGGGGTGGATGGTGGGCCGCAGGAGCGGCTAGGGGGCAAAGCCCTCTATTTTATTATAATATTTTATTATATTAGATAATATAATAAAAATATTTAAGTGCGAGCCGGACATAGCTGTGATTTTTAAGTATGTTATCCATTTTTAGTCGCCTAATACATATCTAAAGGAGAAAACCAAACCACTTCCCGCTCACATCTAAATATTCAATCTGCAAGATCTTGGCAAGATCTGATAAGTTTATAAGAGGTATTCAAACCCAGGTTGAGCCAATGTTCAATCTGATTTTGAAGGATCCCTTAAATAAGACTTTAGGTACCTAATCCATCCTATTTTTTTTTGAAAAATAAAATTACCCAGAATGGAGACTCTTGATAAAAATCCTTCATAAACTTTTCTTTTCCGAATAGTTGAGCCCATAAGAATGCGCCGATATGAATCTCGATCAATACCCCAAAGTTTTACATCTGTTTTCGCTTTGATTGTTGCGGCACGCGGCGTTCCATAGATAAGAGCCAGCTCACCGAAACTACCACCTTCACCGATCGTTGTTGTCAAATCAGAATTGACATAAACCTGAAACAAAATGAATGGATGAAACAATGGACCTAAGCACAAAATCAACAGCCCTGCAGTTCGAAAATTCCATTAAAGAATATTATTCTATTATTTTCTATTTATATGTAGTGGAATGATTCTTTAAGGAGTGAGCAGAGCTACTTGTAAATTGTAAAATCTCTCCCTCAGTCATTGTTTTAGTAAATGTTGCGTCCCTGTCCGTGACACTAATTTTTGAGACTTTAAACTTTGTAATAACTTCAACCTAAGCTGAAAAACTATTAATGGTTAACTATGGAGGGTATTTAGAACCATTTCACTGCAAAAACCTGAGAAAATATTCATAGAACATCAGATTTATTGCTGAAAAACAGGCTGTGACCGACAAAACTCATATTTTCCATTTGTCTTTCACTCTATTTTCCCTTTGCAACCAACTTGAAAGTTTACTACGTGATACTTGAAATTTTGAGGAAGACAACTGCCCATAATATTGGACTTAATATTTTTTTAATAATTTAGGTTCGACCATAAATATTTTCTGCAAAATTAATACAGAAAAATGTCCTGTTGGGGAATCTTCCTTTTCAAATGATGACAGTTCTGCAGACTGAAACACAGCTGAAGGACTCTCCACGTTTCTTAGGTGGTTAGACCACGGCCAAGGAGTACTTTACAGAAATAGATACCACGGATCATTCTGAGAAGAAGTTCTCTCAGGCTCAAAAATTTCCCGTGTCAAATTTAGCCATCTTTAAAAGTTAGAGAGTTGGATCAGATCACTTTGTGAACTTATTTTTGGGTATACTGACTTGAGTCATGCCTGTTTGAACTGTACCTATAGTGAGCAAGCTCACTGAATACCAGTAGAGTTGCCCGGTCTCTATCTTCCTGCTGCTTCCGGTTTCACTCCGAATGGAGATAACAGAGAAAGCGGCAAAAGATTGGCCAAATAATCATTCACTTAGACTATACAAACTTACAATTTGATACAGTAAGCCAAAAATCGAGTTCAAAAAGTGCTCTGATCCAACTTTTGAACTTTCGCAAACTAGGCAAAAATATTTTTTGAGCTCAAGCCATCTTTTGCTCAAATGGTCTCTGGTTTTGATTTGACCAAAAAAGTACATCTTAACCGAGATTTAACCACCATAAGAAACATGCAGGGTCTTTCTAAACAATTATTTAATTTAATTTGATGATTAAATTACACCACAGGGCAGATGCAAACTCTTTCAAAACAAAGATAATGCCTCCGTCATGAATTTAACATTGAAAGCGACAAGTTTAAAAAAATCGATAAAAATACAAGGAGCCAGTCAATAAATTCTCGGAATAGAATTTCAAAAAATCGAAATATTCTTTTGACAGCTGAAGATGCTTTGATACCCCTTAGTAGCAGAAGACATATATTAAACTGACATAGAAATCTCACTAACATCTTGAGAAAACTTTTAAAAATTTAAATTCTCCTCATTAAGAAAATTTATTCCGATGGTTTTGATGATCAAATGTGAATCAAATAGGTTACATTAGTGTAATTTAACCACAGAACAACCACCTGACTATCAGATACACTAATAACTATGTGTAGCAAAAATTTGTTCGAAGGATAAATTTTACAGTTTTGAAAAAATCCGTCAGTCAATTCCAAACTAATGGAAGTCACGACATAAATGCCACAGACTTGGCCAAATGATAACTGGGTGCCATGACTACTAAAAGGTGTTAGAACAATGTAGATTCATCAAAGTGATTTTTTAGATCCATGGCTACGAAAATTTGTTAGAACAATGTCGATTCATTAAAGTGATTTTTTGATCCATGGCTACTAAAAGGTGTTAGAACAATGTGGATTCATTAAATTGCTTTTTTGATCCTTCCTCCAGTTACATTCCCAAAACTTTTCAACTGAGCCTCGTAGAAGTTGAAGTGAATGAAATCTTAGAAAATATAGAGCTAAAAGCAGCATGCAAAACTTTGAAATTGAAATCTGATAAATTCAATGATGATCTATTTGCTTTGCACCAGCTAAAAGAGAAATGGAAAATCCCAGAAAGCGAAAGTGTGTACAAGAGGATGTGCTTAGTGGCGCGGGGGGAGCTAAGCAGCTAAAAAGTAAGGACAGTGTTAAGCTTGATTTTGAGTTGAAGCAAGCAAAAAATGAAAATTTATCTTAGCTGTTTAAAAGCGGAAAACTTTTGAATCAGACAGAATCTTGAACGGGTTACCTTTTGAAGATTACAGTCAATCAATTAAATTAAGTATGTAAGTCGACTCCTTACATTTGCTTAAGGTAGGCAACCTGCGATACTTATCTCAATGAATTTAAGCATTGCAGGTGGCCAACCTGACAGAAAATCTACGGAGTCAACAGAGACTATTTAATTTGCAGATTGTACAGGCAAGGGGAAAAAAATGTCAGAGGACTCCTAAGATTTTGCTTCAGGTAGGCAATCCGCGATACTCATCTCGATGGATTTAAGCATTGCAGGTGGCCAACCTGACCGAAAATCTATAGTGTTGATAGACATTAATTCGCCGACAGTACAGTCAAGGAAAAAAAGAATGTTAGACGACTCCTTACATTTTGGCTTAAGTAGGCCACCCGCAATGCTTAAATCCATCGCGATAGGTATTGCTGGTTATCTATCTTCAGGGGGCATCTGACATTCTTTTTGTCCCCCACTGCACTAAAAGTTTTGGCAGTCAAGAAGTCAAGATAATTACTATGACTTTCAAAAGAAAGTAGGTACCCTGGTCGAAATTTTTACTCTCTTAAATCTGGGCAATCTCTAAATAATTTTGCGGTTAAGTGTTTGAGGACTAATCAAAGCACCTCTTTAAGAGTACGAGGAATTTATCCCCCCCTCTCCCCCCCCCTCTCCCCCCCCCTCTCTCTCTCTCTCTCTCTCTCTCTCTCTCTCTCCCCCCCCCCTCTCTCTCTCTCTCTCTCTCTCTCTCTCTCTCTCTCTCTCTCTCTCTCTCTCTCTCTCTCTCTCTCTCTCTCTCTCTCTCTCTCTCTCTCTCTCTCTCTCTCTCTCTCTCTCTCTCTCTCTCTCTCTCTCTCTCTCTCTCTCTCTCTCTCTCTCTCTCTCTCTCTCTCTCTCTCTCTCTCTCTCTCTCTCTCTCTATCTCTGTAAGAATTTTGACAAAGGCACTTTCTTTCGAAAGTCATAGTACCCAAGAGGCGAATCCTCGAATAATCAAATCAATCTGCTGCATTCCGTGTGTACTGTGTATTCTTGAATTTCAAAACTTTTGCGTTTGCTAGCAGGTACAAAAACACTATTGTATTTCCAATTTTTTAAAAGGCTAAACTTTACAAGCAAACAAAAAGCTCAAGAGTAAATAAAAAATTGACTTACACTTACCTCTACTTCTCCTTGATCAATGACATAAAAGTTATCTCCTTCATCGCCTTGCTGAATGATCATTTCTCCTGAGACGAAGTTAACTGGAAACATGGCATCAAAAATGTCCGACCTTTCGTTTTCATCTAAATGTGAAAAAAGTACATTCTTTGCTATCGCTTTAGATAGGGCAGCCATAGTTTTGTAATCCTTGGGCACCACCTATGACAAAAATTTAAAATTATTAGCTCAAAAGAGGTATGAAGCTTGCATGAATGCTGATACCGTGTCATTGAAAAACCGCGTTGTCAAAACTTAAACGTATATTTTAAGGCTCAAACTTAATCAGATTGGATATTTCAGATAAAATTAATACACTGATTTGGTTTCTAAGGATCTGACGAAAAATTCCCTTACGAAACTAGCGCACAGTCTAAATTCCCTGATAATTCCATATTTTCTCGGATGGAATCAAATAAGCACTCAGAAAATTCTAAGTTTTCCAGACATTCCCTGATTCTCAACACCCTGGCTTGATTCATCAAGACAATAATTTGGTTTAACCACAAAATGTCACTCATCGCCACAGTCTACACTCGTCATGAATAAGTCACGGAGAAAATAAATTATTGTTATTAAGAAAGGAAAATTAAAGAAATCAATAGAACCGATTCTTCAATCATAATATACTTTGTTTATCTGAGAGTGGGAGGGGGGGGGTTGTGTGCACATAAATATTATGAGCTAAAATACCTATCTAAAGATCCGGAAGAAAGTCATCATTCTTACTCGCGCACCTAAATCACCGGCTAACAGTGAAATCATAGTGCCTTCAATCAGTAGAATATGCAATACCAGTTCTTTCAAGTAGGAATGTGTACATACCTACTCAATAAGCTCAGGTCACACACTTCTTGCGAGTTCCATAAACTATTTTTAGTTAAACGCCTCCAAACACAGAAAAAAAAGAAGAGAAAAACTTTTGAAGGCGTCAAGCAAACTTTTCGACACAGCAAACGATTTTTAGTTGAGCATACCAAACCTTTTTTGCACCTTACCAAAGTTTTAACATACTCAACTATGGAGCTCTTTTGCAGTTTTTTCTTCTTCTTTTTTTCTGTTTACGCACTACGCCTCTTTCAAAAAGAAAAGTAAAAACTAAAAATGCGATGGTAAAGTTCTCTTACAATTAGAATAAACAGGATGGTAATAAATAACCAACCTATCTCAAAAATTGCGAGAGGAGGCAATTTAATCAGATTACCACACAAACGCAAACGCAGCCCAAATAGTGTCCCTTACAGTTCTTAAAAAAAGAGGGGGGGGGGGTGCACAAAATCCGCTAGAAACTGCCTTCATTGTGACCTCTCTATTCCTTTTCAGCTTGCTGGTTTCCACCGAGACATCGTATTGAAGCAATGCAAACGACGTACTGCGGTCTGATCAGTGGCGAGGCGTGCGATTTGGCAACATTTTTTTCTCCCATTCAAATACATTAGAAAGGTCGAAATGCCTGGTCATCGCCGATGACTGAAATGTTCGACTTATTTGGTGAATTAAAATGGAGAAAATACATTGTTGCCAAATTTCACGCCTCGAAAAAGTGGCCAAAAATCAGAAAGAAAAATTTCTCATCAATTCATCATTTATAAAGTTTTAAAGTTAGATTCAAACAATATCAGCTCTTGGAATGTAGCGACAACAGATTCTCTCCATTTGACCCTACGTAAAATAATCGATCTTAAGGAGAATTGATGAATCCATGAGAAATCGATACTTTTGCATAGGTTCACAAGACAAAAAACATGGTTGCCAAATAACACAAGCCGTCACTCACTGGTTTCATTATTAATGGCCAATGGGGCTCTTGGAAACTTTTGATACAGGGGATTGAAAAGTTGATTCTTGCATAAAAACCTGTAAAAATGACGATGAGTACACTAAAAAATCACGAAATTCACTCTCAGAATCGGGCTTTAATGGCGGAAAGACGAAAGACGCAGGTATCATAGGAGATTCCTATCTAATAAATTGAGACATATCTCTAGGTGTTTCCTCAGAGAAAGCGACTTGGAAAGGAATCTCCCATGATGCCTCCGTTGAACCGCCATTACGAATTTGAATTTTTAGCAGTTATGTAAGTTAATTACTGCATTTCAGACTCTCTTAGTGCGATTTTCGTGATTTTCGCTGGTTTTTACATCAGATTGGTCTATTCATTTGCCCACAGCAACAGTTTGCAAGAGCCCCATTGTTGAATGATCGATAGAGGCAGGCGCGGATCCAGGGAGGCGAGGGGGTTGTAGATGTAGCCCCCCCCTCCTTAAGCCAAATTTTTACACTGTCTACGAGGAGATTTTCGAAAAAATTAAAGGGGTTTTGTTGAGAAAGTAGGTTTCAGTGGCGTAGCGTGCAATTTGGCAACGTTGTAATGTGTCCATTTATATGCATTAAACCGATCGAACTATTGGGTGTTCGGTGAACACCTTTGCATTCGACCATTTACAAGGGTTTAAAAGACACATTACAACGTTGTCAAATTGCACGCTACACCACTGGTAGGTTTTAGACACCCTCCCCCCCCCGTAAGATTTCTAGGTCCGCCACTGGATAGAGGAGTCATATTGAGGCATTCGCAAACCTTTTTAACGTAGCTGGTGGCATCTTCTTCAGAAACAGGCTCGGCGGAAATGCCTCCTCGCCGTCGTGCGGGTTGCTGGCCTTGAGCTGGAAGGGGGAATAAGTCTTCAGTGTCCTCGGGAGATGTTGCCTGTAGTTTGGCATCGTGGGCCTGCTCCTGAAAGCAAATAAAGCCAAGAGAAGATGACAAATTATTCACAGTGGGAAGGGGGGAAAAAAACATGGCTGAATAGTATCCATTAATGATATTAGAGAGTAACTATTCATAGTCACGTTCTTTAATTTAAGATAGCAGTGAATCGGTGCGGCGAGGCGTGTATCAGTGGCATTGTTTAAAAAAAAAATCTACTAAAAAAAATATACTTTGACTTTCAAAAGAAAGTATCCTGGTAGACATTTTCATTCATGGGCGGAGCCAGCAATTTGGCAACTGTGGATTCTTACCATTTGAATGTATGAGAAACAATCGATTCTTGAGGGGGCCGTGGCCCCGTTTCTAATCGATTGTTTCTCATACATTCAAATGGGAAGAATCCACAGTTGCCAAATTGCTGTGGCTCCGCCCATGTTTTCATTTTTCATTCCTCGACCAGTTTTAAACATTTTTTGCAGTTTTCAGGTATTTCAGAATCTAAATCGCATTGCCACTTGAAAGCATGCCTTGAAAATAAAAAATAAATCTAAAACTCTTTGAAAAATAATGGGCAGCTTCATCAAGGATCGTTTCGACGAGAGGACTTCCTTTGAATGTCATAGTACTTACAAAGTTAAATTCGAAGGTGTTCACCGAACACTCAGAGGATCGATCTTTTCCGTGGGTTTCAATGGAGAAAGTGCAACGTTGCTAATTTGCACAATACGCTTATGGGGATCTTGCAAACTTTTGCTACGGGCAAATGAATAGTCTAATCTAATGTAAAAACCAGCGAAAATCACGAAAATCGCACTGAGAAAGTTTAAAATTCAGTAATAAACCTACATAACTACATAAATGGCAAGATCGTAATGGCGGTTCGACGCAGGTATCATGGGAGATTCCTATCTAATATGCACCTTTTCTTTGGCAACACCGATGTCTCAATTTAGAAAGGAATCTCCCATGATATACCTGCGTCGAACCGCCATTAAACTCGATTCTTAGAGTGAATTTCGTGATTTCTCAGTGTACTCATCGTCATTTTTACAGGTTTTTATGCAAGAATCAACTCTTCAATCCCGCGTAGCAAAAGTTTGCAAGAGCCCCATTGCACTGAGAAAGTCTAAAATTCAGTAATAAACTCACATAACTGCTAAAACGTCAAGTTCGTGATGGCGGTTCAACCCAGGTATCATGGGAGATTCCTGACTAATTCGTCACTTTCTCAACGGAATCACAGAGATATGTCTCAATTTAGATAGGAATCTCCCATGATACCTGCGTCTTTCAGCTACTTAGCCCGATTCTCAGAGTGAATTTCGTGATTTTCGTGTACTCATCGTCATTTTTACACGCTTTTTATGGAAGAATCAACTATCTTCAATCGCCAGTAGCAAAAGTTTGCAAAAGCCCCATTACAGTAGTTTCTAGAGCGCGCATCGCTATTTCTGTATTCTTTTACTCTGAAGCGTCTCACTTTTTGCCAGTGTACGGCATTTAACGAAACTTCCCGCTGTTCTCAAAGCGCGCAGCACAACTATCGGAGTCTGTCTGCTGTCGCTGGCCTGACCCGGCCCGATAAATAAAGGTCGTCGATATCATAAATCATAAAAGAACGACACCTCTCCCCCCCCCACCCTTCACCATAACTCGCTCCGCTGATAAAAATGAACGGTCGGTACGTCGAGTGCCAATAACCAGGTTTAACCCCTTTGCTTTTCTTCTAAGCTTAATGCATCAGTGCGAAGTATAATAGACTCGAAGTGACACTAGAGACAGCCGGAGTCGATCGCTATGTCGAACCGGCCGGTAACTGAGCTTATGAGCGGTGATCGATTTATCGAAAGATTATATCAGACCGAGAGCGTCAAGCCGCGTTGCGCGCCGCCGTCCCAGAGGATTCGATACATTGCCATTTGGATTGATTCCAAGGCTGCCGCGCGCTTCGTATGAAATCATACGCATTTTCCTCTTTGGACTCAATGTAAGTTTTTTGAATTTGCCGCAAAATTTGGCCCTCTTTAAACTCAAAGTAAGTTTTTTTAATTTACCGCTAAATTTCGCACCCACTGATTGATTCGGATCTCGGATTGAAATTTATGGGAAGCTTGACTATGGCTTGAGTCCCTGTACGTAGAGAGTTAAGACAAGTGAAACCATGGGGCGTCGCCATTGGATGTGTTTTTGCACATTTGTTTACATTTTGAGGGCCGTTGTTGTGTTTTGATCCAATGCAAAGATTACAGAGCCGTGGAGTTTCTGACGGTGTAATCTTTCACTCCGTTTGTTGATCGTCATCTATTTACGCTTTTAAAAGATTCTTTTGGGAATTATAAATGTAGACATTCATATTCTTGAAGTTCATCATGATTAAAAGTTAAAATTAACAAGTTCATCGACATTTAAATCTATCCTTAAAATACCCTTGGACCAGGGCTGCCGTTTTGCGTAGAATCAATGCTATTTTTCTAGTCACCGATGATTCCACCGGTTGAGAAAAGATTACACAGTTCAGTTCAGTGTATGACTGTAATGCACGAAAATACTCTGATCTGTAATCTTTCCTTAATCGGTGAAAACTTCGTTGATTAATTAAAATATCCGCAAGTTTTTTTAAAGTCATCGACGACTCCACCGGTTGAGAAAAGATTACAGATGCGAGTATTTCAATTTATCATAGTCATGCACTGAACTGAACTGTTTAATCTTTTCTCAACCGGTGGAGTCATCGGCGAATTAAAAAATAGCATTGATTCTACGCAAAACGGCAGCCCTGCCTTGGACCCCTCCGTTTGTAGACGCATCAAATGTACGTAAAAAAGAATGCGCAAAACTGCGTACAATGGCGACGGCGCCCGTAGAGTCTAAAACTTTTTAACCAGATTGATTTTCATGATTTTCGCTGGTTGCTCCATCAGATTTAACATTATTTAATTTGCTCACAGCAAAAGTTTGCAAGAGCTCCATTTCGCCGCTTTTTATTATTAATTCTTTTTTACAATTTTAATTATTTTTTTTTTTTTTCAATTTTTTGTGTTTGTTTTTTTTTTTTTTTTTTGTTTTTTTTTTTTTGTTTTGTTTTTTTTTGTTTTTGTTTTTTTTTTTTATTTTATTATTAATACAGAATTTTTCCAAAGAGAGTATTTCCACGAATACAATTATTTTCAAAGGATAAGGACTAAGGAGTATATAATTCTTCGCCGCGGTAATTTCTATGCGGCTGACGACGCTGGTTAATGGCTACGTTTCCATCTAATTACGCAGCTCGGGGCAGCGTCAGCGGTACGACTCGAGGTTTAGGATGTGATAATCACGGCGAAAAGAGGGCAATAAAAAGACTGGAAACAGGTATATTCAGATATTTTTGAGACTTGGGATCATAGCACCTCATAGATTAAGAAAACATAATGAGAGAAGAAGGGGGAAGAAAAAAATCAACTAAATTTTTACGAGCTTCGCTACCTTGATAAAAAACCTTCCGCCTTAAAGTGTAGCTCTGGTGTGTCGTTAATAAAGCTGTAAAATGCGCTACAGCGAGATGCTAATGCTGCTAAAGTTATTGAATTTTGGCGCATTTCAAACAAAATCCGACAAGATGAGAATTTCAGACTTATTTTCAACGGAACGAGAATTTCAGACTCATTTTCTCCGGAACTTCAGAGGCGAGCTTTCACGACTGGATAAATGGACGGTAGGTATTACGTACACGTTGAAACGAATTAACCCGCACACAAAAGAACAGTTTTGAGGAAGAAAATGCATATCGAGACTGTTTGCTGCACTGCATTCAATTAAATGAGGTTAGCTCAACTTTAAGGAACTATAAAAAAAAGGAAAATAGACGAAGCCTGGCAATTTCATTTGCACCACATTTTACGAGGCGGGGAGAAAAAAAAAAAAAAAAACTTGCACTTACTTAGTAAACTGAAAGAAATAATCCTTACATTCTGATAATATCACCACGCAGCAAAAATAGTAAAAAGTACTTTGGTAGTGCTGACAAAACCTTTGGTAGGAAAATGACCCCAGCAAAAGACTTTAGAAGAGCCAACCAAACATTTTGTTCGCCCAGCAAAAACCTACTTGGTTAGGCGTATAAAACCTTTCCCAGATGTGAAGAAATATTTTAAAAAATATTTTTAAAACATTGAAAATAGCTTTAAAATACTGTCAATATTTTAAAAACATTTTAGTAAAAACATTTTCAAAAAAATTTCACAAAAATATTTTCAAAATATTTTCAAAAGGCAAAAATATTTTTACAATGTTTTTGAAATATTTTATTAAAATGTTTTAAAAACATTTTCAAAATATTTTTGTTTTTTGAAAATATTTCTAAAATATTTTCAAAAATGTTTTGACAACTAATTGGCATGAACAAATCATATTTAAAAAAAAAAAAAAAAAAAAAAAAAATAGAAAAGGTTATCGAAAACTTTCCGGCAAGATTTTCAAAATGTTTTTAAAATATTTCTTTCATAAATCTGGGTTGGTTGGCTCTACTTAGAGACTTTTCCTGGGTCATTTTTCTACCAAAGGTTTAGTCAACGCTACCAAAGTGTTTTTCCAGTTTTCTTTGAGTAGAAACACAAAGATTTGTGAACCGAGGAATTTCTAGTATTTTTACTACAAAACTCTTGTGTTTCTATTAGAATCTGATCATAGTACTAGAGAACTTCCTCCAAATTAGGAAAAAGGAAAAGGATGCGAGTACCATCAGAATTATTATGGTGACAGCGCCAGAAATTCCCCTGGTTGACAAATGGTTTGTGCTTCTGTAGGCTGATCCCGCTTTTTTGAACGAGACGAGACGATATGGCGGTAAATTCCGTGGCGTAGAGGGCCATTTGGCAACGTTGTTGTTCCCCTATTTATTCAAATAATCTATCTATCCATGTATCTATGGAAACAGTTTCAGGTTTCCAGTTGTCCTCGCTATGTCTAAAAAAGACTTTCTTATTACAAGATGATATTATCCCTAAAAAGTTGGTTTTATTATTTTATTAGTATTTATATTAACGATTGTTGATTAATAGATCAACAGTTGTAATGTTTTCAGTTGAACCCATGTAAAAGGCCGAATGCGAAGGTTTTCACCGAAAACCCAAAAGTTCGACCTTTTACATGGGTTTAAATGAATGAACTGCAACGTTGCCGAATGGCACGCTCCGCGACTGGCGGAAATAGGCCTGTGCGATGTCTCGTTCGGTCCATCGAAGTCACTTCGATGCCGATTTCTAACATCGGAGCGATGTATCGAAACATCGAAAAATCGGAAAATATCGGAAAATATCGAAACATCGATCGGTATCGAATCATTAATTTACTTAAAAACATCGAAACATCGATATGCATCGAAAAATCGATCTGCATGTAAGCATTACATTTACATCAAAATACCAAAACATCAACAAAAAACTGTCATAGGTATTTCTTGATTTTTGTTTTAAAGATAGCTTGGAACAGTGACCAACACGACCCTTTGGTCGGCAAAATCGATATGAATCGAAGTTGTAATGTTTCGATGTGAATCGATGTTTCGATGCATCTCATGAGACATCGGACCGCATTCGATGTCCCTTAAACATCGAACAAGCGTCGATGTATCGAACAACGCACAGGCCTAGGCGGAAATCAATTAATTCCCTTTATTGTTTAAACACCTTTGAACATTCCCTTAAGATTTGTTTGAACATTCCCTTAAGATTTGAAGTCGATCGAATCAGTTTTTCCAGACCGAATGACTCCGAACTGTGCTGACACCGTTTAAACCGATGGCATAAGTTTATCTAGCTCGTCTCGTCCAAAAGATCTGAGGTACCGTTCTAGAATTCATCCCTTTATTGTCTCGATGCAGAAAAGATTATGAATAGCAGCACTTTCCAATGTACATAGATATACAGTATCACAGGATAATGTAATCTTTTTTGCACGGATGCAGTAAATGGTTGAATTCTAGAACGCTACCTATATCAGCCTGCAGGTGATCTTTTTTTTCCAGTGTAACAAAAACTCAATTTTGATAAAAATGCGGGTTAACTCACTTTAACGTAATATCGTTCAATCATAATTCGCGTGGTTGGGTATACTTACATGAGCGTACATTCTGGCCCAACGTTATTTCTCATATTACACAATAAAAATGAATGAAAATAAATTTGAGCGCTGGCTTTTTAATGAGGAAAGTTTTAACATCAAAAAGTCAAAGTCGCTGGCAATTTTCATTTTGATTCGAATAAAGGAACAAACATTGAAAATTCGCCAAAGATTATCGAGCTCTAAGCTGCCGTTTTGCGGATCTTCAACGATATTTTACAATTCATCGGTGATTCGCACCAGTTGGAGCAAAGATTACGCGTATCCGGCGTATCAGTTGAGAAGTATAACAATTAACAATGGCCTGTAAAAATACTCAAATTAGGAATCTTTCCTTCAACCGGTAGAATCAACGATGGATTATAGAATGTCATTAAAGATTCGCAAAAAGGCCGACCAGCATACTTTTAACTGATATTTGTAATATTTGCTTTAACCGGTAGAATCAACGATGGATTATAGAATGTCATTAAAGATTCGCAAAAAGGCCGACCAGCATACTTTTAACTGATATTTGTAATATTTGCTTTAAACCTAGAAAAAATAATGCAATAAAATCCCAAAAAACCCAAAACTTTTTAATGAATTTTTAAATTTTTTTTTAACCGGGAAACAACGTAGAGAACATTGTTTGAAAAAGGGCCCCCAAACTTTAATGATATTGAACTTTTAAAAGGAGAATCAAGATTTATACTTTAGAAATCCGCAAAAAACCCCCCTTTTTAACTTTTTGTAATTTTGCTTTAAAAATAGTCCGGGATTTAAATTTTAAAGATTCCCAAAAAGGGGCCCATATTTTTAAATATATTTGTAAAGTTTCCAGAATCAAAGGGTTTAAATTTTAAATTTTAAAAATTTTTTTTTATTTTTTTTTTTTTTCAAATTTTGTGTAAAAAATTTCGAAAAAGGCCAAGAACTTTTAATATATTTGTAAATTTCTTAAACCTTAAACAACAATTTGGGTTAAAAAAAGTCAAAAAGGAAAAGCAACTTTAAAAAAAAGAATATTTTCTTTTCTAAATCCAAAAGATTTAAATGGCTTAAATTGGGAAAAAGGGCCACCAGATAATTTCTGATATTTAAAAATTTTTTTCCGGGTCAAAGTGGTATGGTGTCGAAAATTTGGGGGCCCACCCAAACTTTAACTTAAAAATTTAAAAAACCGGGAAAATAAGAGGTTAATTTAAAAAAACGAAAAAGGCGACAGAATTAAGGGTATTTTAAATTTTCTTTAACCGGTAGAACAAAAGGGTTTACATGTCAAAGATGAAAAGGCCCAAGCTTTCAACTGAATTTGAATAGCCAAAACCCGGGGGCAACCCTGGTTTTTAAATTATGTTGGGGGGCACCAGCATAAATTTAACAAAAAAAATATATCTTTTTTTAATTACATTTATTTAAATTAAATAAAAATCGAAGGGAAAGTTTTTAACTAAAATTTTAAAAAAAAAAAAAAAAATAAAAAAAAAAAAAAAATTTTTGTTTTTTTTTTTTTTTTTTTTTTTTTTTTTTTGTTTTGTTTTTTTTTTTTTTTTGTTTTTTTTTTTTTTTTTTTTTTTAAAACAGAATTTTTTAAAAGAGAGTATTTCCACGAATACAATTATTTTCAAAGGATAAGGACTAAGGAGTATATAATTCTTCGCCGCGGTAATTTCTATGCGGCTGACGACGCTGGTTAATGGCTACGTTTCCATCTAATTACGCAGCTCGGGGCAGCGTCAGCGGTACGACTCGAGGTTTAGGATGTGATAATCACGGCGAAAAGAGGGCAATAAAAAGACTGGAAACAGGTATATTCAGATATTTTTGAGACTTGGGATCATAGCACCTCATAGATTAAGAAAACATAATGAGAGAAGAAGGGGGAAGAAAAAAATCAACTAAATTTTTACGAGCTTCGCTACCTTGATAAAAAACCTTCCGCCTTAAAGTGTAGCTCTGGTGTGTCGTTAATAAAGCTGTAAAATGCGCTACAGCGAGATGCTAATGCTGCTAAAGTTATTGAATTTTGGCGCATTTCAAACAAAATCCGACAAGATGAGAATTTCAGACTTATTTTCAACGGAACGAGAATTTCAGACTCATTTTCTCCGGAACTTCAGAGGCGAGCTTTCACGACTGGATAAATGGACGGTAGGTATTACGTACACGTTGAAACGAATTAACCCGCACACAAAAGAACAGTTTTGAGGAAGAAAATGCATATCGACACTGTTTGCTGCACTGCATTCAATTAAATGAGGTTAGCTCAACTTTAAGGAACTATAAAAAAAAGGAAAATAGACGAAGCCTGGAAATTTTCATTTGCACCACATTTTACGAGGGGGGGAAAAAAAAAAAAAAACTTGCACTTACTTAGTAAACTGAAAGAAATAATCCTTACATTCTGATAATATCACCACGCAGCAAAAATAGTAAAAAGTACTTTGGTAGTGCTGACAAAACCTTTGGTAGGAAAATGACCCCAGCAAAAGACTTTAGAAGAGCCAACCAAACATTTTGTTCGCCCAGCAAAAACCTACTTGGTTAGGCGTATAAAACCTTTCCCAGATGTGAAGAAATATTTTAAAAAATATTTTTAAAACATTGAAAATAGCTTTAAAATACTGTCAATATTTTAAAAACATTTTAGTAAAAACATTTTCAAAAAAATTTCACAAAAATATTTTCAAAATATTTTCAAAAGGCAAAAATATTTTTACAATGTTTTTGAAATATTTTATTAAAATGTTTTAAAAACATTTTCAAAATATTTTTGTTTTTTGAAAATATTTCTAAAATATTTTCAAAAATGTTTTGACAACTAATTGGCATAAACAAATCATATTTAAAAAAAAAAAAAAAAAAAAAAAAAAAAAAAAAAAAAAAAAAAAAAAAAATTTAGAAAAAGTTATCGAAAACTTTCCGGCAAGATTTTCAAAATGTTTTTAAAATATTTCTTTCATAAATCTGGGTTGGTTGGCTCTACTTAGAGACTTTTCCTGGGTCATTTTTCTACCAAAGGTTTAGTCAGCGCTACCAAAGTGTTTTTCCAGTTTTCTTTGAGTAGAAACACAAAGATTTGTGAACCGAGGAATTTCTAGTATTTTTACTACAAAACTCTTGTGTTTCTATTAGAATCTGATCATAGTACTAGAGAACTTCCTCCAAATTAGGAAAAAGGAAAAAGGGTGCGAGTACCATCAGAATTATTATGGTGACAGCGCCAGAAATTCCCTGGTTGACAAATGGTTTGTGCTTCTGTAGGCTGATCCCGCTTTTTTGAACGAGACGAGACGATATGGCGGTAAATTCCGTGGCGTAGAGGGCCATTTGGCAACGTTGTTGTTCCCCTATTTATTCAAATAATCTATCTATCCATGTATCTAT
Organism: Trialeurodes vaporariorum; assembly: GCA_011764245.1. NCBI lineage: Eukaryota > Metazoa > Arthropoda > Insecta > Hemiptera > Aleyrodidae > Trialeurodes > Trialeurodes vaporariorum. The sequence goes on from VMOF01000379.1 coordinate 16,524,957, forward strand.
GGAAACAGTTTCAGGTTTCCAGTTGTCCTCGCTATGTCTAAAAAAGACTTTCTTATTACAAGATGATATTATCCCTAAAAAGTTGGTTTTATTATTTTATTAGTATTTATATTAACGATTGTTGATTAATAGATCAACAGTTGTAATGTTTTCAGTTGAACCCATGTAAAAGGCCGAATGCGAAGGTTTTCACCGAAAACCCAAAAGTTCGACCTTTTACATGGGTTTAAATGAATGAACTGCAACGTTGCCGAATGGCACGCTCCGCGACTGGCGGAAATAGGCCTGTGCGATGTCTCGTTCGGTCCATCGAAGTCACTTCGATGCCGATTTCTAACATCGGAGCGATGTATCGAAACATCGAAAAATCGGAAAATATCGGAAAATATCGAAACATCGATCGGTATCGAATCATTAATTTACTTAAAAACATCGAAACATCGATATGCATCGAAAAATCGATCTGCATGTAAGCATTACATTTACATCAAAATACCAAAACATCAACAAAAACTGTCATAGGTATTTCTTGATTTTTGTTTTAAAGATAGCTTGGAACAGTGACCAACACGACCCTTTGGTCGGCAAAATCGATATGAATCGAAGTTGTAATGTTTCGATGTGAATCGATGTTTCGATGCATCTCATGAGACATCGGACCGCATTCGATGTCCCTTAAACATCGAACAAGCGTCGATGTATCGAACAACGCACAGGCCTAGGCGGAAATCAATTAATTCCCTTTATTGTTTAAACACCTTTGAACATTCCCTTAAGATTTGTTTGAACATTCCCTTAAGATTTGAAGTCGATCGAATCAGTTTTTCCAGACCGAATGACTCCGAACTGTGCTGACACCGTTTAAACCGATGGCATAAGTTTATCTAGCTCGTCTCGTCCAAAAGATCTGAGGTACCGTTCTAGAATTCATCCCTTTATTGTCTCGATGCAGAAAAGATTATGAATAGCAGCACTTTCCAATGTACATAGATATACAGTATCACAGGATAATGTAATCTTTTTTGCACGGATGCAATAAATGGTTGAATTCTAGAACGCTACCTATATCAGCCTGCAGGTGATCTTTTTTTTCCAGTGTAACAAAAACTCAATTTTGATAAAAATGCGGGTTAACTCACTTTAACGTAATATCGTTCAATCATAATTCGCGTGGTTGGGTATACTTACATGAGCGTACATTCTGGCCCAACGTTATTTCTCATATTACACAATAAAAATGAATGAAAATAAATTTGAGCGCTGGCTTTTTAATGAGGAAAGTTTTAACATCAAAAAGTCAAAGTCGCTGGCAATTTTCATTTTGATTCGAATAAAGGAACAAAAATTGAAAATTCGCCAAAGATTATCGAGCTCTAAGCTGCCGTTTTGCGGATCTTCAACGATATTTTACAATTCATCGGTGATTCGCACCAGTTGAAGCAAAGATTACGCGTATCCGGCGTATCAGTTGAGAAGTATAACAATTAACAATGGCCTGTAAAAATACTCAAATTAGGAATCTTTCCTTCAACCGGTAGAATCAACGATGGATTATAGAATGTCATTAAAGATTCGCAAAAAGGCCGACCAGCATACTTTTAACTGATATTTGTAATATTTGCTTTAACCGGTTGAGTCACCGATGGATTATAGAATGTCATTAAAGATTCGCAAAAAGGCCGACCAGCATACTTTTAACTGATATTTGTAATATTTGCTTTAACCGGTTGAGTCACCGATGGATTATAGAATGTCATTTAAAAATTCGCAAAAAGGCCGACCAGCATACTTTTAACTGATATTTGTAATATTTGCTTTAACCGGTTGAGTCACCGATGGATTATAGAATGTCATTTAAAAATTCGCAAAAAGGCCGACCAGCATACTTTTAACTGATATTTGTAATATTTGCTTTAACCGGTTGAGTCACCGATGGATTATAGAATGTCATTAAAGATTCGCAAAAAGGCCGACCAGCATACTTTTAACTGATATTTGTAATATTTGCTTTAACTGGTTGAGTCACCGATGGATTATAGAATGTCATTAAAGATTCGCAAAAAGGCCGACCAGCATACTTTTAACTGATATTTGTAATATTTGCTTTAACCGGTTGAGTCACCGATGGATTATAGAATGTCATTAAAGATTCGCAAAAAGGCCGACCAGCATACTTTTAACTGATATTTGTAATATTTGCTTTAACCGGTTGAGTCACCGATGGATTATAGAATGTCATTAAAGATTCGCAAAAAGGCCGACCAGCATACTTTTAACTGATATTTGTAATATTTGCTTTAACCGGTTGAGTCACCGATGGATTATAGCATGTCAGTAAAGATCCGCAAAACGGTAGCCCTGTATAGTATACTATTGACTGATATTTTTAATCTTTGCTTTAACCGGTTGAATCACCGATGAATGTCAGTATAAACATCCTCAAAACGGCAGCCAGCTGTATATTATTAATTGATATTTGTAATCTTTGCTTTAGTCGGTTCAATCACCGATGGATTATAGAATACCATGCATTAAAGATCCGGAAAACGGCCGACCTGTCGTATACAATGGGGCTCTTGCAAACTTTTGCAGTAAGCATATGAATACTGAATAGTCCAATCGGATGTAATAATTAACCAGCGAAAATCACGAAAATCATACTAAAAAAGTTTAAAATTCAGTAATAAGCTCACATAACTGCAATAACGGCAAGTTAGTAACGGCGGTTCAACACAGGTATTATGGGAGATTCCGGTTCCTGATACGTCACATTTTAGATACGAATCCTCCATGATACCTGCGTCTCTCCGCCATTTAGCCCAATGGGTCTGTTGCAAACTTTTGCTACAACAATTAAGAGTGTTTAATCTAATGTAAAATCGTCTGAAAAGTCCATTGGTGACATCAAAAAGTCATAAAATGCAATATATAATAAACTCACAAGAGACATTTAATGAAATCCAAGATGGCGGATAAATATCAAGCAATTTGTATGCATGCACCACGAACATCCGAGGATGGCCAACTTCGACAACCTCACTGGAGGTGGAGGTTATGTGTTTGTTTACGTTGTGATTGGTTGAGATCGATACTGTGAGGTTGGCTATCCTTGGATGTTCGCGGTGCATGCATACAAATTGCTCGATAATTCTCCGCCATCTTGGATTTCATTAAACGCCTCTTGTGAGTTAATTATAGCATTTTATGACTTTCTGATGCCACCAAAGGACTTTTCAGGCGATTTTCCAATAGATTAATCTCTATCTTAATCGTTGTAGCAAAAGTTTGCAACAGACCCATTCTATGAGAGTGAATTTCGTGATTTTTCAGTGCACTCATCATCATTTTTACAGGTTTTTCAGAAAGAATCAACTCCTCAATCCCACATAGCAAAAGTTTGCAAGAGCCCCATTAACTGATATTTGTAATCTTTGCTTCGACCAGTAGGACGAACGGTGGATCAAAGAATACCAATAACAGTCAGCAACAAGGCAGCGCACTGTTCTTTAGCGACAGGGGATTAGATAGGATGTTCTACCACTTCTACAGTTCTACCGCGTAGGCCGAGCATAGAATCGCACGCTACAGAGTACAAGATACAGTGATACAGAGTGACTTTTAGGAGCGCCCTGTGATTGAGAAACGGTAAAAGCAAGGAACAAGAATCATTGTGATAACTGTCTTACAATCAACCGGTGTTGCCAGATCCTATGCGGCTTTTTCTACGTGTTATTAGGGGAAAATCCGCCAAACCTGGCAACACTGCAATCAACGTCGCAAGCTGAATCTGATTCCATGCTCCTCGTCCCACGTTCCGCACGGTCAACGGACTGGCTCTCGGTTCAAACGTAGGGATCGAGCAAAATAAACTGGATGCTGATCAACAATTAACGACCAACAAATGATTGAATAGTCCCCGAAAATAAATTACTACACCTTCGACCAGAAATTCGAGCGGCAAAGACAAGACTTTTACGAGATCAGAAATGCTAATTAAAATCCCAAGAATTTATCTTTGAAATTACCAGAAATTTTGATAAAATATCTTACCTACATACCATTGCAAACCAACAGAAATTCTAGTAATTTCAAAAAAAAATTCTGGCGATTTGATCAGAATTTCTGGCCCCGTAATTAGATATCGATTATGACGCCAGCATTTCATGATCAGAGTTATACCTAAGATTTTCTTTTCAAGGACTATACTCTGTTCACGATAAGAAGGCGGGTGAGAATTCTGGTAGTAATGCACTATTTAGCAACAGTGTGGCTATGCTGGCTACTCCAACCCTTTGCAGTGTCCGTTGTTCTCCCGATCTCTCTCTTGGCACGGAGGATTTCCAAGAACCGACAGACTCAACCATTTACACACGTCCAGTAAAAATTGCGAACGGTGAAAAATACGAAAAAACGGACGAAATTTTCGTCCTAAAGGACCAAAACTCGGCAAAAATAGTCGACTTTGAATATTGATGACTCTCAGAAATTCGTATTTTTAAGTCTGAATTAAATTCAGAATATTTCGTCTAATATCGAATATATGAGAGTCATCAATATTCAAAGTCGACTATTTTTGCCAAGTTTTGGCCCTTTTGGGCGAAAATTTCGTCCGTTTTTTCGTATTTTTCACCGTTCGCAATTTTTACTGGACGTGTGTAAATTGTTGAGTCTGTCGGTTCTCGGAAATCCTCCGTGACAAGAGAGAAGTCGGAAGAACAAAGGCCACTGCGAAGGGTTGGAGTAGCCGGTATAGCCGCACTGTTGCTAAATAGTGCATTACTACCTGAATTCTCACCCGCCTTCTTATCGTGAACAGAGTATAGTTCTTTGATCTTTCGGACTGCCGTTTTGGCCAGAAATTTTCTCCTCGATAGTACTCCTCGGTAACCGACAATTTTTCCTCAGTGTTTCCTCCGGGTTAAAAACCGGATATACTGATTGTAAGCGAGCAAAGAGAAAAACAAAAACTCACATGCAACCATGAGCGATTAAAACAAAAAATAAATTAATAAATAACAATGATAGTAAATGGAATTAAAGCTAGGACTCCAATAAGGACATGAAAAGTGAGTAATGTGCAAGGAAAAAGTGAGTCGCAATTTTAATTTTTTTTTTTTTAAAAAAAGGGGGGGAAATCGATTAGGTTTGGAGTATCTGTTTTAGAAGTTTGGCTCCGATTTATATAGACAAATGAGGTTTCCATTAGCAGAGCATCCTACTCATTGCTAAACAGTTTAGTGAGAGAGGACAGTGTTTGGTAAATTGGGGCAAAATGACAGCCGTCCAAACTACGAGAGACTCTTAAAGTCGAGAGCACTACCGCACAGTGAAGAGAGTCAATAGGACACGCCAGACATGGCGTGGCAACTTTCAATGCGTATTTCTTTGTTAATACTTAACGTAAAAGTTTGAAATGGGTTTTATTGGTTTTACTAAATGTACAATTTCCTATACAAGAACCACCGGTTCCTCATAGATGATATGTCTACAGCTTTTATGTCCAAAACTTTGTCGTTCACAATTTTATTTGTCCAGTTATATTATCGTCCAATGTCATTTCGTCCAAATGTTCTAATGTCCGATGAAATTGTATGCCCGCGAAAAAAAAGTCCATGTCAAAAAAAAAAAAAAAATGTCCAAAGGTTCATATTTAATGAACAGAAGTATTCCAATACAGTTTTTGTTGTATTCTTGTCTTCTATATAGAAAGCTTAAAATAAATTTTCCTGTGAAATCCATCAGATGATTTGAAAAAAGTACCTACCTGTTGACGAAAGGTTGCCAGGGTTATGACTCAATTAAAAAAAAATTACGATACATTTGCTGACTGATCGGTTGCCAAATTCATTTGCCCCATTGACTTTCCAAATTTTTGGACTTCATTTTACGGACTTATAATCTATGGGCATTTTAATAAATTGGCCTTTTCTTCTTTTGGACGTTTTCTCTTGGGACCTAATTTTTTGGACATTGATTTTAGGACATAAAAATTTTGTCCAAAGGTTCATATTTAATGAACAGAAGTATTCCAGTACAGTTTTTGTTGTATTCTTGTCTTCTATAGAAAGCTTAAAATAAATTTTCCTGTGAAATTCATCAGATGATTTGAAAAAAGTACCTACCTGTTGACGACAAGTTGCCAGGGTTATGACTCAATTAAAAAAAAAATTACGATACATTTGCAAATTGATCGGTTGCCAAATCAAATTCATTTGCCCCATAGACTTTCCAAATGTTTGGACTTTATTTTATAGACTTATAATCTCTGGACATTTTATTAAATTGGCCTTTTCTGCTTTTGAACGTTTTCTCTTTGGACCTAATTTGTTGGACTTTAACCTCTTATGGGCCAAGCCCGAGTTTACTCATCTTTCTCCTCCTTTAGTCTATTTCACATTGCTCCAGTATCATGATTCAGAATAAACGCGATTCTGCATGTAGACACATACAAGATAAGGTTTCGTTCGGCCGCCTTCAATTCGTCGTATAGGCAATTCCAACTCCCCCGAGTACGAACAGTTAACTACCCACCCTATATTAACGGAAGAGTGGCGCTCTTTCGATCAAACCTGGTCCGTAAAGGGTTAATGTGTTGGACATTGATTTTTGGACTTGAAAGTTTTGGACATAAAAATTTGGGCATATCATCTGTGTATCAAACCACCTTCAAAGTCCGTTTTTTGACAGTAAAAACCTTCAAATTTGCATTTTTTAATTTTATTTTTCATATCCGAATCCTCCCTTTGACTCGCTCCACTGCGCGCCACGCCACGCCGAGCGCGCCGCTCACCCCACCAACCCGATCCCACCACCCCCGTCACCCGCCACACCGCGGCTCAGCCCTTTATCGAAAACGCGGAGAGGATGGCTTTTAAAACAGCTTAGCCTCAGCTTAAAACGATAGTGATGGTGGCGGGGGGAGAGGGGGGGAGGGGGAGGAAAGAGTGGAGGGCTGGAGGTGCCACAAACAAAGTTAATTTTCCGTTGAATATCGATGGGTTTCAGTCTGAATTGGAGATCCCGAGAAGAGGGAAAGGGGGGGGGAGGGGGTGAATCGGGAGAGGACCGTATTCATTCACGGTGTTTACCGAATAAACGTCTTGTTAGTCGTGAATGAGGTTCGAAGCCACTCGAAATGAAACTTGACCGATTCCGGAGTTGCCGGATTTCTCTCACGGAGAAAAATATTCTCTTTAAGGTGACGCACCATAGTAAAAGACACCGCGGGGTATTTACAAGGGTCGTTCCAAAAGTAAAGTATCATGTTTTTTTAAAAAAAAATCTATTAATGCTAAAATAAATCGGTAAAAAGGTTTCGATGCGCAAAATCCTCAGCTTTTCAATGGTTTTTTTGGATTTTTGATATCTTCAAAATTAAAAAAATGGCGGCGGTTTTTCTGAGACAACCTACCGTTGTCGCGTGCCCAAAATTTTACGCTACTGAATCGTCGCGCTAATTGCGGTGTCTGTGTTGCTGTCTCTGACATTTGTTTGTCCCGGACCTCATATCTCAGGTATCTCAGGCATCTTACTGATAAGATTTACCGGCTTTTATCATGATTTACACGTCCCTTAGTTTACTTGTTGATATTTGCTGTCCAGTTGCATCCAAACATTAAAAAAATCAAAAAAATCAAAATCAAGAATCATTAAAAATCAAGAAAATGAATTTTTCTCCACAGGAATAAGAAAGTTGGTGCCGCGCTACCAAAAGTGTCTTAAAAGAGGCGGAGACTACGTCGAAAAATAAGGTTAGACGCTTTTTAAGTAGAATTTTTTATTATGTTTATGTTCTTTTTGCTCTCTTCAACACAATCCATTTTTCTTGTCTGAATAACGATTTATCCGAGTGCGTAAAATTTTGGGCACGCGACAACGGTGGGTTGTCTCAGAAAAACCGCCGACATTTTTTTAATTTTCAAGATATCAAAAATCCAAAAAAACCATTGAAAAGCTGAGGATTTTGCGCATCGAAACCTTTTTACCGATTTATTTTAGCATTAATAGATTTTTTTTAAAAAAAACATGATACTTACTTTAGGAACGACCCTCGTATAAATGGTTTGTACACCAAATTTCTGCATGAATACGGCTAGTTATGCGAAAAACGGCCAATTTTCACTATGATGGAGCAAATTTAGGTACCAGTATAAGAGAATGACAGCTTGTGCTTGAAAAATGTTTTTACTTCATTAAGATAAATATTCCATCTCCTAAAAGTGGTGCCCGATTCCCAAAGACGGGCTTTTTTTTATCTAGGAATAATAAGAAATTGGAGCTCATTTTGCTTGTACAGAAAAAAGAAAACAAACATATTTTGAATTAAAAAAATATTTTTGAACTATATGATATTGAGACGTACTTTTAAACTAAAATTAATTGTTTTTAAAGTAAAAATATTTGTTTTTAAATTCAAAATGACTGTATTTAAATTGAGAAGTCGATATTTTAATCTAATGAAAAGTTTTTTTAATTTAACAAAACTTAGTTTCAATTTTAAAATAAGTCTTTTTGTCATATAATAATATTTCTTTTTAAATCGAAAACATTTTTTTCTCTGAGTGTGTTGTTATTTTTAGTGCAATTTAGGTACGATACAGAGTGCTTTCAATGACAATTTTGTGAATTTGATATGCTTTAAAAGCAGAGAGATTGGATGATGAAGACAGACATCTCAGATAAACAATAATTATTTCCGGCTAATTCTAACGTAACTTTTTAATAAGGGGCACTCCCACAAACTGCAATCCTTTCAAGTCTAGGGAGCCTACATTGGCTGGGTCTCAAAGCAGTCATTTAAGGCAGGAAAATAAGAAAATTCAGACAATCTACAAGGGGTGTCCGTCACTAAAACGACAAAGTCTGTTGCGATACATATTTTCTTTTTTCACTTTATTCAAAAGTTCGGAATTTCAAGGAGCGGCCTCCTGGAATCAACCTTTAACTCGGGTTTAAACGGACGGAATGCAGTGTTGCCACATGGAACGCAACGTCACAAAGCTCAACTCTCTTAGTTATACTATAAGTATCCCATTTACGAAGCCTCAGTAATCTTTGGGATTCTAATGTGGTGTCTCAATACCGCGGGTAGCAATGAAAGAGCTTTAAAATTGTCATCGGAAATTGAAACCACTGGCGAATCCAAGAACCTATCCTTCTCTCTCTTCTTCCATTAGAATGCGTGTGTTAGAAAAGGACAGATTAGGGGCAGTCACGTGATTTTTGCCCCCTCTTTTCTATTCTATTCTAACACATGCATTCTAATGGGAGAAGAGAGAGAAGGACAATATCTTGGATCCACTAGTGGCTGAAATGTATGCTTGCTTCACTTTATTGCTGGAAATTTATTTTAACCCTTTAAGGACCAGATTAGATCAAGAGAACACCACTCCCCCGCTCCTAGAGGGAAGGTAGTTAACTGTTCGTACTTGATGGAGTTGGAATTGCCTATTCGACGAAATTGAAGGCGCCCGAAGGAGAAAAAACGAGTTTACACGGGCTTGGCCCATAATAGGTTAAGGAAATGACGCATCGGAGAAACAATTAAAAGGTGATTTCGACGCCATTTCAAAGGAAAATTTGACAAAGTATAAAGAGCTGGAATAAAGGGTCAATACGGGTTTAACGGCCATTAGGAAGAGAGATAAAAGAACAATAATTGGGAGCCTCTTAATCCTTTCCGAGCTAAATCGAATGATAGCTCTCTAATTTAAATTAAGTAAGTAGTCAAACATCCCTACTCCGAAGTGCCCATTATTACTGCCCGAAGTCGATAATTGAAGGCCGGCGTTTGCTGACAGAAATTACTGTCAATAATAACAAATGGAAAGAGTTCATCAAATTTCATTGAGGCAAACTTGATTAAGTGACTTGAACGAATGGATACAAGTGTGAGGGTTTCATTGAATTATTTCCTATACGCAACCCGAAAACGAATCTGATCCGGTCATCATACAATATCAGCTCACTGAGTGTTCTTTAGAATGGGTCTGTGGTACAAACTTTCATAACAGGGTCATAATTTCGAAACGGGCCAAATGGTGTCCCGACAAGATTACATTTTAAAAAAAGATCAAATAAGTTCGATGTTTCGATTTTTAAGTCGAAGGAACTTAGTTTTATGAGGAGCAATAGTAATAATTGCTTTTAAAGTTATTTAAATACTAATTATAATTGTTTTATGGTTCAAAATGTCCGTCGGTTACGCGTTCCCCACACGAGTTTTTGGTATTTAACCTAAGTTTTTGACCATATTTTGAGGCTGAAATGAATTTTGAAGATCATGGAATTGTTCAAAAAACTCCGTTGAACACGTGTAAACCGTCGTTTTTTACGAAATTATTTTTCTTTATGCCATAAATTGTGAAAAATGGTTGTCCCCCGGTTCCAAAATGTCCGTCGGTTACGCACGGATTTTACTGTTTTACAGCATCTTAAAAGTTTATTTAAAAGTGAAACTGAGTAACTTACGATTTTCTCAACCACGCTCAAACGTTCTAAACAGGAATTATCAACATCTGTGCAAATGGATTTTATTTGGAAACGATTTTCACCAACAAATCCGATCTCGTGATTTGCCTATGGTCCTAGTCAGCGGCACTTAGATGTACGAAAAAGATAGGTAATACAGTAAAGTTCCGCCCTGTAATTTTTAATTCAATTCAACTACCGTAATTTGCTTTAAAAATCAATATCAGAGATTATTGTAACAAGTGATATTGTTTTTATTAAGTACTTTTGAAATAGTCGGTTACGTAACCGACAGCGTAACCGACAATTGACAAGTTATTTTCCATTTGTTCATCATGCGCTACCGGCTGTTTCCGCGGTACATGAAAATTATGGAAAATTCAGCGGAATCCTTCGGTGAAAAGTATTTTCTTGTAGCACTGAAGTTAAAAAATTACTCATTGGGTTTAAATTTTGACTTGAAATTGGCTCAATTGGCCCGATTTGAAATTATGACCCAACAGCGTTATGTAGGGTCGATTCCTAAATATAGTCTTATGAAAATCACATTGAGAGCCTCAAAAAGTCTCGAAACCCACTCACATTGTCATGCTTCTGGTAATCTTTTAAATCAATGCTGCGACCAATGATAATGAATTGCAATCCACTTTTCCTGTGCAAAATGTGTCACATTTTCCTTATTAAAAAAAAAAAAAAAAAAAAAAAAAATGGAGGCAAAAAGAAAACTAAAGTCCACAGAAACGTGGTGGCCGGCGGCGGAAGGGTTTGATATACTTTTTGCGAACTATCGTTAAGGAAATGTGTTTTCTGGATTTTCCCACTTTTCCGGGTCCGTTTCGCGCGCAGTACTGTTTTGACACGGGTAGCGCGACACGCGAAAAGCGGCACCCCGGATAAGTGAGGTCGCGGCGCGCGCGTTAAAATGAATGAGACACTCACGAAGAGTGGAATCAATCATTAAAGCGACACCGCCAAGCACACTTATAGACTCATTCACTCGACGAATTAAAGGGATGGGGATTAGGGTAGGGCGGGCCGAGCGCGCGACCGCGCTTCAAGCGAAAAGGGTCGTGCCAAGCCAAGAGTATACGTAAATAGAAGACGCGCGGAGGGTACAGCACACGCGACGCCTGCATGACGGAGTAAAGTTCACCTCTATGATGAGTATATCGAGGCATTTTCAACGAAAATTTTCAAGAAAGTAGGGTAGGGTAGGGTAGGCTCTCTTTCAAGGTATAGATTAGACAGGTATCGATGTACATAGAGTTCTTGTATGTAGAGTTGAGACATGCGTTTTTGCGAAGGGATTTTAACTCCAAGTATCCTCCCCCCCCCCCCCCCCCCGGAAACACTTCATTCTAAAGCGTCGAGATAGTGGGGCTGTTGCAAAATTTTATTGCAAAAACAGAAAACAGAGGATTTATAGGTCGATTCAGATGTCTAAAGACCTCCAAAAATAACGATGATTGCACTCACAGGCGGACCGTGACCAAAAAACGTGGGGGGGGGGCTAAAAAGTGATGACCCTTTTTTTTCTTTTATCTTTGCTTCTCAAGTCTCAGGTGATTACTTATTCCCGATTTTTAGCCCCTCCGCCCAAAAAAAGTGGGGTGATACAGCCCCCCCCCCAGCCCCTGATACGGTCCGCCTATTATTGCACTAATAACTTACGAAATCCAATCCTAAACTTAAATCTTCTTAAAACGCGCGAACGTAATGGCGGTATTGGGTACCAATAATTAGAGATTCCCATCTAATAATAATAAAGTCACCCCACCGCAACATCACCAATAATAGACGACTATCTTTTGGAACCGCTGTCACCAGGTGCCACGATGCCATTAATTGGCGATCCACAGCCACACTACTGCTCTACACAGAGAATATACTTCGGTAAAAGATCGCCGAAGCTTTCGGTTGCAGGAATGAAAATGTTCGGTCCTGAGTACCCGAATGCTTCATTAGTGTAGTACCGAGTATTCGGTAGGGCGGAATTTAGGTTATACTTAAGTGTTCGCTTCTGCAGACCGAACATTTTGGTTTCTTCAACCGAAAACTTTGGTGAACATAAACCGAAGCATTTTTCTCTGTGCATCGTCTAATTCCTCTGCACGGAAAAAAAAGATTAGTGAAAATAACCATACGGATACCTGATTTTGGCACCTACTAGATGTTATAGTAAAATTGACCAGAAGTACGGTACATTTACTGATACTTTGAGTAAATTCGACATGCAATCGGGTAACATCACCTAGTACCAAGTCAAAACATAGTAGACTTCTGGTTAATATTACCATAACATCTAGCAGGTGCCATAATCAGGTATCCGTATGGTTATTTTCACCGTAGTTTTTTTTTTTTTTTTTTTTTTTCCGTGTGTGAATCTTCCTTGTCAGCATAGAGAGAGTGACGAAACTCAGATAGGAATCTCCCATTATCAAATGCACAACCAACGCCGTCTGGCTATTAAAAACATCTTCTGAGTTTAAGAGAGGATTTCATAAGTTTTTAGTGCTACGACCGTTATTTTTGCAATTTTGGAACATCTGAACTAATTCCAAAGCTACCCTCAAATCACCTAAGGCAAAAGTGTGCAACAGCTTCATTGCTGCGCATGCAATGTGGACTGGGGTGTGGGTGGGAGGACCCAGTGCATGACAGTAAACATAAAAAAAAAAAAAAAAACAAAAAAAAAAAAAAACAAACAGCTAAAGTCACATCATGCAACAGAAGAATGCAACGAAAGAACTATACAAACTTGTCAGATAACCCCCCCCCCCTTCCCGCACATCCCCTTTCTTATAAATTAATTAATGAGTTACAGAGGGTTGACGCCCAAACTCTCATGCGTGATATAACTATACATAAAGGGAAGGTGGACGAGAGATAAACGGAGAGAAAGAAATAACTTCCATTACACGTTCGAGGATGTAAGTATGTGCCTGCATGTATATCACAGGCGGATACAGGGAATTGTCTTTCTCTCTCTCCTCCCATTTGAAAACGTGCGTTAGAAAAGGACGCAGAAGAGGGGGCCAAAGTCACGTGATGGCCCCCTCTGCTGTCCTTTTCTAACACATAAGTTCAAATGGAGGGAGAGAGAGAAAGACAATTCCCTGTATCCGCCCGTGATGTATATACTCATACGCGCGTCTTGCGAGAGCGTGCAATCGTGCATCAGCCCTTAAAGTTAGAATAATGGCCTTTGATGAAAGTTTGAAGCAAATGTTATACACTCCAACTCAAAATTGCAGCGCATTCAACGTACGGTGAACGCAACACGAAGGTAGTCCATGAGTATATTCGAGCTGAGTGCACGATAAGAACACGTTGAGTTTTTTAAAAAAAAAAAATGAGATATTTACTGGATTTTGAGTAGTGATCAGTGGCGTGGCGTGCAATTTGGCAACATTGCACTGTGCCCATTTAAATCCATGTAAAAGGTCGAATTCGAAGGTGTTCACAGAACATCCAATAGTTTGATCTTTTTCGCGGGTTTAAATGGACGGACTGCAACGTTGCCAAATTGCACGCTACGCCACTGGTAGTGATAGTGTGCTCCAAAACGGAACATTATTCTGACGTTTCTCTTCTGGAATAGCAAATATTATCGTTCATTGATGAGATCAAAATATGAAAAACGACCACGACCGGACCGGTTCACAGCCTATTCGGCCAACCGACAAAGAAATAAAATTCGACTTAGCCGTCTTTTTTTATGTCCACAATCGTCCAAAATAGTTCCGCGGTCCACAAGCGTTCGCATGCTTCTGAGCTTGCGAATGTTCGTGGACCGCAAGGAAAATAATGCGGGAAGGTTTTAAGATTCAAATTAGACTAGGTGCAATGAGACTCTTTTATAAGAATGGATAATTTCATGACCACGAACCGCGAACGACTGTGAAAAAAATACGGCTCTTATCAAATTTTTCTAGCGCACAACTTTTCGCAAGATATGATTCCGTAGCGATCAATTGATTCTAGTCCGACGGAGCGTAATTTAATAGGGTGGGTAATGGGTATGTAATTGCTACACGATTATCTCGCGCTTAAAACGCATTGAATGCAACAAAAATTGAAGAGACTTTTAATCTTTTCCCCGTCAGATTCTTTTGTTCAATTTTAACAAACTTTAATTTTGATACAGTCTGATGTCAAAATGTTTCCGATTTTTCCAAGTCAATGAAAGTACCCCAACGTGCAACTTTTAATAACATTTTTTTCACAACTAGCTATTATAGGAGGGGGGAGGATTGATCAGATGTTTTCCAAACCGTAATGTCCAAAGGCAATGAAAAGTACGTTCCCTTTAATGTCCAAATAAAGTAAATCCTTTAATTCAATAAACGATGGGTTTAAAAAGTAAAATAGGGTTTTAAGAAAATAAAAATATCTGGTTAAAATTACCCCGCTTAAATTAAACAACGGCTTTTGGGTTACTTGCGGGGGGACATTTTAATTCAACATGAACCCCAAATTTGCCGAAAACTCTTCAACGATCTTTTGGATTTTAACTTTATTGAAAAAATTTAGTAAAAAAATTTAGTTACTTGCGTCCAAATAGTGCATAACGCAATTTGAAAAGGGCTCAGCTTGGGGTCTCTGCATTTAAAACGAATAAACTATGAGTCGAACGGAGTGGTCTTTTAAAAGGGATAAGGGGAGCCCATGTATGACAAGAAAAGAAGCACCCTTGGCTTTCTTTGCCCCGTTTAATTTGGCTTTTTTAATTCGCTGGTATAGGACCCCCCTTTACTTTTGCACGCAACGCATTGGGCCATTAAATGATTTGACAACGATAAAATTTGGACGAAAAAGTTTTGGACATTCATGTTTTGGACTTATCATCTGGGAACCGGAGGATTATTGATGTTTCAAACCTGTAAGGCGCTAAGGCAATGAAAAGGGACATTTTTGAATTGAAATTTATAGAAACTCCGTTTTATTATGACCTGGGTAAAAAGTAAAATAGGGTTAGAAATAAAAATAGTGGTTAAAAATACACGCTTAGAATTTCTACCACGGCTTCTGGGAAAACTTGCGCCACATTAAATTTACAAACATAGAACCCTAAATTAGTCCTGAAAACTTTACAACGATCATTTTCGGGGATTTTAACTTATTGATTTTTGTCCACCAAATGAGTCACTTGCGTCCATTGTGCGATAACGCAATTTGAGGACATCAGTCTTAAGGGGTCTCTCCAGCGAGTTTAAAACCGCGAATAAACTGATTGAGCCAATGAGCTGTCTTGAAGCGGATAGGTCGAGTCCGATGTATCGACAACAAAGAAGCCCATTGGCTAAAGCAGTCAATTTGCGCTTTTAAATTCGCGGGTAGAGAGACCCCTTTACTCGCACGCAAACATGACCGATAATGCTCTTTCATACGATAAAATGGTATCTTCAAAGTAGCTTTCAAGTGGGCGTTGGGCTATCGGTCATGAGCAAATCATCGATTTAAAAAAAAAAAAAAAAAAAAAAAAACATTCCTTGGCAAACTTTATCGGACATTTGACGTTAAAACTTTCAAAATGTTGTGTATCTTGACGGGAAATGAATCTGCACTACGATTGGTGATGATTGATGATCTCCAACACCATCGATGATCATCAAAGATTTGCGGACCACCGAACTATGGATGGTGCACACCAATCACCAGATGTTCACATCGAGGCTTGTTTGAGGATCCAACTTCTTCATTTTCAGATGCCTCAGCAGTATACGTACAATCGACCAATATAATTAATATGCCACAGCCTTTAACAGACAAATTTGACGTAACGGAACCTTAGCCATATCGCACTGAACCAACAAACTGATTATTATTGGTCAATTAAAATTGCCCAATCATTAAACTAGTATCAGATTGGTCTATTTAAACTACCCAATCATTAAACCGCAGCATCTGATTGGTCTATTTGAGTAGCCTTCGTTTGGACCGTATATAATTCACGCAACTGTACGCATTTTGACCTCATTAAAAATTTCAATCGATGGTGAGAGGAGAGGAAGGTAGTGCGCACCTCCAGGTCTAATTAGGCCCTTCTCGCGCCTTTCTAGGTATATTATGGGATGGTCATAGGTTCAAAAGCAATTTTGGATGGAACGACCTCTGTAACTTCACACAACTTCCAAAGTAAAAAAATTGCAACAAGCCCAAGTATTGATCGTAAACCAGGATTTTAGTGCAATTAAGTAGTAAAAGTGATTCATTGGCGATGAATTGTAAAATTTGCCAGGAGAAGATCGGACTTGAACACTTCTCTCGCCGCACTATGATCTGAGAGAGTCAAAAATTGGCCAAAAATCAACAAATCAATTTTCCATCACTTTATCACATTTTAACTTCTAAGACAAAGAATCATAGAAAACGCTTTCAATGAATCATTTAACTCTGTAAAATTCACTGGAAAGTTTAAAATTAAGTTTAAAAGGTCGAAAAAGGTGATTATTGATTACTTTTTTTCACCTGCTTTCGGCCACTTTTATTCAATCTCAGACCAGAGTGTGCCGGTCTAAAGCTATCCTCGCAGAGGTAAGCTTTGCGAGCGACGAAGCAAGGTCGAGACGCTGAAGACAAGATCAGCAGCGGACTTGCCAACTTTACGAGTTAAAAAAATAAACAGACCGTCTATAGATGACGTGCTTTTATTTCCTTCGATCATTTGCAATGATATATGACTCGCCACGGGTTTAAGACCCTCAACCTCCCAATCCCCCCCCCATTATTTCATCAACAAACCTCTGAATGAAGTAACCCCCTTGGCATCCAAAAAAGTATAATAACCATCAGAAAAGGCCAATGCCACAATTAATAACAAGAACATAATTTTTCAATCTAATTGATATTCCCACGAAAAATATAAACTACTCTGTGCAGTCGCCCTCTAGAGGGTAAGGAGTTTTAAGCCTTTCAAAGCACACGAAAGTTTGTAAGGTTTTGCAATCAAATTTAATCGAATAAAGTGACCGCTTTCCATAATTGAAACACATTGCCAATGGATTTTAAAATCTTTCATGAACAAACAAACAAATAAAATTAAAAAAATAAAAAAATAAAAAAAAAAAAATAAAAAAAAGGGGGGGATTTAAAAAAAAATAATAAAATAAAAAAAAAATTTAAAAAAAAAAAAAAAAACTTTTGATTATTAAAAGAAAAATTACATACATCGCGCGTTATACTAGAATAGAAATAAAACTAAACTGACAACACTGTAAGCAAAATTTTGCGCGAGGCAAAGTTGTCTAGAAGTCGCGATTTGCAATGGCCATGCCGGCGGTCACCATTTTCGCGAACTCACGCTCTCGAGAGAGTGGCAGTAAACGGCGCAGCGCACAGTGGGTTGGAAAGTAGATTTTTTTCCGGACACACCGGCAGATCCAAGAAACTATCCATCTCTTTCTTGTCCCATTAGAACGTATGAGTTAGAAAAGGATAGAAGAGGGGGCAAAAAATCACATGACTGCCACTGATATATCCTTGTCTATAACACACGCATTCTAACGGGAGAAGAGCACGGAAAAAAAACTACAGTGAAATTAACCATACGATAGCTGATTTTGGCACCTGCTAGATGTTATGGTAATGTTAACCAAAAGTATACTATGTTTTGACTAGGTACTAGGTGATGTTACCTGATTGCATGTCGAATTTACTTAAAGTATCGGTAAATGTACCATACTTCTGGTCAAGTTTACCATAACGTCTAGCAGGTGCCAAAATCAGCTATCGTATGGTTAATTTCACTAATCTTTTTTTTCCGTGAGAGAGAAAGACAAAGTTCTGTATATTCGCCAGTGTCCGGACACGTAAAGTTTTTTATTGTTTTTGCGTTGTAAAAATCTTCAGCGTTAACATTTTCTTACAAAAACACGCCATTTATTTAACTGATTTTAGGCTTAAACATGAATTATTTGAAACATGTTTCAGTCCTATTGCTGTGATGTTCATTATTCATGGTTTCGACTTTTACTCGTAAAATTACATAGGGTGTCCCAAAAATACCTGGACTGATGCTATAACTTCAAAAATAAACAAGGTAGCAAAATCATCTTGGATTCATTTGAAAGATCAACTCATTTTCGATTAATTAAGCTCAAGATGAGCCCATTTAGTTGAAAATTAACAGAGTTATGACAGTTTGAACAAAAAAAAAAGAAAAAAAGTTGACACCCTATATACGGATATTTTTAGCATGTATTTTCTCGCGTAGAAAAAATCGAAGCATTAAACTGTCCGATGCTTTCTTTCCCACAGCACGACTTGGCAACATCGAACATACTACTAACAAACTTTACTATGGCCACTTAACACATTATGGGCCAAGCCCGAGTATACTCGTTTTTCGCCTCCTGTGTATTTCAGATAAACGCAACTTTATTGGGCGCCTTCATTTCATCGTATAGGCAATTTCAACTCCCCTGAGTACGAACAGTTAACTACCTTCCATTTACAAACGAAAGAGAGGCTTTCTTTTGAACTACTGAAGTATACTATACTATACTATACTGTATACTTTTCAGTATAAAGATTACAGGTTTCTGTTTTACCTGTAATCTTTACTGATACAACTCCAAACTACACATGATTTGTTCTTTGCATACTTTCGCCTTTATTTTAGAACCAATTTGGCCCGTTTATGGCTCAAAAAATCAAGCAAAACATTAAGCAGGTGCTGACATTCCGAGTTTTCGTCGCTAATTCGTCTGTTCAGAGAAAACAGCCGAAAACCGTCAAAAACGGCTATTTTCGGAGCAAGCGACAAGTAACGCCATCTATCGGATTAAAATTTTCGGAAGTTTCCCAAAGAATCACCTTAAAGGGTTAACTCAAGATGAGACTTATAACGCTCATTATCTGATCATACCGATGCGAAGCGACGGTTGTCTGATCACAAAATCTGATTCCGTGCTTCGTTTTTCGCCGCGAGAAAATACATGCTAAAAAACTTGTAGAGCGACAACTAATATTTTTCTTCTTCTTTTTTTTTCTAACTGTTATAACTTTGTCAATTCTTAGCCAAATGAGTTCATCTTAAGCTCAATCGATAGAAAATTAGTTGCATTTTCAAACGAACTCAAGATCATTTTGCTAGCTTGATTGGTTTTGAAGTTACAGCATCGTCAATATTGGTACTTTGGGGATACCCTACACTGTTAAAAATGTTCACTCCAACTCCGGTTACATAAAAGCCATGATTTCTCCCGGTATATAGTTTTGGGAGTAAGATATTTGTGGAGAAGAAAATGGTGCGAAAAGGAGGAAAGATAAAGTAATCATTTGTACTTTTCCGGTGTTAAAATATGATTTTACCCCATAGAGGAGGCATGAACACCCTCTCCGATAGTATTTTCGCTCTTTACTCCT
The DNA here is from genome assembly GCA_011764245.1 of Trialeurodes vaporariorum. Lineage (NCBI taxonomy): Eukaryota > Metazoa > Arthropoda > Insecta > Hemiptera > Aleyrodidae > Trialeurodes > Trialeurodes vaporariorum. Next base: position 16,544,796 of record VMOF01000379.1, read on the forward strand.
GATGCATTCTATTTTTATTACACAGGAGAGTAAAATCTACCCTCATTTTTATGTTCACTCAGATTTTCACTCAGGATTTTTTGGTCGATTTTTAACAGTATAAGATTTGAATTATTTGAGTTATGATTTTGTGTTTATGAGTGTGTGATTTTTAATGTCCGGAAAATCCCAAATCCCGAACCACTGAGCGACGCGGCGCGGTCTGTAAATAGGGAATGGCGGGCGCGAAATGATCATATTGTAAGTGACCTCCTCTGACACCCCCCCCCTCCACTCTCCTGCCGGACGACACCATCCAACACTCAACAATCCCCAATCTGATCCAAGCTGCGTTATAGTTGTTAGAGCCGCAACAGAGCGAGCGCCACTCACTCACTCACTCACTCGCAGCGTGCCGATGGCTATTACATTAAATTCACTCATGCCCGTTGGCTGCATTGTGGCTGCTTCCATCGCATGTATACTGTAAGTAAACGAGTCCTTTGCACTATCATTAGACACTTTTGACGCCTTTGACGCCCTTAATTAAAACGCGTCCGTCCCGCCTTGGTGACACCGGAAGTCCTGCGTTTCTGGTTGACTGCATCGAGGATTATAGTCTTAGCCGCGACAACGTATCAAAGGAATCGATCGCGACTTATAGAAAACGTATTTTATGACATCGGGTAAAGGAATTAGTCTCGGATTCTTAATACGGGGTCCCTCCACCTGCAAATTTAAAAGCGCGAATAAACTGATTGAGCCAATGAGCTGTCTTAAAGTCGATATAGGTCGAGTCCGATGTATCGACGACAAAGAAGCCCACTACCTCAAGCAGTCGATTCGCGCTTTCAAATTTCCTTTGGGAGGGACCCCTTTGGTCTTCACGTTGAAATTGAAGCCGAATTAAGTTGGCTTAAAGTCGGACCTAACCAGATGCAGTAGACGGTTTCAGCGCAAAGTCAGCAGTTATAGCAAACAATCATATAACAATGCACTCATAGGTGGCAATCAATTGTTACAAAACTCGCGTAGCGTTCCAAACTATCTCACTCACTCTTCCGCGACCTTCATGCATGCATGCAGCCATCTCTTTCTAGATTCGAAATTCGTATACAATACAGGGCTTTGTTTCGCGACATATTATTATCTAAATCACATTGAAATGCCTCGGGAAATTCATTTCAGCCAAACAATTTAACGAAAGATGTCTCTATATACGATTTTTGAAATTAGAGTGAGATGGCAGTAAGTACATGGGGCTATACGTGAGCGCGAGAGAGATAGTTTGAAATGCTCATCACCGGATGACGTCATCTGTAAAACCGTCCATATACAATACCTGCGTGTCAGTGGTGTAGGGTGCATTTTGCGGTAACGTCGTATTGTGTCCATTTAAACCCATGTAAAAGGTCGAATGTGAAGGTGTTCACCGAACACCCGATAGCTCGATCTTTTTCAAGGGTTTAAATGGACGAACTTCAACGTTGCCCAATTGCACGCTACGCCACTGCTGCGTGTACACTGAAGACCACGCGCGTCTGTCTACTATCTTTCCCTTGTTAGAATCGGGTAGCAATTTTTTGTTTGTTTTTGTTTTCGGGGCTCAACGAAACAACGCCCAGCTGGCTCATACGGTGACTGATGAGTTAAGGATGTAGAGGTCCATAGCAAATGAGAGCAAAGCATCGGGATTGCAAAAAAAAAAAAAGTACTTACAAGTTTTTACAGTCAAGACTGCACATGAAGCGCAAAAGTTTGCTTTGATTGCATGAGGATTGACCGCGCATCTCGAAGTTTCAACTGACAAAACTTTTGAGTTCTCGGTATTTTACGTGCGGATCAATGAGTCTATTGTAAACTTTTTCCACGGCTGTATTGCGAATTAGAGAGGGTCAATGGGGCTATTGCACACTTTTGCTATAAGCGATTTAATAGTCGATTATGGCGTAAAAACCTCAACAAATAACAATGCCGGCACTGAAAACTTCCAAAATCCACTCCTAAACTCAATAAACGCGGTTATTTGTGCGAGCGTAATGGTGGCCGAAGGCACTAACAATGGGAGATTCCTATCTTAATTTCGTCACTCTTTCTATGCTGACAAGGATGATTCACAGAGTAATTAGTCATCAGAGTGATGATCCACATCCGATGAATGGTACCGCAACACCAAGTGACACCGGTTTCAAATGAAAGTAGTCTCTTATTGGTCACTTCTTGATGGAGTTTCAGAATTGTTAGATGGGAATCTCCCATTGTTAGTGCCTTCGGCCACCATTACGCTCCCGCAAATAACTGCGTTTATTGAGTTTAGGAGTGGATTTTGGAAGTTTTTAGTGCCGTCATCGTTATTTTTTGAGGTTTTTACGCCATAATAGACTATTAAATCGCTTATAGCAAAAGTGTGCAATAGCCCCATTGTGGTGTAAAATCACTTGAAAATCACGAAAAAAAAAAAATCTTGAAAAATCACGTTGGGTTCGAGCATCAGAAAGTTTCAAAATTGACTCACCGACCCAATAAATGCCTTTAAAAAAATCCAAGATGGCTGTCGTACGAGCAAGTCGCAATGGCGGAGTCCAATTTTCTAGGCGCAGAGAAAAAAAAAAGATTCGTCACAGAAAAAGGTGCGCATTTAGATGGGAATCCCACATTGTTACTCGCTCATACGAAAAACATCTTGGAATTTTGTTTAAACGCCGTTATAGAGTTTGTGAATGAATTTTGGAGAATTTCAAGCCTTTTAAGTCCCAACGTTATTTTCAAGTGATTTACCACCAGGGTGGTGACCTTGACCATATTTACGGCCAGCTGGAGTAAAATTTTGCGACAGACCGACTACAATCCAAAAAAAATGGATCTATTCATCTACTGATATTTGATAGTGCAAAAAGCTATCACACAAATCACAATCTGTCTGTTGATGGGTCGATTTATAACTCCCGCTGATTAGCATCTGGCTGGATCGTCTGAATAACCTGCCTTTTACATTCAAACAGTATACACACTAGAAAACATTCACACAACGCGTACAGTGACTGAATGTTAAACTTAAATCTGGGCAAAAAAAAAAAATATTCAGGACGTATGGGTTTTGGATAGTGACGAAAAATTGCGGATCTAATCTCACATTTCTTTCTCACGTAACATCGGAATGTTGGGAGCGCTCTTATAACGCTACATTACATAGTTAGAGCCGGTCTTGAAGACTCAACTCCCCCTATAAATGCTGCGATTCGTTCGTTTACCTCTCATGGTCATGACACCAAAGGTTGGCAAATAGGGATGAAATCGATTACTAGATTACTAGGTAATCGGCAATAATGAAACCTTTGGATGGTAAATGAAATGTAGTTTTGACATATTTAATATAAAGTTTCGGGTCATTTTAAGTAGATTTAATTCTTCTGGGCCCAATAAATGTATACGGTACACACGATCCTCGCACCCAAGTCTACCCTAAGTACTTCAACAAGCATCGGCCACCAGCCAACGGACCGCATCGGACCGTTTAAAAAAGGCGAAACCACAAAACTAACCTCAAAATAGCACTTAGGGTGGGTTGGAGAGGCTCTAGACCCGCCCCAAGTAACGTAAAGTTGAGAGCGCTCCCAACATTCCGATGTGCCGTTAAAGAAATGTGAGGTTAGAATCGCCATTTTTAGGTACGACCTAAAGCCCGTTTGTACCGTACATTTATTGGGCTCAGAAACTAATATGATGGGTGACTTGTAAAAAATTAGCCCGGATTACCGTGAAATCACCCTTCGAAAAAACGACGACTACGATTACTTGGTGATCATGTAATCGATCGCCACCCCTCTTTGCTCAACTTTGCGTGATACAATTTTTAAGGTTAATTTGTGGTGCCACCATATTCCAACGGTCCGATGCGGTCCGTTGAGTGGTGACCGATCCTTGTTGAAATTCTTGGGGGCGGATTTTTGGTCGAGGACCATCCGCGTCCGTCTCAAATATTTATTGGGCTCTGATTAATTGTGACGGTTGAAAAATCGCGGAAATTCGCACGGGCGGAGCCGGGAGGTCGGGAGGTCAAAATTCTTGGGAGGAGTTAATAAATTGGTGACCGCGGCACGCGCGCGAAAAACGGGAAACGGCTGTGGTGCGGCTGTCTAGTGATGAATGGTCTCATATCGGGGAAATGTCGGGACTTTATAGGAAGAGAGGACGAGAGATAGCGAAAAAGGGAAAATCAAACCGGTGGTGGGCAAGGGGAGGAGAGGGGAAGTAGAAGGGGGAGGGGAAGTAGAAGGAGAAGGGATCAGCAAAAAGAGGTTGGGGGAGGGAGAGGGCGTGAAAAGATTAATCGCCGACACTTTCTGATTCATAAAAGAAGAGAATCGAGGACCCGCGGTTTGAGTTTCCAGGAAGGGGGGGGGGGGTGGAGGAGCAAGAGTGGGTGAAAGGGGGCGAGGGGGGGGGTGAGAGGAGGTAGATCGCGAGGTTGAAAAAAAATAGGGGAAGACAAGGTTGCCTTTCTCCTTTTGCATTGTCAAAGATTATGAGAGAAGGTAATTTCTCCGGTGAAATCGTAGGGTTTTAATGGGATTTTTCCCCCTCAGCACGCGACACCCCCCCCCCCTCCCTTGAAGAGTAGACTAGCTAAAGGTACACGAAAAAAAAAAGAAAATACTGGTAGGATTTACCATCTGCATATCTGATTTTGGCGTCTGCTCTAGAGGTAGTTTCAGAAGAGTAGGCGGACCTAGACCGATAATCTTTGGAATTTGCCAAAATTATTTCTGATATTACTCAATAAAAATGAATGAAAATGAAATTGAGAGTTCACTTTTCAATGAGGAACACTTTAAAAGCCAAAGAATAAAGTCAGAGGCAAGTTCGATTTTGATTTGAAGGAATTAAAATTGAAAATTCGCCAAAGATTATGGTTTAGGTGCACCTATATACACTTCTAAAACGAGCTCTAGCAAGTGTGGTAACGTAAAATTTGTGGTGAAGTAAGGTAACTTGCTGCGGTACATTTTACCATAATCTGTATTTTACCAGACTCAATAGCAGATTCCAAATTCAGCTATGCAGATGATAAATTCTGCCAGTCTTTGTTTCCGTGTATAGGCCAATCGAATCCACGTTAACTCAAAATTAAAATATTAGCAAGAATGAAGACAAGGGTTTGGAGGTATTGAAGCCCTTGGAAGAATGTTGTCAATTGATTCAATCCAACCTCCAGAGATTGTCTATTTCGCCCTCTCCCAGACACTCCCTAGTTTCCAGAACCTCTGTAGCTGTGGGTACTTACACCTTAGAAATTGGATATAAGTCTGAGGGAAGAGTTTCAAGCACAGCAATACACAGAAAAAAAACGCTTTAATAACGCTGAAAAAACCTTTGGTAGAAAAGGAACCCAGCAAAATACTTAAATAGCGCTAACCAAAGGTACGCCTAAATTAAAAGATTTTGCTTGGTGAACCAAAGATTTGGTTGATTTAACTTAAATCTTTTGCTGGTCTACAAAAGGTTTTGTTAGCGCTACCTTTCTGTGAAGACAGTTTTATTGATGACGTCATCAGGTGAACAAGTTTTGTTAATCGTTCCAAACCATCTCTGTTACTCTCACGCGACCCCTATGTACTGCTATCACACTTTCATCGCTGAAATAGCATTCACAGACATTTTTCGGGACATTTTTAGGCAGAAATTATTTTTTGAAGTTATTGGAATGCGATTTTGATACGAAAAATCGTCATTACACAAGACCCTGCATATACGATGTGTATAAAAGATGAGAATGAGATGACAGTACCCAGGAGTCATGCATGATTGAGAGAGACAGTTTGGAACGCTACGGGAGTTTCGTCACAACTGATTGCAACCGATGGATGCATTGTTGGCAAACCGTTGACTTCACACTTTGAAAGACCATCTTACGTCATCTATATTAATTCCTGTGCCCATTTTCCCCCTTTTTTGACGTCCTCTTGAAAATAAATTCGCGTTGAATAATCTGGCAACCCTGAAAGCAGTGACGAGCAGCGCGGGGTTCATAAAATATCGGGGGGCACACAAAATTGACTTCAGGCACGAACGCAAACACAAGTCCCCCCCTCCCCTTGTTCCCAAACTCTATGAATAACTGTCCACTGTTGGCACTTGAAAAGGCGTAACTGCAGAAGGGACGATGGGAGGAGAGGAGAGGGGGCAAAGGGGGGCATACAAGGGACAAGGCAGGCGTCTCCGCTTTTAAGCGTGCGAGTAATCTCATCTCCACCTAACCACTTGCACTGCCACCCCCTCATTCCGTTCCAACCCCCCCCCCCCATCACCCCCCACCACCACCCATTTCCCGTTTTCCTCATTAATCTCCTTCTCTACCCGTGCGTCCGTCCTCACATTTCGCGAGTAACGGCACTTTTCAATTCACCGATGATTCCACCGGTTGAGAAAAGATTACAGAGTCCAGTTTAGTGTATGCCTTTAATGCACGAAAATACTCTGATCTGTGATCTTTTCTTAATCGGTGAAAACTCTGTTAATTAATTAAAATATCAGCAAGTTTTTTTAAAGTCATCGACGACTCCACCGGTTGAGAAAAGATTACAGATGCGGGCATTTTCGTTTATTATAGTCACACATTGAACTGAACTATGTAATCTTTTCTCAACCGGTGGAATCATCGGTGAATTTAAAAATGCGATGAATTACACGCAAAATGGCAGCTCTGGAAAATACTCACATCCTGTATCTTTCCTCAATCGGAGGAGTCGTCGATGACTTTAAAAAAACTCGCTTATATTTTAATGGACTTGCCCTGGTGGCTACCGCCACTTATGATAATTCAAACAGCGATTGCACCGATTAAGAAAAGATTTAAAGATGCGAGTATTTTCGTGCAGTACACGGAAAAAAAAGATTAGTGAAAATAACCATACGGATACCTGATTTTGGCACCTGCTAGATGTTATGGTAAACTTGGCCAGAAGTACGGTACATTTACCGATACTTTGAGTAAAATCGACATTCAATCCGGTAACATCACCTAGTACCTAGTCAAAACATAGTATACTTCTGGTTAACATTACCATAACATCTAGCAGGTGCCAAAATCAGGTATCCGTATGGTTATTTTCACTAATCATTTTTTTCCGTGTACAGTCATGAACTGAACTGAAGTGTGTAATCTTTTCTCAACCGGTGGAATCATCGGCGAATTAAAAAAATGCCATTAAATATGCACAAACGGCAGCAATGCCCAGAATCCTATAGCGCCCCTTGCGCCACTTGCAGACGAGGGAGCGGTGCCGGATGATAAGAAAGGGTGACCGCGATAAGCTCATAAGATACGGGTTACGAGGCGATTCTTTCGCGACGACTCGACTCGACTCAACGCGACCGGCGCGGCGCACTTTGGTTGAAAACAAATAAAAATTGGCCAAAATTCAGTGAAAAATAATTATTCATCAAAAATAATCCCTTTCGATTTTTTAAGCATAATTTAAAACTTTTAGTGACATTATCAGGCTTAAATTAAGCACAGACAAACAAAGGAGTAAAATGGGACCTAGACCAACAATGTATAAAAACTAAACTTCTTTTCATTTTTATTTTATAATTTTCCGATTGATAATGGTGATGTAAGTGCACCGAAACGTCTCGGAAGTTCTTATTCATTGTTGGTCTCGTTCCCATTTTAATTCCTTTGTTTGTCTGTGAGGTTTTTTGGCCATTTAGTTTGTAATTGTTATAATATTGTTTAAATTAATTGTTAAAAGGGTTCTCAGTGATTAAAATTGGCCTTGAAGACTTATACATGATACATTGATCCCGACTTACGCCTATACGTCGCGTGAACGACGACATGAATTATTTAAAAATCACTTTTTTGGAAATATTTGCGATCAGCGGTACGCAACTATGGTCAGAAATCAAGAGAAAAGAAGCCAAAAATCAGTCAAAAGAAGTAATCAAAAATCATAATTTTCGACTTTCCAAACTTGGTTTAAAACGTCCCGCAAGTAAACTTATTAGGTGATAATTGAAATAAGTTTTGAAAGTTTATGAATGATTAATTGATGAAAAATTTACTTTCTGAAAAAAAAAAATTTTGACGATCTTGGATCATAGTGCGACGCGACGACAGGAGCAGCGAAATAAAATGCGGAAAAAAGAGGAATCACCCCCAGGGATTTAAGCTCGTTTAGACTAGAGGTAAAGTATACATATATGACTTTCGCCGTTTGAGAGCTGCATTCGGAAGAGTTTCTATGATAGTGCATTGGTAAGGAGAAAAAGCTCGAATCTGCGACTGGTTGTAAAAATGTCGTTTTCACTACTCAAAGTTTTCTTGTGCTGATTCCCGACTTTTTGAAATACCCCTCTTTGCTCAACCTTGTTAATTTGCGATTTTTTTTAGTCCCTGGAAGCCTTTGAGGCTGTATACTATACTTAATTGGAGCACTATGAACATCATCAAAACCTACATTAACGTAAAGTGTTAAATTCAGGGTGAAGGGAGGGGGGACAAAATAGGGAAGAACCGACAATGAATAAACCTAGATCCCCCCACCCACCCTTAAATTTACTCATTCCGGAAACAGAGGAAGCACAGAAAAAAGCACGTGTTTAATGAACAAGCGGTGACCTACAGTTTTAATTGATTCCAACGACCTAAATTTGACCGGAGTTTAGTTTTAATCTAGTCCGAAATGACCTAGTCTTGAAGACCAGAAAATCCATTCACGAGACTTCATTTATTAATTTATTCCTCATATTTGAGAGAATCAAGAGTTGGAAGCGGGTACGTGCGGGAGTAGGGACACATTACGCGCAAAGTTCTACAGGGATGAGTGGTGGAGGGGGTGGGGGGTTGGAGAGGAAGAGGCTACTGGAGATTCGAACGGCGAGGCGTTGTCAGTTCAGTGGATTATGGTCCATTTCATATTTCTTTTTGTTTTCTTTTCTTCTCTCATCTACAATGGGTCTGTTGCATACTTTTGCTGCAGCAATATAGAACCTTGATTCTTATGTAAAATTCGGCGAAAATAGCGATGCGCACATTAAAAACGTTCAAAATCCACTCATTAACTCAGGAAATCACTTCAATTTCAAACAGCCCACGCTACACTAGACACTATTTGCACCGGTATACTACTACATAGACGGAACCACCGTGCATAAGTAGACAACATCGTAACTACAAAATGATGGAATTTCTTTTTTAATACGTGAAATATTAGCTGCATTTGCTGTCTGGTCTTTTCGGTTTATCAAAGATTATAAAATAATATAAGAAATGTACGCATCTATAAACGAAACATTCTAATGTTTGTAAGTTCCGTTGATGTTTACATAAACGAGATGGTTCAATCTATGTAGTTATAAGTCGGTGATATAGTGTCTAGTGTAGCGCGGGTTGTTTGAAATGGAAGGTATTTTCTGAGTTAATGAGTGGATTTTGAAAGTTTTTAATATGCACATCGTTATTTTCGCAGAATTTTACGTTAGAAACAATGAGTTATATTGATGTAGCAAAAGTACGCAACAGACCCATTAGTCCCAGAAGTCCTAGCCACGCTAAGTCGAAAAACAACTAACAAAGTAGAGGTAGTTTCAGAAGTGTAGGCGCATCTAGACTGATAATCTTTGGAATTTTTCGACGTTGTTTCTCATATTACAGGAGTAAAAACGAATAAACACGGATTTTAAGCGTTGGATCTTAATTGAGGAACGCTTTAAAATAAAAAGGTCAAGCTGCAGGCAAGTTTTGATTTGAAAGTATGAAAATTGATTTTCGCCAAAGATTATCGCTCCAGGTGCACCTACACTTGCATTGCAATGAGGTAGAAAGTTTGTTTCAGAAGTCGAAATGCACCTCATTTGGATAACAATGGCACAGTCATAAGGGTCGTTCTTTATTTAGTCATCTGGAATGCCGATAGTTCTTCTTTTTCTTTAAAATAACAACGATACCTATTGTAAATTTGAATGTAAAGTCTGTATTAGTCTGTAAAAAAGTAGTCTAACATCAGACTAATCTGATGATGTTTAAGAGTTTTGATGCGGTGGCGTCATTTGGAGGGGGGAGGAGCCGCGGCAACCTCCCCCCCCTCATATTTTAAAATGATCCTTGAAACATGCTGAACAAAATACAGGGTGTTGAAAAATTGTTCCCGAATATTTCAGGGGCGGATTCTACAGGTCAAAATAAGACTTTTTTTTTCTAATAAACATGGGTCCGAAATTGCAGTCTTTTCGAGTTACAGTGTTGCAAAGTTTCCGAAAAAAAATTAAAATCTTGAAACTCTGAAAATCGGTTTGAAAAATGTTCCCGAATATTTCAGGGGCGGATTCTACAGGTCAAAATAAGACTTTTTTTTTCTAATAAACATGGGTCCGAAATTGCAGTCTTTTCTACTCACACATTCAAAGGGAAAAGTGAGAGAGATAGAAAAGATCCTGGTTATTGCTGCCTAATTTGAGCACGCGTGCATGCGAACATAGCGATGTAGTTGTAGAAATGGCAACTCTAGAATGCCCGGTTGACTGTCTGCGGAGTTCTAGAACTTATCGGAGGATTGCATCTCCGGTGAACGAAAGTTTACAACGCTTTATGTTGTTGCACATCATTCTGTATACACTCAAAATATTACAATATTCCATAATTTATTGTATATCAAAGTTCCCAAAGAATCCTAGAACTTCAACAAATATGCTCTGGGAATAATAATTGTTTGGTTTTTTTTTTTTTTTTTTTTTTTGGCAAACTTTTGCTTCAGCAATATACGGAGCATGAACTCTCAACGACTCATAGAAGAAAAATAAAAAAAATTCACAAAACACCTTGAAAATCCACTCAGAATTACTCAAAAAGTCGTAAGTGCATTTTCAAAATCCCTAAATCCAAACAGTCCTTCCTCAATTTCTACAGACCAGCAAACAACCATTCTTGATCACCGATCCCAGTTTTGAACAGTGCAACCAAATAAATTCTAGTTTCAACTACACATAAAATTATGGTTAAAATAACTCCAGTTGCTCTCAACTTGAGAGATTGCGTTCGGTGACTGGAATTTGTGACCTGTAGTTGTTTGTTTGATGGTAAATAAATTGTGAGCACAACGTTTGAATATTTGGAGGATTTAAAAAAAAAATGTATTAATGACTTATTTTATAAGTGGATTTTCAAGGTTTTGAGTGTGTTTATGCAGGAGTTGTGGGTAAAAATTCACGGCAGTTCATGTTACATATTACTGCAGCAAAACTGACAAATTTGCAAAATACCCATGCTTCCAAAATTCGCTAAATCCTCAGGTCTGTTTCTCGGAGTTAGAATCTACGCGGGAACTCAAGCTCAATTTTGCTGTAGCAAAAAAGCAATTTATATACACAACTGATTGACAACAACAGATTCTTTACTCCTTTTTGGTTAGAGCCCAACGACCCACCCCTATCTCCTTTATACTCTCACATATTTCTACCTCTGTCGTTCCAATTCCTCGTTGAGGGTGATTTACGTGCCCCTATCCACTATTTTCCAGACTCTCGTGTCCCTGTATTCACCGATCGGCGCGCGTGTAAGGTGTGTGTAAGTAATCGTCGCCAAATTCAATCGATCTTAATTTTTATCACCTTCCTTAATCCTTGATTGCTATCCCTTCGCCTTCGACGAGCTGTCTCAACGGGACAAGAATTGATGGCGAACGGGACTTGATTTAAGATGTCAATAAAGAGCAGTTTTGTACTTTCAATTAATTTATGGGGGTCACAGGTCATGCCATGCGTATTTTTCGAAGGGTCTTTCACACAAAGTGGCGTCGCGTGCAATTTGGCAACAATGTATTCTATCCATTTAAACTCATGTAAAAGATCGAATTCAGGGGGTGCACAGTGCACAAGGAAAATTTGATATATTTATAATGAGTTTAAATGGAGCAGTTGCATTGTTACCAGATGGCAAACGACGCTACTGCTTTGACGTCAAAGTGGATGTTTTTAGCACACCCAGAAAAATATTATTTTCAAATACGGAACGCATTACTAACCCTTTCACAACCAAGTTCAAATACTATGACTTTCAAAAGAAAGAACCCAGGTAGAAATTTTTACTCTTTCAAATATCGGTAACTTTGAGCAATTTTGTGACTTTCAAGTGTTGTGTTCAAGGAATAAACAGAATGCCCATTTCAGAGAACGTCTTGAAAAATTTCAGGTTCTATTGAAAACAACGAAGAAATTTAACAATGATAATTTTGACCAGGGTACTTTCTTTTGAAAGTCATAATACCAACTACCAAGTTATAAATCGCTCAAATTCAGGAGGTAGTTCATGCCCCGCAGTGATTATTTTGCCTTTCTCGGTTATTGACAATAACGGCACGGTATTGAAAGGGTTAAATAATGACCAAGAAGAGATTTCTTTAAAAATTACCAGAATTATTCTCATTGATTCAACGATTATTTCTTTGCAGTATCAGAACGTTTGATTGGACCAATGAGAATTATTGAGAATTCTGGGAATTTTGAAGATTTTTTTTTTTTTTTTTTTTTTTTTCTCAATTTTGCAAGGAGAAACATGTTTATTTGAGACCGCAAGAATTACTTCCATAGAAGTGCATAAGTTTTTTTTCGGTGCGTGTGAGAGTTATATTGTTATTGAAAACTTCAGCAATTCTAAAAGAATTTCCCATTTATAGTATATACTTAACGAAAACTGTTTTCTCCGCGCTGAGTAAGAAAATAAATGAATAATTAAACAGGTAAATAAACAAATAAAGACCTCCTAACTCTTAATTAAACCATCTTTTCGATAGAATGAGAGGGAGTCAATTGGTATAGTACCGAAAAAAGTGTGTGTTTTTATTATGTCATCTACCTCATTTTATACAGCCTCAAACTTGTTTATTGATCGTTTAATTTTCAGTTTTGATGACCTTTAATTCAATGATTTTGCTCCAATTCCTATTTCGGAGCGTAATCCGCTTAGGGATTGAATACGATTTCCATCAACTAAAGTCGCGCGTTTACACGGCATTGCAAACAAGTGGGCCGACGACCGCGACGCGACGCGAAGCGACGACGCACGGATTCGGGTGGACTCGGCTGTTCTCGGCAATCTTCATCATTGTAAGCTTAAACCAACGAGATCACGCGATAGAGAGGCTGATACATAATGTAGGCCCTATCTCAAAGGGTGACAACATGGGCGATGTATGAATTTGGTTTGTTTGCCTCATATTTTTAAACCTCACAACAAAAATTGTAATTAATCCACTGGAAATTGGTTTTAAACGAAAGTGCAAGTGTTTTAGAGAGGCTATCTGGACACGGAATTTTAAAACAACTATATCCAGTGATAAAATGTTGCTACTTTCTGTTTATTTATCAGTTTCTTTATCGTGCAAATCCTTCCAAGAGAAACAGTTTCATCAATTTCTGTCCAGATAGTCACACCGAAACACTTGCACACTAGTTTGAAACCAATTTCCACTCAATTAATTACAGTTCTTCTTCAAGTTAATGTTTGCCTAATAACACTGCTCACAGATCTGTATGATGTACTACTCTGTACGTATTCAAATATTTGATATTATTTGGAATCTTCGGATGATTTCAAAATTTAGGGAGGCCGCAGTACCCTAGATTTAATCCCAAATGCCCATATGGGTCTCGGGATGGATTAATGGAAAAAAAACTCATGTCATGAAGAAAGTGGAGAGCGTTTCCCGCAATACTCTTGATGTTCCAAGAACTCTTCTTCGCCAGGAATGACCTCAATTCTTAATGTAAACCTCTCCAATGAAATTCGACAGTTGCAGAGGAATGAAGTATTTTCATTGTCCTTACGTGACGTCAGGAGTGAACAAGCCGTTATTAGGTCCGAAAATAGGGCGAGCGGGTTGATGAGAGGAGTGGAGGGACAGGACGAGCAAATGTTTGGACGGCGCGCCGGGAGCGCGAAATGCGACAGTTCCGAGATCAAAATGAACTTTTTCCGGTTGTCGCGAAAAAGAATAGAAACAATTTCCAGAAAAATAATTAGCCTTTTCTATTATCACGACCGAGCCGAATGGGACAGTTGCAAGGGTCTGAAATGTTGTGTTTTTTATAAAGAAAATGGAAGTACTTGATGAGCTGAGAACAAAGATGCCTTTGGTGTCTAATTAAGTCCCATTGTTCCGGGAATGAGATTTTGGCCCAAAATACATTGTTTTAAATGGGAATTCCAGTAGTGACGTCACTACACACGAATTTTGCAACTTTACACGAGTGTATCTCAAAAACCGAGACACTTAGGTAAAACAAATGGCACCATGCTTCAGCTCATCAAGTACTATCATTTTCTAATAAAAAACATAACATTTCAGACCCTTGCAACTGCCCCATTGCGACAAATTAGCCGAATTTGGCGTTTGCAAACTTTTGCTGTATGGGATTAAAGAAATGATTCTTGCATAAAAACCTGTAAAATATGACGATGTGTACAGAAAAAAAATCACGAAACTCATGCACTCTCAGAATCGGTCATAATGGCGGAGGGACGCAGGTATCATGGGAGATTCCTATCTAAATTCAGACATTTCTCTGTTTTTCCGTAGAGAAAGTGACATAATAGACAGGAGTCTCTCATGATACCTGCGCGTTGAACCGCCAGTAAACTGGTTAAGCCAATGAGCTGCCTTGAAGTCGATAGGTCGAGTCCGATGTATCGCCAACAAAGAAGGCGATTGGTTCATGCCGTCAATTCGCGCTTTTAAATTCGCAGGTGGAGAGACCCATTTAGTCGACTGTGCGATGACGCGACGGAGGGAAATGTGTTTCGATGATTTTCCCGTCTCGAACTTGCGCCCACCCGCCACCCCACCCGAACTCCGTCATTCACTATATGCGGTCCAGACTCCAAGAAAATGGCCAAACATCTCTATATTTGTGTTTCAGATGTGGAATTCTTGGGAAAAAAAAGGCAGCAGTGAAAGCGCGCGAAAGCAAACACTCTTACATCTGCTCTCTCCTACCTTTATTTGCTTTTTGAAGAGGAAAAATATAGACGAAGGAGAGAAAAAAGAGGAGAGAAAAAGAAAAGGCGGCCGCGTATAGGAACTGAAAGAGAAGGAATCAAACTCCTATAAACGGTTTCAGTGCGAAATCAACGGTTAGCCAACAACCACAACAATGCACTCATCGGTCGCAATCGGTTGTGATAAAACTCGCGTTAGCGTTCCAAACTATCTCACTCACTCTCCCGTGACCCCCATGTAGTATACCCATCTCTTTCTAGTTTCGAAATTCGTACACAGCGGCCTTGTTTTACGACATAATAGTATCAAAACCGCGTTAAAATGCCTTAAGAAATTCATTTCAGCCAAAAACTTTTACGAAAGATGTCTCTAAATATACGATTTTTGAAATTAGAGTGAGATGGCAGTACATGTGTGGGGGTTAAACGTGAGAGCGAGAGAGACAAACTGTCTTTGTTTGGAACGCTCATCACCGGCTGTCGCCATTGCTAAAACCCTGTATTTAAGTTCTTGTTCTTAATGAGAGAATGAGAATTGAGGAAATTTTAGCGGAGGAAGGGCCAATAAAAGACGGCCAGTTAGTTCGTCCAATCGATTTTGGCCAAAGGCACAGGTGATCCAATCTCATTTTTGATCCATAAGAATCATAGGATTATCCTTTTTCCTCAAATAAAATACGTCCAGGAACCAAATTATGTACGGCACCCCACCGGCACGACAGTGTGTGCAACTTGTGTTACAGTTTACACATTTGTTTATGAACAGTTTTTACCAACAACGGGTTCAACGGTTTTTTTTGTTTTTTTGTTTGTTTTTTGTTTGTTTGTTTGTTTTTTGTTTTTTGTTTTTTTTTTTTTTTACGGCTGAAAGGGTCAATCGTCGATGAACTTATTAATTTTAATTATGCAATACACCTCAAGAATGCAGTGGCGGCTCGTGCGATTTGGCAACAGTGTTTTTATCCCATTTAAATACATGGAAAACAATCGAAACTCGAGGAGGCTGCCAGCCTCCGCTTGAATCGATTTTTTACCTAAGTTTAAGTGGGAAAAATGCATGGTTGCCAAATCTCACGGGCCGCTACTGCAAGAATGTTCATAATTCCCAAAATAATCTTTAAAAGCGTTAAAACATGTCGATCGACAAAGGCAGTAAAGATTACACCATCAGAGACTCTACGGAACTGTAATCTTTGCATTATAGACCAAAACGCAACAACGGCCCTTAGAATGTAAACAAACGTATACAAAAACGCATTCAAAGCGGCGCTCATGATTTCACTTGTCCAGTGGCGTTGCGTGCCATCTGGCAATGCTGTGCTGTGTCCATTAAAACCCATGTAATAGGTCGAATAAGCAGGTGTTCACCGAACAACCAATACTTCGATCTTTTTCATGGGTATAAATGGACGAACTGCAACGTTGCCAAATGGCGCGCTACGCCATGCGCCACTGCTTGTCTTAACTCTCTATACATACAGGGACTCTGGTTTTAATTAGAGTCCCTCTATATGAAAGAGTCAAGACACTTGAACAGAAGTGAAGAAGAACAAGGTATCTGAGGAGCCTGGACGCGCGCCTCTTGTTCACATTTTTATCCAACGATCTTCCCGCCAAAGATTACTTATACATGTATTCGTGTGTAAGTAATCTTTGTTAGGTCAACCTAACCTCCAATACCCGTAAGCTTTGCTACCTGTTTTAACAGTAATGCGTGAATTTTATTCTGTTCTGAACACATTTTCATCAATTTCTAATTCAAATTTCATCAGTACGAGCTAAAAATGCCGAAAGTTTCCTCAAAGCTGGGCAGCGGTGAAGATAGTTCCATGAAGATATAAACAAGAGGCGCGCCTCCAGGCTTCATAGACCCCTTCTTCTTCTTCACTTTTCAGCAGCCAATCAGAGATGGAACCTCGTATGGCGAGTCTCTTTCATATATAGGGACTCTAGTTTTAATGAGTCCCGAGCAAGATTAAGCTGGAAAATTGGACACCTGTCGCAAACTTTGTGCTGGGTTTCCATTTGTCTCTACCTATGAGCTCAGGAGAGAAGTATATCTCGCTCCAAATACGCTCCAAATAGGCTAGTGTATCTACCTGCATTAATCTAGATACCTTGTCTGTAAGTATTGAAGAGTACGAATAGGACGCTCGCTGAAGAAACTTTGCATGTCCCGACTCCGACTAAACCTGTATCTAGTCCGATATCCTGTCGTGTTTCAAAAGAAGCCGCGTCCTTTTCAAAGGTTGTGTAAAAGCACGGGTCGGGCAAGGAACAACGACGAATAACTACTAAGAGGCCGCTCTAGCAGTGTTGTCGAATTTGGCATAAATTTCGACAGTTTTATATTGAGTTACATGGGTAATATTGGCTGGGAACTCCGTAAAAACGCAACGCGCGCTCTATACCTATATACTACTCGCCAACGCGACCGTCCTTTGGATCGGAGGAGTCAGCCAGTGTTGCCAGATTTGAGGTTAAAAGCAGTATATTTTACATTGAGTCTTATGGGAAATATATACGGTTTGAATCCGTACATTTGGCAACACTGAAGTCAGCTGCACTTAAAATGAAAACCGTGTTGAATGCAAATGGTATACGAAACGAACCGACGCACAAAGGCATCAGAAACGTGGCTCTTTTTGGCATTGGCAGATCCAGCAATCTGACAACAGAGTATTCTCCCCATTTGATTGCATGAGAAATAATCGATTTGTCATGGGGCTGTAGCCCCTCCAAGAATCGATTGTTAATCATACATTCAAATGAGAGGAATGCGCAGTTGCCAAATTGCTGGATCCGCCCATGCTTTTTGGACAATCCAACAAGCTCAATGAGGTATAGCAAGAGAGAGAATTTATGGGACGAGATTTTGAGATACCAAAGGAAGCCATGATAGTCGCCTGCCGTTGAAAGGTAAGCACGAGGAAAGGCTGTGATTGGCCAACGGTCCCGGAGACGAAAACATGTTTTGTTTTGGTTTTTCTCGGCGAATTCAAAACCCCGCGATTCGTATATCCATGTACTTACCAATCAAAACCTTCCCTTATAGCTCATCAGTCAACGATAGGCAACTGTTAGCTGTTGTTTCGATGAGTTCCGACCAAAATTGAGCTGGAAAAGTGGACACCTGGGACCCGATTAAGATGAAACTCGACCTATACAGGGTGTCCCAGACCACCCGTGTAGGTACTTTTTCTCAAAAACGGCTGGGAGTAGAGAGCTGAAACAAAAAAGTCAGATAGGAAATTGACCCCAAAAAATTCAATGAAAATATTTTCAAAGCCCCCCGAGGCCCCCCGGGGGGGGTTTGGGGGGGTTCGAAACACATTTTTCCATTTTTGGCGGGAAAAAGCCTATAAAAGGTACAAAAATAAGTTCAGATTCTGAAAGAGCAACTCATTTCCAACATTTTTACTCCAGCAACTTTTTCCAGAAAACCCCAATTTTTGGGGTTATGGGCCCTTTTGGGGGGAAATTTTCATTCGGCCACTGTCACCACGCTATTCAATATTTTTCAAAAAACTAAAATCCATCTGAAAGAAGAGATCAAGACCTTTCGATTGATGTGCCACATAATACCTAAAAGTGAAAAATTAAGGCCCCCACGTAGATTCCAAAATTTGGGGGTCTTTGGGCCCCCCCCCCACGTAAAAAAAGTCAAATAGCAAGGTATGGCTTGTGATACATCGATCGAAAGCCTTCAAAGAGTATAATAAGATGACGCAATCCAAAATTGTCTACAATCATTACTTTTAAAATGGCGGCCATTTGAAAATTATGGGTGTTCAAAGGAAAGTCCTGGGAAAAGAGTCCAAGGATGAACGATACATAGATTAAAAGGCCTTAAAAAAAGCAAACGAATATAGCAAACCGCAAATCAATCCGCCTCTTCAATCAAAAGTTATGACCGATTGAAACTTAAAGGGCTCAATAAGACCTATTTAAGGCTGCTTAAATTTCAATCGGTCATAACTTTTGATTGAAGAGGCGGATTGATTTGCGGTTTGCGCCATTCGTTTGCTTTCTTTAAGGCCTTTTAATCTATGTATCGTTCATCCTTGGACTCTTTTCCCAGGACTTTCCTTTGAACACCCATAATTTTCAAATGGCCGCCATTTTAAAAGTAATGATTGTAGACAATTTTGGATTGCGTCATCTTATTATACTCTTTGAAGGCTTTCGATCGATGTATCACAAGCCATACCTTGCTATTTGACTTTTTTTACGTGGGGGGGCCCCAAAGACCCCCAAATTTTGGAATCTACGTGGGGGCCTTAATTTTTCACTTTTAGGTATTATGTGGCACATCAATCGAAAGGTCTTGATCTCTTCTTTCAGATGGATTTTAGTTTTTTGAAAAATATTGAATAGCGTGGTGACAGTGGCCGAATGAAAATTTCCCCCCAAAAGGGCCCATAACCCCAAAAATTGGGGTTTTCTGGAAAAAGTTGCTGGAGTAAAAATGTCGGCAATGAGTTGCTCTTTCAGAATCTGAACTTATTTTTGTACCTTTCATAGGCTTTTTCCCGCCAAAAATGGAAAAATGTGTTTCGAACCCCCCCAAAACCCCCCCTGGGGGCCTGGGGGGCTTTGAAAATATTTTCATTGAATTTTTTGGGGTCAATTCCCTATCTGACTTTTTTGTTTCAGCTCTCTACTCCCATCCGTTTTTGAGAAAAAGTACCTACACGGGTGGTCTGGAACACCCTGTATAGTTCAATCGACGAGTGACAATCAACCTCAAGTGAAGCTAAAGCCACACTAGAGCTCCACTTGAGGGTCAGCCTCAGCGATTCCGTTTGGTGAGAAAAAAGTGAGGTTATGTTACTTCAAGTTTCAAGTCAAGTCAGACTTTTCGACAACTTGATCGGACCCCTGCGGACCGATCATTTACTTTATCGTTAAACCGATCGTTAAAACTGTCTACGAGTGTTGCTATTGGTCGAAAATTGTAAAACTCGGCTGTTGCTATGGTAACCATCGTTAAGAGTCTCGTTTTATAAAGGCTATTCATGAGTAACCTTTAAAAAACGGACACTATAACGATGGTTACCATAGCAACGGCTAAGTTTTACAATATTCGACCAATAGCATCACTCGTAGGCATAGTCTTAACGATCGTTTTAACGATGAAGTAAATGATCGGCCCGCAGGTCCCTGCCGCAAGCTTTGTGCTGAGTCTCTATTTGTCTATGCTACCCAGCTCTAGGTTTGTCTCATTTTCCCTGATGCTTCACACCAATTCACCGACGATTCCACCGGCTAAGAAAAGATTACACAGTGTATGACTGTAAACCACGAAAATGCTCGCATCTGTAATCTTTTCTCATCCGGTTGAGTCGTTGATGACTTTAACCCTTATCATCCTAGCGGTACCAAACGGGATCGTTGTTTTCAAAAGTATTTTGAATTTAGTCGATTTCGACCCCGCGACATCCCAGCGTGCCCATATGGTACCGGCAGTTCTTTCAAATTTTTGACAAAACCGCTTATGCAATATTTTTTTTTATTATTTTTCCCTGTTTATTGGATATATCAGTAACACAAATTTACAATAATTTTAAAAAAAAAATAAAAAAAAAAAATTAAATCAGGATGTTAAGGGTTAAAAAACTTGCGGATATTTTAATTAGTTAACGGAGTTTCCATCGATTGAGACAAGATCACAGATCAGAGATTTTCGCGTATTTCAGTCATACTCATACATTGAATTGAATTGTGTAATCTTTCACGGGAAAAAAACTACGGTGAAAATAACCATACGGATACCTGATTTTGGCACCTGCTAGATGTTATGGTCATGTTAACCAGAAGTATACCATGTTTTGACTAGGTACTAGGTGATGTTACCTGATTGCATGTCGACTTTACTCAAAGTATCGGTAAATGTACCATACTTCTGGTCAAGTTTACCATAACATCTAGCAGGTGCCAAAATCAGGTATCCGTATGGTTATTTTCACTAATCTTTTTTTTCCGTGTTTCTCAACCGGTGGAATCATCGATGAATTGAAAAATTCAATTAATTATACGCAATTAATAATTATGCTCTGATTACAATAGCCACCCGAAAGGATAAGCCACATTTGGCGACGTCGAAATGATAAACGCGCCTCTCTCCTGTCTCTTGTCTCCATCTTCTACCCCCCCCCCCCACACCCTCCCACCCTAATGGGGAATAATTCCGATTTGCGGTGGTGCTCTGCTGCACTGCTCCGCTGCTCCCCGCACAACTCGTTACACCGCACACCGCCACCAATCCACCGACCAACATCCATCCGCCCCGATGGTTCCTAAACGCAAATTAAGGGCAACCTGCTCTACAGCCGTGTACCTCGGCTTGCCGCTTGCCCGATGCGCCGCCCAACCAACCTCTCTCTCCCTCCCCTTGTTCTCGTCTTCCCTCCCCTCCCAGCCCAGCCCCCTTGACGTTCAGTTCTCTCTCTTTTCAAACTCTTATCTCTTGAGCCCTTAACTGATGTCTAACAGCGTGTGAATAATTGACGACCCGTGGTCTCTCCCATGGTTACCAGATTTACAAAAGAATCGCCGCAGATTGTCGTTCTGTGCTCCGCAAACAAATCAAAGAATAAGACGGTCGGTCTTTTGCACATTTTTGCTACAGCAATGTGGAGGAGGATTTCCACGACATTTAACCTATAAAAACCGATAGAGACACTGTAGAGAAACTTCAAAAATCCACTGAAAAAGTCATAAAAAATGTCTTTCGTCACAGAGAAAGCGTCGTTCTGTGTACCGCAAACAAATCAAAGAATAATACGGTCGGTCTTTTGCAATTTTTGCTATAGCAATGTTGAGGAGGAATTCCCATGACAACTAACCTTTAAAAACCGATAGAGACACATCGAGAGAAACTTCAAAAATCCACTGAAAAAGCCATAAAAAATGTCTTTGGTCACAGAGAAAGCGTCGTTCTGTGCTCCGCAAACAAATCAAAGAATAAGACGGTCGGTCTTTTACACATTTTTGCTATAGCAATGTTGAGGAGGAATTCCCACGACATTTAACCTATAAAACCGATGGAGACACATTGAGAGAAACTTCAAAAATCCACTGAAAAAGTCATAAAAAATGTCTTTGGTCACAGAGAAAGCGTCGTTCTGTGTACCGCAAACAAATCAAAGAATAAGACGGTCGGTCTTTTACACATTTTTGCTATAGCAATGTTGAGCAGGAATTCCCACGACATTTAACCTATAAAACCGATGGAGACACTTGAGAGAAACTTCAAAAATCCACTGAAAAAGTCATAAAAAATGTCTTTCGTCACAGAGAAAGCGTCGTTCTGTGTTGGTACCGCAAACAAATCAAAGAATAAGACGGTCGGTCATTTGCAAATTTTTGCTATAGCAAATGTTGAGGAGGAATTCCCACGACATTTAACCTAAAACCGATAGAGACACTTTGAGAGAAACTTCAAAAGTCCACTGAAAAAGTCATAAAAAATGTCTTTCGTCACAGAGAAAGCGTCGTTCTGTGTTGGTACCGCAAACAAATCAAAGAATAGGACGGTCGGTCTTTTGCATATTTTTGCTATAACAATAATGTGGAGGAGGAATTCTCACGATATTTAACCTAAAAACCGGTAAGACACTTTTATTGAGAGAAACTTCAACAATCCACTCAAAAAGTCATAAAAAATGTCTTTCGTCACAGAGAAAGCGTCGTTCTGTGTTGGTACCGCAAACAAATCAAAGAATAGGACGGTCGGTCTTTTGCATATTTTTGCTATAACAATAATGTGGAGAAGGAATTCTCACGATATTTAACCTAAAAACCGGTAAGACACTTTTATTAAGAGAAACTTCAAAAATCCACTCATAAAGTCGTAGAAAATGTCTTTCTTCACAGAGAAAGCAGAAAAATCGCTTGGGTACACATGCAGCGGTCGTGAGACAAATACGTTATGAATTCTAAAGGGCCGAACGGCCAATAGTTATTCAAAGTCGTACCCAAAGAATCTTAAATCGTAATTTTTGTACCTTTACAGGAGAATTTTTTACATTCAAGCTAATCCTCACCAACACTTGTGATGAATTGTTTTCGTTGATAAGCGCATGCTGTCCGCCATTGCATTTTACCTCCTACGGCTTCCGTAAGAGCCTAACTCTTAAGAGCCAATCAAAAAGGATTTAAAATGGTGCAACACTCGTATGGTATACAGAGAATCTAAATATAAACCATCGCGGCGTAAAGAGGGTAAAAATGTGTAATTTGGCAGCCGAAAACCGAGAAGTTAAAATAACCTCATATAATTATTTTTTTTGGACTCTGGCATTTCCTAAATAGAGACATATAAGTTAGTGATTCAAGTATATGCGTAGAAAGTAGTTCTTTCAGGAAAAAAAGACTGGAGGTAGAATTTACCATCTGCATAGCTGATTTTGGCATCTGCTAGTAAAAATGGCAAATGCAACGTACCTTGTGGCGAATTAAGTTAACCTGTTGGTATATTTTACCATAACCTTGTGAAATTCACCATACTTTCTGGCAGACTCCAAAATCAGCTATGCAGATGGTAAATTATATACAAATCTTTTTCTTTCCGTGATAGAACTAAGCTTTTACACGCAAGGGTTAGGCAGTGGCGAGGCGCGAAACTTGGCAACTACGTATTTTCTCCATTTAAATTCACCAAAAAACTCGAACTGTTCCGTCATCGGCGATGACCGAGCACTTCGATCTTTCTAATGTGCTTAAAAGGGAAATAAGAACGTTGCCAAATCGCACGCCTCTCCACTGGGTTTCGGCAACTTTAACTTTCTGATATTGGCCAAACCTGTCCACTTTTACGTCAACTCATACGGAGCGGCAACCTTAGCCCTAGATACAACAAATTCAATGTTCTATGCAAAAAAAAAAGGGGGGGAATAAAATTAATATTCTAGCAAGTGGCTCCGAATTTACTTTGAAAGCATTGTATGTATATGATTCAATTCCGAGGAAAGGTCGAATTAATTTTTAGGTTTAAAAAGCCAAAATTTCTAGTAAAAAAAACAAGAATACTGGGAAATCACAATGAGCCAGCTTTAGTTGCAGCCAGAACTCTCTGTCAATTAACACGCATCTATTTAATACATAGCGAAGTGTCTATTCTGGTTTTATAAAAGTGCCTAACCATTGTAGGTTATTCATGAGTCATTCACGTTTCATTCGCTTCTATACGTACGGATACAACAAGTACTAGTCGAGTGAGCCCCCTTGCTCAGTATGCTATGGCGTCTCCTCGCTGTCTGCCTTTATTTGTCTGTTTATTTGTTTCGTTAATTAGGTGCAAAACGTGCGCTCTGCTGGCTCTGCTACACTCATTGTGCCAACTTGCCGCGGCTAGATCGGCTCGGTTGCCAAGTCTCTGAAGAAAATACTATACTGCTTTCCAATCGGTTGGGTACGAGCAAGCATGGGCGTCATTTAGGGGGGCTGGGGGGGCAATTGCCCCCCCCCCCCAAGGATTTGAAGTCAGGCTCAAAAACTGGCACGAATTATATTGATGAGCAAAAAAAAAGAAGGTCATCTGATTATTGCCCCCAAAAGACGGTTCTTTGGCTCTAAAATTATATTGATGAGCAAAAAAAAAAAAAAAAGTTATCTGATTTTTTGCCCCCTCCGAGCCGAAAATTGTAATGATGACAAAAAAAAAAAAAAAAAAAAAAAAAAAAATCAAGGTTTTTCGCCCCCTCCCCCCAAGCCGAACTTGAAATGACGCCCCTGCGAGCAAGCAGAGAAAAAAATACCTGTTTAGTTCGACGTCACAAAAATAAGTGGATCTATAGAGTCCCTATATATGAAAGAGTCTCGCCATACGAGGTTCCATCTCTGATTGGCTGCTGAAATGTGAAGAAGAAGAAGAAGGGGTCTATGAAGCCTGGAGGCGCGCCTCTTGTTTACATTTTCATGGAACCATCTTCCTAGCCGCCCAGCTTTTAGGAAACTTTTGGCTTTTTTAGCTTTTACTCATGGCATTATCTATTGAAATTGACGTAACTATGTTCAGAACAGAATAAAATTCACACATTACTTTTAAAACAGGTAGTGAAGCCAACGGGTATTGGAGGTTAGGTTGACCTAACAAAGATTACTTACACACGCATACATGTATAAGCACAGAATAATACAATCAGAAGGGAAACTCTAATTCATTTTGAAACATTCTTTACTTCGGGCCGCCATGTTCGAAAGTGAGTATCTTCGGCAATCTTCGGCAACTGGCCGAGTTGTGATTGGTTGTATAGTTTGAAAAAGCATGTCCGCCATCTTGAGAAGTGAGTAGGCACAGTTGCCAGTTTGTGCCAGTAAATTCCAAATCTTGTTTCCATTGGCTCTTATGGAAGTTTCCCCTTCTGATTGTATTATTCTGTGGTATAAGTAATCTTTGGCGGGAAGATCGTTGGATGAAAATGTGCACAAGAGGCGCGCCTCCAGGCTTCTCGGACACCTTCTTCTTCTTCACTTCTGTTCACGTGTCTTGACTCTTTCATACATCAGGACTCTAAGTGGATCCAAACAGATGTCCTGTCTCACTTGCTCTCATAGCTGTAGCCAGGATATTGTCTGTCTCTCTCTTAGCTCATTTAAACGCATGTGTTAGAAAAGGATGGATATAGGGGCTGTCACGTGACTTCAGCCCCTCTTTCTGTCCTTTTCTAACACATGCGTTTAAATGGGTTAAGAGAGAGAAAGATAATATCCTGGCTACAGCTATGCTTGCTCTCATGCGATTTCCCGCAAGAAATCGGATCCACATTTTCGAATGCAATTTCGAGCTCGTAAACAGCAAGTTCTCTCAGATTTTATAACACCATTGGATTCCAAATCTCAAAAAAAGTCAAATCCCAAAATGTTTCAAACATTTGTTTTTATTCTCACCGAAGGTTCTACGGATGCTTTACGGATAAAAAAGGTAATTGTCGATGAAGTTGATAATGGGGCTCTTGCAAACTTTTGCTACGGGGGATTGAAGAGTTGATTCTTGCATAAAAACCTGTAAAAATGGCGATGTCGAGTACACTAAAAATCACGAAATTCATTCTCAGAATCGGGCTTAATGGCGGAGAAACGCAGGTATCATGGGAGATTCCTATCTGAATTGAGACTTATCTCTGTGTTTCCGTAGAGAAAGTGCACGGAAAAAAAAGATCAGTGAAAATAACCATACGGATACCTGATTTTGGCACCTGCTAGATGTTATGGTAAACTTGACCAGAAGTATAGTACATTTACCGATACTTTGAGTAAATTCGACATGCAATCAGGTAACATCACCTAGTACCTAGTCAAAACATAGTATACTTCTGGGTAACATTACCATAACATCTAGTAGGTGCCAAAATCAGGTATCCGTATGGTTATTTTCACCGTAGCTTTTTTTCCGTGTGACATAATAGACCGGAATCTCCCATGATACCTGCGTCCAACCGCCAATAAAGGGTTTTAGTAATGGCGACTGACGGTGATGAGCGTTCCAAACAAAGCCGGTTTGTCTCTCTCGCTCTCACGTGACCCCTATGTACTGCCATCTCACTCTAATTACAAAAATCGTATATAGAGACTTATTTTGTGAAATTTTATAACAGAAATGAATTTCTCGAGGCATTTTAATGCGATTTTGATAATAATATGTCGTAAAACAAGGCCCTGTATACGAATTTCAATACTAGAAAGAGATGGATACACATGGGGGTCACAGGAGAGTGAGTGAGATAGTTTGGAACGCTATGCGAGTTTTGTAACAATTGATTGCGACTGATGAGTGCTTTGTTGTGGCTGTTGGTACTTGTTGTACTTCGCACTAAAACCGTCTATACGCACTTGCCGTTTTAGCAGTTATGTGAGTTTATCATCAAATTTTAGACTTCCTTAGTGTGATTTTTTTGATTTCCGCTGGTATTTACATCAGATTGGACTATTTATTTGCTTATAGCAAAAGTTTGCAAGAGCCCCATTTTCATCATGCGATGCATCTCAAGAATGTCTACAATGCCCAAAAGAATCTTTAAAAGCGTAAATAAACGATGATCAGAAAAGAAGTAAAAGATTACACCGTAAGAAACTCTAGGGCATTGTAATCTTTGCCTTGGACCAACAGCCCTCAGAATGCGTGAACAAATTTGCAAAATCCCATCCAATGGCGTCACCCATGATTTCACTTGTCTGAACTCTCCACAAATAGGGACACCAGTAAATCTCACATCCACTCAGGAGTCATAAATCAACGGATAACGAATTGACGACTTCTCCTAATTGTAAAACGCACACAGTTAAGTATTCTATTCGTCATGATTGTTATTTGACATCTGGCGAGAAAAATAGTGCTACCAAAAGTGAACGCTGTATATACCATAAATGATGCGCCGATTTCGTAAATCCATTCATAGATCTGTCTCGAATATGCGACCTTGCGACAGTTAAAAGCCCTTCACTTCATCAAAATCTAAGTCATTTTGCTCATTAATTTTGTCCGACTGAAGCCTCCTGGCTAACAATTACTTCAAGTAGATTGTGGACTGAAGACTGAAACTAGCAAAAAGATGCAGATTGAAAAATCTATAGTCCAATAGCGATCACTTCCAGTGGCGGCTGGTAAAATGCGATTAAATCGACGTCTCTTTCATATAATCCAATGGAAAAGAATCGATCTTCCGAGGGTTCAATTGCACCTCCGAGAAATCGATACTTTTGCACTGTTTCAAACGGGAGAAAACCCATGACCGATTGTTCACGAGCCGCTTGCTGTCAGGTCCCTTTGATGAAATGAGAACCTTACTCACAATATCAAGTGCCTTTGTAAGAGAGGAGGAGTTCATACATATATTTTTAATGAGGTTTAATGAGGCAGTGGCAAGGGTCTGAAATGACGTGTTTTTTTTATCAAGAAAATGAAAGTAATTAATGAGCTGAGAACAATGGCGCCTTTTGGCGCCTTTGATGGTATTTTCCTCTGTGTCCCAGTTTTCGACATACACCATGCGTAAAGATGTAAAAAACCGTGTGTGTAGTAACGTCAGTATGCGGAATTCCCATTTAAAACAATACATTCTGGGCCAAAATCTCATCTTTGGAACAATGGGACTTAATAAGAAACCAAAGGCATCTTTTTTCTCAGCTCATCAAGTTCTTTCATTTTCTTTACAAAAAAAAAAAAAAAAAAAAAAAAAAAAAAAAAAAAAAAAACATTTCAGACCCTTGCAACTGCCCCATTCACGCCAAAAATTAATAATGACAATCGCTCGTTCGCAGTAAAAAATAAATTAGTAAATAAATAAATATACAAATAATAATACTATCAGCCAATTTTCCTGCTAACGCGGAACTCTGTAAAATCTATGATGGCCGCGTCAATTATTTTAAATTTATTTTAACCGAATAAGAACCTGTGTCCTTCGTGGCAGGAGCAATCCAATTAACTCCTATTTTGTGCTTTTGGCGTGGGGGGCAAACAAAACTCCATTTGCATTCGGCTGCCTCTTCTCGTATATTTCCTGTATATCTCTCAAATCCATCTTTGCAAGAACAGAGCGATACAGTTTTTGGCGCATACTTATTTACCTTCGAAATAAACAGGCATACAAGAACGAGAACCGATTTTCATTTTAGATACTCCTATTGTTTGGTACCTTCAGCCTTATTACATTGAAGATTTTTCGAGATATTTTGTAGGAATTTCTACAGATGATTGTCTATTGTCTGTCTAGTAATCGACACTCCGTTTTCTTAAATAAAATTACTTTTGGGTTTTAATTTGATATTATTCGAACGGTAGCGCTCTGGTGGCAGGAATCGGCTTCAAACGCCGAAGACTCGTCCCAATCCCCTACAATTTTGTTCCGAGACCTCCCTATAGGGCTTAGCGCTACCATCCTAATGCACGAATATACGAGTAAAACACATCAAGAATAAGTACTGCAGTGCGGCACCGAAGGGGGTGGTTTTAGGGTCAACCCCCCCCCCCCCCCAAGCATCAAAATTTTGCCCTAAAAAAGGTCATCTTCGGCTAAAATTGCTTTCAAAACCCCCCTCTAAGGTCTCAGAAAATGGAAAATTTGCTGTGAAATCCCCACCAAACTAAAGTTCTCGGTGCGCCACTGAGTACTGCACACTTTGATGACTTAAAGAGTTCTTGCAAACATTTGCTACAGGTGATTCAAGAGTTGATTCTTGCATAAAAACCTGTAAAAATGACGATGAGTACATTAAAAATCACAATATTAACTCTCAGAATCGGACTTAATGGCAGAGCAAAGCAGGTATCATGGGAGAGTCCTATCTAAATTGAGACACATTTCCGTGTTTTCGTAGAGAAAGTTACATATTAGACAGTAATCTCCCGCATGATACCTGAGTTTAACCACCATTACGAACTTGCCGTTATAGCAGTCTGATTGCCGTTATAACGGATGATTTACGGATAAAAAAGGTAATTGTCGATGAAGCTGATAATGGGGCTCTTGCAAACTTTTGCTACAGGGGATTGAAGAGTTGATTCTTGCATAAAAACCTGGAAAAATGACGATGAGTACACAGAAAAATCACAAAATTCGCTCTCAGAATCGGGCTTAATGGCGGAGAAACGCAGGTATCCTGGGAGATTCCTATCTAAATTGAGACATATCTCTGTGTTTCTGTAGAGAAAGTGACAACTTAAACAGGAATCTCTCATGATACCTCCGTTGAACCGCCATTACGATCTTGCAATTAAAGCATTTAAATGAGTTTATTATTGAATTTTAGACTATTTCAGTGTGATTTTGGTGATTTTCGCTGGTTTCTACATGCGATTGGACTTTTCATTTGTTTACAGCAAAAGTTTGCAAGAGCCCCATACTCAGCGATCGTTTTCGTTACCACTGTGTGAGAACTATGGAAAGCATAACGATACGGACATGAGATCCGAGTCCAAGGTCTCCTTTTAAGGAAGACTCGGCTACATCTTGTCCAGTATATTTGAACCATCCCACTTGAATCAATTGACGCACAAAGGTGAGTGCAAGCCGCAGAGACGTCGCAAACAATTTGATAACATTCGATTTCGTCGACGGTTCGTCCATTTAAACTCATGAAAAAGATCGAACTCACGGGGGAGGGGGATCACAGAGAAACTTTCTCGAATCGATATTATTCGGTGGGTTTAAACGGATGAAATGTAGCGTTGCACGGACTGCAAAATGCACATGACGCCACTGGTGCGAGCTTCGTCACATCTTCAATGGGGCTCTTGCAAACTTTTGCAATAAGCAAATAAATAGTCCAATCTGATGGAAAGACCAGCGGAAATCACAAAAATCACACAGTTAAAGTCTAAAATTTGGTGATAAACTCACATAACTGCAATAACGGCAAGATAGTAATGGCGGTTCAACGCAGGTATCATGGGAGATTCCTGTCTATTATGTCACTTTCTCTGCGGAAACACAGAGATATGTCTCAATTCAAATAGGAATATCCCATGATACCTG
The DNA here is from genome assembly GCA_011764245.1 of Trialeurodes vaporariorum. NCBI lineage: Eukaryota > Metazoa > Arthropoda > Insecta > Hemiptera > Aleyrodidae > Trialeurodes > Trialeurodes vaporariorum. The sequence goes on from VMOF01000379.1 coordinate 16,575,249, forward strand.
CGTCTCTCCTGCGATTAAGCCCGATTCTGAGAGTGGATTTCGTGATTTTTTAGAGTACTCATCGTCATTTTAACAGGTTATTATGCAAGAATCAAATCTTCAATCCCCTATAGCAAAAGTTTGCAAGCTCCCCAGTCCCCATTGTTAAAGTGTTTCACTTAACCTCAAAAAAGCAGTAAGAATCAATATCTTAAGGGATCCTCCGTACCGTGATTATTCCAAGGAAAGAAATCAAATGACCCCCCCTCCCCTCCCCACCTGTGGCATTTTGGCCCATTTCCCCTTAAATCAATAATTTAAAATAATAATCCCACCCGTGATATTTTGGACTTTATTTTTTCCAGAAAACGTCAATGAACTAATCTCACTAGCACTTGGGCCCTCTATCATGAAACTTTTTTATATAATATCCCTCCAGCGGTGGTATTTTGGCCCTTTTAACAGAAAAGATAATCAAATGATCACACCTTCGGCATTTTGGCTCTTTCCTTTCAGAACACGTTGACAAATAAGCCGACTGTGCGGTGCACAAGGTTTGTGAAGTCGAAAAAAAGAGGGCGAAAAATCAGTGAAAAAAAAGTAAAAAGAGGCGAAAAATCAATGAAAAAAAGTAAAAAGTGGCGAAAAATCAATGAAAAAAGTAAAAAGTGGCGAAAAATCAATGAAAAAAAGTATAAAGTGGCGAAAAATCAATGAAAAAAAGTAAAAAAGTGGCGAAAAATCAGTGAAAAAAAGTAATCAAAAATCATCGTTTTCGACCTTTAAAGCTTAGTTTAAAACTTTTCAGCGACACTTATAGATGTGGACACTTCGTAAAAGAGTTTTGTGCAGTATAAAATAGCATTAAAAGTTTAGAAATGCGAATATTGATCAGAAATGCACTGTATGACTTTTGGCCACTTTTTGACGATCTTAGACCAGTGTCCGGTGCGGTGTGGCGGAACCCTTCACAACCCTTGTCTCTCGAGGGTCTCAAGAAAACATCTACAGGAGCCATTGCTGTCTATTTTTATGTATCATGACCTTCAAAAAAAGTACCCAGGTTGAAATTTTCACCATGTTAAAACTCGGCAACCCGTAGATAATTTTGCGGCTTCCAAGTGTTTAACCCCTTATGGGCCAAGCCCGAGTGTACAAGTTTTTCTCCTCTATTTCACATTGTTCGAATTTTATTCCGGATAAACACGATTGTCGATGAAAACACTTACAAGACAAGGTTTTCTTAGTGCGCCTTCAATTTGTCATATAGGCAATTCCAACTCCCCCGAGTACGAGCAGTTAACTACCTTCCCTACAATCAATATAAAACATTAGAGAGAGGCGTTTCAATCAGCAGGCTGATTATGAACGATCGTATCGTAATGCCATCGAGTACGTGTTGTCTTATGGATGGTATCACTCCGAGAGGAGCCCTCCCATCTCTGCGGAAATTCTCCGATAGCTCAGGAGTCATCAGCGAATTTCCGCAGATGAGATGGGAGGGTTTCCTAGTTTCTATTGGAATGAAACCTATCGTAATAAGACTACCCATAAGAATAACACGTACCAGCGGCGGCTCGTGCAATGTGGCAACAATGGATTTCCTCCATTTAAAACTGTGTAAAATAATCGATTACTTGGTGAGGCGTAGCGCCTCACCTAGTATCGATCTTTTTGCAAAAGTTTAAATGACAAAAGTGCACGGTTGCCAGATTGCACGAGCCGCCACTGACACGTACTCGATCATCGACTCGATAGCATTACGATACGATTGTTCATAATCAGCCTGCAGGGAACTTTCTTTTGAAAGTCATAGTACACCATGATGAGCCACGGGGAGTTTTCGGCGCATGCGCGTGGGAAGGCTTTTAAGGACACGCATGCGTCAAAGTTACCGGCGATGTTCGACGCGCGTCAAATCGCGTCGCACGCATTCAATAAGTCGTTCGGTTACTCCAGTCGGCGCACAATGGATCAATACAAGGATTTTTTTGGACAAACAGACTTTGATTTTCACCTTAGGAACGTTTTAGAGTTAATGTTTTTCCACAAAAACCAACGAGCTCTATAATTATTATCTAGAGTGGCATGGCGGTCTAATGGGGTACTTGTGTAATCACCATGGAGAATTTTTTGGTTAGGTTTAAGGTGTAATTATTATTTCCATTTTTTCCCGTTTATTTTGGTTCGGCGCATACAGTGCGGATCGAAACAGGCTTTGATCCACTGTGCGCTTTATTACCAAAATACATGGGAATAAATGGACAAAATTACACCTTAAACATAACCTAAAAAATCCTCCATGGTGGTAACGCAGGTTACCCAAGAGACTGTCACTCTAGATAAATGTATAGCTCGTTGACAAAAACCATGTAATTTTTCTCATTTTTAAGCTGAACGATCGATAAACAAACTTGTTATTCAATGGGTCTGTTGCAAACTTTTGATACAACGATTAAGAGAATAAAATCCAATGTGGCATCAGCAAGCCATAAAATGCAATAATAAACTCGCACAAGAGGAGTTTGATGAAATCCAAGATGGCGGAGGAATATCGAGCAATTTGTATGCATGTACCACGAATATCTAAGGATAGCCAACCTTACAATATCGATCACAACCAATCACAACGTAAACAAACACAACCTCTACCTCCAGTGAGGTTGTCAAAGTTGGCCATCCTTGCATGTTCGTGGTGCATGCATACAAATTGCTCGATATTTCTCCGCCATCCTGGATTTCATTAAACGCCTCTTGTGAGTTTAGCATTGCATTTTATGACTTTCTGATGCCACCAATAGACTTTTCAGGCGATTTTACTTTCGATTAAACATTCTTAATCGTTGTAGCAAATGTTTGCAACATACCCAAAATCTTGCACTTTTAATGTTCATATAATATTGATTTTTATTAATCAAATTATGTCTGGGAAATTCCACGTTCTGATTCCACTGTGCGGCGCAGTGGATCATGCCTGCTTAAGCTCAAAACTCTCATCATCTGCACAAGCGTGGACGTATCTCTAACACCAGTCCATTATCACTACGATCCACCATCCACGCAAATCGATCAATCGAATCTGTCATCTTCGAAACATCGATAATAATTATATATGAATCTAACAAAATATGACGTCGAGTATAATAATATGTAATCCAGAGCTGCCGATTTGCGGATAGAGAAGAGCTTGCAAGATTTTACTATAGGCGGTAGCAAACGTACTGCACTAGCGGGGACAAACATACCTGGACATGGTATGCAATACGCATTACGCATTACGCAATGCACGGTATACCATTCAACACATGTATTCCGTGCGTTGCTTATTGCATACTCTGGCTAGGTATATATCTTTGTCCCCGCTAGTACATACATTCTAATTATTCCACTTGGCAGTTTTTCATAATATTTTTTACTTACTTAACTCCTTAGATGCTTTAATAATTATTACGGTTATATTTTGATGCCTGGTATTTCGCTACGCATTATTACTGATCTGCCTTGGTTTTGTCATCTCATTATTGAATAGTCTGCTTTTATTGAAAATTATGAGTGCGGGTAGAGTGAGAAGGTTATTTTTCTTCAAAATGTTCTTACAAAGAAACATATCTCTTTGCGCAATTTGAAGATTACTCTGAGAGCATTTTTTTTTTTTTTTTTTTTTTTTTTGAGAGATAAATACTTAATTAATTAGATTTTTCGAGCAATTAGACCAGCCATTAATACAGTAACTAACCCATAACATCCTAGCGTAGCCATAATGGCTACAGCTAAAGGGTAGTTTTCATTTTTTAGGGGATTTTATATTAGAGGGTAATAGATTGGCAATCAGATGTCAACGATTAAATGTCATTTGGCATCAGCCTTTTTTGGGCATTCTCAAAATTATTAAAAATATTTTTTTTAAAGGTTTGGGGGTTGCTTTATTAACCCTTTACAGACCAGGTTTGATCAATAGAACGCAACTCTTCCGTGAATATAGGGATGGTAGTTAACTATTCGTACTCAGTGGAGTTGGAATTGCCTATACAACGAATTGAAGGCGCCCAAAGAAAACCTTATCTTGTAAGTGTTTTTATCGAGAATCGCGTTTTTCAGGAATGAAGACTGAAATAATGTGAAATAAACCTGAAGAGAAAAACGAGTATACTCGGGCTTGGCCCTTAAGGTGATTCTATGGCAAACTCCCGAAAATTTTAATCCAATAGATGGCGTTACTTGTCGCTGGCTCCGAAATAAGCCGTTTTTTGACGGTTTTCGGCTGATTTCTCTGAACAGACAATAAGAACGAAAAATCGGAAAGTCAGCACCTGCTTAATTTTTTGCTTGATTTTTTGAGCCATAAACGGGCCAAATGGTTTTAAAATAAAGGCGAAAGTATGCAAAGAAAAAATCACGTGTAATTTGGAGTTGTATCAGTAAAGATTACAGGTTTCTGTTTCACCTGTAATCTTTACTGATACAACTCCAAATTACACAGGCTTTTTTCTTTGCATACTTTCGCCTTTATTTTTGAACCAATTTGGCCCGTTCAAGGCTCAAAAAATCAAGCCAAAAATTAAGCAGGTGCTGACTTTCCGATTTTTCGTCTCTTCTTCGTGTGTTCAGAGAAAACCGCCGAAAACCGTCAAAAAACGGCTCTTTTCGGAGCCAGCGACAAGTGACGCCATCTATCGGATTAAAATTTTCGGGAGTTTGCCATAGAATCACCTTAAGAGGTTAAGGGTTGTTTTGAAAATGGTTGAAAAAAATGAAAAAAATTCAGAATGTTATGGGTTAATGTGAGAAAGTATCATCACATTCGAATCGACACTTAAATCGCCAGTAGGAGAAGTGTGCAACAGCTCCATTAACAGAACTATTCGATCGATTACGGCAAAAGTTAGCAAGAGTCCCTTTATGAGAACGAAGATAGTCAGGCGAGGTATCGGAAGGGTTAAATATATACGTATATATAATAGCTACGTCAAACACGCAGTAGGTACTGATGCAGATTGCAGGCTGCATTGCATGCACGATGGTAATCAATCGTCCTCCGCAAGCGATCGAGTGCATGCCAGAGCGCGGAGGAGAGGCTCTCGCGGTCCGAATCCGAGACCGAAAACTTTCCTCAGCTGACAGACGTGTTTTGGGATTAAGCTCTGAACGAATTGTATTATCGGTATCAATAACCTACTTTTTACCGGTGAGGGTATTAAGCATAAACCCCTTCCCGCCCCGCCTCGCCTCTTCTGACCACCTTTCCCCCGCTGATCATTTCCGAGAACGCAGAACTGGGAGAAAAATCGGTATTTTTTTTGCCCCTTCTTTATACCCTCCCTCCCCCTTTCCGTATCTTTTCCGTATGTCACCATACTCGACGCCTCGCCTGCGGGTCACGTTTTGCGGATCATGCATCAAAACGGCATTCCATGCGAAATACACGTATATATCGAATGATGAAATGCGATATCAACAGTTGGGTTATGGTTGCCAGGTTGGGGGAGAGAGAGAGAGAGAGAGAGAGAGAGAGAGAGAGAGAGAGAGAGGAGAGAGAGAGGAGGAGAGAGAGAGAGAGAGAGAGAGAGAGAGAGAGAGAGAGAGAGAGAGAGAGAGAAGAAGAAGAAGAAAGGAGTCTTGGAGGAAACACCTGATCTTAAAGGCTCACCCAAGGGAGTCCGAAGAATTTCAATTATGCCCAAAAGTGTATCATGAAGATATACTAGACCAGATATAACGTTTTGTTTATTTTGAAGTTCTACCGTCTTCACGGAGAAAAATTTATAATTTTGGCTACCAGAATTACTTCTACGTAACAGTTAAATGTTCATTCGCGTATCCTTAACCAGATTTTTGGTAATATTCAAAACATATTTTTCGTTGAAACCAGCAATTTCTTCACAGATACCAGAAATTACATTTAACTATTTCGTAGAAGTAATTCTGGTAGCCCCAAATATAAATTTTTATCCGAGTAGAAGTTACAGGAAAGTCCCCAGACTTTTTGCAGACCCTGTATGCTATGTACTGGTGCGTTACGTATATCGCTTACCCTGGCCAGGATGGTACGTTAAATTTACTTCAAACTTATCCCCTTAGCCAATGGAAATTTATGGTCACGTGGTCGTGAGGATTATATATCATGGCATGGAAAAAAATATATTTTTCACTATAACTCAGCGACTTATAGTATAGACCAATAAACTCAATATTTAAAGGGAGTATCGGAAGAGCATCTCCATATATGCTACATGTCTCACAGTGGTGCCAGCATACTGCGCAATAGTACACGCGCACCCGCAGGATATATTTTATCTCTCTCATCTTTTCGTTTGGACGTAAACATTGATAAAAGACAAAAGGAGGGGTTTTATTCCCTAACTTAGCTTTGTGTATGACCAGAATGGGTCTGTTGCAAACTTTTGCTACAGCGCTATAGAGGGTACAATCTAATGTAAAATTGCCTGAAAAGTCCAATGGTGGCATCAGAAAGCCATGAAATGCAATAATAAACTCACAAGAGGCGTTTAATGAAATCCAAGATGGCGGCAACATATCGAGCAATCTATATGCATGCACCACGAACATTCAAGGATAGCCAACCTCACAATATCCCATCACAACCAATCACAACGTAAACAAACACATAACCTCTACCTCCAGTGAGGTTGTCAAAGTTGGCAATCCTTGGATGATCACGGTGCATACATTCAGATTCCTCGATATTTTGCCGCCATCTTGGATTTCAATAAACGCCTCTTGTGAGTTTAATATTGTATTTCATGACTTTATGATGCCACCAATTGACTTTTCAGGCGATTTCACATTGGAATTAACACTTTTTATTGCTGTAGCAAAAGTTTGCAACAGACCCGTTTGGAAAAAGTTTCCGAAAAGAAACTCTGGCAATTTTTATGAGATTTTTAGTCTGTACTTACAACAAGTAGAATTCTGGATGATTTGGACAATCATACTCTAATCAGTAATCTTTGCTTTCAACAGCGGAATCCCCGATGGAATGTAGCAGACCACTATAAATAATATGCGCAATATGAGTCATACGACAGCACTGCTTCTTCCACTGCGGCGCAACCAGGATCTCTTCCATCTCTCTCATTTCCGTTAGAATGTATAAGTAAGAAAAGGACAGAAAGAGGGGGTTTTATCGCGTTGTCCATCCTTGTCTAACATACGTTTTTTAATGGAGAAAAGAGAGAGAGAGAGATGAAGAAACTCTCGGTGCGCTACTGGCTTCTTCTTTCCTTCTCTCTTTCACGTCAGTCATTTTTATGAACAGGGAGAGAGAGAGAGAGAGAGAGAGAGAGAGAGAGAGAGAGAGAGAGAGAGAGAGAGAGAGAGAGAAACAGGTTGCTGGGATAAAATTCGGCAACATCGAAACGTTATAATGCTGCGAGAAATGCGGGGTACAAAATTAAGGGCAGGGTTTTATATACGGCGAAGTATTTACACTTGGCGCAGAGCTTACGAAGGACTCGCAGGTTTTGTCATTCGTATAATCTTTCCTCAAATAAATATACATTGTGAGATCACGTTCGTAGAGTTATCGTTGCTCAACATTCAACAACTCAATAACTCAACACGTATATCGCGCGCGTGCACATCAACCATCGCAAATCGCATTTCGCTCACTATTTAACAATGATGACACCCTATCCGCGTTGGAATCGTGCTAATCTTCGTACTCTCTATCGAAGCGTATCAGAATTCCCTGTTCCAAGAATTATGGGAGGATAAAAAAAAAAAAAAAAAAAAAAAAAATCCCCGCGTATATTTTCGTGCGATGCTATCTGACTTGCTGTCTTCGTCTTTACATACCGGCGCTCATGATCGATTAGAGTGGTTTGTCAGAGCTCGTATCAGAATCGGATGTGAAGGCGGAGCCGCGAAATGTAATCTTTGGCACTTTCTCAATATTTATTCCTTCGAAAATCAAGAAATGTTCTTCACCCTTTCAATGCCAAATTAATTGTGAAAAAGTAGTAGAAATGGAAAACGAGTGATGCCACATAAATCAAGATTTAACTGTTTAAGGAGATCTAACTGGATACAAAAAGTACAAAAATGGGGCAGTTGCAAGGGTCTGAAATGTTAGGTTTTTTATAAAGAAAATGAATGAGCTGAGAAGAAAGATGCCTTTGGTTTCTAATTAAGTCCCATTGTTCCGAAGATGAGATTTTAGCCCAAAATACATTGTTTTAAATGGGAACATTGACGTCACTACGCACACGATTTTTTACAACTTTACACGTGTGTATCTCCAAAACCGAGACACTCGTGAAAAAACCAAAGACACCATTGTTCTCAGCTAATCAAATACTTTCCTTTTCTGGGTAAAAAACACAACATTTTAGACCCTTGCAACTGCCCCCATTGAATAGACACCTACAACAGAAGCGCAGGACGATTGATTCAGAAACATTGATTCTTATGAAAATTCTCATGGAAAGATTAACCTTTACCTATACGTCCTTTTCCCTTTTCCTTCAGCGTAAAAAGATTTATAAACGCTCGAGGGGAAACAAAGCTCTAAATATTCCAAAGATTACAACGAGCTCAAGTATGATACTAGCTAAGCAGAAAAAAATGGGGTCAGTGTGATCCGAGATATCAATGTATCATTTTATTTACAGTTTGTCACGTCAAACCTCCTGTTGCTAAAAGAAACACTTTTGACAGAAATATTTATTTGTTTAGTAGCTTTAAACGTTTGGATGATGTAATTTCTATGAGCATAATCGGTGGCGAGACGTGAAATTTGGCAACAATGCACTTACTCCAATTAAATTCACTAAAAGAATCGAACGCTTCAGTCATCGGCGAAAACGAGGCATTTCGACCTTTCTAATGTGTTTAAATGAGAAAAAAGAACGTTGCCAAATCGCACGCCTCCCCACTGATCGGCATCAGCGAAAAATCCCGTTAAACCGTGGAACCTTGCGTTTACGAATAAATCAAAGGTGCAACTTTAAGGTTTTAAAGGTAAACAAAGCAAGAAAACTCTTCACGATAAATATTATATAGATCAATGCACGGATATTTCAGTCCAATTCATCGCCCACCACCAAACTTTCCTCACTGAGTATTTAACTAGCAGCATGACTCGCGAAGTTAATATCGACTCAAGCTTATTTATAGAGCGTATAATTTTTTTGTTCGCGGGGGAAGAGAAGTTCGAACTTTCAACCCCTTCTCTTTTCGCACCAGAGAGCCAAAGCTCGAGGCCCAAAGGCTCAACATTATCATCAACATTCAACGACTCAACCACGCTTCCTTCTTCATCCGTTTAATTGGAAAAATTTATCGAAAGAAGAGGGAGGGGGAGAGGGAGAGGGAAGGGGTGGGATCAATTTTGAAGAAACATTGAAAAAAGTCGAGATGTTTTCTTACCCCTTGCTGAACGCGTATCAGCAATCTGCAACACTCGCTCCGAGATGGAAAAAGAAAGCGTTGCACGGAGCCGCTCTCGCAACTTTCGCTTCAACTTTTATACTTTCCGATTCCGGCGCTTTTCACGGGGCTTCAATCACGCAGCTAATTGACATTTTTGGAGAGGGTGCGGAAGATTCTCGCGATCAAAATCTCACCAGTGATGCCAAACGTCAATTTTTTGAGCAATAGAGAGGATTTAAGGGACGTGATTTTGAAACTTCAAGAAGGCAGCAACGATCAAAATCTCTTACGGAAATTTTACACGGGCTCGGTTTGTTTGCCCCATATTTTTTTAAAGAAAGTTGCAACGAATTCACTTAAAATTGGTTTTAAACGAAAGAGCAAGTGTTTAAGAGCGACTATCTGGACATAGAAATTGATATAAGTTTTTCTTCTGGAAGGATTTGCACGTTAATGAAACTGACATAATATGACAGAAACAGGCCAAGTTTTCTCGCCTGGATAGTTGTTTAAGGATTCTACGTTCTTTTAAAATCAATTTCAAGTGGATAAATTACAATTTTTGATTTAAGGTTGAAATAGACAAATAATAAACCATAATCAAATCGTCCATGTTGTCACACTTTGGGATAGGACTTAAAACAAGTACCAGCCTCTCAATTGCTATAACTCGTCGAGTCCTTCAGAACTCAGTGTTGCCAGATGTCCTTACGGGAAAAGCCGCAAGATCTTGCAACACTGTCAGAACTTCGCACTGCTTCCCTTCTTCCCAGACTGAGACTTGACAACAGTGTGGCTCGCGGAGCTAAATGAAAGAGGGGGGCGGAAAAGACCTACAGATCTTATATAATTGATTTAATTAAAAGTAATCTTTTCCACCGCCTGGCACACGGTTCCATGGATATTCGGATGGGTATTGCATTCGTATAAAAAGCTGGTGTCCATAATCGTGGAGATATCTGATGGGCTTCAGAGCTTATAGAAAAAGAAGGAATACCGACTTGAAACTTTGCATGAACTTTCGTACTTCTCACGCTTCTTGAATCATTGAGGAAGTATCTCTTCCAAACGAGCGCCGTTTTTCCAATCTTGCTTTTTTTCAGTAATAGCTTACAATTATTTATTACAACCCTACACTGAGAGAAATCACTTCTTTAAAACCCATTTATGCCCACTGGGTCGTTTTCGACCCACTGACTGTGATACATTCGGACCAATGTTACTCAAAAATCAATTTCGGAAGTTTTTAACTCGTATCATTTAGCGGACCTAAAATTTCTGGTTTTTTCATTTTTTCATTTTTTTTTTAAATTCTTAATTTTTTTTTTTTTTTTTTTTTTTTTTTTTTTTTTTTTGTAAAACGCCTTAAAATTTCAATGAGTTCTGGGCATATACGGATTAAAAACAAGAAAACATGATTACTTGAGACAGTTTTCCTTGTGCGAAGTGTAAAGTTCTGATTGCATGAAGGAGAATCACTGTCACAACAAGGAATCTTTTACTTGTAGCAGCAGACATTTTCCTTGGGTTAAAGGAATTTTCCCTCAGTCAATATTTCACTGTGCAGTTTCTTTAACACAAACGAGATACACCTTGGATTAAAAGAAGAATTCTCTCAGTGTAGAAGAAAAAAAAATACTTGTAAATAAATAAAGTCTGTGCCTTGTCAGAATACTTTATGGAGCAAAGTTGCGACCAATGCTATAAAAAAGGGGGAAACGAAGAAAATGTTTCGATGCATCCTGCGGTTAAGTCATACCGGTAATCATGCGTCGCATTACTTGAAATCTAATCGACTTGACTAGAACTTGTCGTAAAGTCCTCTAGATTCAATTGGCAATTCAGAACGCTTCGAGTTGAGATTTCTCGAGGAATTTTTAACGGGTTAAGGTCGTGAAAAACTTTTTCTTTTTTTTCTCATTTTCGGTTTACTGGCTCATTTTGAAAAGCGTTCTTTTCTGGTTAAAATTATTTATAAGACACCATTTAGAGAATTCCCCAGATTTTTATAAAATTCTGAAAATTACCACTCCTTATCAAAAAGTCATTTTTATAGAAAATCACTTTTATTTCTTTTAGCATCTACCAAAAGTTTGTTTTAACTTTAGATACACATTTTTCTCATCAAGAACTTGGAAAATGTATTTCAGTAATTTTTTTTTTTTTTGATAAGTTCAGAATTTTGAGTTCTATCTTAAGAACTGAATAATACGAGCCATACTCATTAATTTAGACGTCCAGAGACCCCAAAATATTTAAAAAAATAAATAAAAAAAAAAAAAAAAATTGCTCAAATTCATAGCTCTTTTTTCCAAAATAGTTTTAACATTGAAAACAGTTCAAAACTTTAGTTCCATAGGTTATCAAGGGATACCTCCATGTACTTGCGAAATTTCAACTCAGTAGCTCAAAGGGTTCTTGAGAAAAAAGTACCAAAACTTTCCTCTGAATTGCATGTGTGGAAATGGCACGACCGTACCCCTCCTAAGCAAGAATCAGCCTGAAGATTTTTACTTCACACCAAAGAATAGAGAATTGTAACAAGATTTCGGAAAATAATCAGTCATAATTTGTTCTCCATAGTTTGCCACAAAAACTTAATTTTTTACTTTTGAGAAATTCAGGACGGGTCCTTCCTTTGAGTTTAAGTCACCCTGTACATATAATGAAAGTTCCTTGTTTCGTGAAAAACAATAAGTACGTTTTTCAACGGATGGTGCGCGAGGAAACTCAAGCTCTGACGACCGAATCTTTTGATTGATGACAAAGAATTATGTACACATACATGCCATGATCATGGTGCGGGCACTTTAAGTGCTTGACGCTTTTGCGCTTTTTGTGCTTATCTTATGTTTTCAACGCGCTGGCATACATAAGGGAAAGCTTTTACCGCGCGTATTATACATTGCAGATCTGCTTTGCCGTGCTTTCACGCGTTCCTTTTAAAGCGACTGCAGATGTATAAGAACACACACACGAATGATAATCTAGTGCAAGTAATTTAAATTGATGATACGAAACATACAAACGCAATTATTTTTTTTTTTTTATTTATTTTTTATTCATAACAATGGGGCTCTTGCAAACTTTTGCTAAAGAGGATTGAAGAGTTGATTCTTGCATCAAAACCTGTAAAAATAACGATGAGAATGAGTACACTAAAAAATCACGAAATTCACTCTCAGAATCGGGCTTTAATGGCGGAAAGACGCAGGTATCATAGAAGATTCCTATCTATTCCAATATTGTGGTACATTAATGTCTCCGCCTTAAGAACCTACGAATAAAATTAATCGCGAGGGGGGCTCTCCGAGAAATCGATACTTTTGCATAGGTTTAAGTGGTAGAAAAACGAACATCGGTTGTTCACGACTCACGGGCGGTTACTTCGAACCAGAGACAAATAGAGACGGAGCACTACGCTAAAATATATAGGGAAGATTTGAGGCACACTGAATTTTCGGGGATTCAATAAAATAACAAATAGAAGAACAGTCAACACCTTTTGATGTCGCATATGGTGTTGAACTGTGACATTCGGTGCACAGAGGAGGGCTAGGCTGGGAAGTGTGGAGGAGGGTGCTCACTGCTCAACATTCAACATCCTGCGATATTAGAAGGGTGTTGACTGTTGTTTTGTTGAATCCGCGAGAATTCAGAGTGCCTCTGCTGCAGCCAGTTAGTGCTCTATCTCTATTTGCCTCTGCTTGGAGCGCTCGGCACGCAAACAATGAGCTATAACTTTAGAGTGGCACATCAAGGAACGTTCCGCTGGTTCATTGTTGTCACCTAGGGCGTCGCCATCTTGCCGTAAAAATCGATTTTGAGGTTAAGTTTTGTAGGTTGTTTCCGGTCGTTTCGTAAACAAACTCGGGCATCGCCGGAAACGGCCTTCAAAATTTAACCTCAAACCTTGGAATCTGCCGTCCAAATTCTCGCCAAATTCCGAACGACCTACAAAATTTAACCTCAAACCTTGGAATCTGCCGTCCAAATTCCGCTTTTTCCCGGGATTCCTTCTACCCTGTGTGGCACAAGGTGAACCAGCCCGCTGCATCTCTAAAGTTATAGCTCATTAGCTGGGAAGTGTGGAGGAGGGTGCTCACTGCTCAACATTCAACATCCTGCGACATTAGAAGGGTGTTGACTGTTGTTTTGTTGAATCCGCGAGAATTCAGAGTGCCTCTGCTGCAGCCAGTAGTGCTCCATCTCTATTTGCCTCTGCTTCGAACGCTCGGCACGCAAACCGCAATGTGCGAGGTTAGGAGGGGTTCACGGTTCACCTTCGATTTTTCATCCCGTTCCACCATCGCATCATCTCACTCTCACTCTCTCTCTCCCCCCTCTCTCCCTCTCTCCATTTTCTAATCCCTTCCTTTCGACATCGCTCCGTCTCTTTCTCTCTGTTACTTTTTCCTTCCGCGTTATATCATCGAAAAATGTTCCAAAGTCCACATCGTTACCATAAATAGTTCTTTTCTTTTGGGCCTCGGCTCCGCCTTAACAATCCTTTTGATGTTCTGAATGACCACAATTTCTTGCGTTCTTTTTGTATCTTTTTGACTTATACATGTTTTTATTGTCGCTCATTTTTGACGCAAAACAACAAAGCGAGCGGTCGAAGGGGGGCCGAGGGGGGTCCAGAACTGAAGGCTCCCTAAGGACCGATAAAAGCGAGGCGAGCCCGCCGCTTGCCCCCGAGCGTACCATTTATAAATTGGTAAATGTATATAAAAGCTCAGCTGTCCGGCGAGTAACAGAAAATGGACGATAGTCATAAAATAATGGTGGCGATTGTTAGATGGCTCTCATTTCCCGCTCTGCCTCTCCTATTTCTTTCTCTCCTCCTTTACAACCCTCCATTGCCCAACCTCTCTCTCTCTTTCTCTCTCTCTCTCTCTCTCTCTCTCTCTCTCTCTCTCTCTCTCTCTCTCTCTCTCTCTCTCTCTCTCTCTCTCTCTCTCTCTGCAATGAGAAGCAAATACTCTTGAAGCTCCGGCCTTTTTGACCTTTTTCCCCGATAAAGCATCGCATCTGGCTCAGTTTGACGGAGGGTGGCTTAAGTTCAGCTAAAGAGTTGAATTTGTGGGAAACGCTAAATCGGAGACTTGAGTTATTACAATTCAGGCCGTTTTAAGATCAAGGCTTTGCAATCGTCCACCTTCGCATAATCCCTGTTCACCCTTAAAACAACTTTGGAGAAAAATTTGGATCTCGACGGATTCCACGCAAATTTATAATTGATAGATAGTTATAAAAAGCACCGACCCTTTAAACGGTTGGATAAATTTTACCGAATCGAACAACAAACTTAACAATTTTTTTTTTTTTTTTTTTGTTTTTTTGTTTTTTTTTTTTTTTTTAAATCTAGTCGGATAGCCGTTACAAGATTCGCAGGATTCATTTCTGACGAAAATTCAGGAAAAAAAAGTTCAATTTTCGAGTTAAAAACTTTGAGAGAGCGAGAGAGAGAGAGAGAGAGAGAGAGAGAGAGAGAGAGAGAGAGAGCTATTGTGAGCGTGGCTCTTGTTGAGTGTTTTTTGGAGTGAGAGAGCTAAGATTGCGGTTATAAACTAAACGTATATTATACAGACTTTTGTAAAAAAAAAACATCCAGATTCACTAAAATAATGTTTGTGTTACGACAGTTAAATTATCCGCACGTAGATTTTAGGAGCCTTATTTTGTCCAAAAGTTTTTGTCCAATTTACGTTTTCCCAGTAAGGTAAACACTCCCTCCAGTAGCCGACAACCCTAAAAATTGCACCAGTACCCGGCATTTATTTTTCACAATGTGAAAAATATTAGTTTGGTGACAATAATTCTGGTGTTTTGCGTATTTTTTTGGAATGTGTCACACGAAGGTCTCAGAAAAAACCACCCAAAACACCAGTAATTCCGTTATAATTGAACATAATATTTTGGACTGATCGCATTACGGACAAAAATCATTGGACGAATGTTCCTATAACCCTGCACCTGCACGAGAAATTTTATTAGGGCAGAAAAAATAATGCTCATGGCAATACAAGCAGTTGAAATCTAAGCAAGACATCTTGATCAGAATGGTTGAAAGAAAAATCACGGTTAAATATCTTGTAACTTTAATTTTCAGGCTTTTATTTTCGTTTTCTTCGGGGTTTTTTTTTTTTTTTTTTTTTTAATAATTATTATTATTATTCAAAAAAACTAAATGAGACATTAGGGGAGAGGGTAGAAGCGTGTTATTAAATCGTGACATCCTTCAAGTCCTCCGCTTCTTCTTTTTCTTCATCTTCATCCTCTTACTCATTTTTTCCCGACGCATTAAGACATTAAAAAGACATTTTCGTTGTCGTGCGCGCCTGAGGTTTAGAATTCTTCCAGACGACGCATAGTTACACCGCTTTTTAACGACGAAATGTACAGTCGGCGAAATAAAATAATGTCAGTCGACACCTTATAAATTTTGGCAAGGTGATAGTCCAGTGGCGTAGCGTGCATTTTGACAACATTGAGTTAAGTCCATTTAGATCTATTCAAAAGGTCGAAAGCGAAGGTGTTCCCCGAACACCCAATAGTTCGATATTTTTAATGGGTTCAAACGGACGAATTGCGACGTTACCAAACTGCACGCTATGCCACTGTAAGCCACATACAATGTTTCAATTCATTGTGTTTAGTATTGCAGGTTGCCTATCGAAACCAAAACCTAAGGAGTCGCAACACGGGCGGAGCCAGCAATTTGGCAACTGTGGATTCTTCCCATTTGATTGCATGAGAAACAATCGATTCTTGAGTGGGCCATGACCCAATTTCTAATCGATTATTTCTCATACATTTAAATGGGAAGAATCCACAGTTGCCAAATTGCTGGCTCCGTCCCATGGGAGTCAACTGACATTATTTATTTAAAACCTCGGCTGTACGGTATTCAGAGGCGTCAAGTGCAAGCTGGCAACTCTGCATTTTGTGTATTTGAACGCACAGTATAGGTCGACCTATTGGAGGTGCACACTGTATACTGCACTCCCTCGAATCGATATTTCGCATGGAATTCAATGGAGTCGAGGTATAGGGTTGCCAGATTGCATGCGACGCCGTCGAGTATAAAATTATCAACTTCATTCAAATTATGATTATTTGTTACACTAACGTGGAATCAAAATGAAACCGAATCGGATCCTCATGAAATCCGGCAACGTCGATCACTTTTCCCGACGCACAATGGATCGAATCAGAGAACTTTTTTTAGACAAAAGAAGTTGGGGTTCTTGTTGCTTTAAAAAAAATATTATTGTGTTGATATTTTCTATAGGAAAACCCATGTTGTTTGCCTCATTTTAAGATCACTTTATCTCTAATCGTTCGCTTAGAAAAGGGCATTTAAATCTAAGTCCGATTTCCTGTCAATGGATCTGTTGAAAACTTTTGCTTCAGCGCTATAGAGTGAATAGTGATCAACCTCAAGTAAAATCGCGTTAAAAGTCCATTGGTGGCAGCAGAAAGTCATAAAATGCGATAACAAACTCACCAGAGGCATTTAACTGAAATCCAAGACGGCGGTAAAATATCGAGCAACCTGTATGCAAGCACCATAAATATCCAAGATGGTCAACCTCACAACATCGATCACAACCGCAATCACAACGCAAACAAACTCATAGCCCCAGAATCGCGGTGCTGTGAGGTTATTGTTAACGTTGGCCATCATGGATGTTCACGGTGCGTGCACACAGGTTGCTCGATATTTTACCGCCATCTTGGGTTTCAGTTAAACGCCTCTTGTGAGTTTAATACTGCATTATATGACTTTCTGATACCACCAATGGCCTTTTCACGTGATTTTACTTAAGATTTAACACTTTATATCGCTGTAGCAAAAGTTTGCAACAGAACCATTGGTCTATAAGTTCGATCAATCGAACATGAAAAGCGACAACGGCCCCTATGATTCGTGGCAAATTGCTTGGAATTTTGTGCGCTTTCCAACGAAGTGAAAAAACATAGGAGTTGTCGAACCGTTCGGAGACAATCTGCGGAAGAGTCAACTCGAAAACGAAAATAATAAATCCGCCCAAGGCGAGTGTATTAAAAAAAAAAAAAAAATAAAAATAAAAATAAAAAAAAAAAATAAAAAAAAAAAATCCTCAATTCCATTACAGATTATAAAACGGACAATATACATTAAACGTGCGCTAAATGAGAATTTTATTTAGTGACAACACCACGAAAACGAGTCGGTGCAGAAGAAAGAGGGGGGGATACACAAAAAGGTGGTAACAGCCAACGCTAGAACGCAACAAAGCACGTGGCAAAGGTGGCACCGTAAAATGATTGATATCAGTTTTCGCACGACATCTTCGGGAGGAGCTTTCGGTCTCTCTTTCTTTCGTTCTTTCTTTTTTTTTCATTTCCTTAAAGGAACGGTGGCGGAACGCGAATGGGAACGAGGAAATATGGAACGGAACAGGAACCAAGGGTGGATACAGGGAATTGTCTTTCTCTCTCTCCCTCCATTTGAACTTATGTGTTAGAAAAGGACAGCAGAGGGGGCCATCACGTGACTTTGGCCCCCTCTTCTGTCCTTTTCTAACGCACGTTTTCAAATGGGAGGAGAGAGAGAAAGACAATTCGGCCCTGTATCCGCCCATGAACAGGAACAAGGTGCGGCAATAAGATTTTCTCTCGCCGCTTGCTTTGATCCGTTAATTTCACGCTTTATGATAAATCATTCGTGACAAATCGAGAGAAAGGAGGGGCGAGGGGAAAAAGAGGAAAGCAGCTTTTCCTTCGGCACAATGCTTTTTTTTTAAGACTCCACACAATGAAATTGGGGTACCCGACGTGAAATACCAAACTACGTACCCGCATTGTGACCGAAAATGTTACGAACGTACCCTCGTCAATCATACATGCTATGTGGCAACTTGAAGAATTACTGCTGTTTTCAAATCTCGTTACGAAGGAGGATTTTCAGTGTAGGACCAATTGTAATTCATTTCTTTTTGAAAGAAATTTTACTAGCTCAACGATTTATGAATGGATACTCCCCCCCCCCCCCCCCACCGAAAAAACAATTCTAGCGAACAAGTCAGAGCGAATATAAATGGAACAGTAACCGCAAAGAACTTTTGTTGGGAGCAGAAAAAAACACTTATTGATATCACAAACTAAACCTTTGATAAAAAAATGACCCAGCAAAAGACTTTAGTTGAGCAAACCAAAATCTTTAGTTTACTCTGCAAAATCTATTTTGTTAAACGTACACAATCTTTAGTTTGCTCTACTATTCTTTTACTGGGTCATTTTTCTACTAAAATTTTTGTCAGCGCACAGCAGCGCTACCAAAATGCTTTTCTATTTATTCTGTGTACCTTAAGTATGTTCTATGTAGTTTCTGCTCCCCCCCCCCCCCACCGAAAAACAATTCTAGCGAACAAGTCAGAGCGAATGTAAATGGAACAGAAACCGCGAAATATTTTTTTTTTTCTTTAGGAACAGAAAAACGGAAAAAAACACTTTGGTATCACAGGCAAAACTTTTGATAGAAAAATGACCCGGCAAAATACTTTAGTTGAGGCAACCAAATCTTTAGTTCACCCTGCAAAATCTCTTTAGTTAAACGTACACAATCTTTAGTTTGCTCTACTAAAGTCTTTTACTGGGTCGTTTTTCTACTAAAAGTTTAGTCAGCGCACAGCCCTACCAAAACGTTTTTCTATTTGTTCTGTGTACCTGAAGTATGTTCCGTTGTTTCAGGTCAGAAAGGTAAGACTTTTCCGATGCAAAACATCCTCCTGGATCATTCCGGGTAAAACGAGCCTAGAGCTTAGAATTGATGTACCGAAAGTTTGCAGTGGGCCTCAGTAAGAAGTTCAAAGGTTCCCCAAAATATTTCTTATCGGCTGAAAATAATTTTTTGTTTTTTTTTCTCTCTCTCAAAGAAAGTTTGCAGCCTTTACTTAAAATTTAACTTACCGTCCGCAACACGAACACGCATATGCACTGGCGGATCCAGGAATCAATCCTTCTCTCTTTAATCCGATAAGAATTGTGCTCTTGCAAAATTTTGCTGTAAGCAAAATATATAGGCCAATCTGATGTAAAGACCAGCGTAAATCATACGAAAATCACACTTAGGAAGTCTAAAACTCAGTAATAAACTCACATAACTGCTATAACGACAAGATCGTAATGGCGGTTCAACGCAGTTATCATGGGAGATTCCTGTCTATTATGTCACTTTCTCTACGGAAACACAGAGATATGTATCAATTTAGATAGAAATCTCCCATGATACCTGCTGAGCCCGATTCTGAGAGTGAATTTCGTGATATTTTAGTGTACTCATCGTCATTTTTACAGGTTTTTACGCAAAAATCAACTCTTCAATCCCCTAGCAGAAGTTTGCAACAGCCCCATTCATGTGTTAGCAAAGGACAGAAGAGGGCGAAAATCACGTGACTGCTTCTAATCTGTCCTTTTCTAACACACACGTTCTAGCATGAGACAGGAGAGAGAAGGATAGATTTCTGAATCCGCCAATGCACGCAAGTCGCGTATTCCTCGAATTACATTCACAGAGATTCAATTTCCCAACGAAAATTCGTTTGACTCACCTGTAACAGAAGGTAAAACAAACTATGAAATGTCTGTTGTAAACATATAATGTAATACGAATGTTTAAAATAAGTTTGAATGTGGGATATGTATCAGGGGATTCTAAAAAATACTTATTTGAAGCAAAGAGGAAGATTGCTTCCGACAAGAGAAGGACGTGAATTCATGTGGGAGTAAACAGACAGCGAAAGATTAAAAAAAAAAAACCTCAGCGTAGATTCGTTTGACTATGAGACATCCATAGTATAACATTCGCATTTACTGATTCAATATAATATCTGGGAGCAATTTAGGAAGGGCTTCTACCTAAAAAAAAAAAAAAGTTCAACGGAGCAGAATTTTCGAAGAACTTTGATAACTAAATCTACTTTTCTCATATAATAAACGTTGAATTGATTGAATCCCTGTTCCGTTTTAACCTACTGAATATAATACATAAGTGGGACAACGGTTGCTCCACTGCGCTGGAAAGGCTTGAAGAAAAACCAATAAAATGGATTGGCATCTATGAAAAGGGTTTTCTCCGCGCACCAACATTCTAGAGACAGTGGCAGGCGTAGCGTGGATCCAGAGACAAATAGAAACCCCCAGCACATATGCTAAACTTCCCGTGTTATAAAAGTAAGGCGAGTCGAACGGGTTCATTTTTGTTCGGGGGCTCAACAAAACAAAAGCCAACGATTAACTCCTGCTGTTGAGAGGTGAACATTGCTCCGATCAAAATGCAACTAAAATTTCGTATTTGAGTCAAAATTTCAATTGAGAAGGTAAATAGTTTTGCGACTTTTTTTTTTTGCGATTATGAATTCTAAGTCCTCGAAAATGCTTTACTGTGCCTCGTTCCATCATAACTAAAACTGCCCAACAGCAAACCTATACGTCACTATATAAGGTCATTAACATTCTTCAACTTGGCATCACTGAATTAAAAAGCTATGGGGGCGCTCTCATCAGTAGCGCACCGAGAGTTTCTTCATCTCTCTCTTTTCTCCATTAAGAAACGTAGGTTAGACAAGGATGGACAAGGGGATAAAACCCCCTCCTTCTGTCCTTTTCCTACTAATACATTCAAATGGGAAATGAAAGAGATGGAAGATATCCTGGTTGCGCCAGTGGCTCTCATTGATCGGAGTCGCGGTCTAGAAAGTTATGGATTTTAATTAACTTTCCTCCACCGGAGAGATGAGAAGAGAGACAATCACTTTGCCATCACTTGTATGACGCTCATCGCATCGCCATCATACATAAATGTGTTTCACTGTTATTTGATTTCGAATATTATTTGATCGAGAATCGAAATAGACGTTTCTATCGGATTCGCATGCTTCGCCTGATACATCACTTGACCCTGATTCCACACGATATAACTCATATAACTAGATACATAGCCGTAACTAGAGTCCCTATATGTAGAGACATGGACGCCCGCAGAAAAATTTCCAAGGGGGGGGGGGCAAATTGTTGAACCTCAATGGAAGGTCTAGGGACCCCCCCCCCCCCGGGGGGAGGAAAGGGAAAACTTTTTTTTTTTTTCTTCATCCAAATGGTGTACACTACAATTATTAAGCCATGGTAGGTATATTAAATAATAGTAATAATTTTGACGTGTTTGATATGACGGATAAAGGGACAGCAGACGAAATTGATAACAAGGAAAATGTTTAATTCTCCAATTACTTGCAAAAACTGAGTGAAAATTACAAAATAAACAAATAATGAAGTCTGTTAACTATATTACTCCTTTGATAACATTGCATTTTCTTTTTCCCTTTCATTTTATACCGTGAAATTTTGACTCTTTTGAATTCCGGGGGGGGGGGGCAAGTGCCTCTTCTTGCCCCCCGATGCGGGCGCCCATGTGAAGAGAGTTAAGTCAATAGTAAAACCATAAGCACCCATTGGCTCCGTTTGTGCACGTTTGTTTACATTCTGAGGACCGTTGTTGTGTTTTGGTCCACTGCAAAGATTATACAATGCCTTAGAGTTTCTAACGGCGAGATCTTTCACTAATTTAGCTGATCGACATTGATAGGGCTCTTGCAAACTTTTGCTGTAAGGAAATAAATAGTCCAATCTGATGTAAAGACCAGCGGAAATCTCGAAAATCACACTGAGGAAGTCTAAAATTCAGTAATAGACCAGGGCTGCCGTTTTGCGTATAATCAATGCTATTTTTCAATTCACCGATGATTCCATCGGTTGAGAAAAGATTACACAGTTCAGTTCAGCGTATGACTGTAATGCACGAAAATACTCTGATCTGTAATCTTTCCTTAATCGCTGGAAACTCCGTTGATTAATTAAAATATCCGCAAGTTTTTTAAAGTCATCGACGACTCCACCGGTTGAGAAAAGATTACAGATGCGAGTATTTTAGCTCATTACAGTCATGCACTGAACTGGACTGTGTAATCTTTTCTCAACCGGTGGAATCATCGGTGAATAGAACAATAGCATTGATTATACGCAAAACGGCAGCCCTGTAATAGACTCACATAACTGGTACAAACGGCAAGATCGTAATGACGGTTCAACGCAGGTATCATGGGAGATTCCCATTTATTATGCCACTTTCTCTAAGAAAACACAGAGATATGTCTCAATTTAGATAGGAATCTCCCATGATACCTGCGTCTGTCCGCCATTGAGCCCGATTCTGAGAGTGAATTTTGTAATTTTTTAGTGTACTCATCGTCATTTTTACAGGTTTTTATGCAAGAATCAACACTTCAATCTCCTAAAGCAAACGTTTTCTAGAGTCCCATTCATTGTTTTCGGAATTATAGACATTCTTGAGGTGCATCATGATTATACTCTGTTCAGGATACGATGAAACTTGGCGAGTCAGGTAGAAACGCACTACTTTGCAACGCGGCCCTTTGAGTTGTATAGCCATTGTACTCACTCGGGCTCTTTTCGACCGGGCTCTTTTCGACTGGACTCTTCTTCAAGAAGAGGCAATTCTGTGAATCGGCTGACCATGAATGTTATCTGTGCAAAAGTCAAATCAGAAACGGTCACAGATACAACGAAATAGATGAAATTTATGCCCAAAGGGCCATAACTTGTCAAAATTAATCGAATTTGACACCTCATCATCTTCGGAGATTTATTTTTTGAGAATTCCGTTTATGAGCGTACCTCAATCGAATTCTTTAAAAAAAATAAGTGTCTGAGGATAATTAGGAGTCAATTTCGACTAATTTTGACGAGTTATGGCCCTTAGGGCGTAAATTTCATCCATTTCGTCGTATCTGTGACCGTTTCTAATTTGACTTTTGCACAGATAACATTCATAGTCAGCCGATTCTCGGTATTGCCTCAGAATGCCTCTTCCCGAAGAAGGGTCCAGTCGAAAAGAGTCCGAGTGAGCACAATGGCTGTACTTACAACTCAAAGAGCTACGTTGCAAAGTAGAGCGTTTCTACCTGACTCGCCAAGTTTCATCGTATCCTGAACAGAGTATATATTTTATTTCTATTGCATCGTACGCATGCCAACCACCTCCTTTTCAACCTTTTCAACCAAGTTTCAGCCAGAGGCGGCTCCTGCAATTTGTTAACAGTGTCTTTCCTCCATTTGACTATATGTAAAACTATCGAATGCTGGTGAAGCGCTGCTTCACTAACGGATCGATTGTTTCACATAGAATCAAATGGAGGGAAAACATTATTCCCAAATGGCACGAGCCATCACTGGTTTCAGCATTCAACCGCATAGTCCTTTCCCCCGCTTTTTCTCCTCCTGCTATCTGACTCGATTTTTTGGCCACATTTATAAATCCATGGGGTGGCCCTGCCCCCGTCCCCCAAATGGCGCTACTGAGTAAGTATATCCAGGTTATTAAAACCTTTTTTTTAGGTCTCGTAGCTTACTTTCAGGCCAATACAATGGTCATTATCACCGCGGATGTGAAAAATTTTGGCAGAAAAGAGAAAAAATGGAAGATCATTCATGGATGTAACTGTGGTGGGGGGGGGAGGAGGAGTTCTAGGTGGGCCTAGCTTACCCTGGAAAATTGGGGAGGGGGTGCACGGAAAAAAAAAACTACGGTGAAAATAACCATACGGATACCTGATTTTGGCACCTGCTGGATGTTATGGTAATGTAAACCAGAAGTATACTATGTTTTGACTAGGTACTAGGTGATGTTACCTGATTTGCATGTCGAATTTACTCAAAGTATCGGTAAATGTACGTTACTTCTGGTCAAGTTTACCATAACATCTGGTAGGTGCCAAAATCAGGTATCCGTATGGTTATTTTCACTAATCTTTTTTTTTCCGTGTGATAGGAAAGGAGAAAAAAAAGAAAGAGGAGGAAAAACGTGTGATTTTGAGGAAGAACTACCCCCCCCCCCCCCAACTAGATTCCTAGTTACGCCGATGGTTGTACTTACATGCATAAATTAACGAAAGAGTATATTTATCGTTCAAGTACAGGCAGAGACAAAGAGAATGTCAGACACAACTCCAGAATGTGTAGGTATGTTGTCCACAATATACAAAAACTATGCACGGATAGTGATCAAAGCAATTTGAATTTAGACACCACTGAATGGGGCTGTTGCACACTTTTGCTATAAGCTATTTAATAGTCGATTCTGTCGAAAAACCTCCAAAAATAACGACTAAAAACTTCCGAAAATCCACTCCTAAACTCGATAAACGCTTTTATTTGCGAGGGCGTAATGGTGGCTGAGGGTAGTAACAATGGGAGATTCCCATCTAAACAATACTGTAACTCCATCAAGAAACGACCAATAAGAGACGACTTTCATTTGACACCGGTGTCACTGGATGTAACGATACCTTTCATCGGATGTGGGTCACTACTCTGATGAATGATTACTCTATGAATCATCCTTGTCAGCATAGAGAGAGTGACAAAATTAAGATAGGAATCTCCCATTGTTACTGCTCTTGGCCACCATTACGCTCTCGTAAATGAAAGCGTTTATTGAGTTTAAGAGTGGATTTCGGAATTTTTTAGTGATGCCATTGTTATTTTTCGAGGTTTTTACACCAGAACCGACTCTTAAATCGCTAATAGCAAAAGTGTGCAACAGCCCCATTATAGCGATGAGCCTTATCCACCATGCTCCAGTTATGCATCGCGGGCGACATACCTAACTAAAAATCCGGGAGTCGCTCGGCGTTGTTTTTGTCCCCGACTGTACATAAACATGATCCATAAATATACATAGACATGAACGCAAGTGACGTGTGAGAAGACAGAGTGCCTTTATTTAGGAAGAAGAGGAGGTGCCAAAGAAAAGAAAAGAAAGAAGGATGTTTGCGGGGGCATTGGTGATTATAAAGGGGACTATAACAAAAACAAAAACAAAAACAAAAACACGAAAAATTAATGAGACCTCCTCTGGAAAAATCTAGGACGTTAGAGGATTTTAAGTAAAACACTCGGCCGAACGAAGATGCCCATTAAGCTTCTGGAAGTTGATGTCTAAGATGTTGCCAGTTTGATTTATAAGTTCTGATGTGTTAGAGCGAGAGATTAATAAGTCCAAGAGATATGGCATAACGATTCAAAAGTGTTGTTCGACTCCTACGAAGTATGCAATGTAGCGTACGCTGGTGACCGTAAACACTGTTACTACTGTTGTTGTTTGAAATGAGGTTTGACAGCAACGCCACTAACTAAATTAAAAAGATTAATAAAGTGTTTGGGAAGCTTGATGAGTTCTAAGTATATTTTGAACGTGAATCTGAAAATCTAAGTCATTTTAATATCATACCATCGGCCATTAAATCACAAACATTTAGATGCTCCAGAGAATCTAACCTCATTTCCGCAACAACATGGGACCAATAAATGTACGGTCACACGGTCGACGGCCCCAAGTCAGCCCCAAGTCCGCCCTAAGTACTTCAACAAGCATCGGCCACCAGCCAACGGACCGCATCGGACCGTTTTAAAATGGCGCAACCACAAAACTAACCTCCAAATAGCACTTAGGGTGAGTTAGAGAGGCTCTAGAGTCTAGACCCGCCCCAAGTAACGTAAAGTTGGGAGCGGACCCAACATTCCGATGAGCCGTTACAGAAATTTGAGGTTAGAATCGCCATTTTTAGGTACGACCTAAAGCCCGTTTGTACCGTACATTTATTGGTCCATGAATAACAACAATGTTTACGGCCACCAACGTAATGCACGTTGCATCACGGCCATTCTGCAGGCGTTTTTTACGGAGCCCGGCCACCAGTTTTTCAACACGGCGGAGATAGGAAGTGCCATATCTCTTAGGCTTATTGTCAGTAATCTCTGGTTATAGAGCGTACAACTATGAGCTATAAAAGCATTAAGGGAGATAAGGGTGAGATAAGGGTGATGGGGACTGTCCAGTGTCTCTCCCTCCATACTTTCTTGCAGGGCTATGCCGTTTTGCGTAGAATCAATGCTATTTTTCTTGTCACCGATGATTCCACCGGTTGAGAAAAGATTACACAGTTCAGTTCAGTGCATGAATATGATAAACTGAAATACTCGCATCTGTAATCTTTTCTCAACCGGTGGAGTCGT
Source organism: Trialeurodes vaporariorum (assembly GCA_011764245.1). Classification (NCBI taxonomy): domain Eukaryota; kingdom Metazoa; phylum Arthropoda; class Insecta; order Hemiptera; family Aleyrodidae; genus Trialeurodes; species Trialeurodes vaporariorum. The sequence continues at coordinate 16,601,760 of VMOF01000379.1, forward strand.
CGATGACTTTAAAAAACTTGCGGATATTTTAATTAATCAACGGAGTTTCCACCGATTAAGGAAAGATTACAGATCAGAGTATTTTCGTGCATTACAGTCATACACTGAACTGAACTGTGTAATCTTTTCTCAACCGGTGGAATCATCGGTGAATTGAAAAATAGCATTGATAATACGCAAAACGGCAGCCCTGTAAGGGTGATGGGGACTGTCCAGTGTCCCTCCCTCCATACTTTCTTGACCGCGTGGAGAGAAAGACTGAAGCCCCTGTATGTAGACTGTAGAGAGTTAAGACAAGAAGGGTAGTCAACTCATTGGTGGATCCAGCCCCCGCGAACGAGGGTGGCGAACTTGGAATTTTTACCCCCAATGACTCCCTTGGTCTGATCGCTCTCTTTGTTTCTCCCTTTCTTCTACCTTGTTTCACCTTTTTCCGGCTGAACGGGGGGGGGATCGCTCATCATCGCCACCCCCTTGTATCCGCCAATTCAATGAGTCAACTTCTGATTGGTCATGAGTTTTGATCAGTGGCGTAACAATAGCCCCCGCAGCCCCCACAATTGCGGGGGGTGCAAGGCTTTGGTGGGCGCAAAGAGAGAGGAGGAAAATACAGGGCGAAGGAAGAAAATGAAAAGAAGAGAAGAAGGAAAGAGAGAAGAAGGAAAGAGAGAAGAAGAAAAAAGAGGAGAACAAAAAGTAGGAAAACAGGGACGAAGATGATAGAGAGAGGATTGATAGAAATAGATGGATTTTGGAAGACTTTTTAAGGAATTCGCAAAAATTAAGGCACGAATGAAAAAGATTTGAAAGAACAGATAGGCGATTTTTGATTTAAAATTGACAGCAAAGAAACAAATTGATTCATAACTTTTCTTTCGTCGAAGTATGTGTTCTATGAAGCCCCGGGGTCATAGGCCGGTAAAGAGTGAAGTGGGGAAGAGAGGGGTTGGGAGGAAAGGTGATGGGGGGGGCGCAGCTCTTTTTTTTGCGTGGGGGCGCATGCATGCCTAGTTACGCCACTGGTTTTGATGCGTTTTTGCACATTTGTTTACATACATTTGTTTAAAAATGAAGGGGTTCAACGGTATTTTACGGATAAAATAATTGACTGCGTCGATGAACTTGTTAATTTTAATCATGATGCACCTCAAAAACGTCTATAATTCCGAAAATACTTTTTTAAAAGCGTAAATAGATGTATAACAACAAAAGCAGTGAAAGATTGCACCGTTAGAAACTCTACGGAACTGTAACCTTTGCAGTGGATCAAAACACAACAACGCAACGGTCTTCAGAATGTAAACAAATGTGCAAAAACGCATCCAGATGGCGGCGCCCATGGTTTTTCCTAACTCACAATGTCACCCCAACTGCAGTTATGCCGTTTTACATAAAATTAGTGGCATTCTTCAATTCACCGATGATTCCACCGGTTGAGAAAAAATTACACAGTTCAGTACAGTGTATGACTGCAGTTTGCACAAAAATATTCTGATCTGTAATCTTTTCTCAACGGATAGAGTTGTCGATGACTTCAAAAAAACTAGCGGAGCGATTGCACCAACTGAGAAAATATTACAGATCAGAGTATTTTCGTGCAGTCTAATCATACATACTGAACAGAACTGTGTAATATTTTCTCAATCGGTGAAATCATCGGTGAATTAAAAAATGCCATTCGATATACGCAAAATTGGCAGCTCTGCCCTACTGTGCGACGTAGTGTTGCCAGATTGGGGTGGAAAATCCGTACGTTTTACATTGATTCGTGGGGACGATATGGCTTTTTATCCTCAATCTGGCAACACTGGCGACGCGACACGCGGGGGCGCCGTGATGAAGAAGACGCGGAGGAAGAGGGGAAGCCTGTAGTCGAGAGACTATGAAAGAGGGGTGGGGGGTGGGGGGGGGGGGGGGGTACGACATTTGAGCTTAGTTAGCTGGAGCTTCAGAAGGATGGGGACCAGTTGGGGGGGGATTCATGCGAGCAGTGTTAATTGAACAGCTGTCTGATTCTTGTTTAGGGATTTTTACTTTTTCTTCCTTTTTTTTTTTTATTTTTCCCTACATACTCCTATACGCCATACGCGTCTCCCTTGTTCTCGCATAAAAACAAACACCTTTTTATCTGTTATATTCAAACTCTCGCTCCTCTTTGTCGAGTACAGGTTGATGGGGAGGGGGAATGTTTCTGCGCTTGAGGTGAGCTTTCACAAGTGGAGTGAGAGACGTAGGGTGGGGGGGGGGGGGGCAGTCGGGTACGGGTACCCGCGCCCGTCCCTTCAACCCCCCCCCCCCCCGTTACCTTTTCTCTTGAACTCTTTCCTCTCCGATTTTTACCCCCTTTTTTCTCGCTTGTGTCACCTCTTTGTGATTGAACCGAACTCCCATAACACCAAACATTGGTACACATTGAAGTCGACGTTGGCAGATTTGGCGCAAGAAACGGCTTGATGAAAATGTATTTTTCAAGATTTTTTTTTTCTGACGTAAGACCGCGTATAGAACAAAGAGTATAGGCTAATAATCAAAAATCCTTATTTTACACTATATAAATTTGAGATGAGGATGCACCAAATCAGGATTTTTCGATCAGCTGTGAAATAGACGGTGCTCGCAAATCTTTGTAATTTGGAGTAGCTTTCACTGGCAATAAGAAAATTGCTGCAAGTAGAGTGAGGATTGATTTAACGAAAACAATCACACACGGGCGTGATACTGAAAGGGTTGAAAAAAAACGTCCTCTGTGAGGAATTATGGAGCAAAATGGTTGAACCATTGGCCCTCTAATGGCTCAAATGACCAAGAGTCTGTTCAAGAGAACGCCCCGCCCCTCTTCCATTAACATAGGGAGGGTAGTTAACTGTTCGTACTTGGGAGAGTTGGAATTGCCAATATGACGAAATGAAGGCGAGGTTAGTTCGAAAGAACGACACTCTTCCATTTACATAAGGAGGGTAGTTAAATGTTCGTACTTCGGGGAGTTGGAATTGCCAATATGACGAAATGAAGGCGAGGTTAGTTCGAAAGAACGACACTCTTCCATTTACATAAGGAGGGTAGTTAAATGTTCGTACTTCGGGGAGTTGGAATTGCCAATATGACGAAATGAAGGCGAGGTTAGTTCGAAAGAGCGACACTCTTCCGTTTACATAAGGAGGGTAGTTAACGGTTCGTACTCGGGGGAGTCGGAATTGCCTATACGACGAATTGAAGGCGCCCGACGACACCTTCTCTTGTGCGTGTTTTGGTCGATAATCGCGTTTATCCGTAATAAAGACTGAAACAATGTGAAATAGACTAAAGGAGAAATACGAATACACTCAGGATTGGCCCATGAGGGGTTAACGGTCAAGATTGAGGCTTGCAAGGAGGAGGATTTTGGTGAATTCCGGAGAAAATATCGGCAACAATGCATGCACGGATGTTGCGTAAAAGAGACTTGGGAAATTCGATGCGCATAAAGAGCTTTGACATTATCACGAGGTGACGAGGAAGAGTGAGCAATTATTAAAGGGTAAACCATAAAAAAGAGGATTTGCTTCATTGTCTTATCAATTTGATAGGGTTATATGTATACCTCGCCATTCCGTATCACCGCGTCTGTCCTGGTCTCTTGGCCACGACTCAAACCTGCGGAAAATTCTTAGAACATCATCTCAATACGGCAAAACAGCGATGTTACATCGTCGTCCATCTGAAGTACTAGCGCGGACAAAGATACCTGGCCAGAATATGCAACACGCAACACACCTAATACACGTGTTGAATGGGATGCTGTGTATTGCTTATTGCATACCCTGGCTAGGTATCTTTGTCTCCGCTAGTATACATATAAAGACGTGAGTCAATTTTTGCAACTTTTCAGGAAAATGATGACTAAATTGACTGACTCCTTGGAATTTAGTTAAAGGAACACTCGTCAAACGATTTTCGTCCATATCGTCCATATTATTGTGATTTTTTTCAGTACGCGTCGTCATTTAAACAGGTTTTTTTTTAATACCAAAATTAATTCTTCAATCACCTGTATAGTAAAAGCTAAGACAATGAATAAAGGGCGGAACAAAACTATACACATAAATTTTCAGGGCGTGTTTTAGCTAGGTAAAAATAAGACTTTTTCTTCCTAGAAACATGGGTTTGAAATTGTAGTCTTTTCGAGTTACAGTGTTGCAAAGTTTCCGAAAAACAAATTGAAAAATTGTCATAACTCCCTCATGAATTTTTCTTAATGCTCAAAAGTTCGTAAAAAAATATGCATATTTGGTCCCGACAAGATTTCCCATTCGCAAACCATTTCCGAGAAAATCGTCCCTGAAGTTGGAGAAGTCGGCCAAGAATTGACAAAATCAAAGAAGCGGCGATTATTGGTCGACCTCTGCAACTTCAGGGACGATTTTCTAGGAAATGGTTTGCGAATGGGAAAAACTTGTAAGGACCAAAAATGCATATTTTTTTTTACGAACTTTAGAGCAATGCTAATCGTTTTTGGGTTTAATGAATTCAAAGCATGTTTTCACAGAATTTGGCCAAAAAAGGTGAGAAAAATCAAGAAAAATCCCTAAAACCCCCCTAAAATCTTTGCTTGCAGCATTTTCGCGGCCAAAATTGGCAAGAGCGCCTTAAATTACATCAAAGTACCTATTTACGAGCATTAAAAAACATTCACGAGGGAGTTATGACGATTTTTCAATTTGTTTTTCGGAAACTTTGCAACACTGTATCTCGAAAAGACTACAACTTCGGACCCATGTTTATGGAAACAAAGTCTTATTGTTACCTCTAAAACATGCCCTGAAAATTAGTTTATATAATTTTGTTACACCCTGTATATACATAAGACCACGCACTAGCCGTGCGCGCGGTGGCTGACTCTTTTTTCGGAGCTCAACAGGAATTAACAAAGGGAGCATGAAGGAGCACCATCCAACATGGACCATACGTTGACTGATGCAATTTCGGTGCTTCGGTTTCAATAGGCAAAATTCTCAACGGTCGGCCTCCGTGGTCTGGTGGTCAGCGCAACTGGCCACTAACCCAGAGGTCCCGGGTTCGAATCCCGGCCGAGGTGACAAGATTTGACGGTCTCAGATCTAGTCATCTCGGAAGGACATGGATGTAACTAACACTCTAACTCTCTCTCTATCATCTTTCCTTCTTCTTCTCTCTTCCATTTCGTCTGTTGGGCCCTAGTTGGCTAAAGAGGACACTAAAACTTCCGAAAAAAAAAAAAAAAAAAAAAAAAATTCTCAACGACTTTTCTCATCAGTCAACGTATGGTCCATGTTTGCGGTGTTCTGTTGAGACCCCGAAAAAAAAGAAGAAAAAAGTTGCCACCGCGCGCAAACATGGGCAAGATAGATAGTGCGTGGTCTCGATTATATATTGTCTCTGCGTAAAAGTTTGCAAGAGCCTCATTATTAAACGCAAAACGGCAGCTCTGGAACGAGATGTCATCTAGGAATGAGTGTGAGTCAGTAGCGCACCGAGAGTTTCTTCATATCTCTCTTTTCTCCATTAAAAAACGTATGTTAGACAAGGATGGACAAGGGGATAAAACCCCACCATTCTGTCCTTTTCCTACTTATACATTCAAATGGGAAATGAGAGAGATGAAAGAGATCCTGGTTGCGCCAGTGGAGTGAGTACATAGTAATATAGCATGTATCTTCAAGCAGCGAGCCTGAAAGTAAGATTTAATGTAGATTCCCCGAAAGTAGGATTAAATTTTATAATCGGCGGCGGCAGAATTCGCTTTGCTTCAATTTCCTCACGGATGATTGATCGCGAGGAATTTGGCGGTGGGTGATCCACTCTTCCAAACCCCCCCCCCCCCCCCCCCATCCCCCCTCTTCGCACTGACACCCATACCTCACCGAAGAAAACACCGCTCATCTGTCAGAGCGGGGAAGCCCACGGTCCGAAATTCGAGTGTTTCCATTCATCTGCACTAGGGATTGATATCCAGGTTTGTTGACCTGTGAAGATTCGAGGAAGATACTAAGTGTTGGTGCCACTATACACTCAAGTTGATTCAATCATCCAGAAAAGTGATTAATCCATCGGAGATTGAGATACAAATTTAGTAGCCTTATACAGGGTGAGCCAGAGCACTCGTACCAGGCATTTTTCTCGAAAACTACTGAACCAAATGATTTGAAACAAGAAAGGTAGATAGGGAAGTGACCCCAAATTTTTCGTTGTTGATGTTTTTAAAAGCCCCCGATGGGCCCTTGGGGCGGTATTGGGGGGGGGGGGGGGGGGTTCAAATACATTTGTCAAGTTTTCTTAAAAAAGTCTCCAATAATGGTATTAAAAAAAGTACATAATCGTAAAGTAGAAGGTGTTTTACGCCAAATCAAAATTTTGGGGCTTAACTGGCTCAAACCATGAAATCGCGCCAAATCTGCCGTTGAAACCTCAAAATTTTGATTTGGCGTAAAACACCTTATTTTTAAACTTAAAGGTAACAAGTGGCACATCGATTGAAAGGTGTTGATCTGTTCTTTCAGAATCTATAAATATTTTTGAGAAATTTTGAACAGGGTGGTCAAAAAGGTCGATTCAACAAAAACCCAAAAATCCCCCAAAACTCAAAAAGTTTGGGGTTTTTGGAAAAAAAATTATAGCAGCCAAAATGTTGCCAATTACTTCTACTTTACGATTATGAACTTTTTTTAATACCTTTATTGGAGACTTTTTCCAGAAAACTTGAAAAATGTGTTTGAGCCCCCCTCCCCCCAAACCGCCCCAAGGGCCCATCGGGGGCTTTTGAAAACATCAAAAACGAAAAATTTGGGGTCATTTCCCTATCTGACTTTTTTGTTTCAAATCATTTGGTTTAGTAGTTTTCGAGAAAAATGCCCTATCCGGGTGGTCTGGTACACCCTGTACATTAACCCTTTTCATCGCGATGGTTTTAGTCAGTCGTGTATAGCACTCTTTATCGAGTCGAAATCCGCCGTGAGTTTTTAGATGCGATATCACTGTGCCAGTAGCGCAACGAGAGTTTCTTCATCTCTCTCTTTTCTCCATTAAGAAACGTATGTTAGACAAGGATGGACAAGGGGATAAAACCCCCTCATACTATCCTTTTCCTACTTATACATTCAAATGGGAAATGAGAGAGATGGAAGAGATCCTGGTTGCGCCAGTGCATTGTGCCATTGGCGACATAATAGTCCCAATCAACGAGCTATTACCATACAAAAAATTTTTAGGACGTAATTTAGGTAAGAAGCCATGAAGGAGATCTCTTTTGGACAGACTCAGATTGTTCGCACTTTATGTTCCAACCTTAAATCAAACGTTGGCTCAGTTCAATTTAAAATTGGTTTGAAATGATGCTTAAGGTGTTTTAGAGTGGCTATACCTGAACGAAGAAATCAATATTACTATTTATTTTGGGAGGACTCACACGGTGTGAATAAACTGACACATGACAGAAACAAGGAAAATTTTCTCACTTTGATAATAATTGTATTAAAATGCTGTGTCCAGATAACCACTTTAAAACACGAACACTATCGTTTAAATGGACAGTATCTAGTGAATTGATTACACGTTTTAATGTCAGGTTAAAAAAAAGAGGCAAACAAACCCGACTCAGCTGTCTCACTTTGGGATAGGACTTAATTAAAATGAGAAGAAAGAAAAAAAAAAGAAAAAAAATTGTTTTCATTCACGTCCAAAAATTTGCCCGATTCACACCGGCGTACAGTGAAGCGAGTCAATGGGAGAGAGGTCAAATGCAAATATCTTTGTTACTATGCAACGTAGACGTTTGAAAGTAATTTCATTGGTTTTATTGTAAAATTTTCTACAAGAATCACCCTTCATAGTTTGTTTTTTTGTTTTTTTTTTGTTTTTGTTTTTGTTTTTTTGTTTTTTTGTTGTTTTTTTGTTTTTTTGTTTTTTTTTTGTTTTTTTTTGTTTTTGTTTTTGTTTTTGTTTTGTTTTTTTTTTTTACGGAGAAACATTAAAATTTGCATTTTCAGTCACATATTCCATGCCCGACCCCTTCCACTAACACAGTAGCGAAACGAGAGTTTCTTCATCTCTCTCTTTTCTCCATTAAGAAACTTATGTTAGACAAGGATGGACAAGGGGATAAAATCCCCCCTTTCTGTCATTTTCCTACTTATACATTCAAATGGGAAATGAGAGAGATGGAAGAGATCCTGGTTGCGCCAGTACACTGACACGCTCCACTGTGCTGCGTGCGTAGTGCGCTACGGCCAGTTTATAATTGTACAAAAAAGTTCATTTTAGTCGCGTTTCTCGTTGGGACATGGCGAAATAGCGAGCAAAAAAAAAGGTTGACCGTCCCCCAAACCCACCCCTTACCCCTTGCCGCTATTCAATAATTACATTCGATTTGTCACTGTCATCGCCAGACCTTTCACCCCTTTTATGACGGCTATTATGATGTCATCGTTGTTTGTTTTCCCTCTATTTTTTTTTGTTTTGTTTCTTCGTTTCCCCGAACAAATACGAGGTGGACTTAATTACAAAGGGGTCAGGTCCCAGTCGCGCCTCACTCGTGGACTAACGGGGAGGAATTAATGGTGGTCAGTGGACAGAGATCCTCCAATTTCCTCGATTAATCGCTGCCGTTTTTCCTTCCTTGTTGTGCCATGACATTATGACGTATGAACAGAACAGGTTGTGATAGAATAGAGTTGTAGAGAGTAAGCACTAGGGAATAAAGACTTCAGATGCGGCACAATACGGCGAGTAGCAAACATGTATAATAAATTAAAAATTAAAAAAGCCCCTTCAATTTGTGACAACGCAACACGCTGTTCAGAAAGCGAATATATAGGGCCTACCACAGACGCAGTTCGAGGCGTTCCGATGGTTCTGAAGGACCGCAGTGGTGGCGCGTGCAATCTGCCGACGGTGGATTTAGACCATTTAAACCCGTGTAAAGTATCGACTCAGGGAAGTGTGCACCCCTAACATTCGATTTATTTCATGACTTTAAATGGACTGGGTGCAACGTTGCCAAATTTCACGCGCCGTCACTGTGAAGGATCAACTCCAAAATATCATTCAGAGGCGGCTTGTGCAATTTGGCAATAACGTTTCTATATCATTCAATTCTATAAGTAAAAAATAAACCCCGATCCGATATAGCGAAGCAGTGCTTCACCAACAATAATCGATCGTTGCTTAATCTCTAAAGCATTGTGCAACTTCAGAAAGAAAATAAATAAAAACATCGAAGCTTGTGAAAAAATGTGGATCGATTCTTGCAAGCTTATCGAATACGTCAAGAGGCCTCTCACAATAAGTTTCTTTTAGTCTTATCTAAAGCCAACCCCTTCCCAATTCTAAAATGGACCAAGATGCGGTGTAATAACACATTCCGCTGCGACTACCAAAAAGTCGTACAGTCGAACAAGTCCATTTCGACGAGGTATTGAGGGATTGTACTTCGAAATTTCTATATCCATCGATGATCGATACTATACTAGTTAATTGGACCCAGCATCACTTTCGTTCCACAATTTTTTAACGGTTTGGTCATTTTAAAATCGACAAGGTATCAAAGAATGTCTCTGTTTTGGGACCACGTACTACGAAGGTGTTTTGCAGTGGCGTAGGGTGCAATTTGGCAACGTTGCATTCGTCCATTTGAACCAATGAAAAAGATCGAACTATTCAGTGTTCGGCGAACACCATCGCATTCGACCTCGTACATGAGTTTCAATGGACACAATACAACGTTGCTAAGATGCACGCTACGCCACTGGTGTTTTGTCCCATTTTAAAGGAGACCCGTGAGATTTACTGCGAGTAATTTTGCAGCAAAATATCTTGGAAAGAATTGTAAGACCAAGAGTATTCTGTTGCAGAGGTCAAAAATCAGCGATACGGCGCTGAAAGGTTTACTTTATTTTAGCGAGTTTTAAAGAAGAGGTATAAAGTCAGTAGACAACCTCAAGATGACAGGGATTTGACGGGTTATGCTATAAATAATCGGATATAAGTACGGTGTATGTGTAGAGTATGAGTATAGAATGTTAAACGTAGTTTATAAATTAAACGCACATCCTTCATAAAAAAAAATGCGCGCAAATTTTGAACAATTTTCGAGGAGGCGTTGCATATATATATTCACGACTTAAAATGCTTGTGGGCAGCTCATTAAAATATCCACACTTATTACTACATTTTGGCATTGTAGATAGATATAACACATATTTTTGATGTTTTACACGGCAATAAAAAACCGTACAGCCCACTGGCGCAACCAGGATCTCTTCCATCTCTCTCATTTCCCATTTGAATGTATAAGTAGCGAAAAGGACAGAAAGAGGTGGTTTTATCCCCTCGTCCATCCTTGCCTAACATACCTTTCTTAATGGAGAAAAGAGAGAGATGAAGAAACTCTCGTTGCGCTACTGGTACAGCCGCATCTCGTTCATTATAAATTTAAAAAAGAGATCAACATTCCACGGAAGTGTCGTAAGTCCCCTCCATTTGAGCCTACACAAAAGTATCGATTTCTTTAGGGGTTCAATTAAACTGAAGCTGAAGATCGATTCTTTTGCGTCGGTGTAGACAAAGGAGACGTTCATTGCTCCATCAAAAGCAAAAGTTTTTCCAGTCAAGAATTCGAGATAAAGTGCAAATTCTCGTACTAACGTGATCGTAAAAATTAAGGAAGGTTAAAAAATAATGATGAAAATAATAGAAAAATTGATTACGCTTGTCTCACTTTGGGATAAGAGTCATACATACCCATAATAATCATGTTTTCGACCCAAAATAAAGAGTGAAAGAAGTTTTCTTTTACATACCTGAAACAGAGAAAACAATAATAAATTAAAATTATTATATCTTAAGGATAGAAATTATTAAACGCCTAGACAGGGGGAGGGGACTAAAAGGTTGAATGATATACTATTAACGGATAACAGTTGCGAGGTGCGAAACTTGGCAACTAAGTATTTGCTCCATTTAAATTCACGAAAAAAGGCGAACGGTTCTGTCATCGGCGATGACCAAGCACTTCGATCTTTCTTCTGTGTTTAAACGGGAAATAAGAACGTTGCCAAGTAGCACGCCTCGCCACTGACGGATAAACTACTATATTAAACGCAAAAGTTTTCAGTCAAGAATTCGAAATAAGTGGATAGAAGGGATTATCCTCGTGTCATCAAAGCAATATCCTGCGTGCTCCGTGAGCATTCTTGACTGTTCATACTTTGGCGTTTGCTAGTTCGTCGATACATTACATTTCATGAGGCGGTTAGTGCAATCTGTTAATCATGCGTTTTCGCTTTTCAATATTCGAGTAAAAAATCGATTATTTGGCATGGGTTTATTCGGATGAGACATTGTACAATGTACATCGATACATCGCAGTTCACGAGGTTTGCTAAATCTGCTTTTCCACCATTTTAATTTGGTTGAAGAAGTCGATTATACGCGAAGCGATTGCCTACCCGAGAATCGATTATTTGACATTTCTGTGGAGAAGACATCGAACATTGAAACATTGCATTACTGCACGAGATAATGCGTTGTTGCCGCGTTACCGTCACAGTGGCGAAGCGTGGAATCTGGCAACGTTGCATTTGACTCCTTAAAACCCACCACAAATATCGAACTATCAAGGGATTGGTGATGAACATCGAATTCGATCTTTTCTCTGGGTTCAAATGGACAAAACGCCACATTTCCAGCAAGGAAGCTTCACCATTGGCTGCGTCGCTACCGGATCCCTAATTTGAAGGCCACCCTGGAGGCGGCTTGTGCATGAACAATCGAATTATCATTTTTCTCCAATTTGAACCAAAGCAAAATTATCGATTCTTTTAAAATTCAATTGAACCCAATGAGGATCGATTGTTTTCCATTGGTTTAATGAGGGAAGGACATCGATATATTGTATTTCTTATGTGTTCTCATTAAAGACGCGGTGCGGACGCGCGAGGACCGAGCAAGAGAGCGAAAGAGGTGGGCATCGGAAGGTGGACAAACATAAACAAAAACAACAAAATCAACATCAACAAACCGCCCACTTTTGGCGCGAAGGAGGTAAAAAGGACGGAAGAGGCGCACTAACCAAACCACGGGTCCAAAAAAGAACCCGAGTCGTGTCGGCTTTAACGAGTTACGGCTTTACGCTAACAATCTTATAGGGAATATACACAGAATACGGGCGACACCACGCTGCATCAGCATCAATCAGAGTGTTTTGCAGAGTTGCCAGATTACTCGAGAAAAATCTCCCTGCGTCATTAATTGAACGACTGAGCGGTGGTGCCATTTTGCGTGGATTTAGTGAAATTACCATAGAGACACCTATTGAGACCCAGAGCAAAGCTTGCGACAGGTCAACACTCAACAGGTGTCCCTTATATCCACCTCAAATTCGGTCGGGACTCATCGAAACAACGCAGCCAACAGTCGCATATAGACCTGTTCAGTGTGACGTCACGAAAAAAATTGGTCCCCGACAAATGCTCCATCTCACTCGCTCTCGTGGGTTTTCCCATAAGAAACACGATCCTAATTTTCAAGTACAAATTTGTGCTAGTAAACAACAAGTTCTCTCAGATTTTATTACACCATTGAATTCCACGTATACCTTAAAATATGAGCATGCTACAACAAAATTTTTGAAACATCGCGCATTAATGTACAATCACAGTTATATCGAAGAAAGTCCTATGTTTTGTCCTTGTCACACTCACAGTTTCTTATGGGCACACAATTCTAGGATATAGGCTCATCGGCACCATCACACCATGTGTTATACCTCGAACAAGCTTCGATACGAAGAGAGGGTAGGATGATTGAGTGTCACGGCGGTGATACTCCCATAAGAGACCGTGAGTAAGACAAGGACAAAACATAGAACATCTTTTCGCTCGTGATCTTTTAGGCATTATTTTAGAGTAAAAAGATACTTTACGGTACGTGGAATCTAATGGTGCAATAAAATTTGAGAAAACTGGTGGTTAACTAGCATGAATTTGCGTTCGAAAATTTGGATCTGATTTCTCATGGGTAAATCCACAAGAGTGAGCGAGATAGAGCATTTGTTTGGAACCAATTTTAATCGTGACGTCATCATCACTAAACAGGTCTATTGTTGAGTGACGGACATAGGTTACAATTTCTTCATAGTCTTTAAATGGGGCAGTTGCAAGGGTTTGAAATGTTGTGTTTTTTATAAAGAAAATGATAGTACTTGATGAGCTGAGAACAACGGTGCCTTTGGTTTTTTCCTAAGTGTCCTGATTTTGGAGATACACATGTGTAAAGATGTAAAAAATTGTGTGTGTAGTGACGTCACTACGCGGAATTCCCATTTAAAACAATGTATTTTGGGCCAAAATCTCATATTTGGAACAATGGGACTTAAGGAGAAACCAAAGGCATCTTTGTCCTCAGCTCATTAAGTACTTTCATTTTCTTTATAAAAAACACAACATTTCAGACCCTTGCAACTGCCCCATTGGTTTTCTCTTTTTTGTACACACAGAAAAAAATCTAGCGTTTTGGGGGCCCGGGTGCTTTGCAACCCCATGCACCTCCATCGCTACGGATGGCCCTGGAATCAACCCTCCATATTTCTGTAGCAACAGTATGCAACAGACCCATTGTTCGTATTGCAAGTTACAACTCGGAAATTTTAAAGAAAAGAAATCGTCTATGTGATGGGCGTTGCTTTATCTCGGTAAATTTGGCATCCTGGCAATCGCGATGATAATGTTGCGGCCAAGAGAACAGCGTAGCGGCCAAGACCAGAAGTGTCGTGGGTCAGTCGAAGAAGAAGGTGGAGCTGGATTATATTTATGCCTGCCCGGTCTCCCTCGCGGCGCGTCCACTCGCACTACTCCGACACTTCACCACTCAACAAGTCAACAACGACGCTTTTAATGGCCGGTGACTGGTGAGTCGTGAGTCCATGGTAAACATCGACACTGCCGCCACGGCGTCATCGTTGCCTTTCCACGGAGTTTCCTCCAATTTTTCTTTTTAAACTCCCTGCAAAATTTTCGAATTTTATGACAAATTCGGCATCACTGCGACTGCCTTGCCATACTCGGTCCAGTCAGCAGTCTGCAGCTAGAATTCGATTCTCGCCGAATCGCGACAACGTTGCCATACTTCAAACAACAACGACAACGTTGCCACAGCAGGATTCGAAGTTTATGTTCTGCAGAAACGCAGCGGAAAAAACGTGGGAGGTGGAACCGAACAAGTATTGAGGCGAAAAGTCTCCACACTTGCACATTGCTATGCTAATTGCGGAGCGCGTCGAGTCAACGGAAATCAACGTTCAACAGCGACTGAGTTTTTGTCGTTCATCACTCATCGGCACCGCACAAGAGGCACTTTTAAACGATCAAATGGGGCTCTTGCGAACTTTTGCTATGAGCAAATGGATAGTAGCTTGATGTAAAAACTAGCGAAAATCACAAAAAATCACACCAATAAAGTCAAAAATTCAGTAAAAAACTCAGAAAACAGCTGTTAAGATAGTAATGGCGGAGCTACGGAAGTATCATGAGAGATTCCTGTCTAATTTGTCTTTGTCTCTATACGGGAACACAGGGATATGTCTTAAATTAGATATAGGAATCTCTCATGATATGCGTATAGCTACGCTATTAAGCCCGATTTTGAGAGTGAATTTTGTGATTTTTTAGGGTACTCATCGTAAATGTTACAGGTTTATATGCAAACATCAACTCGTCGATCACCCGCAGCAAAAGTTTGCAAGAGCCCCATATTGGATCCTCCAGATACTAGTAGCTTTCACGAGGGTGTTTGGTGATCGGTTAGCAATCATCAATTCTTCAAGTGCATGATATTAGATCGCGAAAATTCACTTTTTGAGGATTCACTTTAGTTATCTGATGAGGCCTAAAGTGTAGAATAGGTTTGATTCATTGACTGTTGAGAGCCTCTACTATATAGTGCCGGTTCTATACCTACCCATTTCAAGCAGAGACCGCGCACTAAAGCCGGCCGCGCAGTTGACGACTTAATTTTCAGGGAATCAAGAAAATAACACAGGAAACAATAACAGTGGCTCCTATTTTGATTGTTGACCAACGGCTAGTAAAATGAGACTTCGTTCTGATTGCCTGCTGACAGTAGCATCTTTGCTCAACAGTCAACATTCAACATACTAGAATCGTTGGACGTTGTTTTGTTGCAACCGGCGCACAGTGCAGTGAAAAAAAGCTCCAAAATCGCTTTTAGCAGCTTTACTCAGCAAATTATCGAGTTATTTAAAAACTAAAAAAAAAAACATCTTTTTCTTTTGTGGATAGGAAGATATTGTTTTTTTTAAGTTCATACGTATCTCAATTTTTGACCGAGAAATGCTGCCCCTGTGGAAAATTATTCAGGGCAGGATTTCTCGGTCAAAGATTAAGTTGCGTAAGAATTTGAAAAGGCAATCTCTTCCTTTCGGCAAAAGAAAAAGGTATTTTTTTCAGTTTTTAAATGTCTCGATGATTTGCCGAGTAATGCTGCCTAAAGCAATTTTGGAGCGTTTTTCTCACTGCACAGTACGGCGGCCCTGAAAGTTGTGAAGCTAGTGATGTGTGGTCTCTGTTTGTCTCTGATTTCAATTATTTGGTTTCTAAAACAAATAATAAGAAGAAGAAAATGAAACGCACGGAGTGCACTCAACTTAAACTTCAAAGCAATCCATTTCATACAAAACTTGAGCAGTGACCGTCAAAGTTTTGAGTAGGAATAAAATTTCCCGCTTTTAAAGTTTTGGTCCCTGAAGCCTCTATGAAGGCCGCTCGATTAAGACCGGGAGTTTAACGCTTTTATACTTATCACATAAATGCATAAAAAATGTGCTCTTCGCATTTTCCGATGGAGCCAAAATGTGTGACACTTTCGGGTTTCAGGGGTTTAACCATTTACATAAACCATGGAGTAAACAAGACAAAGCATTCACTTTAGAGGTAAATGGAACAGGCGGCTCATGCGAAAACGTCCAATGTCCGAAATTTTTATTGAGAGGACAAATATAAAAAAAAAAAAAAAAAAAAAAAAAAAAAAAAAAATTAAAAAAATAACAAGTTAAAAAATAAAAAATTAAAGAAAACTGCCAAGACAAGGGAAATAGGAGCAAGAAGCCGAGGAACAAGTCTCATCAGGACTTATAAAAACGCAGCATCTTCTTAAGAATGAGGTATGTACTTACGCTCAAAAAGTCAAACATATAAAAAAACAAGGACAACGGATGCACTGAGAGAATTATTTTTTTTAATCCAAGGTGTATTTTGTTTGTGTTAAAGAAACTGCACAGTAAAATATTGACTAAGGGGGAATTCCTTTAACCCACGGAAAATATCTGCTGCTACAAGTAAAAGATTCCTTGTTGTCACAGTGATTCTCCTTCATGCAATCAGAACTTTACATTTCGCACAAGGAAAACTGTCACAAGTAATCATATTTTCTTGTTTTTAATCCGTACATGCCCAGATGAACTCATTGAAATTTTTAGGCGTTTTTCTAAAAAAATAAAAAACAAAAAAAAAAAACAAAAATTTGTGATTCTCCTTCATGCAATAGAACTTTACTTTCCGTAAGGAAAACTGTCACAAATAAACGTGCTTCCTTGTTTTTAAAGAAGTGATTTCTCTCAGTGTGTTTTCGCATGAGCCTGTTCAATTCTTCCGAGAACTTGGATTGAGAAAAAGTAAAAAAGAAAAAAGAAAGGGGGGGGGGAGGCGGTCAATTTCACGGACAGGCGAAGTGCCAATCACTTGTTGCAAATCTAATTATCCATCACAGGGAGTATTTCACTTAACACGAGCTCATTGCCAAGGAATTTCCACTCCTTCTCCCCATCCCACTATCAGTTTCAGACGCAGGGTAGAGCGATTCGCCTTGACAAAAGCCATCAGACGGGGAAGACACCAATCTGGCAAGAGACAAACAGGGACCTACTGACCTTGAAGTTTAAAGAGGGGCAAAACGATTGAATCCTGACCGTCTTCCCCCACCACCCCACGCAGTTACAACCCCCCCCCTTTTTTTTTTAACCCACGGACTCCATTATCAGGTTACATCAAAGGCACCGCTTGAGGAACCGCGTGCGAACAGAGGGAGGGAGAGAGAGAGGGGGGGAGGAGAGAGAGAGAGAGAAAAAAGAGAGAGAGAGAGAGAGAGAAAGAGAAAGAGAGAGAAAGAGAGAGAGAGGGGGGAGAAGAGAGGGGGAGGGGGAGAGAGAGAGGAGAGAGAGAGAAAAAGAGAAAAAGAGAGAGAGAGAGAGAGGGAGAGAGAGGGAGAGAGAGGGAGAGAGAGGGAGAGAGAGAGCAGAGCAGAGAGAGAGTGAGGGGGGAGGAGGAGAGAGAGAAAGAGAGAGGGAGATAGAGAGGAGAGAGAAGAGAGAGAGAGAGAGAGAGAGAGAGAGAGAGAGAGAGAGAGAGAGAGAGAGAGAGAGAAGGGAGTCGTAAAGAAAACTCGTAGCGAAAACAGAGGACCCTTTTTTCAAAATGCGTCACGCAATTCCATTTTCATTCTTATTTTCACCGGGGGAAAGCGCACGTTTTCCCTTTGACGCCGCTTAATTTAATTACTCTCGAAACGCGATCCTCCGGTCTTTTTGCTTCAGAAGCGAAGCGAAACGGAAAGAAGACGTGAAAAATAAATTCGACAATGAAGAGGGGGGAGGAGGAGGAGGAGGAGGAGAGAGACACTTAAAAAGAGAGATGTGAGGCATGGTCGGGAAATATTCCGGGAAAAATAAAAATTCGGGGTCGGGAATATTTTCAAATTTTAATGATATTCTCTCCCATGATATACTTCATTTTCTTCACTGTTCGTTAATTATTCTGCAACGGCAAAAGCAAAAGCTTTAATTATAGTACCATATCGAGGTTCGTCATGGATGCAGATTGAACCCATGCACGCAACCGCATTGTCCGGGGAGGGGGGGGGGGAGATACATGATACTTGACAGTTTAAGAATGAGAAATCAAATTATTACTTTTATACATTCCTTGATACGTTCAGCCAAACATACAATATCGATACTTCAGTTAGGGGGCTCCAGGGTCAAAATCTGGATTTTAGGGTTAAAATGAATCCTCCGCGGAAAAGTTGGTTGACTGCGACCTCCTACATAATTTTGTCCACTCTAGAGTCTAGACATGATTTTAAATTGTTTTTTTCGACCCCCTCGATACGTTCAGCCCTAAATAAATCGATTTTGTTACTTTAGTTGTTGTTGTGTTGTTGTTGTTTTTTTTTTTTTTTTTTTTTTTTTTTTTTTTTTTTTTAAATGGTTATCAGTCTATCCACTGGTTTTTCGCAATCCTTCATCTCTTCCTGCCTTGAGCTAGTTCTTTCATTTATATTATCGCTCACAGCCTTCATCCTGAACTACTTGCTTTATATGCTCTGATCACTGTCGCAAACAGGGTCTCTTCCATCTCTCTCATTTCCCATTTGAATGCATAAGTAGGAAAAGGACAGAAAGAGGGGGTTTTATCCCGTTGTCCATCCTTGTCTAACATACGTTTTTTTAATGGAGAAAAGAAAGAGATGAAGAAACTCTCGTTGCGCTACTGGCTCTAATCTCCGGCGTCCCCTGCAATTTTCCCCTTTTACACGCCCCTCTATTGCTAATCTAACTATTCCTGCGGGTGTCTTAGGACGTAACCTATAAGTCAACTTCTTAACCTCACTAAAAGTTTCCAATGGGGCTCTTGCAAAGTTTTTCTACAGGTGATTGAAGAGTTGATTCTTGTATAAAAAACCTGTCAAAATGACAACGAGTACACTAAAAAATTGCAAAATTCACTCTTAGAATCGGGCTTAGTGGTGAAGCTACGCAGGTATAACAAGAGATTCCTGTCTAAATTGAGACAAGTCTCTTTGTTTCCGTAGAGAAAAGTGACAAATTAGACAGGAATCTCCCATAATACCTGCATTGAACCGCCATTACAATCTCGCCGTTATAGCAGTTTTGAGAGTTTGTTACTGAATGGGTCTGTTGCGTACTTTTGCTACATCAATATAACTCATTGATTCTAACGTAAAATTCGGCGAAAACAACGACGCGCACATTAAAAACTTTCAAAATCCACTCACTAACTCAGAAAATACCTTCCATTTCAAACAACCCGCGCTACACTAGACACTATATCACCGACTTATAACTATATAGATGGAACCATCTCGTTTATGTAAACATGAACAGAACTTACAAACATTGGAATGTTTCGTTTGGATGCGTACATTTCTTATATTATTTTGTAATCGTTGATAATCCGGAAAGACCAGACAGCAAATGCTGCTTATATTTCGCGTATTAAAAAAGAAATTCCATAATTTTGTAGTTACGATGTTGTTTACTTATGCACAATGGTTCCTTTTATGTAGTAGTATACCGGTGCAAAAATAGTGTCTAGTGTAGCGCGGGCTGTTTGAAATTGAAGTGATTTCCTGAGTTAATGAGTGGATTTTGAACGTTTTTAACGCGCGCATCGTTATTTCCGCCGAATTTTACATAAGAATCAAGGTTCTATATTGTTGTAGCAAAAGTATGCAACAGACCCATTTTAGACTTTCTAGTATGATTTTCGTGATTTTCTCTGGTTTTTACATCAGATTGCGGACTGACTATTCATTTGCTCAAAGCAAACGTTTGCAAGAACCCCTTTATTCTGTACTAGCAGGCTGCCCGGCTTCGCTCGGCTCCAACCGCATAGAGGTGGATCTGTCAACCTTATGCCACAGCCCTTTATTTTGTTGAAGAAGGTATCATTTTGTTTAACAATGACAATCAATACAATTTTCAGGGACCAAATAATGTTCGGTCCCGAGCGTAACTTACGCAAGGTCATGTGACCGTGCGTAAGCTCTCTGATTGGTCAAAACCGCACGCAAGATGCACGCAATTCAATGCTCGGGACCGAACATTATGTGGTCCCTGAACGTTAAGAGTCGAATGTTTTCCGCAACTTTAAAGAAGAATCTGTTTAGTGAATCAACACCAACCAAGTTAGCGATCTATGATAACTTCCGAGACATTTAACCGCTTTCTTTTTGGCGGAATCATAGTATCATCTTAAGGCGTAGGCGTGAATCTTTCATTGTGATTGGTCGTTAGGTTACAGTCTCCATAAGAGCTAATGTGACATTGGTTCATATCCCCGCGCGGGGAAGTCCCATCAGACCATGCTATGACTGGCTCCACTTTTTCCCCGTGCAAAGAGATAGCAGAGGCGTTCGAAACACACATTTTAAGTTCTCTGTGGACACCGAGTACGGGTCATCCTGCCGAACGATGCGCGCACGCATTAGAACTCAAAAGCAACACAACTGACTACCACACTCACAATCAGTCGCGCTACACAGAAAGCTTATTCAGTCACGCTGCACAAAAACTGCATTAATTCTTCTGTGTCCCGCTTAGCGTCTCGCTGGGCAACAGCTCAAATTTTGATGCATGTGATTTTAGTTGAAGGAGGGGTATGAGCGCACCCAGGATTTCAGTATGGGGGGCATGCTGTCATTTCGTATGGAGGGTCTGGGGGGCACCCCGGCTGATGGGGGGTCCAGGAGTCCTCCTCCAGAAAATTTTGAAAATTTAGACTTCGAGAAAAATGAGATTTTCCGCGACTATGCTGAAAAAATTACAGAAATATCTTAATCTCCAATCATGCTGATAGAAAGACGGAGTCTTCGGGAAATCTGGATATCAGAGAAAGATAGAGCGAAATTAACAATTGCGGACATTTCTGTCGGGAAAGATGTGTTCCTCCAAGGAAAACGATATTATGAAAAATCATGACATTGATAAACTTTTTTTAAACTCACTTCCTTTCCTTTATTTTTTTCTCTCTTCCTCTCTTCCTCATTTTTTCATTGCCTTTCCTCTTTTTTGTTCTTGCTATATAGGGAAAGGGGGGGGGGGCTCCGGCCCTTTTGAGTGTGCCCATGAGGAGGGGGAGGAAAATGAGAGGGAGAGTTCAAGCCGACAGGAGTGAGAGAGAAGATAGAGAAAAAGTTAAAGTGATAGAAAAATAGAAGAAGGTCATGGATTGAGAGTGGTTGAAGAGATATAAAGATGGTAAGAGGGGGGGGCGATGCAGAGGAGTTTTGCCAACGCGTGGGCGAAATTTGAAAACCGATGATCACGGAGGGTGGAAGAAGGGTGGAGGGTGGAAGAAGGGTTGAGGGTAGAGGGAGGGTTAAAGAGGAAAAGAGAAGGGCCTATTCCAATTTGCAGTCTTAAATTTTGATCGTACCAATTAAAATTGCACCCAAGTCTAATTTTTGTTTGTGCTAACCACGGACTGTTGGTTTTTTCTGGGCTGAATGTATCTCTAATGCTCTACTCTAAGCATCTGAATGCATCATGGGGGATTAATCATGAGAACTTTGAAGGAGTCCATTGAGAGGACAACAATGAGATTCAGCATCTCTTTGGAATAGTTAGGTAAACTATATCAGAGAAGTGAACGACCCTCACCTCCGAAAAAATGAGCTCCTAAAACACATGAAAGAAGGGAGGGGCGTCAATTAATAGAGCCACGTATCGAATTGCTTGGACTGAGTTGGACCATATCGGTTGTTAGTGTCAGTTGTATCCAAAGACATTACAGAGGAAACTAACCTCTCTGCTATCTCATATCATGGGAGAAAAGTGAAGCCGGTCAGCGGTCATGGCACGGGCTGATGGGCACGACACTTCCCCGGTTAGTTGCAAATCACGTATGTTGCACAGTATGGAATATACATTTTAATCGAAAATTGGGATCAATTTAAGGCGCGTCGGTTCTTGAAAAATCGAAGTTAACGATCGGTCGGTTATTGTTTATTTTAGCGTCCATAACCTCTCTGCCGTACTTTCTATCGTAATATCTCGCGGATACATTCACCGAAACTTTCGTTTAAGTTCGTCGCAATTTTAACTTTGACATGAACTAAATATCATATCTTAGTACTTTCAAAACTTAAAGTAATTAGCATTCTTTTGAACCAGTTTTACGTCTCGGCTCCATAAGCCGCAATATTATTTAGGTTCATACCCCCGAGCGGGGAAGCCCAGCCTATGAAAGTAAGCGGCTTCAATTCTCGCCGCTAGGGGCCAGTCTTCTTCTACAGGGTGTGTACAAAAAAGGAGCCAGGCTGCATATGTCAGAAATTTCAGGAATAAAATTAGGGGCTGAAAATTGGCAACCGTGTACAATTTAGTTGAATTGTGTATTTTTATCTGGAAACTACTTGCTTTGTAAAGTATTTTAAATCCGTAGTTTTTTTTACTCGGACCTGTTTTGGAGGAGTTATGATTTTCTGAAAATTGGCCGTAAGCGTTTTTGAGGTTCGATATTTCGAAGACAAAAATAGATAATGACTTAAGAAATTTTGCGCTCTTCCCAAAATCTGCATTAAAAAAATATATTACAGCCCAATTGATGGGGTTGGCGCCCCCGTTGCCCCCCTCCCCCCTGGAAGACGCCGAATATAAAAACCCTCCTAAAAATGTCCCTCTATAAATAAGCAAACACATTGTCGAGTTTTTTCAAAAAAACGAAGACGTTCGCGAGTTGTTTGACTTATACGCCTTAACGACATAGTGTGTACGACTTTTATGAACGTAGAGCCAGGTTTTCTCATCATAAGATACCTCTTTCTCACCCCTCCCGCTAGATCTTCCATTTATTTTGACCCGCTGATTTCCAATTCGGCATTGGTTTTTACTAAAAACTCATACTTTTCCCAGAATATCGAATTTTTTGCTAAGAAGGCGTAATTTTGAATTTACGTAAAATATAGGATAGTTTCATGAAAACTGATAGCATATTTGAAATCAGCATCTTAAAATACATGAGATAGCGATGGTGAGGTGAAATGATAGGCGTAGAATTATTCTAAAACACTAAAAATGAGTAAAATTAACACTGATGGATGGTGAATGTCGTGGACACATTATGTCGTTTTAGATGCTTACTTGAGTTATTCAGCCTGGATTCTCTTTTGCTCACCCTATATAATGACTTTGGTCGACTTTCGTTTGTGGCCCGCGATACAATATCCAACAACGAAGATTCGGAGCGTAGACAAATAGTGCCCGAAAATCAAATCGTCTCTCACAGTCCACGTAGAAATACCGGAGTATCAGGCAACACAGCTACGGTTGCCATTCTTCTCCGGTAACCTCTTCGAACAAACAATATTTATCGACACAGAAGGCAGATCCGACACGACCCGGCAACGCGGTTCCATCCGAGGCGAACTCTCCGTCGCGTTGCCACGGGCGACGATTAACGTAGCCCCGAGACTCGAGCTCTCCACAGCCATTCCGAGGTCCTCACCGGGACCTTTTCGCGCCCCTCCCGACCGGAGGGTCCATCCTCCCGATAGAGACCCCCATCCCAATCGTGGGCCTACCCGCCACGCGATCACACGCGAAATCCCGGGCCCGCGGGACCGACCCCGCGGTCAGGAAATCGGAAAAACCGCAAACCGAAAAACGCCCCTCCCGGGTTCCCCAGGGCGATTCCCAAAAAACGAAAAGATGACCCACCCATTTCAGACCCTCGGCGATCACGCGGAAGGGGCGGTGAGGTCCCAGGACGCTAGGGCTCGCCCCTGACCCTGTCCACAAAATTTTCGGTCCGAAGCCACTTTTCCGGTCGCCCCTCCCTCCCCGGGCGCCAGAACGGACCGAGAGACCACTCAGAAAACGCGGGACGACGGGGCGGATCGAAGGGACCGAGTGCGGAACCGACAGGCCGAACGGGGCGGCGACCAGCGCGGAAAAACGGTTTTCGGAAAACCGCCCCTCCCGAGAACGGGGGGGCCGCAAGAGGGTCGGTCTCCGGGGCAGAGGGAGCGCGACGGAGCGGCGGACACGTGGGTCGGGGCGGGGGACCGCGGGACCCAACGGATAGCGGGAACGGGGCCGAAGAACGGGAGCACCGGGGGACCGAACGACAACTTTATTATATAGATAGCATCACATTTCAAGCGCCTCTATACTCTGTTTTTGTGCCTTCCTTATTGTCCACGTCTCGTGTCCATATAGATAGTATAAAAAAAAACACAGAAGACAGTGTTGCCGCATGTGACGCGAGCAATCACACACATTTTTCGTATTTTCCTAATTTCCTTTTCACTTTGATTTGAGGGAATGAAAAATGAAAATTTTCCAAAGATTATCGGTGAGCTCCACCTACCCTTCTAAAACTAACTCTACGCCACTGTGTTTGTTAAAAATTGAGATTTTCCGAATGAAAACGTGACTCGCCTTGTCTAAGAGCACGCGCTTGATTTTTTTGTTTTTCTTTTTTTTTTTTAAGTAACTTTTTCGTGCAAGTGCGCAACCGATACTTTATAACGAGCTGAAAGTACAGTCACTTTAAAACGCGTGCAGGTAGCGAGTTACAAAGAATCATGGAAACACGGCCATCGCGTCACACAGTGGAGTGAGTCAATTGGTGAGGCTGGACATAAAAAATATATGACTAAAAACATAAATTTGAATGTTTTTTACCGCCAAAAAACAAACTATAAAGGGTGATTCTTAATGACAATTTTACAATAAAACCAATGAAGACACCATCAGACACAATCATGGAAACACAACCATCGCGTCACACAGTGGAGTGAGTCAATTGGTGAGGCTGGACATTAAAAATATATGACTAAAAACATAAATTTGAATGTTTTTTACCGTCAAAAAACAAACTATAAAGGGTGATTCTTAATGACAATTTTACAATAAAACCAATGAAGACACCATCAGACACAATCATGGAAACACAACCATCGCGTCACACAGTGGAGTGAGTCAATCACGGAAAAAAATCAGTGGTAAAATTAACCATAGCATAGTTGATTTTGGCACCTCCTACAAAGTATGGTAAATTTCACCTGATGTTTGGCATGATGAGGTACACTTTTGGTCAACGCATCCATCTGCGCGTTATATTAAACTGGTAGTGTGCTTCATCATACCAAACATCAGGTGAAATTTACCATACTTTGTAGGAGGTGCCAAAATCAACTATGCTAAGGTTAATTTTACCACTGATTTTTTTCCGTGATTGGTGAGGCTGGACATTAAAAATATATGACTAAAAACATAAATTTGAATGTTTTTTACCGCCAAAAAACAAACTATAAAGGGTGATTCTTAATGACAATTTTACAATAAAACCAATGAAGACACCATCAGACACAATCATGGAAACACGGCCATCGCGTCACACAGTGGAGTGAGTCAATTGGTGAGGCTGGACATTAAAAATATATGACTAAAAACATAAATTTGAATGTTTTTTACCGTCAAAAAACAAACTATAAAGGGTGATTCTTAATGACAATTTTACAATAAAACCAATGAAGACACCATCAGACACAATCATGGAAACACGGCCATCGCGTCACACAGTGGAGTGAGTCAATTGGTGAGGCTGGACATTAAAAATATATGACTAAAAACATAAATTTGAATGTTTTTACCGTCAAAAAACAAACTATAAAGGGTGATTCTTAATGACAATTTTACAATAAAACCAATGAAGACACCATCAGACACAATCATGGAAACACGGCCATCGCGTCACACAGTGGAGTGAGTCAATTGGTGAGGCTGGACATTAAAAATATATGACTAAAAACATAAATTTGAATGTTTTTTACCGTCAAAAAACAAACTATAAAGGGTGATTCTTAATGACAATTTTACAATAAAACCAATGAAGACACCACTTTCAAACTTCTACCTTACGTATCAACAAAGATTACACGCATTCAAAGTCGCCTTGAAAAGTATGAAATCGTCAAGATACCTCGTAGAAACATGAGTTTTTGCCCTGAATTTTGAACATCTCTGAGATTTAGCCCAAACATCGTGTTTAGACCGACTTATTTGAAACGACTCTAAGATATCCAGTAGAGAGCATAAATTGCGACTTGTTTACTAGGATTTCTCTGAGACGTCTGTATGAGTGTTGCAGGAAAACGGCTGTTACGAGAAATCTTTGGTTAGCTTATAGAGATATTCTGTATTTTTGTCCTAATGATAACAATCTGTATAACGTCTCGGAGATGTTGCATTTTGCGGAGTGATTTTATTAACTCTAATAAATATCTAAGAGAGAACTGGTTTTTTTTAGAACTTCTCTAAGATATCTTTCCGATTACTCGAGAAAAGTAATGAGTTTTGAGACATCTAAAGGACATCCTCTAAGTTAGTTGCGATGTCTGAGTTATCTCTTAGACAACTTTTATACGGTATTTGCATTTGAGATAGCTTGAGACGACTTCAAGCTCGAATATGTTTACTGGGGTCCAGCTTTTTTCATTGATTCGCTCCACTGTGCTTCGTCGACCACACCGCCACACACCACACAATACACATGCAGACTCACTCACAGAGAAAGGCGAGAGAGCATACTCGTAGCCAGAAATGTGTCTTTCTCTCTCTTCACACCCGTTTGACTGCATGTGTTAGAAAAGGACAGAAACAGGGGCTGAAATCACGAGACAGTCCCTATAACCATCCTTTTCTAACCCATGCATTCAAATGGGCTGAGAGAGAGAGACATATAATATACTGGCTACGGCTACGCGAGAGAGTATTAATGATTCAGAGCACATAACCAAAGACTTCTACGTACGAACGTACCGTACGAGAGTACACGAATGGCTTTTCTTTCGACCGATGGAATATTTATGAGAGGATCCTCTGTGCTCGGCCTCAAGCCATGTTCCATTCTCGATCTGCGAATCGTGAATCGCAAATCCTCAACGACTATCGAACATCGTTTCTTTTGAGGACGAAGCGCGTAGAATCTATAACATGACGCGTGAGTTGGAAGTTGGATGATATAATCACGAGTTTTACTTGCTAAGAATGCTTTGAAGAGGAGCTTGGAGGGGAAGGGTTGCCTGTTTTCCCTCACCCCTCTTCCATAACTACCCTTAAGAGAAAAGTTTCTGGGAAATGGAATTTCAATTTATTTCAATTCATTTATTCCAAAATCACGCGGTAAAATATTATTTACAATCCTATTCACTAATTGTAGGGCTAATTGTAAGCTTGGGGAGGAGGGGTGGGGGGGTCGCCTGTTTTCCCTCACCTCTTATCTATAACTACCCTTAAGAGAGAGGTTTCTGGGAAATGGAATTTAAATTGATTTCGATTCATTTATTCCAAAATCACTGCAACATTTTTACAATTTTATTTACTGATTGTAAGGCTTATATGAGTGGGTGCTAATTGGCTAGGAACAAAAGTTATAATTATTAACTAAGAGACTGCGATATCCATATGCAGTAGAACTATAGGAGTAGGTTATACCCTGTGCATAGTGAGGAGAGCAAGTTTTAAGTTAAAAGGTTAACTGTGGGTGCGGGGACGATTAAACAAGGGGAAAATAGAAGAAGGATTAGAGAGAAAGGGAAGAATAAAAATATAGGTATTCAATTTGTTATTTGTTCTGTTTTTGTTTGTTCATTTGTCTGTTTGTCTTTGGCTTCTTAAGAGTTTTTCCCATCTAATTTTAATAATTCTTTTTCAAAAAATCCGTAACATAAAAAATGTGTGCCTTCAAAGGTATTACCTCAAAAGTGCAGTCAGTTTTAGATTCTGAATTGCTCCAGATTATTAATGCATTCTACCACGTAAAATTACTTATTGGCACCAATTTTCATGGCATTTAATTCATAATGATGGTCGTTATTCCAAAAAAAAAAAAACAAACAAACAAACATACTTTTTTCAAAACTCAAAGAGCTTTGTCAAAGAGCTTTTTTCTTGTAGCTCAAAAGAAGGTCATTTTGGGACCCATATTAATGAACAAAAAAAGTCTCATTTTGGCCTAAAATATATGCTCCAGAAGTTCGGCACATGCGTTTTGTTACACCTTTACCTTCACCTAATGGGTCTGTTGCAAACTTTCGCTACAGCGTTATGGAGGATCAATTCTTACGTGAAATTGAATGCGAGCCGTTTACCAATTGCATTTCCTCGCTGCGATTTTTTTTTATGTATGTGATTCTAAAGAGAGCCAGTCAAAAATGGCCCGATCATGGTCTGACTACCTTTCAAACACAGGACTGTATGCATAGGATAGCTCAATCAACGATCTCATTAAATCTCCCTATGACCTCCGAGAGATTTTGCATGGTAGCATGCATCAATGCATGTATGTTAGTCTATTACTCTCACAACAGTCTAATAATGGAATTTAATTCTGAAGAGCAAGACACAGGGGTTCCTAAACGTTTCAGGCCGGCACTCTTTTCCAGCCTGTCAAAAGCTTTTCTGGAAAATTGTGATCTTTAGGGTTGATTTCCCTTTCTCCAACCGTTTCTTCACACATTCTTTCTTATTTTCTTATTTCAGCATCTTTCATCCCTCACTTGGCTACTAAATTCTGTAGAGCAGTAGAACATCTTAAACGTACAATCATTTTTATTAAAGGATTTCTAGACGTAAACTCCTTATACAAATTGATTGGACCTGATACATTGAAATCACAATATGTATTTTTGAAGGGTTGAAAAGTCATCATGATTGGGTGACTATAGTCATTCTGCCAGGTCATTCCACCTGTATTGACTCTTGAAAAGCTAAAACATTCGTATAGATTCAAATGAGAAAATAACATGGTTGCCAAATAGCACATCTGCTACCATCAATGGTGGTTAACGCTTGAGTCCCTATAAGTAGAGAGTTAAGACAGGAGGGTAGTCGCAACCTCTGATTGGTTGATGAGTTTTAGGCTCTACGGACGCCACCATTGAATGCGATTCGCACATTTGTTTACATACTCTTGTTTACAAATGAAGGGGGCCCAACGGTATTTTACGGACAAAAGAGAATTGTGGACGAAGTTGTTAATTTTAATCATGATGCAACTCAATAATGGACATAATTCTCAAAAGAACCTTTGAAAGCGTGAATAGATGTCGATTAACAAAAGCAGTTAAAGATTACACTGTTAGAAACTCTCCAGCACTGTAATCTTTGTAGTGGACCAAAAAACAACAAACGGCCGTCAGAATGTAAACAAATGTGCAAAATCGCATCCAATGGCGGCGCCAATGATTTCACTAGTCTTATTTCTCTACATATAGAGTCCCTATATGTAGAGAGTTAAGACAAGTGAAACCATAGGCGCCGCCATTGGATGCGATTTTGCACATTTTTGTTTACATTCTGAGGCCGTTGTTGTGTTTTGCTCCACTGCAAAGATTACAGTTCCGCTAAGTTTGTAACGATGTCATCTTTCCCTGCTTTTGTTGATCGACATGTATTAACGCTTTTAATGATTCTTTTGAGATTAATAGACATTCTTGTGGTGCATCATGATTAAAATTAACAGATTCATCGCAAATTAACTCTTTTATCTGTAAAAGACCGTTGGTAAACAAAACAAAAGTGCGGCGTCCATAGAGCCTAAAATTCATCGACCAATCAGGAGTTGACTACCCTCTTGTCTTAACTCTCTACATATAGGGACTCTACTACATATAGGGACTCCAGTTTATACGCATACCTCGACAAATTGGGAACTCCTGGCATGGAGTATAATAAGAAACCCGCTTCTACGGCAGCTGTACCTGCAACTTATACAGTTGATTTATTTAATTTTCTTTGTTTCATAGGGTATAAGGATACCTGACAAGAAGTGTCACTGCCGGGAAGGGTAAAGGGCATAGAAGCCGGAGATTCAAACGTGATGGGGCGGGGGGTGGGGGGGGGGACGAAGAGTCACGAATTTCTCTGCTCGCAATCCACAGCCGGCGGAAAACGAAACACGGGAGGGGCGCGAAAGCAGAGTATAGCAGGCAGTCGATCCGCGCCCCTCCGTTTCCGTCGCCTCCACCGCCCCCACCCTCCCATTGGCGAATAACCTTGACCTTTCTCTCTGCCTGTGGGTCAATTCATGCTGTGCCGCACCGCGCAACACACCAACACTACTACTATCGCATCGCGTGTCGCTATTTTATCATTCGTATGACGTATCTCGTATCTATTATCTCCTGGTATCTCGTTCCCTTCGATTCGCGATCCAGCGCCCCGCGGATTTGACACCGGACAGGTAGGCAAACCGCAAGCCTTCGGCGCTCTTACAACTATAGTCATCGATACCAAAAACTTGTACATTGATACATATACACACACACATGTTCATCAACAGAAGCTTCGGCCAACCACCACCACTCAAACATCCAGAGAAGCTTACTCAGAAAATGAAAATATAAATGGGAAAATGATGAAAAGAGTGAGAAGACCACAGTGACGATCACTGTATCAAATTGAACGAAAATTTATCGTGTGACTTTAAATGCGAGTCAAATCGAGGACATTTCCCTGAAGAATTACCCATAAAGCAAAAAGTATTCGCACTTCAAACTAAAGTCTCCATATACAGGGTGTTTCAAGTAACCTGCTCGCTATGGTTTCCTTGAACGGGTGACGATAAAAATAATCAGAAAAATCGGTTTTATAGTAACTCGGACCTGAAGTTTCATTTACAAATACTGCCACAACCCAAAATTTGGTTTTTGGGGGGTTTTCAGGGGGGGCACCGCTCTAATCTCGATATTTTCAAATAGCAACCCCTATCTTGTGATACCTCATTTAAAAGAGGGTAAAATTCTAAGCATTT
Organism: Trialeurodes vaporariorum; assembly: GCA_011764245.1. Classification (NCBI taxonomy): domain Eukaryota; kingdom Metazoa; phylum Arthropoda; class Insecta; order Hemiptera; family Aleyrodidae; genus Trialeurodes; species Trialeurodes vaporariorum. The sequence goes on from VMOF01000379.1 coordinate 16,632,404, forward strand.
TGGCTTAAACTGGAAGTCGATACCTTTTTTCTTTTTCGAGATATCGACTTCCGGTTTAAGCCAAAATGCTTAGAATTTTACCCTCTTTTAAATGAGGTATCACAAGATAGGGGTTGCTATTTGAAAATCTCGAGATTAGGGGGGTGCCCCACCTGAAAACCCCCCAAAAACCAAATTTTGGGTTGTGGCAGTATTTTTAAATGAAACTTCAGGTCCGAGTTACTGTAAAACCGATTTTTCAGATTTTTTTATCGTCACCCGTTCAAGGAAACCATATAGAGCAGGTTACGTGAAACATCCTGTACTAGGAGAGTTGCGCCAAGACTCTCAAAATGAAGAAAAAGAAGCGGCTCAATGGAGCCCCCAAGAGGCAAAATGCAAATGGCGGTTGACACCGTTTGCCTCTGCGCTGTTGCCGCTATTTCGCTACTTCTAACAGGTTAGGTTCCGATTCTTGCCAATGACGGTCGTTATTAAAATAGATAATGTTCTCCATACATATAGTAATACTTAAGCATTGGAAAAATCAGCAATAATTAGCGCGGTCACTGGTACAGTAAATGTGTGATAAAAGTGAGTGCGTGAAAAGTAAACAAACTCTCCGCCATTTGCATTTGCCTCTCTGGGCTTTCTTGACAGCCTAAATCTGAGAGCCAATCAGAAATGGATTCAGCAAAGGCGCAACTCTCATAGTATATAGGGACTCTACTTCAGACAAGTCTCCATTCCACCTCATTGCTAATTTCTCAGAAAGATCACAACGGTTGTTTTATGGGTCCTGACTTCGAAAATGGCTCCAAGTGTTTTACATTTCCATAAGATTCTATGCAAAGAATGTCGTCCCTTTAATGGGACACGGTAAGCGAATGGGTTAAGGTCATAATGGTAAAACCATGCCGAGTTGAGAGTTGTAAATTCGAGATAAGAGATGGCGCCACAGGTCAAAATCTCAGACATAGCTTTCAACTAGGTACACCGCGGAACATATCGTGAATCATCATAATAAAATCAATTTTCAAATTTTTCATGATTACAATACTTTCTCTACCCTATGGGGAGTGAGAAAGTAAAAAACACGGCCAGCATATCGCGCGGCTAATTTTTGCGCGGATTTTTGAGCCTGAAGCCACTGAAATCGGCTCAGCAGAAGCAGTGGTGGCGTATGAAAGAGCCTCGCCAAATGTGGACCCTTTTTTTCGTCCCTCGAAATCCTGGACCAAATATGGATTAAATTACTCCCTAAGGTGACCTGACACTCGTGTTAAAATTTCAGCTTGAGCATACGCACGGTTTCCGAGATATGGGGGGGGGGGCAAAGTTCCCCATCGAAAGCACTGAAATTCATGCAATTCAATGCTTTCAATGGGGAACTTTGCCCCTCCCCCCATATCTCGGAAACCGTGCGTATACTCAAGCTGAAATTTTAACACGAGTGTCAGGTCACCTTAGGGAGTAATTTAAGCCATATTTGGTCCAGAATTTCGAGGGGTGAAAAAAGGGGTCCAAATTTGGCCCTTTTTTGGCGAGGCTCTTTCAAATTTGGCAACGCTGCATTTGGTCCATTTAAACGCATGACAAATGTCAATTTAATAGAGGTACACGTGCACTCCCTCGAATCGATACTGCGTACGGGTTTAAATGGATGGGCTACCGCGTTGCCAGAGACCACGCTACACCACTGTATTAAAGTCAAGATTGCTGAAACCAAACTCGATTTCTGACCGCTCAGGCGAGCAAAGAGTCGCTACTATTCCGACCACATCCCTAGCGGCCTAATGCATACACCTGTATTAATCTACCTTGAATACATACTAATGTAGCAAATTAGCATTATTTGAGGTACCTGATCCCACGCCGGAATAGGCGATGTAAGTGATGACGTCAGTCGATGAAGAAGTTCATTAAGCATTCTGCTATGGTGCTCATTGTAATGGTTTGTCTTGCATTAATGAATGAAAATAGAGACACTTCAAGATGCTATTTTAAGCAATTTTTGAACTGGAAATAAAAAGTAGAAGTTACAATACATCCCAAAGTAGAGGAATTTCAGGAGGTCAATCTAAAGCCCCCACTTCCTTCCTACTAATGAGAGTAAACGTTCTGCTCAGCGGCGAGGCGTGCAATTTGGCAATTTTCCTTTTCCCCATTTAAACACATTAGAAAGGTCGAAATGCCTGGTCATCGCCGATGACTGAAGCGTTCGATTTTTTTGGTGAAATTAAATGGAGAAAAAACATTGTTGCCAAATTTCACGCTTCGCCACTGGTTCTACTCTGCATAGGGCTACATTGGAGAGGATGAGATAAGCAACTCTATACGGGTCTAAAGGGATCATCCAAATTTTTGGAGGGTCTTGCCCACCAGGAAAATCTTAAGTGGCGCCCCTGCTCTTTCAGAATCCGCCCTTCAAAGGTCTCGGGGAAGGCACTGAGAAGTTTTTAATCGCTGAAATCATCTTGGTGAAAAATGTTGAACATTTTGGAGAAAATTAAAAACACTACTGGTTCAGTTTCCCAGTTTACGATTCAAATTTCCTGATAAGGCTGGTTTTCGATCAAAATTCCCTGACGATGATGGCATTTCTCTTGTTTTCACCATATTGGAATCAAATTCCTTATGACAATTTTAGGTTTTTTAAGTCTTCACTGATTCTATATATTCTGCTGCCCATATACGGATGAGATGTGCGACGAGCGTTAGAAGCAAGACGAGAGAGAAACCGAAAAGATTGAAAGTTGAGATGATGGGCTTTTCTAAGCATTTGATTGATTTGGATGATGGTATTCACAAACTTACACAACATAAAAAAAAAAAAAAAAAAAAAAAAAAAAAAAAAAATGCATCTGCTGCAACCAAATTGAAGCGTTGAAGATCTCGGCAAACCGCTCATCAGCAAGACTGTCAACTTTTGACTTTTGACGACCCGTCAAAGTTCACTCGCATTAAGTTGCGTTGCCTGCAAAACCGCCGACAGCCAGCATGGCGCAAATCTTCTAACAGGTGCAAAATATAAGCGTGGATAAACTTCCAAGAATAGAATTTAAGCATTCGAAATAGCTTTGTCGATACATAGCAGAGGTCTAAAACTAGAAGTGCTTCTGCGGTACAATGGAAACACGAACGCCAGAACTTGTTATCAAGCACCCGCGCGGTTACTCAAAAGTCGAAAGGGCGCATGCGCGCAAGCCGCGGAGGTTCAGATACAATATAGGTAACTCGAGCTTGAGACTCCGCATCACTATTGCTTTTTACGCCCTGCAAGAATCGATTGATCAATATTTTTGGGTCGCCACAGAACAATATACGTCAGTACAATGAGATTGAAGCATTGGGGTTCTCGTCGACTGCAGTAGCCGCTCGTGCAATCTAGCAACAGTGCTATTTTGCCATTTAAACCTGTGCTAAAAGATCGATTCTAGGTGAGGCACAGCGCCTCACCAAATAATCAATTATTTTACATAGATTTAAATGGAGGGAGTCCATTGTTGCCACATTGCACGAGCCGCCACTGGTCGACTGTCATCATCTAATGTTGCATGTTGCTCCCTGTTATTTTTGTACAACTACATACAGAGGGAACCACCGTGTTTATCTAAACATCAACATAACTTACAAACATTTGAATGTTTTGTTTAGATGCATACGATTCTTAAAATCAAGAAAGACGAGTCAGCAAATGCAGCCAAAATTCCTTTACAGACCCGTTTTTTCCCCCATCCGCTGCCCATAGAGATCCAGCGGCGGCTGGAATCCAGCAAACCGTTTCTTTTCTTTCCACTGGCAGCGGTCTCAGTGGCTTCAGGAGACAGCTGGAAACAGGTGGACAGGCTTTCTTTGTTTACATCTGTGTTTACAAACAGCGAAACCTAACCTCTATGAACCTCGTTAAGCCTAAATCGTACGAATTGACAGAGACGCTTCGGTGGACCGATGAATAGATGAATCCCAGCAGTTCCAGCTAAATTCTCGCTGGATCAGTGCAACGGATGGGGGGGGGGGACACGCATCTCCCAAGGTTATAGATTAAAGAGGTATGCTCATCTGACTTCGCGCCTCAAAGTCAGTAGCGCGAAGTTCAAAATTCAGATCCAAGATGGCCGACAAAAGCAGAAAACATTGTATACTCTTTCCAGAAAACATTGGGCTCCCTCTCCAGAAAATCAGAAAATAGTCCGATGTTTTCTGGAAAGAGTGTATAATGTTTTCTGCTTTTTGTCGGCCATCTTGGATCTGGATTTTGAACTTCGAGCTACTGAATTTAAGGCGCGAAGTCAGATATGAGCAGACCTATTTAATCTATAACCTTGCGCATCTCCAATAAGAAGGGAATTCCATTATTTTGTGGTTATGATGTTGTTTACAGATACACGGTCATTCCGTCAACGTACCTAGTTATATGCCCGTGCTAATAGTGTCTAGATTAGCGCGGGATGTTTGAAATTGAAGTGATATGCTGAGTTATAATGAGTGGTTTTTGAACGTATTTAAAGTGCGCATCGTTATTTTTGCCGAATTTCACGTGGTTCTATATTATTGTAGCAAATGTACGCAACAGACCCTGAGACCCATCCACTTTGGTTGCCAGATGATATGTCCACATCCTTTATGCCCAAAACTTTTTCGTCCAAAAGTTTTATTTGTCCAGTTATATTTTCGTCCAATGCCATTTTGTCCAAACTTTCTAATGCCCAATGAACGACAGTGTCCGCAAATAAAAAGTTCATGTCCAAAAAAATTGTCAAAAGGTTCATATTTAATGAACAAAAGTATTCCAGTGCAATTTTTGCATTAATTCTTGTCGTCTATAGAAAGCTTAAAATAAATCTTCATAATATGAAATTCATCAGATGATTTGAGACTACCTAGATTAACCTACTTATTGACAAAAGGTTGCCAGGATTATTTTGAGTCAGTTAAAAAAAAAAAAAAAAAAAAAAAAAAAAAAAAAAAAAAAAAAAAAAAAAAAAAAAAAAAAAATATATATATATACGATACATTTGCATATACTGATCGCTTGCAAAATTTATTTGCCCCCTAGACTCTCCAAATGTTTGAACTTCATTTTATGGACTTATAATCTCTAGACATTTTAATATTGGCCTTCTCTTCTTTTGGACGTTTCTTCTTAGGACCTAACTTTTTGGATTTTAATGTTTTGGACTTTAATGTTTGGACTTAAAAGTTTTGGACATAAAAATTTGGACATATCATCTGTGTATCTACACTTTTTTCCATGAAAACTGGAAAGTTGGCAACATTGATTTGGTAGATCTTAGATGGCGGGGCGAGGGGTTGGTATAGATGGAAGGGGGCTCGTCCAGCTTGTGCACCCGTGCCAAGAATGGGACATCGCCCGCCCGCTCTATCTTGTCCTGATCCGCGGTATCTGTGGAGCACCCACGCGATCAAACCTCGCAGAAACCACCACTATAATGCTGGTTGAGGGCACTGGGCAGGAAAGGGGGCAGGAAGAGAGGGAGGGATGGAGGGGCAAAAAGAGAGTTCAGAGGCCCCAACTCTCGACTGCATGTATTTAAATGTATAAATGAGGATGGAAATTGAATTTATGCCATAGCCATGTGGTCCAGCTGTTGAAACAAACGGTGGCGCACAAGTGGATCGAAACTTAGAAATCTCTGGCTGCCACTTTATGGTCTAAGCAGGGCTGCCGTTTTGCGTATAATCAATGCTATTTTTCTATTAACCGATGATTCCACTGGTTGAAAAAAGATTACACAGTTCAGTTCAGTGTATGACTGAAATGCACGAAATTACTATGATCAGTAATCTTTCCTTAATCGGTGGAAACTCCGTTGATTAATTAAAATATCCGCAAGTTTTTTAAAGTCATCGACGACTCCACCGATTGAGAAAAGATTACAGATGCGAGTATTTTAGTTTATTACAGTCATGCACTGAACTGAACTGTGTAATCTTTTCTCAACCGGTGGTATCATCGGTGAATTGAAAAATAGCATTGATTATACGGAAAACGGCAGCCCTGGGTCTAAGCAACGTGCTATACATTTATCTAGAGTGGCGGTTAAATGGGTAATCTGCGTAACCGCCATGCCATGGGGGATTTTTAGGTTAGGTTTAAGCGAGTAATTTATCCATTTATTTCCGTGTATTTTGGTGCGGCGCGACGCACAGTGGATCAAAGCATGTTCCGGTCCACCGTGTGTCTCTTCGCCCTAAAATACACGGAAACAAATGGACAAATTACTCACTTAAACCTACCCCAGAAAACCCCCATGGTGGTTACGCACCGCCAATCTATATAAATGTATAGTTCGTTATCTGCCACTTTATGGTCTAAGACACAGAGTTATTTCAAAAATCTAAATCAGTAAACAGAAATAACAAAAAATAATAATTTTCGACCTCTTAACCCTTCACAGACCAGGTTAGTTCAAGAGAACACCACTCTTCCGTTCCGTTCATACAGGGAAGGTAGTTAACTGTTCGTACTCGGTGGAGTTGGAATTGCCTATACAACGAATTGAAGGCGCCCGACGAGACCTTATAATGTAGTGTTCTCATCTACATTTAGGTTTGTCTAGAACGGCGGTTCCCAACCTTTTTTGGTCGCGGACCACCAAACGGACGCTCGGAGGAGGCCGCGGACCACCAACTTGAAAAAAGAACAATCGATTACCTTCTTTTCTTTTTTTCTTTGACAATTTAGGGAGGAAATAAAAACTAACCTATCCTCCACCGGTTGGAAATCACTGAGACAATTATTAAACAAAAACAATAATAAAAAACTTTCAATTTTGAAATTTATTTTGAATTTAAAAAACCGAAAAACGAAAACCTCCAAGGAGGAATTTCATAAACTTATAAAAATTTAGGTTATGACTCGTTCAAATGATTACTTGATTTATTTTTTTGCTACAAAAATAAATATTGGTCACAAATTCAACGTTTCCTTTTTTCGGACGAAAAACAGGGGAAAAATTTGGGAAGGTCTTCGCGGACCACCAAAACTTGGTCCACGGACCACCAGGTGGTCCGCTGGTCTAGAATGATGACTGAATCAATGTGAAATATACTGGAGGAGAGAAACGAGTTTACTCGGGCTTGGTCCATAAGGGGTTAAACTTAATTTAAAACTTTTCAGTGACAAACATACGTTCAAATCACTTGTTAAGAGTGTTCTCTGTGATTAAAATTGGTATTAATAATGTTTATAGAATGATTAATTTATTGGTTCCTTTGTCATTCTTGGCCGACTTTTGACGATCTCAGATCATAGTGCGTCCTGTCGTGACGTCCATGGACGCCGGCAGGGAATTTTCCAAGGGGCGGGAAGGGGTGTACTAACTCAAAATCGAATTCCAGGTGAAGGAGGGGCAAACCAAAGATATATCATGCGAAACAGAAACGCAAAAATGAGATACTTAGGGCGGGGAAAATGTGCCTGGGTTGCACTAGCGGACCCAAGTTGTTGTCCTTCTCTCTCTTCTCCCATTAGAATGCATGTGTTAGCAGAGGATAGAAGAGGGGGCGAAAATCACGAGACTGCCCTTAATCTGTCCTTTTCTATCATACACGTTCTAATGGGAGAAGAGAGAGGAGGATAGATTCCTGGATCCGCCAGTGCTGGGTTGGGGTACATAATGCACCTGCAAGAACGGGAGGATACTACCACCAACACAACACGTGTTAGCTTCATTACACAGAGGAATGTGTTTAATCAATGAAATGAAACAGATCGAGGTATTTGTGCGATGCCTTGGAATTCAACAATTCACAAAGACAACATGCCATGCTGCCAAATTGCACGCCACTGGCTGTAGTGACTAGACCTGGTCTGGAGACAAAATAGAGACCCATAGCACAACTAAAAACTTAACACTTGTAATTTAACATTTCTTTTTTTATTGGCTTTTGTCTAAAGACTGAATATAAATCATTTATCCATTTATCAACTTTTTCGACAGGTGTTTCATTTGCAGCTCCATTTTGGTTGGGACTCATCGAAACATCAACCAACAGTCACCTGGACATAGCTAGTTTAAGTTTTCTTCGTGGTTTAATTTTGTATTATTTATTTATTTATTTATTTATTTATTTATTTATTTATTTATTTATTTATTTATTTATTTATTTATGTATTTTTTTATTTATTTATTTAATTATACAGAATAATGATTGTAGACGATTTATTTCAAAATTTCAAGGCTTCACTAGTTAAAATGTTGACCTGAACTAGTCAATCTTGTATCGAAAACAGAGCTGCCGATTTGCGTAGATTAATGGCATTTTTAAATTCACCGAAGATTCCACCGGTTGAGAAAATATTACAGAGCTTAGTTCAGTGTATGACTGTAATGCACAAAAAAAACCAGCGTCTTTTATCTTTTCTCAACCGGTATAGAGTCGTCGATAACTTTGAAAACTTTCGGATATTTCAATTAATTATCGGCGTTTCCACCGATTGAAAAAATATTAGATCTGAGTATTTTCGTGCATTACAGTCATACACTGAATGGGGCTCTTGCAAACTTTTGCTGTGGGCAAATGAGTAGTCCAATCTTGTGTAAAAACCAGCGAAAATCACGAAAATCGCACTAAGAAAGTCTAAAATTCAGTAATAAACTCACATAACGTCAAGTTCGTAATGGCGGTTCAAGGCAGGTATCATGGGAGATTCCTGCCTACTTTCTCTAAGAAAACACAAAGATATGTCTCAATTTAGATGTCCTCATGATACCTGCGTCTTTTCACCGTTAAGCCCGATTCTGAGAGTGAATTTCGTGACTTTTTAGTGTCCTCATCGTCATTTTTACAGGTTATTATGCAAGTAGCAACTCTTCAATCCCCTGGAGCAAAAGTTTGCAAGAGCCCCCATTGAACTATGTAATCTCTTCTCAACCGGTCGGCAGCTCTGCTCGAAAAAACCGATTTCCCCGTCCACTGTGCGATATGGTGTGGGCATGCGACGATGGCGCATTCCCATTGCGTATACCGTGGCTCACGGCATGCGAGGCGGGTTGCCTTGCCGTGGGGTTAAAAATAGTCACGGGGCAGCGTTGTCATCCCAATAATTGTCAACACCGTTGATATCCGCGGAGAGTTCACATTCCCGCGGGATGGGAAGGGAGGTTGCGCGAGGTGTGATCGCGATCCTGTCATGGGATCCGTCGCGTTGCGTCGCGTCAGTCGAGCCGCCCTGTCGCGCGTGTCGTGTGGCAGCCACGCGCGATGTCTTTTCAATTTAAATACCAAAAACCAAACGACATTCCCGAAGGTTAGTTTTTTTTTTATTTTTTATTTTTTTTTATTCATGTTAATGTATATTTTTGTCCAAGAGCTACGACGAGGTGGATTCGTTCATGATTCAGACGAGGAGGCGTATAGCCCTGGCGCAACCAGGATCTCTTCCATCTCTCTCATTTCCCATTTGAATGTATAAATAGGAAAAGGACAGAAAGAGGAGGTTTTATCCCCTTGTCCATCCTTGCCTCACATACGTTTTTTAATGGAGGAAAGAGAGAGATGAAGAAACTCTCGTTGCGCTACTGCGTACAGCTCTACCTACCCGCAACGTTGAATTACATTCATAAAAATAAAAAGTTCCAAGTCTCTTCATAAAATAAAATGTTAACTCTCGTCCGGTAATAGTCGTTATAGAAAACGCTCTGCCGTCACAGAGCCCACGGCGGAATGGGTCTGTTGCAAACTTTTGATACAGGATTATGGAAGGTTTATTTCTACACCAAAATTACTTGAGAATCACATTGACCAAGGTTATAGATTAAAGAGGTATGCTCATCTGACTTCGCGCCACGAAAGCAGTAGCGCGCAGTTCAAAATCTAGATCCAAGATGGCCGGAAAAAGCAGAAAACATTGTATACTCTTTCCAGAAAACATCGGGCTAGAGTCCCTGTATATCAAAGAGTCTCGCCATACGGGGTATAGATTCTGATTGGCTGCTAGATTTTAGGCTTTCACGGAGCTCAAGGAGGCGTTCTGTGTTATTCTCCATAAGAGAACCGTTGAAACACCCCTACAAGTAGACGTACACGCCTTCTCGGTGAACCGAACCAATCAGAGTGGACGCCTCCTTCGATTTCTTCTTTACGTGTCGAGACTCTTTCATATACAGGGACTCTACATAGGGCTATTTTCTGCTTTTCTGGAGAGGGAACCCGATGTTTTCTGGAAAGAGTATACAATGTTTTCTGCTTTTTCCGGCCATATTGGATCTGGATTTTGAACTGCGCGCTACTGATTTCGTGGCGCGAAGTCAGATGAGCATACCTCTTTAATCTATAACCTTGCACATTGACAGCATAGAGAAGTTTCACTCAACATTTTCAAGTGAACTATGGTACAAACATTATAGAAATGCTTGTAAAGTGGTAAAAGTATCATCCCTTACTTTGGTTCACATATCGTTGTGCTTCTGGTATTTGTATTCGATCTTTTATTTCAGTGATGCGGCAATCTAGAGGCAGAAGAAATACTCAATTTATTCGTAGCGTAATACCAGAAACGCTCTCCACTGTTATCGGTAGGGTACAGTGGCGTACCGGAGGCCCCAACTGCCCCCGCGGCGCGGGGGGCCCCCAATTAGGGCCTCATGATTACATCTGACCCGTGTATTTGACAAAATATAACATTTGAAAGAATGAAGATATAGATGGAGAAGGAAATAAATAAGTGTAATATTAAAGTAAAAAGAGCTACTTTGTTCATCCGTTAAATATGGTAAATTGGTCATGCATTTTCCGTGGTATTAAATGGATATTGAGGCTGTCAGAAACAGAAATTCAGCTCTTTCCTTTTTTGGGAGAGAAACGGAATTTTACAGCTAAAACACTGCGTGAAAAAACATCTCGAGAGCACTCAATTTTCAAAAAATTTCAGGGGAGGATCCCCGAGCCCCCTCTAGATGGGGGGGGGGGTCTTTATAAACCCTCCATTCACTGTGTAAAAATGTAGGGGGCCCCCGACTGAAGGTTCGCGGGGGGGCTCCCAAAGTTTCCGGTACGCCACTGGTAGGGTATGTATCCTAATAAACAGAAAACCAATTGAACTCCTAAGAGTCCTACCACTGCAAAATGTTCTGTTGGTTGAGCTCTTGAATTTTAGACACATAATTGTAAAATGTACAAATATTACATTCAAATTGCTGAGATTTTACTATGCGTGTGTGAGTGTAACACCCGAAACAGTGGATTGACCCACAAGCAGAAGGTAACATGCAGGAAAGAGAGTTTTGGGTTTGAAGTTGCTCAAGTTGTAAGTTGAAAGTTATTAAGTTGTACGCCGGAAATGAGTCTTTCAACGATTCCTTTCCAACATGGTTTTCCAACAAACATCGTTCGGGAAAGTTCTGACGCGGCGCGGCGCGTCTCTGAGACATCAGATTCAGGTTGCCACCTCTTCGGTCGAAACTTATTTCAAGAGCCGATTATATTCTTCTTATCTTTAACCATAGAGGCAGTTCTTGACAGTTGCTTGATTATTACTTATTTCATTTCAAAACTATCCGTTGATAATAAGGTCCTACTCTATAAACAGGTATTGAGAGCATGGGCGTACGGTTCCCAGCTTTGGGGGTGCACCGCAAATAGTAACCTGAGGCCCATTCAAACCTTCCAGAATATGGTCCTAAGGAAAATTGTTGGGGCGCCCTGGTATGCCAGAAATTCTGACATACACAGGGATCTAGGCGTCGATGACGTCAGAACCCACATTAAAAAAAAAGCTGAGAGTACGAAGCTCGGTTACACTCTCACCCGAACATGAAGCTATTCGCCTTCTGGACAATAGCAATGTCCTGAGAAGGCTCAAACGGCGCAAGCCTTTTGAGCTGGCCTCGGATTATTATCATAAAATCTGAGGGACGGGGGTCAACTTTTTTCTCCTTTTTTCCCTCCTCCACTCAGAATTGTCTTTACCTTCACTTCACTTTCCTCCATTTTTTCATTCTTTCATTCCATATCATCATCGTCATCATTATCGTCGTCATCATCATTTTTATCTTTCGTTCGTTTTTTTTTTTTTTTTTCCAGGAACATAAAACTAAAGAAAATTCTATTATACCCATAAATATTTACAAAAAATCATACTGTAATTATTTTATGCTATTTGTCATAAGAAAAAAACAATTATTGTACTCATGTTGTATAATCGAGTTAATAAAACTTCTTAAAAAAAAAAAAAAAAAAAAAAAAAAAAAAAAAAAAAAAAAACTTATTTCATAACGATGCAGATTATATTATAGGGATTCCAGACGCGAAAGTTTGGGATTTTTCAATCATCGAAATAGCGCCGCTCGCCAATTACACCAAAATTTGGTCTTTTTGGGGGCAATTTGAGTTGAATTACGGATGATTCTGCTAATAGAACTGTATAGTGCGAAGTCACGAAAAAAAATTGGATCCAGACAAATGCTCCATCTCACTCGCTCTCGTTTTTCCATATGAAACAGGATCCAAATATTCAAATGCAAATTTGTGCAAGTAAACAACAAAGTTCTCTCAGATTTTATTACACCAATCAACGTACAGATCAAGAGTACAATATTTTAAAGAGTAATCAAGTCTCAACAACATTTTCGAAACATCACACATTAATTTACAATCACGCAGTTATATCGAAAGAAAGTCCTGCGTTTTGTCCTTGTCTCACTCACAGTTTCTTATGGGCACAACATTCTAAAATATGGGCTCATCGGCACCATCACAATACCTATGCTCAGTGGCGTAGCGTGCAATTTGGCAACGTTGCACGTTGTCCATTTAAATCCATGTGAAAGGTCGAATGCGAAGGTGTTCACCGAACACCCAATACTTCGATAATTTTCATGAGTTTAAATGGAAGAACTACAACGTTGCCAAATGGGTCTGTTGCACACTTCGGCTACAGCGTTTTAAAATATCAATTCTAATGTAAAAAGCCGAGAAAATAACAATGGCAGCATCAGAAAACACTAAAATTCAGTATTAAACTCACAAAGTGGGAAAAATATAGACACTATTCACCCCTGTATCTTTCCACCACGTGCACGATATTTCGCGAAATTAGCGCGGCACATTCAAATAATCACGGCCGACTGTCATCACAGCTGACTTCATAAACAAATAAACAGTAAACACTGACGGCGTCTGCTCGGATTCTTACATTTCAATATCCTCAATTCGTCACAAAAGGTTGTGAAAGGTACGGAAACCGATATTTGTGTCCAAAACTTATCAAATGAAACAATAACACACAGGAGTTCCAAGGATGATTCCAACTTCGATCATCATGCTTGGAACTCCTGTGTTTTATTGTTTCATTTTGATAAGTTTTGGACACAAATATCGGTTTCCGTACCTTTCACAACTTTTTGTGACGAATTGAGGATATTGAAATGTAAGAATCCGAGCAGACGCCGTCAGTGTTTACTGTTTATTTGTTTATGAAGTCAGCTGTGATGACAGTCGGCCGTGATTATTTGAATGTGCCGCGCTAATTTCGCGAAATATCGTGCACGTGGTGGAAAGATACAGGGGTGAATAGTGTCTAGTGTTTTTCGCAATTTGTGAGTTTAATACTGAATTTTAGTGTTTTCTGATGCTGCCATTGTTATTTTCTCGGCTTTCTACATAGGAATTGATACTTTAAAACGCTGTAGCCGAAGTGTGCAACAGACCCATTATGTCGGAGTGAAAAGCTACTTTAGAGTATGTGGAATCTAATGGTGCAATAAAATTCGAAAAAAGCTGGTTGTTCATTAGCATGCATTTGCTTTCGAAAATTTGGATCTGATTTCCTATCGGTAATTGCACGAGAGTGAGCGAAATAGCGCATTTCTTTGGATTCAATTTTGATCATGACGTTATCACTTAACACGTCTATTTACCTACGGAAAATCAAGGTACTCTCCTTTCTATGGATTTTGTTGGCCACCAATCATCAAAATGGGACGGATGCAAGTGTCTGAAAGGTGGTTGTTTGTTGTGTGTTGTTGTTGTTGTTGTTGTTGTGTTTTTTTTTTTTTTTTTTTTTTTTTTTTTTTTTTTTTTTTTTTTTTTTTTTTTAAAGAAAAAAATGAAAGTACTTGAAGGTCAGAGAACAAAGATGCGCCTTTGGATGTTTCCTGAAAGTCCCGGTTTCGGAGATACACTCAAGTGTAAAGTTGCACAAAATCGTCGTGTGACGTCACGACGCGAAGCGGACTTGCCATTTAAAAGAATGTATTTTGGGCCGAGAACCCATCTCCAAACTATGAAACCTAGTTAGAAACCAATAGGTTTCCTTATTTGTTACCAGTGGCGTAGCTTGCAATGTGGCAACATTGCAATAAGTCCACTTCAACCCATAGAAAAGATCGAACTATTGGGTGTTCGACGAACACCTATACGCATTTGACCTTTTACATGGATTTAAATGGACACAATACAACGTTGCCAAATTGCACGCTTCGCCGCTGTTTTCAGCTCACCGAGTACTTTCATTTGCTTTTACTGAAAGTCTCGCGAGATTCTGACGTGGGCAAGTTCAAAACGCGCCGTGTCAAAAATCCATCGTTTTTGTCTGCGGAAATTTATTACAATGGCGTGAAGGTAAATACAAGGTAACATGTGGTGCTGCAGACACTATACACTTATTTGTAACGTTTCGTGAACCTCATCCATTATTGTGTAAACAATCCCAGAAAACTCGGCTTAATTTATCCATACTTGTAAAGCTGTGTTTATCCAAAGTTTCACCGTGACTTCCTTGTTATTTGAAACCGACTTTTTTTTCTCCCTCTGCTGGGTCGAAGGTGCCATAAATCGGAATAACCCTCCTCAGCAGTGGCGTAGCGTGCGATTTGGCAATGTTGTATCGTGTCCATTTAAACCTATGTAAAATATCGAATGCGAAGGTTTTCACCGAACACTCAATAGTTCGATCTTTTTCATGGCTTTGAATGGACGGACTGCAACGTTGCCAAATCACACGCTACGCCACTGCTTTTCAGTTTTCATCATTCGGAAGTCAGCGCGATTATAAAAACTAATCGTCAGTTCAACTTTGGTAATCGATGCCCTTGGGCCCAACTCAAGTGTTCGTTGAACAGTTGAACACCCTTAAATTCGACCTATTACATAGGTTTTAATGGATCTAGTTGAACGAAACGCAACGTTGCCATATTTCACGGTACACCGTAATGATTGCAAAATCCACCACAGTACTGTGGTTTGAGATCGTAAAAAAGTGGTCGATCAGAAGGTAAATTTCTCATTAATTTATATCATCTATAAACTTTTAAGACCAATTTTACTAACACAGAAAACTTTTAACCTTTTCATGGGAAATAATAAACAAGCTGTCCAAACTAATTTAACGCGCGGGGCTTAATAGCATTTAAATGGACATTTTGCAAAATGTTGAGTGATCCATCAAAGTGTTTATAAAGTTTGTCCTCTTTTGAACGGTTCAATCAAATCTTACAAAGATCCAAATCCCAAAATGCGAGCAGGAAAAAGTCAACAAGTAATTTAACCCTAGAAATGTCTCTTGAAAGTTTTGAGCGGGGCTCAACCCTCCCATACCTGATGTACACTTCGCAACGAACTATAGTCCGTTTCATTTAAATAGAAGCTTGAGCTCGACTCTTTCCCCTACGAGTTTTACCCTCACTCTCGTACCTGCGATGACTCGAGGCCCGTCCCATAGGTCGGGGATTCCGTCCGACACAATAGACTGTCCTTTGGATAGCTGACCGTCTATTGTGACGGACGGAATCCCCGACCTACGGGACGGGCCTCGAGTCATCACAGGTACGAGAGTGAGGGTAAAACTCGTAGGGGAAAGAGTCGAGCTCAAGCTTCTATTTAAATGAAACGGACTATAGCTATAGCGGGGACAAAGATACCTATAGCCAGGGTATGCAATAAGCAATGCACAGAATACCATTTAACACGCGTATTATGTGTTGCGTGTTGCGTGTTGCATACTCTGGCCAGGTATCTTTGTCCCTGCTAATACATCTGAATAACATAGACTCTTATAGAAAAAATGCATATCGTTTTATATGAGCAAATTGTGCCCGAATCAGCGACGATTTCCAAAGTTCCGTTCCTGAACAAAGAGTACTTTCAGGTATAAAAGGGTTAAAATGTCAAAAAACGATGATTTTTGATTACACTTTTTTTCAGTCTCAGACCATAGTGCGCGCCGTTTTCTCGACTAAAAAGCGCTCGGCCTTGCTAATGCTTCAAAAAATAGAAAAAAACAGCACTAATTCAAATCAAAATTACAACTAGTTATTTGACTCGCTGCGTAAGTATACAGGAGGACCAATATCTCAAGCACGCAGTCATATACAAATGAAACGCAATCGAGAAAGTTAAGTGTGAGAGTCTTTGACTCAGAGCCAAAAGTTACAACGGCCGGCAGTTCAGAGTTCATTTACGACAATTTTTCCGAGTTATTTTTTCGAACTAATTTATATTTACATAATTCTCCGCGATAAAAATAGCCGCTTCACACTGTTTTCTTCTCGTGATGCTTAGCATTGGCAGCGGAGGCTTTTCGTCGCCTCGCCATTTATTTGTCGGCGGAGAAGCGCCGAGCGGAATGCAAACCTACTCTCAAACCATACTCCAGAGCTGCCGCTATGTCTGTATAATATATAATGTTTATTAATAGCATTTATCAATTCACCGATATTTCCACCGATTAACCAATGAAGCTCTTGCAAACTTTTGCTATTGGGGATTGAAGAGTTATGATTCTTGCATAAAAACCTGTAAAAATGACTATGAATACACTAACAAAACACAAGATTCACTCTCAGAATCGGGCTTAATGGCGGAGAGACGCAGGACGCAGGTATCATGGGAGATTCCTATCTAAATTCAGACATATCTCTGTGTTTTCGTAGAGAAAGTGACATAATAGACAGGAATCTCCCATGATACTTGCGTGGAACCGCCATTACGATCTTGCCGTTATAGCAGTTATGTGAGTTTATTACTGAGTTTTAGACTCTCTTAGTTTGATTTTTGTGATTTTTGATGGTCTTTACATAAGATTGGACTATTTATTTGCTCACAGCAAAAGTTTGTAAGAGCCCCATTCATATAACACAGTTTAGTCAAGTTTAAAACGGCAGTTTTTGTCCAATGCTTTGAATCCAAAGTAATTTTTTCCGATTTCTTTTAGTCCAATGTCCATTTATAAGTAGTCTATAAACTTTTTGTCCAAAACTTTCTGTCCAGTGCTTTTTTTGGCCCAATTCTAATCTTGGACAAACTACGAATATGATGGACAAAATATTAAAAAGTCACTAAAATTTTGGACGAACCGTTCTGAAACTTTTTAGATGATTTCAGGGATAAAAGAGTTAATTGCCAATGAACTTGTTTGTTTTAATCATGATGCACCTCAAGAATATCTATAATAATTCCCAAAAGAATCTTTTGAAGCATAAATAGAAGTCGATCAATAAAATGAGTGAGATATTACATCATTATAGAAACTCTACGGTATACTGTAACCTCTGGATTGGAGCAAAACAGAACAACGACCCTCAAAATGTAAACAACTTTACTGTGCAAAAACGCATCCAATGGCGGCGCCCGCCCATAGGTTTTCACTTGTCTCAACTCTCTACATACAGGGATAGTCTAGTCTTAACTTTCTATACATGTAGGGACTCTGGTATTCTGAGATTTTTCTATGTGATAAAAGTATCGAGAAATATCGAAAAGTTGACTCAATCGTCAAAATAAAAGCTCCTTGAGTCGTACTTAAAATATATCGATTTATCAATAAAGCTGGAGAGTATAATCGGAAAGTTGGGCAAAAAAGTATCCACGCACCGTGGAGAGTCGATTGAATTAAAGGTACTATACATCAGCATCAGAGTCAATGATTTGAACCAGAGCGTTCGATCCTCGATGCTTCATCGATTCATCAATGCCTGCACTGCGCAGGCATTGCATTTGCTTCGCAAGAAACACAGTCCATGAACTCGAATGAACACAACTCTAGTCAGACCGCGCACGCAACTGCGACTATTACCTCCAGCGATCGCAGAACGAGAAGTCGCACAATGGATAAAAACAGAGATAATCCCAAACAAACAAAAATTTAGTTTACAG
Organism: Trialeurodes vaporariorum; assembly: GCA_011764245.1. Classification (NCBI taxonomy): domain Eukaryota; kingdom Metazoa; phylum Arthropoda; class Insecta; order Hemiptera; family Aleyrodidae; genus Trialeurodes; species Trialeurodes vaporariorum. Next base: position 16,650,503 of record VMOF01000379.1, read on the forward strand.
CATTACAAAAGAGTCAGCATTGATTTTATCAAATTACACTGCATGCTTCGCACGAGTGACTTATTTCAGGCTGCAAAATCGATATTTTTTATTTTATTTTGTGGTGCCGCATTGCGGCGAATCACAGACAGCCCAGAGTTACATCATATAGTTTACGTCTCTTCCAGCAGAAAACCATGGAATATGCTCCAATATCAGTAAATTATGTTTCAAAAACGGCTTTCAGACATTATCACTCTGATAGAAATTGTTTTCAAACTTTACATTTTATTTCTTATTGCAACCTGAGCACGAAGCCAAAGCAGCTCCCTTTAAGAGCTCCTTTATAGAGCTCCCATTTCAATAATAATTCAAACAGTGATCGTTGAAATCGATTTCCGGATTCGAGAGGACTTTTTGATTCAGTTTTCGAACGATTAATATTAGGTATTTAAGTTGCTAGTAAGAATAGTTTTCTGCTCATCAGAGAGACTCAAAATCCAATTTTTACCGTGACTTAGGCCACGAAACCCTGACGGTGCACACCACAAACCCTGTATTACGACTTTTTTGCATTATTAGTTTAAATAGGCAACATACAACAATGCTCTGAGAAAAAACTCCCTGTTACAATAACCTGAATTCCGTTAAGGGAGGTATTAACTAAAATTCTTGTTATCGTAATTGTAATTGTGATAAATGCAACCGGAATTTCGCGGTTACTTTAACCAGAATTCCGGGTATATACTTAGCAAGAGTTCTGCTTAGTACTTTCCTGAACGGTATTCCGGTTAAATTAGGAGAAACCACGGATAATTTATGAGTTATTATTATTCTCCTGTGCTATTCTCAACGGAGTCTAATTTTACCCGTTTGTATGATGATTTACAAGAAAATGCCCTAATGACGCTAATGACACTTAGGATAATGACACTTAGCTTTTACAAACCGGAACGTTAGAATTAAAAATACACGCAATCAAACTGTAAAATGGATTTTTCGTTACATACGTGGGTTTTCCAAAAAGAATGACTCAATTCTGGTGACTGTACTAGACATTACTTCGATTGACATATCGTCGTATTTCTGGATTTTTCTTTTCGTTTTTCAGTGTCGCATTCGAACTTTTGTAAGGCTTTCAATGGAGTAAATGCAACGTTGCCGAAGTGCACCTTTTAAAGCTGTCCAAAAAAATGAATGTTTCAATTCACTGCGTGTTGAGCTAAATCATGAATGGAAGGGGGGTAGTGCAGAGGCATTAGGAAGTCCACGAGTAGATACGCGTTCCATCGCACCGTACGTGCAAATGCAAGTCGCATGGAAGGTTAACTAGGTTGAATAAACGGAAAAGAAAAAGAATAAAAACGTGAAAGAAGAAGAAGAAGGAGAATATGAAACGTAGTAAATATAGTATAACTCATGCCCTGTGTGTATATACACTCTGTGATGTTTTGTGCTGCCAGGTGTGGATTCAGTGATGTCACTTTGCGAGAATTTCGCTCGTCGTTAGCTTCAGAGTCCCAGTCCCAGTAGAATACATGAAAAGAACATTTATTTCAGCTGGAAAATCGTCTTTGCTTCATAATGGAGGCGTAATTTTCCGAATCGTCCCATCTTTTAAATTTTAATATACACTTTCAATCCTGCTGATAAAGCTCCAACTGTTGTGTCTCGGTCCCTATGCACTTCGAGCTGCTAAAAAGTATCGATCGAATGAAAGTTTCGTATCAGTTCGAGGACCGTTTCGTAGACAAAGTGGTATTAAAGTAACTAAGAAAAATGGTTGCAACTTTGGCAACGGATAAAAAGATAAAATTGCGTTCCGCAACTAATATTCTTCGTCATTTTGGAGGGACTGATCTTCTTCGGAGGGTCTTTTCATAATCGTCACCCCCCCCCCCCATTTTCTTATTTTGTTTGTTTGTTTGTGTCCTTGTTTATTCACCACAACCATTCACAATCGCCCATAAGACTCCATGTCAAAGACTATTTGGACCAATAATAATTTTTTTCAAAATTTATTTCTTATTTATTCATCTATTTGTTTACTTATTCACATAATATCACTTATATGGTTTCCCCCCCCCCCCCCTATTGATTCTCCAGATTTCTTCTCGGGTCGGCAGATTCGTTTTGCCCGCCTCGCCGCAAGACCTAGTCTCAGAGGGCGAGTTCGTCATCCCTAGTTTTCAACAAACAAACAAAATTCTACCGCATTTCTTTTACAATTAAAACTTTTGAATAATATATTAGTATCGCTTTTGATCAACAAAATTTTCTGTTTCTTTGCGCTGAAGAATAGATTACATTTAATTTGAAAAAAAAAAAAAAAAAAAAAATGTAAAAGTTCTGTAAACCACGAACAGATAAGAAAATACGACTTGTTGGTTATCGCTATCGTATAAACCCAACTCAAGAACGAAGTGGGTGAAACCGCAAAGGACTTGGCCAAAATGAAGGACTGCAGAGGCTGAACAGTGAACGGGATAGTACTTGATGTCATTTTATACATGGCTCAATTTTAGTGCTATACCAGCTGTCACACTCACACTCGTCCGGTGACATTTTATTTTTTTCAAAACCGTTCGGGCTGGCTGTTTAGAGCTCGGCCCTCGTGACACTCATGAGCCATGTCGTGGTTGCCAGTTGTATAGACTACAGAAGTTCAGAACCGTAACTGAACCCTCTAGTTTAAAGGTGATTCCAGGCAATCCAGGCTCAAAAATTCAATAGTTTTTGGCTAAATTAGATAGATAGACGCTAAAAGCCCAATAATGGACTTGCAAACATACTACATAAGTAGGAAAATTCCTTGAAGAACGTTGAAGCACTCAAAACTGAAGCCTTAGAAATAGAAAATTCCCATAAGCTCAAAAGTGCGAGTGAGGCAAATGATTAGCCTCAATCGCACTCTCAAAATGGAAACGTGGTTCCTCCTAAGAATGACTCAATGGGGCTCTTGCAAACTTTTGCTGTGAGCAAATGATTAGTCCAATGTGATGTAAAAACCAGCGAAAATCGCGAAAATCACGATAATCACTCTGAGAAAGTCTAAAAGACAGTAATAAACTCACATAACTGCTGTAACGCCAAATTCGTAATGACCGTTCAACGCAGGTATCATGGGAGATTCCTGTCTATTATGCCACTTTCTCTAGGGGAACACAGAGATATGTCACAATTTAAATAGGAATCTCACATGATACCTGCGTCCTGCGTCCTCTCCGCCATTAAGCCCAGTGCATGGCGAAGCATGCGATTTGGCAGCGTTCTTTTTTCCCACTTAAACTCATTAGAAAGGTCGAAATGCCTGGTCATCGCCGAAGACTTACGCGTTCGACCTTTTTGGTTAATTTAAAAGGAAAAAAATACATGGTTGCCAAATTTCACGCCTCGCCACTGATTAAGCCCGATTCTGAGAGTCAGTTTCGTGATTTTTGAGTGTACCTACACTCATCGTCATTTTTACAGATTTGTATGCAAGAATCAACTATTCAATCCCCTGTAGCAAAACTTTGCAAGAGCCCCATTTAATTTGATTCAGATGAATCAAATCCGAAGATTTCAGTGAACAATGTGGCAATCCTGGATGGCTAGGCTCCTCCTCCGACCGTTATAGTTTATTAAACTTTCTTTATTGGAAATCGCTCTATGTGCCGCGTGGAAAAATAAAATAAAACTTGGAAGAAAAAGGGGGGATGAATGGAGGAGGCAAGCGATAAGAAAGGGGGAGGGGGTTCCAGTTTAGGACCCATCGTTATTTGTTACCATTCGAGTAGTTTCACGATACATAAGAAAAAAAAAAAGAAGAAAAAAAAGGGACAACAACAAAAACCGACGCATGTTGACGTGTCGAGAGAAGAAGCCGAGGGGCGCGAGAGAGCTTTATTGGGATTTATTCAATTATTCTAGATTGATAGCCGCGGATTAAAGTTGGGAGAGGAAAGGGGGAGTCCAAAAGCTCCGCCGAGCTTTTGAGCCGTCGCCAGAGCTTTCGATCTGATAAATTAACTGTTTACGGGCGTTGCGTTGCAGAGTGCAGCACCGCGACTCGGTGACGTGATGACGTTTGATTACGACGCGTCATCGTCATCACGCGCGCCTTCAAGCGCTGCGACCGCAACCCTTGCGTCACGTCACGTCCCGTCCCGCTCACGTCCATCGTGTTTTTGAAGCAAAAGCTCTCGAGAAGCGAGGCCGTGCCGGCGCCTGCCTCGACGTGAGCGGTGCGGTGTGACCACAACAACACAAACGCAAAACGCAATACAATACACGACCATAGCGCCTGCGGATGATACGACGGCAAACCGCAGTATCGGTGTCCCCAACGCCGAGTTTACACTTGTGTGTGACAGCCTTGGAGAGCGCTAGCGAGCGGTGCAATGGTGGTGGGGGGCAGATGCATCACAAAAACGGACTCGATAGCAACGAGCGATAACTACACATACATATAAAGTATAGAGTCCGCACCGCAGGTGGATCCAGGAATCTATCCTTCTCTCTCTTCTCCCATTAGAACGCGTGTGTTCGAAAAGGACAGATTAGGGGCAGTCACGTGATTTTCACCCCCTCTGCTATCCTTTTCTAACACATGCGTTCAAATGGGAGAAGAGAGAGAAGGACAATAACTTGGATCCGCTAGTGAGTCCCTAAACACATACTATGAGAGTTGCGTTATTAGTAGCGAGGCGTGACATTTGGCAACGATGTACTTTCTCAGTTTATACTTACTGAAAAAATCGAAAGTTTAGGTCATCGGAGATGATCGGACGTTTCGACCTTTCTAATGTGTTTAAAGGGGAAAAAAGAATCGTTGCCAAATTGCACGCCTCGCCACTGTGCGCCATGTCATCTTCTCCTTCTTCAAAAACGAAGAAGAATAAACTGTTGACGGAGCTCTCAACAGGCAGATTGCAAAGGGCGTTTGCCTCTCTGCGCTGTTGCCGCTATTTCGTTATTTCTAATAGGCTGGGATCCGATTCTTGACAATAACAGTTGTTATTGAAAGAGGTAATTTTCTCCAGAATAACATTTACGAATCATTTACGAACATTTTACGGTCGCTGTAAGTACAGTAAATGTGTAATAAAAGCGAGTACGCGAAAAAAAAAAAAAAAAACAAACAAACCCTCCGCCAATTGCATCGGTCTCTGGGGGCTTCCGTGTGAGCCTAAATCTGAGAGCCAATCAGAAACAGATCACGACATGGCGCAACTCTCATGGTATTATAGGGACTCTATTATAAAAGGGCAACGCCATGTTCTACAGTACCGCATTTCTCAAAAGCAGTAGCGCAACTAGAGTTTCTTTATCTCTCTCTTTTCTCCATTAAGAAACGTGTGTCAGACAAGGATAGGCGAGGGGATAAAACCCCCTTTTTTGTCCTTTTCCTACTTACACATTCAAATGGGAAATGAGAGAGATGGAAGAGATTCTGGTTGCGCCAGTGCTCAAAAGGAATCCTTTTACTACCAGGCCCGAGAATATTCGTTCCTGTATAACTAGATCTGCCTCACACAATTTCTGTTTTTCATTTAAAATAATTGCGACACCAAATTATTAATCATGCCTAAAAACGTTATTCTTCCTCGAGCGCCTTCAATTATTTGTGTATGCAAAATCAGCACCAGTGTGTATGAATATTTAACTACCCACTTATTTTGAGCGAGCGAACAATGATTTGTATTCGTAACCTAGTAGTAGAAGGTAAGGAAAAAGAAGAAGTGTTGACAAGACTGGGTTTTCGCCCCGAAAATGGTCAAAATTTAAGTTAGATTGAATCTTAAATACAAGGTTTTCTTTATATATCTACCTTTGGTGAAACAAATGTTTGAGAAACGGCTATTGTGTTTAGGTTACTTATACCTTAGCGTACACTTACACTTTCATTCAAAACCTTTCACAATTTTTTAATGGAGGTTAAAAAATAAATGAATGGAAAAAAATTAAAAAAAATTAAGGAAGGTTAAAGAATAATGATAATAATCAAAAAAAATCGATTATACTTGTCTCACTTTGGGATGAGACTCATACATACCCATAATAATCACGTTTTCAACCCAAAATAAAGAGTGTAAGAAGTTTTCTTTTACGTACCTGAAACAGAGAAAACAATAATAAATTAAAATAAATATCTTAAGGATAGAAATTATTAGACACTTAGACCGGGGGGGGGGGGGGAGGGGCTAAAAGGTCGAATGATATACTATTTGCGAATGAACAACTATCAAACGTAAAGGTTTTGGCGCAGTCAAGAATGCGAAATAGGTGGGTAGAAAGGATACTCTTCGTGTAATCAAAGCAACATTCTGCAATACTCGCGCATTATTGACTGTCAATATTTTTGCGTTTGGTAGTACATTAGTAATAGGAGTAAATTCGTCAGATGCATGAACTATCCAGGAACCGGCGATGACCATCGAATTTGACCTTTCCCCTGGATTCAAATGGACAAAATGCCACTTTGCCAGATAGCAGGTTTCGCCGCTGGTCATAGGACTTAATTTTAGCTGTGTATAGATTAAAATTACGCAATTACAGAAAATTTATAATAAATTTATTGTAAAGTGGATTCACCCAAATTCGCCCTCAATGGTTCTGTGAGATAGAACTGGGGGGGGGGGGGGGGCACTATGATCTGAGATCGTCAAAAAGAGGCCAAAAATCAGAAATTAAATTTATCATAAATTTATCATTTAAGAACTTCTAAGGCGCCGATTTTAAGAGTAGAAAACACTTGAAAATAGCAATTTAATCATGAAAATAGCAATGCGGAAAGTTGTAAATTAAGCTTAAAAGGTCGAGAACGATGATTTTTGCTGACATTTTTTCATTGATTTTCGGCCACCATTTTTCGATTTCAGACGATAGTGTGGGGGGGGGGGGCGTTGATGATCATATTTTGTTCTCTTTCAAAACTTCTGGGGAGGGAGGTATGGATGGACGTAGACTATCCGAGGGGTAGGCTGCGCACTGGGTCCCTCTCTTTCCCTTTCCCCTCACTACGCTAATGTCAGTGCGACAAAAGAGTGTAGATGTATAAGCACTTGTGCAAGAGAAAATGCATGATAGCGAGCTCAATTCATTTCGAGTATTGCGGATTGATGGATTCTGACAAGCAGCGATGTATGCTTTCAAAATGCATCAAAACGCATCGGTGAACGGTTGGTTAGAAACGAGTCATCAAAACTCGCCTTGCTTGAACAACCGCTCACAGATGCGTTTTGATGTTTTTCGGAAGTAAGCACCGCCACTAGTCAGAAGTCAGAACCCATCAACGCATCAACCCGATACTCAAAATACTTGAGCTCTCGTTCTCGTTTCCCGTTGTGTTCGACGCATGTAATTGTACCTGATGCAGTCATACTTGTACTTACAAGGTACATACATACAAGCTCTCAAGAGCACTCTGCCGAAGCTTTGTAGCACTACTTGAATTGTCATGTTAATCGAAGCGGGGTAGTTGAATGACTCGAGTGTCAAAATTGTCATTACGGTATAGGATTCACAGCGTGTTCTGCGAAAGCTCTTGTTTGTATTCCTTCAGTTTGCTTTATCTACGCTCTCCAAAGTTGCACCTGCCCATTCTTATACACAGGGTGACTATAAAATAAAATGAAAATAAAAAGTAAAAAAAAAAACCACTTAAAAACAGTTGAACACATTTTCAGAAAACTTCATAATATTTTTAATCGGACAAACTTTTGAAAAGATTTTTGCTCTACGCCTAAAAGTGCGGACTTTTTGGCTGCTTTTTAAGAGAGAGATCAGACAAGGTTTCTACTTCATTGTTTGCCACGAAAATTGTGTTTTCCGAATTTGAAAAATTCCTAATGGGTCATTTTAAAACCCTTTAAGGACCAGGTTAGTTCAAGAGAACAATACTCCTCCTTTTCTAGAGTGAAGGTAGTTAACTGTTCGTACTCGGGGGAGTTGGAATCGCCTATACGAAGGATTGAAGGCGCCGGAAGAGACCTTATCTATGGTAGTGTTTTCATCTATATTTGCGTTTATCTGGAAAGTACTAAAGCAATGTGAAATAGACTCGAGGATAAAAACGAGTAAACTCGGGCTTGGCTCATAAGAGGTTAATAGTCACCCTGTAGATAGCGCCATCGTCGATGCGACAAATGTCGGAACAAAGTGCTATTATAATTACACGCATTAATGAGACGTGCTCAATTCTCGTTATGGATTTCCTCGTGTTATTGACGACAGAGTCAAAATTTCATGCGGCTCTCTAAAGAGACAAGTGGTGACAGTATGTAAGATTTTGGTTAGTTTTGGGGCGTTTTTCTATGTCGGGTGAATTTAACTGCTGTCGATGCCGCAAGCGGTAAGGTCCTTTATGAATTTTGCGATTTTTTTTAATTAAATTTAAAAATTAAATTTCAAATTTTTATGATCAAAATAGTTCATCTGTAAAAAGAACGCACCGGGTAACAGACACTCTTTGAAGGAATTTTCAGAGGATTTGGTACATAACTTGTGATAAACTCAAAGGATTTCAAATATTTTGGGCTTAAACGAAAGTTTAGACCTTGAGCTTTCATTTGAACGATCACATCATACTTTCAACAAAAAACGTTTTTTGCCTGGTGGGTTCTCTCCCTACACTCAGAAGCGTAGCGTGTGGCAGAGCCCCTCGAGCGGTCACGTTAAAATCAGCTGAAAATAATTGTTTACACGAGTTGGATGTTTTTATCCTTGAATCTCTCTACGTTGAGAGCACCAAAGTCTCAAAATTCTGCATTTGAAGCACTCTGTAAGGTACTTAAATCACACAGAAACAACAAAACACGCATAAAGAGCTTAGATTTCTCATTATTCCTCGAGAAAACAAAGTCAATGTTTAATTAGTGGACTGGTGACTGTTATCGGACTCCTTTTTGTGGAAATGGGGCTCTAGCAAACTTTTGCTGTGAGCAAATGAAGAGACCTCTCCAATGTAAAAACCAGCGAAAATCACACTAAGATAGTCTAAATTCAGTAAAAAACTCACATAAGTGATACAACGGCAAGTTCGTAATGGGGGTTCAACACAAGTATCATGGGAGATTCCTGTCTATTATGTCATTTTCTCTGCGGAAACACAAGAGATATGTCTCAATTTAGATAGGAATCTCCCATGATACCTATGCGTCTCTCCGCCAATAAGCCCGAATCTGAGAGTGAATTTCGTGATTTTCCAGTGTACTCATCGTCATTTTTACAGGTTTTTATGCAAGAATCAACTCTACAATCCCCTATAGCAAAAATTTGCAAGAGCCCCATTCTTGAATTAGGGTTCTTTAGACCCTCTTTTTTTCAGTTTTCTTAACTCTCTCCGTAAGTACAGGGACTCTAGTATTTAATTGACAACTAAACAGCGCTGTTGACCGCTTGATTGTGAGGCGCGAGAATCAACAAGATGCGTGATTGTGATATATATCTCTCTCGAGTCTCTCTTAACTTGGCGTTGGATGACAAGACGCGACAGGGATGGGGACGGGCGAGTATAGGCACTCCGCACTACAGCAGCACACTCTCTCGTGCGTATCCGTCTGGGAGGTGGGAGGGGGAGGGGGCAGGGCGCTGCGGTCCATCCGATCGGAATCCTAATCGGAGCGCGCCGGTCGCGGTGTTATTACTGTCACTTCTCAATTCCTTTAAACTGCTCACTTATCGTCAATTTGACAAGCGTCTCTAAACAAAATCTTGATTGAATATGCAAATCGGACTCTCGCCCCGCGCGAGACTCTATATTCCTCGGCGCCCGCTGTATATAGCTATACTGAATCGATTTCTACTTAACCTCTGTAACTCCAACTTACTTGACCCACGTTACCAGGTAGTTTAATGTTAATCAATCAAGAGGATCACGCTCGGACCCCAGATTTTTAAAATATGAATTTTACCCGCTCAGATATTTTTAAACTCTCTCTGCCCGGGGGTGGGGGTGGGGGAAGGGGGGTGAGGGGCAGTTGAGCCAACCAAACAAAATCTTTGGTTCTTTCGAGACTCACTGTATGTATTACATTTTGCCCGGGGTGGGAGGGGGGGCAGAAAAAGATAAGGGGGAAAAAAAACACTTTGTTAGCGCTGAAAAAACTTTTGGAAATAAAAATATCCCAGCAGAGACTTTTGTTTTGTTGGCGCTACACAGAAAAAAACGAGAAAGTAAAAACGAAAAAACACTTTGGTAACGCTGAAAAAACCTTTGGTAGAAAAATGTCCTAGCAAAAGACTTTAGTTGAGCCAACCAAACCAAATCTTTGGTTCTTTTGAGACTCACTGTATGTATTATATTTTGCCCGGGGCGGGAGGGGGGGGGGCAGAAAAATAGAAAAAAAAACCACTTTGTTAGCGCTGAAGAAACCTTTGGATATAAAAATAACCCAGCAAAGACTTTTGTTTTGTTGGCGCTACACAGAAAAAAACGAGAAAGTAACAACGAAAAAACACTTTGGTAACGCTGACAAAACCTTTGGTTGAAAAATGACCAAGCAAAAAACTTTAGTTGAGCCAACCAAACCAAATCTTTGGTTCTTTTGAGACTCACTGTATGTATTATATTTTGCCCGGGGTGGGAGGGGAGGCAGAAAAATAGAAAAAAAAACCACTTTGTTAGCGCTGAAAAAACCTTTGGATATAAAAATAACCCAGCAAAGACTTTTGTTTTGTTGGCGCTACACAGAAAAAACGAGAAAGTAAGAACGAAAAAACACTTTGGTAACGCTGACAAAACCTTTGGTTGAAAAATGACCTAGCAAAAAACTTTAGTTCAGCCAACCAAACCAAATATTTGGTCCTTTCGAGACTGTATTACATTTTTCGGCGTCAGCGATAAGTCATTTTACCGTGTGATTACCCTTATGAGAGTCGGCGAAAGTTGGACGAAACCCGTGTGCATGGAGGACACGGAATTTATATACGAGTCTTTGCGCAGAGATTTCGAGCGGTGACGATCTCAATTTTTCGTTTGCAAATCCAGTGCTTTGCAGCCTTTGGAATTCAAATCCCTGCACCGTGTCTGAACATCAGATATGCTCTTTACGAAGAAATCAACCTCTCGGTCACCTAGAGACCTAGAGTTTGCGTCGCGGAAGAGCAAACCGGAGGTTTCACGGGCCTTGGGGCCCTCTTGATTTCGGAAACCATCTCGCGATTAAATTAGTCCGCCACATAAAATGGCATCTGGGAGAACCAAGCTAGCTTTCGTTATAATCTTGGGACTTAGACTGAACGACTGGACTTTAATCCATCTAATTGGTCATGTCTGGCGTGGCGTGGCGGCGAGAGGACATTTTGTGAATACTTATGGGTCATTCCATTTTAAATCAACCAAAATTAATGAAATATGTTGCTGCCTAGTCATGGATTTTGGTAATATTTTGTGGGGTGATTGTAACTACTTTTAGTAGCTCAAAACGTATTTTTTCATATTTTTTTAGCTTACGGCCCCTGAGATATAGGCAACCGGAAATTCAAAAATTGCGATTTTAGGCTTATCTTTGAACGCGTGCCACAGCCTTAAGTCTCAACGGAAAGATACGGTTGAGGTCTCATTTTGATGCGTTTTGTGTCTTCTTTTTATTGCTATAGGTCGGTTTTCATTAATTGAAGGTTTAGCAGGTTGCATACCTATTTGAACTTTGGTGACCCTATTGCAATTTTTCCGATCTTTGATAATTTTTTTTAATAGGATAGCGTTGGTAGAAAAAATTCATACTTTCCAAGCTTTAAGTACACTACTAAGAGTATCTGCTCAAAAAAAATTGGATCTCCTGAGCAATTTTTTCTCGTTGAAAAAATTGCTTAAAGTCGGCTGAAATTAAGAAAGACCCAACTTTGAGGTTAAAAAAGTCGATGTGGGGATTCATGAAAAAATCTTAAAAAATAACTAAAATCACCGCCTATATGTCTCCTTTCAATATCTGAAGTCGAAAGTTTGTGTATTTGATCGCTACAGTCGATTTTTTTTTTTTTCAAAATTGGTAAAAATACAATTTGCTCGAACACACGGGATTGAAGCGAATAGAGGAGCCAACTATTTGAGGTTTAAAAATCTCGCAAAATCTCTAAAATGATCGCTTTTAAGTCCTTTTTCAACGCCTGAAGTCGAACATTTGATTACTGAAGCGCTTCAGTTGAAAAACAAGTTCGTAAAATCGGTAAAAACACAATTAGCACGGCCACAATCTGAGCTCAGTTCAGGGCATAGGGGCGTCGCGTGAAATTTTACCAATTTTACAAGCTTGTATTTCAACTGAAGCGCTTCAGTAATCAAATGTTCGACTTCAGGCGTTGAAAAAGGACTTAAAAGCGACCATTTTAGAGATTTTGCGAGATTTTTAAACCTCAAAGAGTTGGCTCTTCTATTCGCTTCAATCGCGTGTGTTCGAGCAAATTGTATTTTTACCAATTTTGAAAAAAAAAAATCGACTGTAGCGATCAAATACACAAACTTTCGACTTCAGATATTGAAAGGAGACATATAGGCGGTGATTTTAGTTATTTTTTAAGATTTTTTCATGAATCCCCACATCGACTTTTTTAACCTCAAAGTTGGGTCTTTCTTAATTTCAGCCGACTTTAAGCAATTTTTTCAACGAGAAAAAATTGCTCAGGAGATCCAATTTTTTTTGAGCAGATACTCTTAGTAGTGTACTTAAAGCTTGGAAAGTATGAATTTTTTCTACCAACGCTATCCTATTAAAAAAAATTATCAAAGATCGGAAAAATTGCAATAGGGTCACCAAAGTTCAAATAGGTATGCAACCTGCTAAACCTTCAATTAATGAAAACCGACCTATAGCAATAAAAAGAAGACACAAAACGCATCAAAATGAGACCTCAACCGTATCTTTCCGTTGAGACTTAAGGCTGTGGCACGCGTTCAAAGATAAGCCTAAAATCGCAATTTTTGAATTTCCGGTTGCCTATATCTCAGGGGCCGTAAGCTAAAAAAATATGAAAAAATACGTTTTGAGCTACTAAAAGTAGTTACAATCACCCCACAAAATATTTCCAAAATCCATGACTAGGCAGCACAGGCTCTGGTTGATTTAAAATGGAATGACCCTTATACTTACTTGCAGGGCTGCCGTTTTGCGTATAATCAATGCTATTTTTTAATTCACCGATGATTCCACCGGTTGAGAAAAGATTACACCGTTCAGTTCAGTGCATTACTGTAATAAACTAAAATACTCGCATCTGTAATCTTTTCTCAACCGGTGGAGTCGTCGATGACTTTAAAAAACTTGCGGATATTTTAATTAATCAACGGAGTTTCCACCGATTAAGGAAAGATTACAGATCAGAGTATTTTCGTGCATTACAGTCATACACTGAACTGAACTGTGTAATCTTTTCTCAACCGGTGGAATCATCGGTGACGAGAAAAATAGCATTGATTATACGCAAAACGGCAGCCCTGCTTACTTAGCTCATCGCCAAGAGCCACTGCTGCCGTTTTGCATATATTTAAGGCGTTCTACAATCCATCGGTAATTTTATTCCACTATAGTTGAAGCAAAGATTACATACATCCGATAAGAAGTACAGTAATATTACTTCGAATATTCAGAGCATTCTCTATACAATCCACTGGTGAATCAGCCGCGGTTGACACAAAAATTACTGATTTTGAGTACTTTTTAGTTTTTTATTTACTTTTTTAAACAATTTTAATTTATGTACTTCTTAACGGATGTATGTAATCTTTGCTGCACCCGAAAGAATTACCGATGGATTGTAAAATGCCATGAAGTATATGCAAAACAGCAGCATTGCGAGATGTATGAGCCAGGGCTGCCGTTTTGCGTATAATCAATGCTATTTTTCTATCTACCGATGATTCCACCGGTTGAGAAAAGATTACACAGTTCAACTCAGTGCATGACTAATAAACTAAAATACTCGCATCTGTAATCTTTTCTCAACCGGCGGAGTCGTCGATGACTTTAAGAAACTTGCGGATATTTTAATTAATCAACGGAGTTTCCACCGATTAAGGAAAGATTACAGAACAGAGTATATTCGCGCATTACAGTCATACACTGAACTGAACTGTGTAATCTTTTCTCAACCGGTGGAATCATCGGTGACTAGAAAAATAGCATTGATTCTACGCAAACCGGTAGCCCTGGTATGAGCGGCGCACTAAGGTCTAAGATCGTCAAAAAGTGGCAAAAAATCAGAAAGTTAATTCCAGTGGCGAAACGTGAAATTTGGCAACAATGTATTTTCTCCATTTAAATTCACCAAAAAAGTCGAACGCTTTAGTCATCGGCGATGACCAGGCATTTCGATCTTTCTAATGAGTTTAAATAGGGAGAAAGGGACGTTGCCAAATCGCACGCTACGCCACTGGTTAATTTCTCAACAATTTAGCATTTGTAAACTTTCAATACCAATTTTAATTGCAAAAAAACACTTAATACAAGTAAAGGGTCTGTTGCAAACTTTTGCTCCAACGATTAAGAGCGAATAATCTAATGTGAAATCGCCTGAAAAGTCCATTGGTGGCATCAGAAAGTCGTAAAATGCAATAATAAACTCACAAGAGGCGTTTAATGAAATCCAAGATGGCGGATAAATATCGACCAATTTGTATGCATGCACCACGAGCATCCAAGGATAGCCAACCTCACAATATCGATCACAACCAATCACAACGTAAACAAACACACAACCTCTACCTCTAGTGATGTTGTCAAAGTTGGCCATCCTTGAATGTTCGTGGTGCATGCATACAAATTGCTCGATATTTATCCGCTATCTTGGATTTCATTAAACGCCTCTTGTGAGTTTATTATTGCATTTTATGACTTTCTGATGCCACCAATGGACTTTTCAGGCGATTTTACATTAGATCACACACTCTTAATCGTTGTAGCAAAAGTTTTCAACAGACCCAGTCAAACCTCAAAATGTTACTGGAAAGTTTCAAATTAAGCTTAAATGGTCGAAAACGACTAGTTTTGATGATTTTGTATCACTGACTTTCGGCCATTTTTTTTAGATCTCAGACCATTGGGCGGCGCGGCGATGCGTTAGAATGAAACACTTTATGTTCCAAGTAGTTCATGCTCAAAATATCCCTCGTTAAGTTGTGACTCGAGACCTTTTGAATTTTATCAAAAGAAAATGAATATTATATACGGTTTGGTAAGCTAGCATAGTTTTGGTTGATCTCAATTATCCTCCCTGATGGCAAACGGGTTTTCTTCGAAATGCTTTCAAACATTTTTGAAAAGTTTCAGGTGTAACAAGGGAGAAAAACTAATTTTCCAACGTTTTAGGAACTTTTCAGTTGCAAGTGACAAAAATGAAATAGGAATGTATGAACATTTGCTGGAACATCTGGAATATTTTTTTTTTTTTTTTCAGGAGAAAAGAAAAAAAAAAGAAGAAAACCTGTTGAAAAACCAGGGCGGAATAAACTCCCTTCAACTTTTGATCTTTCTCTTGAAACTTTTAGTACTTTCGTGTACTGCTTTTTGCCGCCTCGCCGTGTAATGCGCGGCTCATCATCGCGGACAGAGACGTATCGAGTAATTTGTCTCTCTCTGTCTTTCCTCCCCCCCCTCCCTTACCCTCCCTCCCCCTCTCCCCCATCTCCACCCCTCTCTCTCTCTCTCTCCCTCTCTCTCTCTCTCTCTCTCTCTCTCTCTCTCTCTCTCTCTTTGTCCATTCGAACACATGTGTTGAATAAGGACACAGATAGAGACTAACGTCAGGTGATAGCCTCTTTCTTCAATATTCTCCATCCTTTTTCAACACATTGTGGTTTAAGAAGCAACGAGAGAGAAAAACAAATCTCTCGATACGCCTCTGATCTTAAAGGGGGGGGATTGAAGATCAGGAGGGAGCTCGCAACTCTCGCTCTCCCCTGAAAATGAAAATTAGATTCAAAGTTACAGAAACTGGCAATCAAAGGGTCGTAGAAAACTTCATGCATAGCTCGAATATAGTTTTCAGTTTCATCCGCGCTGATCCCTTCCCTTGCGTATATATCAAAATATTTGCAGTTGGAAGTTGAGGGTATATTGGGATACAGCTATTCAGAAACAATCAAAATTTTATTCGATGTTCCGAAGAATTCCCTGGAGGGGAGAGGGGGAGGGGGGGGGGTCGACGAAAGCAGAGGAATTCCCTCCATAAGAATTCAGCAGAACTTCTCGGCTTGCGAGACGCCACTATGCGACACACATGTATACGAGTCTCAGCTCAAGTAAACATATACACATGTGTAGTTCTATCTTGTGAGAATGTGAGATTCATGAAGAATGGTGTAGGATTAAAAGTGGGCGAGTCCTTTTTTTTTTTTTTTTTTTTTTTTTTTTTTTTTTTTTAATAATTGGAAGAATGCGAAAAACTGTGGTTTCCTTATTTTTGGCGTGTTGGCATTTCTTCGACCATGGCTAGAATTAAAGCTTCTGATATCATCTGACATTAAAGTTCAATTTTTATTGCAAATCGGTCAAAAAATGGATACAGCCACTTTTCATTTAATATGTCTAACGGCTGACATTTGCACTACAATTAATTACAATGCTGTGGCATTTGAAAATCAGAACCTATACTTAAAAATTATCTCCCATATTTTTCCTCGGTTTTAATGAGCCGAATTTAACGTTGCCAGGATGCCAGATCTGTGGCGGCTCGTGATATTTGGCAACCATGCAAGTTTTCCATTTAAACGTAGGTAAAATAATCGATTCTTGCGGAGGCTGGCAGCCTCCGGGAGAATCGATTGTTTTACATTGGTTAAATAGGAGGAGGACACGGTTGCCAAATTTCACGAGCCGCCACTGTGCCAGATTCCACGCTTCGCCACTGCCTATAATGATAAAATTGTGAGAATTTTCCGAAGGTCCAGTTTTCATTCATATTTCTATCACTAAGCAAAGTGGACCCCCCCGGAATATACATAACTTCCATTACAATACGTGACAGATAAAATGAGAACATAAGTAGTTAAAATCTGTGTCACAGAACCACTCATATAACAAAAACACCGCGGTACGTGTATATGCAAACCATTATGGCAGATCCAGTAAATTGTCCTTCTCTCTCTTATCCCGTTAGACTGTGTGTGTTAGAAAAGGGCAGATTCGGAACATCAGTAAAGAGATTTTCTCCCCCTCTTTTATCCTTTTCTAACACATGCATTCTAATGATAAAAGAGATAGAAGGACAATTTACAGGATCCGCTATAGTGATGCAAACTTGGAGATAGAGCCGGAACAAAGCTCTTGGGTCATTCTACAGTAAAGTGGACATGATATGCAAAAATTGAAATCTGAAAATTAGTGCCTGGCAGTCTTGTTTTGGATTAAAATGCAACCAGAGACGAAAGTATTATCTAAATCTAATAAGGTCAAACGTGTTGATGTTACAGCGCAGGTTTGATGTGTATTTTCAATGACAAAATCACACGCGTCCCACCCATTACAAAACCTAGCTGTCCCACCCGTTACGCTACTTTTTAATTTTTTTGAGACAAATAATTTAGTAAATGAAAAAAAAACCTTGTGTAGGATCAAGCTTATACCCTCACCTTTAACAAATATTTTTTCCAAATTTTTATCTCTTCAAAACTCAGAGAAATTCAACTTTTTCTGAAGTGATTCAAAAACCTTGTCCATTTTCTGTCCCACCCGTTACATCCTTATTTTGCTCTTTTCTTAGCTTTGGATAGACTATTTTAAATTTATAAAATCCTATCACTATTTCGAAGTTAAGACTTTTCTGTCGGTGGGATAGTTTTTTCATTTAAATGATTAAAAAGTTAAAAAAAAATTACTTCAAAGTCGTCTGAATGTCCCACCCGTTACAAAATAATGACCCTCTTAATAAAAAGCTTCAAAATGCGCATGAGGTACAGCATTCATTTCCAGTATGGGTAATGGTTGAAATAGAATAGCTACAATTGAAGGGAAATTTTCGGTTATACGCCGGATCTTTTTTGATCGATTGGTGCTCACTGAGTGTATATAAACAAACCTTTATGTTCATGGATGAAAACCGCACTTTGATGTTGTTTGCGTCCAAGCCGAGAGACACGGTGGCAGAAACAGCCTCGGACTCAAGTACCATGCGCGCCGCGAAAGCCACTCTCAAGGACCTTCTTGCCACGAGCGCTCACTGGGTCCGAACGCGGAACTTTCCGGACACATCACGGGAAGAAGAAGAAACAAAAACCGAGGCGAAAGTTCATAATCTTTGCCTGTCCCCAATGGGGTTTCTGCACACTTTTGCAGTACAAAAGCGATTAATGGGTCGATTCAGACGTAATAACCAGCAAAAATAACGATTGTAGCTCTAGAAACTCACAAAATCCACTCCTATTCAACTCCTACTCACTCCGTCCATTCTGATGACTCATTGGTGGATCTAGGAATCTATCCTTCTCTCTCTCTTTTCTCATTAGAAGATTAGAACGGGTGTGGTAGAAAAGAAAATATTAACATCGTGGCAGTCACCAGTAGCGGCCCGTGAGATTTGGCAACCATGCATTTTTCCCACTTAAACTTAGGTAAAAAATCGATTCAAGCGGAGGCTGGCAGCCTCCTCGAGTTTCGATTGTTTTCCATGTATTCAAATGGGATAAAAACACTGTTGCCAAATCGCACGAGCCGCCACTGGCAGTCACATGATTTTCGCCCCCTCTTCACCCGTAGGGGCCGTAGGGGTTAACCCAGAGGGGTTCAACTCGAGCGGGTTCACTTTTTTTTTTTTTGTGGCTCAAACTGTCATAACTTTGTCAACGTATAACCAAATGGGCTCAAATCTTGGGCTCAATCGATAGAAAATGGTTTGATCTTTTAAATGAGCTCAAGACCATTTTGCTAGCTTGTTTAATTTTGAAGTTACCATGTCAGCCTTGGTAATTTGGGACACCCTTTGTATGATGACATTTTTTTGTATGATCTTGTACGAAGTCTCGTTGCCATGAAATTCTCCATAATAGTTTGAAGATTTGTAGTTCACGACTTGATTCTAGTTTCCTCAGCCCAAACCCTACGGTACAAAAAAATTGTCCTTAATATTATTTTCATTCATACTAATGTGCGGCGAGTCTAGTCTCCTGCTTGAAAGCTGCAACATCCTGCATCCAACAACTTGAAACTCAAGTCGCGTCAACTTCAACTTGCGACTTGCACCAAGGATGAAAAGAACTTAAGTAGCATTTCAAAGGGGAGGCTTGCTTCTTGGTGGGAAAGGTGGGGTATATACGATATACGTGTCACAGGGAGGGAGGGAGGAAGCGAGGGTAGGTCGGGGCTCATAACCGCAAACTCGTCTCGTGTTCACTCTGCTCCGGCTGTAGTACAGACGGAGACACGAGTCCGCTTTCGGTGCTTAAAATTCTTCTTTTTTTTCTCTCCAACCACGGATTGCTACTCCTCTACAATAGGCCAGATGTATAATTAATAATAATAATAGATTATAAAACAATCGTGAAAATGCACCAAAATCGAGTCATTTATGAGCCGGCTGCACTATTAAGGGGAGGTTTTACAACCTAACTGCTTGAGTAATTTACAGTATTAAATTTAAAAGAAATTCAACTTTTATAATTATTCCCTACCTTCACCATGTTATTTACCAAACTTGCGGTATACATATCTGATATCTTAAGACTATTTGCACCTAGGGATCTATCTTTTTTAACGTACATCTTGGTAAGCTGAACAATAATCACTAACCCCTTTTTTGTCCTTTTTTAAATTAAAATTTCTTACCTATTTTTTTTTTTTATTCAGATTTCTTATTGAACAACAAGTTTTTTTTGCTTCTTTTGTTTAAACTTAAATTCTTATCCACATATTCATGCATTCAAAGTTCGTTAATTTCGTTTGCCTTTTGAAGACGGAACATTTTTTTTTTTTTTTTTTTTTTTTTGAATGAGCTCTCTAGGTGCAAAAGAACTTGAGTTACGAGTACCGACAGTTGAAAAAAACAAAACTGTTCAGGAGAGCAATTTACAGTGGGAAATTTAATAAGAAATTGAACTTTTAATTATTGCGGATTTGAATTTTTTTTCTGTTCTTTTCTTTTCTTTTCACGCATGCCTCATCCGACGAGCCGCAACTGGCAATAATTTGGGAATCCCGTGAAATAGGCAGCAAATTATGTAGCATGCACTGACCCGCACCAAAGCACATTGATGCGACGACACTTTAATCAAAGCTCTTCGATCGTGCTATACGGAAGCTTCCGGAGACACGGGAATGACTGTGATAACCCCTCGAACAATGCGATAAGCCACTCTGAACCTCACGCGGCGCGGCGCAGTTTAGCCATATGACGTGATAATACTGCGAACCGAATCTATAGACGACCGGTGACATATGCATGCTCGACAAGAAGTCTACGAAGAGTTTTGAAGGAGCTGAGAATCCTGACAATGGGCAGCTTGCCGCGCGCGCTAACAGCGTGGTTCTTGCTGCTTCTGCGGATCGATGCCCCGATGTAATTAGTTGGTAGGGCGCGCGTGAGGTAGTTCGGTGTTATGCATGAGTGTGTGTGTGAGTGTGTGTGTGTGTGTGTGTGTGTGTGTGTGTCAGGTTGCGGCCACGGTTACGGCAAGGCGTCAGCATGGAGTCGGATAGTGCGGCGTGGTTCGGAGGACAAGGGGGCCTCGCGGGGGGGGGGGGGGGGCTCGACCGCCGAATTGGGGTTGCGGGTTCCCGAAGCCGGGTTACGGTCGCCCTTCTCTAATGGATTCTGTCACGTTTTTCGCCAGCTCGAGCTCGAAGCTGCTTGAGCGAGCGCGGCGGTGCTCGCGCTTGCATGCTCGCCGGCCGAGCTTCTCCGTTTCTGCGCGATGTCTCGGTGCTTTTCACCGCTTTCGCTTTCTGTATCCATCGTTGTCAACATTATTTAAGAGGCTGGAAGGCCTTTGAAATCAGGTTAATAAAAAAAAAAAAAAAAAAAAAAAAAAACTTAATCCTTATTTGTTTTTTGTTTTTTTCTTTGTTTTCGTTTCTTTTTAAAGTTAGAAAATTAGAATTTGTAACTTCAAGTTATGGAAATTTTTGACAGGATTAATGTTAAGTGTACGTGGACTGAATTAATTTTAAGTTCAATTTTTTTTTTTTTTTTTTTTTTTTTTTTTTTTTTTTTTTTTTTTTTTTTTAAATTAGTTTCGGCAAGATAATTTCGCTATAAGTCGATAGCCCAGCTTTTAGGGCTGATCAGTAATTCTTTAAAATTGTTTGTAATTAGAAGACTTTTTTAGTAAATACAATAACGAGTCGATATACGGAATCAAGACGAGCAAAAGCTTAAAAAAATCGCACTGTACATCAACATCACCCTTTCAGAACGGAGTAACACATTTCCAAAAGTTTCCGAGTTTTAAGGTCGCCGGTAAAACCTGCAGGTTTAAATATGAAGAGAGTGCAGTGGAGAAAAAAATAGATGAATTAAGAGAAGTCCGTTCAGTTCATCGAATCTCTCGTCAACAGCAATTCAAGTGATTAGAGGATTACATTTTTATGAAAATTTCATGCGGTATATAAGGCAGGCAGAAGTGATTGGACCGCTGAAGCCATGAAAAAGAAAAGATTCGAGGGACAGAATATAAATTTCATTAATACTAAAAACGAATTGATGCCGAAGCGTATCTGAGATCGCCGCGGCTGTTTCCACCCCAATCTCTAAAAATCTCACCCGCAACTCGCCCTCCCACAGCGATACCATATCCATGCCGCGTTTATCTCATGATTTTACTGCTCAGCACAGGCCTCGAGAACAGGGTGTTACAGAAGTAAAGAGTCAGTGCAATAGCTTACTTCTGAGCTCATCATAGACCATTTCAGTATGACGCCAGGGAAAAAATTGGATCCAAACAAACGTTCTGTCTCACAGTCCACGGAGAAAAAATTCTGATTGAAATTACGGATCGTACTTAGAAATTGGAGTAAAAAGAAATTCCTTTTAAAATAATAATAAGAATTCTTATTGATTAAACAAGAATTACCATTGGTCCAACTGAACGTTCTGATGATTCAGAAGAATCTCAAGAAAGAATCGTTGGACCAATAAGAATTCTAATTATTTTAAAAGGAATTTCTTTCTACCCCATTATCAATAATACGTTCGGTAGTTTCAACCAGAAATTTTTCTCCGTGTCTCTCGAATGGTTTCTCGTAAGAAATCGGATCCAAATTTTCAAATAGAAATTCATGCTACTAAACAAACGGTTCCCGAAGATTTTACTGCACCGATAGATTCCAAGTACTTTAAAATATGGAAAACAAATAAGAATTGATAGAAAAAAACGAACCAGTGACGATTTGACACAAAAAAATTGTATGTGAAACGGAAAATTGCTGGAAAACACGCAAAGAAATTTGGTGAGAACTTCTGTCCGTATTTCCAGCATTTTCTCGTTTCAAAAGTTTCTTTTGTGTAGAAATATGTGTACTTACATTTCAACAAAATTTTCGAAACAAAACGCAATTATTTACAATCACAATAATATCAAAGGAAGCCCTAGGTTTTGAGCTCGTATCACTTGTTTTGTGTGGCTATCTGCACACAAAAATCGATACGACTGTTCCTTTTGAAAAGATGATTTACAAGATGAAGAAACTAAAAGCAAAATGTGCACACAGAAATTGATGTGACTGTTTCTCTTGGAAAGATTTACAAGATGAAGAAACTAACAAGCAAAATTTTCTCATCAGGAAACTTGTATTAAAATCCTGACCTATGTCGAGACAACCACTCTGAAACTCTTGCACTTTCATTTAAATGGGCAGTTTCTACTAAATTAATTACAGTTTTTATAAGGTTAAGAAATAAGAGGCAGAGACTTAATAGAGACCACGCACTAGTCGTGCGCGCGGCGCGGTGGCTGACTTTTTTTTTCGGATCTCAACAACACAGCATGTATGAGGGAGCCAGTGGCGTCGCGTGCCATCTGGCAACAATGCAACTGCTCCATTTAAACTCATTAAATATATCGAATTTTCCTTGTGCACTGTGCAAGTGTGCACCCCCTGAATTCGATATTTTACATGAGTTTAAATGGATAGAATACATTGTTGCCAAATTGCACGCGACGCCACTGGAGGGAGCACCATCCAACATGATCCATGCGTTCACTGATGCAACTTCGGTGTTTTGGTCTCATTAGGCAAAAACCTCAACAGCTTTGCTCATCAGTCAACGTATGGACCATGTTTGCGGTGTTTCCTTGAGACCCCGGAAAAAAAAAAAAAAAAGGTTGCCACCGCGCGCAAACAAGGGCGCAAGATAGATAGTGTGTGCTCTTTAATGTAATTCATTGTCGTTGGATGCAAAACAAGGGAAGTTCGTCAATGCTGCCTCACTTTGGGATAGGACTTTAAAACACGGCTTCGTCTCTCTATCTATAGTTAAAGCTCGTTGGTTATGATCCTTCGTAATCCCTCCGAAATAAACTCGAGCATGATTCTAATCACGACTTCCATTTCAAGGTCACCCTGTTTGGATGTAGGGCAATTTTTTAGGGTGTCCGTGACTCCTCACTCCTCATAGCGGGGGGAATAAAATGATGAGGGGAAAGGAGGGGTCTGAGGGGGAAAGGAGAAGGATTTGAGGATGCGATGATATGCTGAATTCGGGTCTATGCGCTATGACGATGGAATGTCGCGTCTCGCTTTTCCCGTCGTGCCGTTATGTCCCGTCCCAGCGCTAAGTAAAAGTCCCTCGGAGCCCCTCAATTTACTAGCGCAAAGCGCGGGAAAAGGTTCGGGGGGGAGGAGAAGGGTGGAGGAAAGGGGAGGGGGTTAAAATAGGGGGGTTGAAACGCTCTCCGCGGCGCGTGCCACCATTTTTTATTTCTTTATTACCTCACTAGTTCCGGACTGAAAGCACCCGCCACGCACAGGCATGCACATAGCATTCTGAATGGCCATTAGATAAGAGGTTCGCTCATAAATAGAAAAATCTCAACCTTTCTGGTGTTGCTTTCTTAGGAAAGATCAGACCTCGTGTATTATGGATTTCTATACTATATGGGCGTAGAGCCAAAACAGAATTCGGAGTTTTACTGCACTGTAAATAGTGAAATCGCGTGCGATAACTGGCAACGCTGAATTTTCTCGTCTTTTAAAATCCATGAAAAATGACATATTACCGGGGGAACTCAGTGAACACCCTCGAATCGATATTTTACATGGGTTTAAATGGACGAAATGCAGCGTTGCAAGATTGTACGCGACGCAACGGACTGTGTAAACACTCTTAATTGTTTTAGCCTCTCTTTCCTTCGTTTGGTGGAGGTCATTCCAGGTTAACTGTCTCATTCATCATATTTGATTTGAATTTCTTTTCTTTTTTTTTATTCTCACACTGACAGAAATCACTTCTTTAAAAACAAGGGAACACGTTTACTTGTGACAGTTTTCTTTGCGTGAGGTAAAGTTCTGATTGCATGAAGGAGAATCGCCGTCACGACAAGGAATCTTTTACTTGTAGCAGCAGACATTTTCCTTGTGTTATTAAAGGAATTCTCACTTAGTATCAATGTTTTACTGTGCAGTTTCTTTAACACAAACGAAATACACCTTGGATTAAAAAAGAATTCTCTCACAATCAGTGCAAACGTTGATTTTTGTATGTTCAGGCAATGAAAAGGGTAAGATGTCAGACAATCATCACTATTTTCTTAGCTGAAAAGTTGAAACTTTTAAGGTTTAAAACAGAAACAATTAGTTTTAAAATGTGACGGATGGGGCACTTTGAGGTTGTGTCTTTTGGATGAGACTCGACGTGAAAATGACATTATTGACATTCAAAACTGACATTCAAAAATGACATTCATTAATCACGATAGGTAAGTAAAAATTAAGTAGCGCAAAGAAACACGTCCGAAAATTCAACGGGAAAAATAGGCGCGTCGCGTCATTACGGCGAAACCTTACAAAGTACCTACCCCTATCCCATTGCAAGGTTAAAGAAATAATCCGTTCCGTTTGGATTATAAAATGAGCATGAGTCTGTTGGGCTGTTCAAACGATCGATGAGCAGATAGGAAATCACAGGTGATAACTTTATAAGCGTGTAACTCTGTGGACCAATTTATTGTCATTGAAAATTATTGTCATGGACCTGTATTAAAGATAAACAATTTTACACATTGTATCAGAGAACGCTTTGTTTAAAAATTGGTGCACAAATCGACGAATGGAAAATATTAAGTCGACTTTTATTAGTTTTGGTTCAGGTAGGCAACCTGCTATACGTATCCCAATGAAGAAAATCACAGCAGGTGGCTTACCTCAGTCAAAAATCAAGTCGTTGCATGATATTATTTATATTACTTGCATATGATTTTGTGTCCATGGCATTGAATGTCTGAGTACTCAAATTTTAATTCAATATTTCAAATTAATCGAATCAAAATAAAGTACCAACAATAAGGCGAAAAACTCAAATATTACTTGTTTTTATTTACTGTTACTTTATAACGCGCATTTGATGTTTTATACGTCATTGATGGTATTTGGGGGGGGGCGTATACGTAAACAGCGGTGGTCCGTCTGAACTTCAAGCTCAGTTTCTTTGAGAGGAGAGAGCAAAGAGTAAACAAGAATTGCAATTGCATTGAGAGCCAGCGTGGTCAATGCTGATAAGAGTCGGCTTCTGATTGGCTGGAAATCGACGGAAATCGAGGGTCCAAAGTATTTTCGGTCTTATGGAAATTAACACGGGGTTTTCGTTCCGGGACGTTTACCTCAAAACCTGTGCAAAATTGCCTGTAAACAATGAATACGAGTCGATTTAGCAGAATTTTCCAAACAAATTGATAGGTCACAAGTACCAGTACATTGCAAATCCGAGAAGACTGTCTCACTTGAAAAGTACACATAATATTGAGTTACTCAAACACACGCCAAGCATGTAAACACACTATTGTGCGTACTTTTCAACTGAGACAGTCTTTTCGAATTTTCAATAAAGTGGCACTTAGGACCTATCAATTTGTTAAGAAAATTTTGCTTAATCGACTCGTTTTAATTGTTTACAGGCAATTTTGCACAGGTTTCGAGATAAACGTCCCGCGGAACGAAACCCCGTGTTAATTTCCAAAAGACCAAAAATACTTTGGACCCTCGATTACAGCCAATCAGAGGCCAGCCCGCGTTTCCGATCCCTTATCCAATGGGCTATAACTTTAGAGTGGCACATAAAGGCACGTTCCGCTGGTTCATTGTTGTCACCTAGGGCGCCGCCATCTTGCCGTAAAAATCGATTTTGAGGTTAAGTTTTGTAGGTTGTTTCCGGTCGTTTCGTAAACAAACTCGGGCATCGCCGGAAACGGCCTTCAAAATTTAACCTCAAACCTTGGAATCTGCCGTCCAAATTCCCGCCAAATTCCGTACGACCAACAAAATTTAACCTCAAACCTTGGAATCTGCCGTCTAAATTCCGCTTTATCCCGGGATCCCTTCTACCCTGTGTGGCACAAGGTGGACCAGCCCGCTGCCACTCTAAAGTTATAGCTCATTGCCCTTATCTGTGTTGACCAAGCAGGCCTTCCATTCAATTGCGACTCTTGTTTACTCTTTGGGAGAGGGTTAGTTAACGAGTAATAAAATCAAGAGAGGCAGTCTAATATGGGTAACCTGCGTAACCACTAACCAGTATCCGCACCATGGAGGATTTTTATGCTATGTTTAAGGTGTAATTTTGCCCGTTTACTCCCATGTTTTTTGATGCAGGTGCGCAGTGGATATAAGCATGATCCCGCTTCCGTTCGCAGCAAAGAGTAAACAAGAGTCGCAATGGAGCTATTGCACACTTTTGCTATAAGCGATTTAATAGTCAATTATTCCGTAAAAACCTCAAAAAATAACGATGGCGGCACTAAAAACTTCCAAAATCCACTCCTAAACTCAATAAACGCAGTTATTTGCGGGAGCGTAATGGTGGCCGAAGGCACTAACAATGGGAGATTCCCATCTAACAATTCTGAAACTCCATCAAGAAGTGACCAATAAGAGACTACTTTCATTTGACACCGGTGTCACTTGGTGTTGCGGCACCATTCATCGGATGTGGATCATCACTCTGATGACTAATTACTCTGTGAATCATCCTTGTCAGCATAGAAAGAGTGACGAAATTAAGATAGGAATCTCCCATTGTTAGTGCCTTCGGCCACCATTACGCTCGCGCAAACAACTGCGTTTATTGAGTTTAAGAGTGGATTTTGGAAGTTTTTAGTGCCGCCATCGTTATTTCCTGAGGATTTTTACGCCATAATCGACTATTAAATCGCTTATAGCAAAAGTGTGCAATAGCCCCATTGAATGGAAGGCCTGCGTGGTCAACGTGGATAAGGAATCCGAACGCGGGCTGGCCTGGGCTGGCCTCTGATTGGCTGCAACGGGTGGAGCAAAAATGACTCAGGGTATAGGGAAAATAACACGGGATTTTCGTTCCGGGGCGTTTATCTCGAAACCTAAGCAAAATCGTATCTAAACAATTTATACGAGTCGATTTAGCAGATTTTTCCGAACAATTTGATAGGTCATAAGTGCCACTTTATTGCAAATTCGAAAAGACTGTTTCAGTTTAAAAGTACGCACAATAGTGAGTTACTCAAACACTGCTCGAACACACGGCAAGCATGTAATCACACTATTGTGCGTACTTTTAAACTGAAACAGTCTTTTCGAATTTGCAATAAAGTGGCACTTATGACCTGTCAAATTGTTTGGAAAAATCTGCTGAATCGACTCGTATAATTGTTTAGATACGATTTTGCTTAGGTTTCGAGATAAACGCCCCGGATCGAAAATCCCGTGTTATTTTCCCTATACCCCGAGTCATTTTTGCTCCACCCGTTGCAGCCAATCAGAGGCCAGCCCAGGCCAGCCCGCGTTCGGATCCCTTATCTACGTTGACCACGCAGGCCTTCCATTCAATTGCGACTCTTGTTTACTCTTTGGTTCGCAGCATCAAAATATAGGAATAAATGGATAAAATTACACCGTAAACTTATAACCTAAAAATCCTTCATGGTGGTGACGCAGGTTACCCATTAGACTGTCACTCTAGATAAAGTTATTGCTCATTGGTTCCATTGTCTTTTATGATACGTTACTTTCAACGTTGTCTCAACGTTACTTTCACAGCTCCATTATTCAGAAACCCGAGGAGAAATTTGATTTTGAGGAAATTGAAAGTGTATATAAGACCGAGACTCGAAGTTGTATTATTCATACTCCTGAAAGTTTTTGTCATTTACATCTGGCGGCCTTGAGCCCTTGACTCACTCCCTCCGGAACATCCCGAAACTGCGTCATTTATATACGATCCTTCGGAACAAGGGAAAAATATTTTGGCCTCTCCTAGCTAAACCGTAATAAATTGTTCCCCGCGTGAGTTTGGGGGGGGGGAGGGGAAGCGAGAAGAGGCATCGATAAAGTAAGTTTTGGGAGGCGCAAGCAAAAGCAAACATTTATCGAGCTATTAAAAGTTGGAAACTTTCGGAACAGATATCGTGAGCTTAACCGAAATATATTACGAGCTCCGAAAGCTTAGTCCGATCGCTCATGCGACAGTATAAATTACCTCATTTTTTATTGGATTCCCCCCACCCCCCCATTTTCTCCTATTTTTTTATAACGGTGCGTACATATTTGGTGTCATAAAACTCTTGCGTGCCCCCCCCCCCCCCCAACCAACCAACATTGTTTCTTATCAATGTGTGCGATAAAGCCTTTACTGCATGGGCGCCCGCAGAAAAATTTCCAAGGGGGGGGGCAAAATTGTTGAACCCGTATAGAAGGTCTAGGGACCCCCCCACTCCGAGGAAAAATGGAAACCATCCCCCCCATCCAAAACAATATACAATTACTAAGCTATTATTGTAGGAGTACCAAATAATAATCATAATTTTGAAGTGTTTGATATTATGAATAAAGGGACAACATTCAGATGATAATGATAGGAAGAAAAATGTACAATTCTACTGTTCCTTGCAAAAAGTGAGTTAAGTTCACAAAATATCGTCAACTTTTACTCCTTTGCTTAAAACGTCAATTTCTTTTGTTCCTTTCATTTTTTATCGTGAAATTTTGACTGTTTAGAATGTCGGGGGGGGGGGCAAGGGTCCCTTCTTATCCTCCGCTGCGGGCGCCCATGCTTTACTGAATAGGTGTACTCTCTAGCTGGATTTCTGCTACGGAGGGTCAAATTCATTTTTTTTTTACATTTCTGCGCAAATGCTCTCAAAGCGGGAATGCAACACAGCAGTAGCGTAACGTGCAATTTTGGCAACCTTGTACTGTGTCTACTTAAAACCATGTATTAGGTCGAATGCAAAGATGTTCACCGAACACCCAGAAGTTCAATATTTTTAATAGATTCAAACGAACGAACTTCAACGTTGCCAAATTGCAAGCTACGCCACTCACTACGGAATGCAATTAGAGCCATTGAAGCCAGGGGCTCATAAAACATTCAATTTGGCTTTTCACTAGCCACTTATAAAGGATAGTCAAGGGGTATGAAACCCCCCTTTTCTACTTAAACTTTCAGAGGGAACATGAGAGAAACCCTACAGATATCCTGGTTGCGTTACTAATTTGGATGGTGCAATTTCTACGAAAATTGTCGGTGTCACCAAAAGGAATCCTGTTTTACTGTGGAACCACCCCTATGCTATTTGACAAACATGTTTTCATTGAGATACACATTTGATTTTTTTTTTGGTAAGAACGATGGTAGCATAAAAAATGCCTCCCGGCAGGCCGGTAAGACGAAGTAGATTCCATGCTTGGTTAAATAATTTTTTCACAAATTTAAATATAGGTTATAATTTTTGTTGAATTTTTCTCTGAATTTTTCTTTTTTATTTAATCAGCTGCTCAAAATCCAAATATTAAAAAGAATTGAAAAAGATTATATTACCATTAGAGAAATGTGTAATCTTTACAATGCAAGTGAGAAATAAAAGCTAGGTTATATTAGTTTTTCACAAATTTCAATAAATAGGTTATGTTATGATTTTATTTGAATTATTCAATTTTTTTTTTTTTTTTTTTTTTTATCAGCTGTTCATCATTTAAATAAAAATGCCCATGAGAAAAAGATTATAGTACCAAGATAGAAAAATGTGTAATCTTTGTAACGCTAATGAGGCATAAATCTGAATAACAGCAGCTGATAAAACAAGAAAATAAATAAATAACGTACCTAAGCAACAGTGTACGTGTAAAACAAAGAAAGAGCAATTATACCAGTACACCATCCTTGTCTTTCACTTGTAAAATCCTATAAGAAACTAAATAGCTCGTAAAACACGTAAAACACAAGGAAAATTTAAGAAATGGAGCATATGACCTAAAAACATCCTCCACGATATATATTAAAATTTACGATACAAAAAAACAATTTCTTCATATAAAAACACTGCCAAAAAACCCGAAAAACACATCACTATAACTCGCTTACAACGCAAAACACGAAAAAATGACTCGAGTAAAAAAGTTGCGTAACAAAACGGCCAACATAAATTTCCCCAAAAAAAACACTCAATACAAACACTCCTAAAAATAAACCTCAAAAACACATTTTACGACTCAAACACGGCCCATAACGCGAAAACTAACTGTCGGATTTACACCATCTTCGAACTCATCCAAGAATTAAACCCAACGAATAGTTGAGACAAATTTCAAAAATAAAAACCAAAAATTACGAACAGGATCGTGGGACATAAAAACGGTAAAACTGGCTGAAACATACATATAAAGAGATATATATATATATATATATATATATATATATATATATATATATATAAAATATATATATATATATATATATATATATATATATATATATATATATATATATATATATATATATATATATATATATATATATATATATACAATTTTCAACGAGTGGTATTTTCTCACTCAGGGGACCATGAAACGTGCTCATTTGATAAAATTTCCCGAAAAATCCAACATCGCACCCTCTGCAATAAGTAGATTCCTGGAATCTACTTAAAACTGACAAAATCCACTAAAATATAAACTCAAAAAATGATTTCAATGTCGAAGTTGGACACTAATAATGGAAGATTCCCATCTAATAATACTGTCACTTTATCAAGAAGCGGCCATAACATGAGACGACTTTTTTTTGACATCGGTGTCACCAGATGCCACGGTGGTATTGATCGGCTCTTGATCACCCCTCCTTGTGACAACCAGTTACATACTCTGTGAATCTGCCTTTCCAGCAAAGAAAAAAGTGACAACATTTAGATGGGAGTCTCTCATTATTAGTGTCCAACACCACCATTACAATCGCGCGTTTAACCCATTAATGACCGGGTTAGTTCAAAAGAACACCGCTCTTCCGTTTATACATGTAGGGAAGGTAGTTAACTATTCGTACTCGGAGGAGTTGGAATTGTCTATACGACGAATTGAAGGCGCCCGGCGAAAGCTTTCTTGTAAGTCTTTTCATAGATAATCGCGTTAATCCGGAATAGAGACTGAAACACACTAACGGATCCAGAAAGTTTTCTTTCTCTCTCTATGGCCATTTGATCGCGTGTGTTAGAAAAGGACAGATTAGGGGCAGTCACGTGACTTTCGCCCCTCTTCTATCTTTGTCAAACACATGGGTTTAAATGGACATAGAGAGAGAAAGACAATCCACTAGATCCGCCAGTGCTGAAACAAAGGGTAATAGACGAGAGGGGAAAAACGAGTGTACTCGGGCGTGGCCCTTAAAGGGTTAAGGGTTCAATTAAAAGCATTTTATGAGTTTAGGATTTGACTTCGTTATACAGGGTGGGGCGTAGAGATCTGACGATTTTCAAAAGGCTATAAATAAAGAACTATTTGACTTAGAGAAAAAAACTTTTTTTTATTGAATTCAGTACAGAATGCCGTTTTCTTACATTAAGTTTTAAAAATTACATCTCGTAGATGTTGACCGTCAGCGTCAATACACTCTTGAAGTCGATTTCGAAAGGAATTCACCGCTCTTTCGCACATTTGTTTGGGTATGGGAAGACATCGTAACTGTCACTGTTAATTCGAACCGATATGTTTCCATGTTGGAAGACTATGTGCAGCCCATGTTGGAAAATTTAGCGGAAGAAAATGATTTAGGAGACGTCTGGTTCCAACAGGATGGAGCAACAGCTCATACTGCTCGCATTTCCCTTGCCGCTATGCGGGAAATGTTTCCAAATCGGTTGGTCTCTCTCAGAGGAGATTTACAGTGGCCTCCGCGATCTCCCGATTTGAGCATTTGTGACTTTTTTTTTATGGGGCTACCTTAAGGAAAGGGTTTTTAGGAGTCGCCCCCATACTTTAGAGGAATTAAAAGTGCGAATCAGAGAGGAAATCGATAATATACCCATACAAATGTGCGAAAGAGCGGTGAATTCCTTTCGATATCGACTTCAAGAGTGTATTGACGCTGACGGTCAACATCTACGAGATGTAATTTTTAAAACTTAATGTAAGAAAACGGCATTCTGTACTGAATTCAATAAAAAAAAGTTTTTTTCTCTAAGTCAAATAGTTCTTTATTTATAGCCTTTTGAAAATCGTCAGATCTCTACGCCCCACCCTGTAGCATTGTGGCGGCGACAAAATCTGAGAGGCACCTCCCGCAGAAAACGAGTCTCCCCCCCCCCTTTAATTGGGGTTTTAATTTAACCCGTATCTGACCTCTGCCCCAATTTTTTCTCTCTCATTTTCCTTGTTCTTGTCCGTTCTTTCATCTTTTTTTCTTATTTTGTTATTCTCCACACTTAGCATTGCCCCCCCCCCCGCCGCGGTGTCTGAGGAGGTGCTATCGCAGTCACGAATTGTAGGTTTTTAGTTCTATTATCGTCATGTAAAGAGGTTTTTACATCTGAATTATTCTGAATCGACCCTTAAATCGCTTATAGCAAGAGTATGCAACAGCACCATTGTAAGTTACCATTACGCCTCAAACGCCGAAAAGTGTTTGAACTGGTATCAGGTCGCTTCCTTATGGGTTAAACGGTTGATGTAACCATTTTAAAACTAAGTTATTTGTTTAGCTAGTAAGAGATTATATTGTATGTGAAAATAAGTTGTATGATGAATCGATAGATTTAGTTTCAATGTGTATGTTTAGACTGTGTCTATAAATTAAAAAAAAAAAAAAAAAAAAAAAAACAGACATATACCCTGAAATTTGGCACCGCCGCACCCGCTCAACGTCCAACCAACGCGCGCAACGGCGGTCTCATGTAGGTGATTGAAACGGGGCGGATATACGCAGATAAGGGGGCCAGGACACAAGGCAATAGCAAAGCAAGGCAAGGGTAGTGATAAAAAGGGTATAGGGGGGGGGGGGGGGGGGGTCGCGGCGCCCCGAATATGAGGGGCGAGTTGCAATTTCAACGCGTTTTATAAATGGGTCACATTTGTCGCTTCAGCCCCCCCCCCCCTCTTCAGACTCCTCCAACCCTTCTTCGGACGTGGACGCGCGTACTACATTCCCCATCCGTCCGCGTCCGTACGAATTGTCCTCCTCCTCCATATCGTCTGGTTCTACGGTATGACCCCCCCCCCTCCTTCATTTGACGCGAACAAAATACCCGTACCCGACTTTTGACACCCCCGCACATTGTTTTCAGTTCCGCTTTTCATTTATACAATAAACGGATACTAGGTGCGATCAGTGTTGCCGTGACACATGGTTTCAGGCAATAGGAGAGCTTACAGGCCACAGGGTGTTCCACGGTTAAACTGTAACACACTCCCACGGTCAATCATTCACAATGGGACTCTTGCCAACTTTTTCTGTGGACAAATGAATGGTCCAATCTGATGTAAAAACCCGCGAAAATCACGAGAATTGCACGAAGAAAGTCTACAGAAGAAAGAAAGTGCACAGTGAAATATTCACAGGGGGGGGAAATTCCTTTAACCCAAGGAAAATGTTTGCTGCTACAAGTAAAAGATTCCTTGGAAACTGTCACAAGTAAACGTGCTTCCTTGTTTTTAAAGAAGCAAGTGATTTCCCTCAGTGTAGTGTACAGCCCAAGAATCGACCCTAGACGTTTGACGATTTAACTTAGTAACACCCTGTA
Source organism: Trialeurodes vaporariorum (assembly GCA_011764245.1). Lineage (NCBI taxonomy): Eukaryota > Metazoa > Arthropoda > Insecta > Hemiptera > Aleyrodidae > Trialeurodes > Trialeurodes vaporariorum. Next base: position 16,684,581 of record VMOF01000379.1, read on the forward strand.
CAGTGTATAATCTTTCCTTATAAAGAAAATCTACAAAAGATCCTGGAAATTTATTTCCACGTTTAGCGTCTGTTTTTCACCAAGAAAAAACGACCTCATTTTCATTTCTTCTTCTACGATGGCGTTCCCAGTTGTTGTTGTTGTTGTTGTTGTTGTTGTTTGTTTTTTGTTTTTTGTTTTTTTGTTGTTTTTTTTCCCCCCCCCCCCATTAATTTATTTTAAACGTCGTCGTTAACTGGAAGTCCAGGGCCCAAGATGAACTGTTTCAGTTCTTCCCTCCCTTTTTGGGCTGATTGCTAGATATTAGAAAGACAGATTGCTTTCAGTGCAGTTTTTACTTCTCTTAGCTCGCCCTAACTATTTCCTGTGAAGGTCGTTTCAAAAGAGTTTGCCATTTACAGCTCTTCCTTCTCACGCGTGGAGGCGTATTTTCGTCTTCTGCGCAAATTGTCGCGACCAAAAACTGTGCAGATCAGGCACGTTAAATGTTTCACCTGGTCGCGTTGACGGTAACTTGCGCCAGAAGACGGAAATACGCACCATTCCACGCACGTATACTCAGAAAGAACTGTGAGCAGCAAACTCTTCTGAAACGACGCGACCTCTACCACATCAAGAGGGGATAAAAATTTGTTCTTACAAAGCTTTCGCTAAATGGTCATCTAAAAAAGATTTAAGTAGGTGTATTACTTAATACTACTTACTACTTGGTGGTATACACCAACAAAGCTCTCAAATCATTATACTTACAAAATGTCTTCAACTTCCATAGTCCTTAGCAATATTTTTAAATAATCCTCATAAGTTACTCACCTGGAAAAATAAAAAAGAAATTAAAGAATTAGTATAAAGACACGTAGTAGAAAAAATACAAAATAATGTTCAGTATTTAATCGGTGTGATCGTAAAAAAGTGGCTAAAAATTAGTGGAGAAAAAGCCAGCAAACATCATCGAATTCGACCTTTTATGCTTAATTTAACCCTTTTTTTGCCAGTCGGTAATTCTCAGTCTTGTCAGGTTTTTGGACTGCTATGGGTGATATAGTCGCGGATTTCTAATGAAAATTGATACTTGTATCGATTTTTTGCATTTTCCATTAATATAAATTCTGTGTAAAATTGATGGTACTTGTGAGCACCGTCCGTCAACAAAGGGTTAAAACTTCAAAGACATTTCGAGGTTTAAATTAACTTAATGTTGAAAGCGTTCTCTGTGATTAAAATTAGTCTTGAAAGTTTATAAATGATGAATTGATAATAAATGTCGATTCTTATTTTTGGCCACATTTCGACGATCTTAAACCATTGTGCGACGTACACCACGCACGTGCCTCCTACCACCTTGAACAATTATCAAAGCTGAGGTAACAAAATGACAATTGAATGAGGCTCATTAATAAGACCTAGAAATCAATAGAAAACGTCGCGTCAACTGTCAAGTCGAGCAAAACAGTTGATGAAGGGGAACAGATAATGCCAATTTGCATGTTAACACATTTGGATTCGACAATTTTCGACTTCGCTTTTTAAGCCCTGCATCCGATGTTTGACCGATACAAAACACAAGGCCGGTGAACAGTGAATCGAAATCATCAAGTTTTCCGGACAAAGTTTTATGTATAAAAACGAAGGTTATGCAATATGCATTTGGATTGAAATCTAGAAAAGGTTCAGCTTGAATGCCTTAATCGCCTTGAATGAGAGTCACACGAGAGTGAGAGAGATAGTCTGGAATACTCAAATACTGTATGCAAGTTTTGGCACAGCTGACTGCGATTATGGGGCTCTTGCAAACTTTTGCTGTGAGCCAATGAATAGACCAATCTGATAAAAAAAAAAAAAAAAACCATCGAAAATCACGAAAATCACACGAAGCAATTCTAAAATTCAATAATAAACTCACATAACTGCTATAAACGGCAAGTTCGTAATGGCGGTTCAATGCAGGTATCATGGGAGATTCCTGTCTATTATGTCACTTTATCTACGCAGAAACACAAAGATATGTCTCAATTTAGAGAGGAATCTCCCATGATACCTGCGTCTCTCCGCCATTAAGTCCGATTCTGAGAGTGAATTTCGTGGTTTTTCAGAGTCTCATAATCATTTTTACAGATTTTTATGCAAGAATCAACTCTTTAATCCCCTGTAGCAAAAGTTTGCAAGAGCCCCATTGTGAGTGCATTGTTGGCTGAACCGTTTACTTTTTCAACACCGCATTATATTAAAATCGTCAAGAATCCACGAAAATACTCCATGGTCTGTCATATTTTCGTGTATACTTCTACTCAATGGAAACGCAATGAAAAAAAAAAAAAAAAAATCACCAGAAGCATGACGATATTGAGCCAATGTAAATGACAGTACAATTACCAGAATTATAGTGACTGTACCGCATAAGTCTTGAAAATTGTGAGGAAATTCTAGTTCTACAACCGTATTCTGGTATTAACACCAGAATTTTCTGGTAAAAGTGAAAGATTTTCTGTGGTTCACATTTTGTTGCGCTTCTAGTAATATTACTAAAATTCAGGAATTATTTTTTTTCAGCGCACCGTTGAATTCAAAATCTCTGATGCTGTCTGTTGAATGGGTTTGTTGCATACTTTTGCTACATCAATATGACACATTGTTTCCAACGTAAAATATATTTGGCGAAAAGAACGATGCGCACCTTAAAAACTTTCAAAATCCACTCATTAACTCAGAAAATACCTTCCATTTCAAACAACCCGCGCTACACTAGACACTATATCACCGACTTATAACTAAGTAGACGGAACCATCTCGTTTATGTAAACATGAACGGAATTTACAAACATTGGAATGTTTCGTTTAGATGCGTACTTTTCCTTCATTATTTTGTAATCTTTGATAAACCGAAAAGACTAGACAGCAAATGCAGCCAATAGTTCATGTATTTAGAAGGGAATTCCATCATTTTGTAGTTACAATGTTGTTTACTTATATGCACAGTGGTTCCGTCTATGTAGTAGTATACCGATGCAAATAGTGTCTAGTGTAGCGCGGGCTGTTTGAAATTGAAGCGATTTTCTGAGTTAATGAGTGGATTTTGAACCTTTTTAATGTGCGCATCGTGATTTTCGCCGAATTTTACATAAGAATCAAAGTTCTATTTTGTTGTAGTAAAAGTATGCAACAGACCCATTTGCACCAAAACCATTTCAAGTCGATCACATCGTTCGTTGCAGATCAAATGACTCCAAGCCTTGTTCAAATCGTCGTTTAAACACTTTAAATCGTCCGATATAGTAATTTAAGACAAAGTTTAGAACAATGAAATGAATAGTGGCGCTTCCTATATATAAAACGGATTGAAATAAGTGATGAGTTCGCCTGAAATCACATTAAAACCGACTTGAGAGTTTCGATCGCAGCTTCCAGTTAGTGTTACGTTACCGCAAGTCATAGCCGTATAGCCAAGAATTCGTCTTTCTCTCTTTATACGCCTATTTGATTGCATGTGTTGGAAAAGGATGAAGACAGGGGCTATCACGTGACTTCAGCCCCTAGTTCTGTTCTTTTCTAACACATGCAATCAAATGGGCCTATAGAGAGAGACAGACAAATTCCTGGCTACGGCCATGCCCAGTGGCGTCGTGTGCAATTTGGCAACAGTGTATTCTATCCATTTAAACTCATGTAGAAGATCGAATTCAGGGGGTGCACAGTGCACAAGGAAAATTCGATATATTTAATGAGTTTAAATGGAGCAGTTGCATTGTTGCCAGATGGCACGCGACGCCACTGGCCATGCCGCAAGTACAGATGAACAAAAATCCCGATTCCCAAGAGAACAAAGTTGTAAATGGAACCAGCTACTTCGCCTTCGTAGGGTTCGAATAAAACGGGGAGGGAGGGGGAGGGGGGTTGGGTGGGGGGGGGTGATTCAACTGCGATTCGAGTATCAGGAGGCTCTTCCAGTCAGAGGTTTTTGGGGGCGCGAGCCGCGAGCAGCAGGAAAACAAATTCATTTCGATTGACGTGTGAATTGGTTCTCATTCTCAAGACGAGCAATTTGCGGCACGGGGGCAAAAGACGACAGAGAGAGAGAAAATGAATCTTGCGTGAGTGTGCGTGATGCGTGCGCCTGTATATACGTGAACCGCATTGAGTATGTGTGTGAGTGTGAAGTTAAGAGGCGGTTTTATAGAGTATCAGGGCATTAGCGCGGGGATGTGGGATGAGTTGGGACGACTCGACGCGCATTAGATCAAAACACACGAATTGGGATTTTTTTTCTTCTTTTTTTGAAGACCCACCCGCGAGGAGTTAGATTTACGATCAGTGGCGTAGCGTGAAATTCGGCAACGTTGCAATTTTTCCATTTAAACTCATGAAAAAGATCGAACTGTCGGGTGTTCGGTGAACACCTTCGCATTCGACCTTTCACGTGGATTTAAATGGACACAGTGCAACGTTGCCAAATAGCACGCTACGCCACTGCTAATGATGTAAAGCAATTGAGGGGCCAGTGTTGCCAGATTGGGGCGAAGAAGCCGTACGCTTTACATTGATTTAAATGGTGACGATACGGCTTTTTACCCTCGATCTGGCAACGCTATGAGGAGCTGATACATGGTTTAAGTCCTATCCTAAAGTGGGACAGCATGGACGATCTGATTCTGGTTTGTTTGCCTCATATTTTTTAACCTTAAATCAAAATTGTAATTAATTCAGTGGAGATTGGTTTTAAATGAGAGTGCAAAAGTTTTTTAGAGTGGCTATCTGGACACAAAATGTTAATAAAACTATCCAGGTGAGAAAATTAAAGATTTTTACGCCTTTAACGACATAGTGTGACAGTGTGTCCGGCTGTTATTGACGTAAAACCAGGTTTTCTCATCATAAGATATCTCTTTCTCGACCCTTCAGCGAGAGTTACCACGTATTTTGACCCGCTGATTTCAAAATTCAGCCTTAGTTTTCACTCAAAACTCATACTTTCTTCAGAATTTCGAATTTTTTGCTAGGAAGACGTAATTTCGAATTTACGTAAAATCTGGGCCAGTTTAATGAAAACTGATGGCATTTTTGAAATCAGCGTCTCAAAATACCTAAGATAGCGATAATGAAGTGAAATTGTAGGCGTAGAATTATTCTAAAATACTAAAAATTAGTAAAATTAACACTGATGGATGGTGAATGTCGCGGACACATTATGTCGTTTTTTTATGCTTACTTCCAAATTAGGCTGTAGCTAATTGTTGCTATACAGGTAATATTGAGGGGTAAAACCAGACGTAAAAACATCCAAAAATAACGATGGAATAGCACTAAAAGCTTACGAAATCCACTTTCATCCACCACAAGACCTAGTCTCAAAGAGCGAAACAATTAGTTCATCGTCCTTTGTTTTTCACACTTTTTTTCAACCATTTTTTTGTAATTAAAAAAAAAAAAAAAAAAAAAAACGTGGTATAACTTTAGTATAGTAATTTTCAACAATATGTTCTGTTTTGTCACGATGATGAATAAACTAAATTTCAAATTTAAAAAAAAAAAAGAAGAAAAATTCTGGACTCATAAAATGCTTTTAACCCTTTATGGGCCAAGCCCGAATATGGTCGTTTTTCTCCTGTAGTTTCGCATTGTTTCAGTCTTTCATTCCGGATAAACGCGATTATCGATGAAAACACTTACAAGATAAGGTTGCTTTGTGCGCCTTCAATTAGTCGTATATGCAATTCCAACTCCCCCGAGTACGAACAGTTAACTACCTTCTTTTTATAAACGTAAATGTGGCTTTCTTTCTAACCTGGCCGTTGGAGGGTTAAAAGCACGATCGTAATGGCAGCGTTGGGCACTAATGGGAAATTCCCATCTAATAATACTTTCACTCCATCAAGAAGTGACCGATAGGAGACGATTTTCCTTTGGCACTGGTGTCACCCACTGTGCGAAGACTCGATGAGCCAGGGGGGTGATCACGGAGGATCGTTTCGTTTCGGTATCGTTATCGTTATCGTTTGCATTAAATCAAATGGGCTTGCTTCTGCGCAACTCGATCGCGCAGGTGATCCCCTCCTCACCTCTTCCTACTTCAAACGATCGAGTAAACGACAGCCTCCAACTCATCGCTTCCTTCCGACCGTTTCAATCGTTACGAGAGGCTCAAAACGATTCGATCAGTTGAGCCACCCATAAGGTTACACGTAAACGATAACGATAACGAAAACGAAACGAAACGATCCTCCGTGATCACCCCCCTGAACAGGGCAATAACTCACAATCGACTCCGCGTCGGCATATGGCATATTAGCACTTCACATTTCGCCGACGCCAAATTGGAGGGCCTGGTGAGTGTTGGATTAGGGGAGAAGACAATTTTTGATCAAGCAAACCGCGCGAGGAAAATTTTTCATTCTTGGAGGGCACAGAAAAAAAAAATAAAAAAATAAAGAAAAAAAAAAGGACACTAAATAACTACTATAAATGCTATAGCTACGATAGTATTTCAGGAATGGGGCTATTGCACACTTTTGCTATAAGCGATTTAATAGTCGATTATGGCGTGAAAACCTCAACAAATAACGATGGCGGCACTAAAAACTTCCAAAATCCACTCCTAAACTCAATAAACGCAGTTATTTGCGGGAGCGTAATGGTGGCCGAAGGCACTAACAATGGGAGATTCCCATCTAACAATTCTGAAACTCCATTAAGAAGTGACCAATAAGAGACTACTTTCATTTGACACCGGTGTCACTTGGTGTTGCGGTACCATTCATCGGATGTGGATCATCACTCTGATGACTAATTACTCTGTGAATCATCCTTGTCAGCATAGAAAGAGTGACGAAATTAAGATAGGAATCACCCATTGTTAGTGCCTTCGGCCACCATTACGCTCGCGCAAATAACTGCGTTTATTGAGTTTAGGAGGGGATTTTGGAAGTTTTTAGTGCCACCATCGTTATTTTTTGAGGTTTTTACGCCATAATCGACTATTAAATCGCTTATAGCAAAAGTGTGCAATAGCCCCATTCTTATTGATCCAATAGAGGGTTCTGATAATTCACAAGAAAGAATCGTGGAATCAATGAGAATGGGGCTGGGGCAGTTGCAAGGGTCTGAAATGTTATGTTTTTTTACAAAGAAAATTCAAGTGGTTGATGAGCTGAGAACAAAGATGCCTTTGGTTTCTAAGTAAGTCTCATGGTTCTGGAGATGAGATTTCGGTCCAAAAATGCATTGTTTTAAATGGGGATTCCGCGTACAGTGACGTCACTACGCACACGACATTTTGCAACTTTACACTTGCGTATCTCCAAAACCGAGACACCTATAGGAAAAAACCAAAGGCACCATTTTTCTCAGCTCGTCAAGTACTACAATTTTCTTAGTAAAAAATACAACATTTCAGACCCTTGCAACTGCCCCATTCTGTTCACTTTGAAAGGAATTTCTCATCAGTCCATAATTGATAATACGTTCTGTAAAGCCAACGAGTAATTTTTCTCCGTGTACCAATATACGAGCTGTTGAAATACGTTTTGACATTTTGGGAAACAAACTAGAAATGACAAAAAGGCACCATTATACTTTTTTTCAGCTATAAAACAATAGGAAATAACAGAAACCAGTGAAATAAAAATCACTGCACTCGACATAACTTTCTCTCGAAACCACGACCTCTGTGCCTAATGAAATTTTAGTTAAAAAAATAAATAAAAATTTCCACAATTTTGCCACATAATCTCTCATTTTTCAACACCGATCACGAGATCCCGGGATCGCCAGATCGGGATTATTCTGCAGGCTTGGTGCAAAGTTTAGAAATAATGGCTGTGAAAGTGCGCGGTCTGCTTGAATTCTGAATACAAACGATTTGACAACGCTGCAAAACTTTTCAAGTTCCATCCCCATGCATCGAGCGGGTGGCTTGAACGAATATACCCTATATAAAGCTCGTATATAAATACACAATCCAAAACTGAAAAGACTTGCGAGTGGCTCAAAGCTCGAAACTCACTCGACCGAATTTTCCCTTTCTCTTTCTCGGTTTTTCCTCTCTCTCTCTCTCTCTCTCTCTCTCTCTCTCTCTCTCTCTCTCTCTCTCTCTCTCTCTCTCTCTCTCTCTCTCTCTCTCCTCTCTCCTCTCTCCTCTCTCCTCTCTCCTCTCTCCTCTCTCCTCTCTCCTCTCTCCTCTCTCCTCTCTCCTCTCTTCTCTCTTCTCTCTTACGCAGGAGACGTCACTTTCGCTTCACCGGGTTTCGCTGTCTGCTCCTTTGCGCCCCATCATCCTCTTTCGCCCCCCCCGCCTCCACCAAACTGAACATTCCATTCCACCGAGGAATTTGTCTTTCTCTCTTTGCACCCCTTTAAAACGGATGCGTTAGAAAAGGATGGGATGAGAGGGCTATCACGTGACTCCGGCCTATATACGTGTCTTATTCAAACACATGCGTTCGAATGAGTTAAGAGAAAGAAAGGCGATTCGATGCATTGACTTGACGCATGATCGTAGGCCTCCTCCTCAACCCTCTTAATTTCATTGATCTGTGCGCACTCTTTTTATTGTGTATTCATTTGAAATGAGGCAATTCTGGCATCCACTCTGGCGTAGCCTTACAGCGAGTACTCCATAAAAGAGAAGTTATGAATTAATAGATCGTGAAAGAAAAAAAAGTGTGCATGCACTGAACTAGAAAGTATTTTATAAAAGGAAATTTGGATAAAAAGAAAAGAGGTTGGGGCGATTCCATACGACACTTTTCTAGATTTCAATCCGATGGATAGCGCCCCTAGCCGCTTTTGGAAAGAGTCGTATATTTTTGGCCTTTTAGGTTGAAAACAAAGGACAAATGCCAAATCCAAGAAAACTGGCACCTGCGTAGTTTTTCTCATGGATTTTTTGAGCCCGAAACGAGCAAAATTGGTTGAGAATTAAAGCAGTAAGTAATTTATAAAAATTATTTCTCTAAGAGCTTAGTGAGTGGTACTATGTATTATGTATGTATAACTGCGTCACTCGCACTCATTGAGGCTGTCACCCAATAGAGCGGAATCGGCCTTATATTTCAATTTTCCGCAGTAACCCAGTGTTGCCAGATTGGGGTGAAAAAACCGTACGCTTTACGTTGATTTAAATGGGGACGATACGGCTTTTTACCCTCGATCTGGCCACATTGCAGTAACCCTGCACGGGTAGCAGCTTCATTATTCATTTCAGTCTCAGCAGAGTATTATTGAGAAATAAAATAAAAAATTGTCAGCCGCTCGAACGCAGCTATCGGCATAGCTGTTTTATTGTACAAATTAATTAATTAATTAATTAATTAATTAATTAAAAAACAACAATAATAAACAAAATTATTCTCATAGGTTTTAAAGTAACTGAGCTTCCATCAACTTAACATAGATTAAATTATTAATGGTAAAACAATTGAAAAGGGGGGGGGGGCTGCTGAAGTTGAACGACTTTCAGCTAGTTAACTCGATCAGTGGCGTAGCGTACAATTTGGCAACATTGTAATGATTCCATTTAAATTCATGAAAAAAATCGAACTATTAGGTGTTTGGTGAACACCTTCGCATTCGACCTTTCATATGGGTTTAAATGTACACATTACAACGTTGGCAAATTGCACGCTACACCACTGAACTCGATACGATGCGACTTCTAATGATCCCGAGCTGCGTAATTTCGCCAATAAGACGAAAAAGTGATGATTGTAAGGAAAGTACTGAACATTGTCAAGAAAAATCGTACATTTCTACTCACTCCTCATTTCTGAAGTTCTCCTCCTCCAAAAGTGGAAAATTCCGAGACTTTCTTTCATACTTTCATTCCACTTGTAAACAACGCAGTTTACTTTTCCAACAATTCCCCGGCTAACACTCCTATTTCACTTCACAGTCACATCACCCACACCAAATTCTAACCCCTCCCCCCACTCTTCCCCCTTTCTTCCCCCACTTCCATTCAATATAGTTTCTTGACGGCGGCGCAGCGTGGATAGAAACATGAAATTTCCCGGACATAATTTTACGAATAAAAATCAAGGTTGTGAACTATACACGAGTGGCGTAGCGTGCAATTTGGCAACGTAGTGATGTGTCCATCTAAATCCATTAAAAAGATCGAACTATTGGGTGTTCAGTGAACACCCTCGCATTCGACCTTTTACACGAGTTCAAATGGACATATTACAACGTTGCTAAATTGCACGCTACGAGACTGCAATACATAGTCCGGCAATAAGTTCTAGCAGTCGAGAAACCGTCACTTTTGTGCGTTTTTATGCTAAACCATTCCAGATAAGTATATAAACCCCTATATATCCTAAAAGTACAGTCGGGGACGAAAATAATGTCAGACGACTCCTTGAAATAGGCCACCTGCAATGCTCAAATTCATTTAGATACGTATTGCGGGTGGTCTACTTCAAGGCGACCTCTGACATTCTTTCGGTCCCCGACTGTATATACATCAACTGACAGAACTTATGGCCATATACTGTGTGAATAGCAAAATAACTTGAAAACGTGTGGAATCATTCATTTTAAGCTTGAAGTCAGTCAGTTTCAGCATGGTTTCAGTAAGAAAATGTCTGCAATTTTTTTTTTTTTTTTTTTTTTTTTTTTTTTTTTAGCAGAGAAACAACAGCTTTTCATGTCTGGAAACCTCTAAGTTTTCGATCCAGAGTGCGGCGGGTTGCAGGTTGGTTTGGTAAATGGCGCAGAGATGAACGTCGCACAGAGGAACGAATCAAATGGGAGGGGTTGGACATAAAACATATGACTAAAAATTCAAATTTGAACGTTTTTACAGTAAAAAAACAAATTATATGGGGGTGATTCTTGATAAAACCAAAGAAACCACTTTTAAACTTTTACGTTACATATTAACAAAGATATACAATGTATTTAAAGTTGCAAAGCCATGTCCGACCTCTTCCATTGACTCGCTCCACCAGTGTTGCCAGATTGCGGTGAAAAAGCCGTACGTTTTACATTGATATAAATGGGGACGATACGGCTTTTTACCCTCGATCTGGCAACACTGCGCTCCACTGTGCGTCGCTACGAGAAAACTGGCAACGATGGATATTTACAAAGAGGGAACGAGACGAAGCAGAGAGGGAGTAAAATAGAGAAGGGAGGCCCGGGGAGAGCGAAGAAGGTGAGGGGGTAGGAGAAGGGAAGAATGGGAGAGAACAAACAAAAATAAATTATCAAAAAAACGAGAGCCCCTGACGACGCGTCAAACGCAACACGCCTGAAAGTGTCAGTGTCACTCATTCGATACGACAGTGCGACCTGCGACTAGTTCACCTGACTCATGACTGATTAATTAAATTAATTATGATAAATAAGTTGACTTTATGTATACACTTTCTTAGCTCGGTAACTTTACTATCATAACTCCGACCGCACTCTTTAAACAAACAGTCTTCATGGAAACTTTTCCGAGTAACATAACTCCAATGACGACGCACCATAGACCTAAATATGATACAGTAGAACCCCGATTATCCGCGGTGAGCTCGGAGTTCTTTTGGGGGGGGGGGGGGGGCTGAATGGAAAGTGTTGAGATCTTTTGTTTCCTTGGTTGACTGGGGAAACTGATAAGTAAAGCTACTTTAAGAAATAGTTCTCAGCATTACAATAAAAGAAGGTAATATTTATTTATTGTACAAATAGCTAAATTTACTCCACTTTTGTACTTTTTTCGAAAATACGTTATTAACATCCACGGATCGAAAGTTCGGATTATCCGCGGCACCTCCGGTCCCAATTACCGCGGATAATCGGGTTTTACTGTACATTTTTTTCTCCCATGATGGAACGTCATAGAACTTTTTTTTTTTTTTTTTTTTTTAAGATGAATATTAGGGTACGTCGAAAACAGGCGTTTTTTGATATCGCCATCGGCTTTGTGCGGAAAATGTTCTACTCATCAATAGAAACAAAGTCCTCAAAAATCGTCAAAAATCGTCAAAAATCGAAAAAATTTACGAAAAATGCCGAAAACTAAGCAACCCGTACCACACGGAAATTGGTAAAAATTTGTCACCAATATAGCCAAAAAGTTCAATTTAGGACTTATATTTAACCATAGAACAATAATATTTCACTAGTTTTTACTCCCTAACACCCTACAGCATTTTTGTGAGACACTAAAAAAACGTGGTAAAACGAGCCTGAGGTCGGGATAATACGCATATGCATAATGCGATCTGACGCTGCTACTTTCAAGTTTTGGCTTCGATTTTAAAGGAAAAACTAAACCAAGGGCTGCTAATGAAATAAATTACGTGGGTGGAAACATTGTTTACAAAATCGTGAGGAGGGAGGGGGAGTGAGGTACACAGACACTTACAGGCAAAGTTAAACATATGGATAACAGAGGGGATGCTGTAGGTTTCACCATTTAGATTTCCGTTTTGATAAGAACCCATGGTGGAAATTTATCATTCTCTAATACAGGAACACGTGAGTAAAATATAATACACTTGCATAACGTGGTTGGTAAGTTGAGAAAATATGATTTAGGAGACTCAGCGGAAACATAGTGAAAATAAGCCGCAGCAAATTGCACCGCATCAGAGTACTGAAGTAATAAGGTTACATAGGGTTGATTCAGTTCATATTTATAATTTCAAACCAAGTTTAGTACTCACTTTGGTAAACACGAAAAGTTTTAAGGTAAACGCATAGTCATCCTATCAACACGTTTGGTTTTAATTGACGATTAACTGGGGCCGAAAAATGTTGGGACGAAACGATCACTACTTATAGGTGGATGGTGAAAATTAGAGCATGCTTGTATACAGCATACGGTATACAGCATATATTTATATCAATAGGTACCGTTATTGATCTTTCGGTCATACATCAATGAATACAGGTAACTGAAAAGTGAAGTTATCGAAAAATTCAGCCCTTTATAATGGAAAAGAGTGTTTTACAGTGGTAAGTTGTAGGTGAATTATTTAAGCATATAACTTAAAAGTTATAAATATAGATACGAGGATATATCGCGTTTGCCAACTAACGTGCAGCAACAACTAACAATAAGTATGTATCAATACTTTAAGGTTGACGTATCGATACCAAATCATTTACAACCTTACTATGAATCAGCGGGGGAGCAAGGTGATATTCTTTAAGAATCTTCGCATGACTCTTGAAAGATGACTCATCTCCTTGCAGATGATCTTTTGTAAAAAAAAAATGTCACCTATTTGAAACTAGGTATTTGTTCACAGACTGAGCTGTTTACCGAAAAACAGCATATCAGGGACCGAAAAATAATGGGGAAAAATGGTACTCCTCCTAGGCCGTATGCTGTGTACAAGCATGCTCTAATTTTCACCATCCACCTATAAGTAGTGATCGTTTCGTCCCAACATTTTTCGGCCCCAGTTAATCGTCAATTAAAACCAAACGTGTTGATAGGATGACTATGCGTTTACCTTAAAACTTTTCGTGTTTACCAAAGTGAGTACTAAACTTGGTTTGAAATTATAAATATGAACTGAATCAACCCTATGTAACCTTATTACTTCAGTACTCTGATGCGGTGCAATTTGCTGCGGCTTATTTTCACTATGTTTCCGCTGAGTCTCCTAAATCATATTTTCTCAACTTACCAACCACGTTATGCAAGTGTATTATATTTTACTCACGTGTTCCTGTATTAGAGAATGATAAATTTCCACCATGGGTTCTTATCAAAACGGAAATCTAAATGGTGAAACCTACAGCATCCCCTCTGTTATCCATATGTTTAACTTTGCCTGTAAGTGTCTGTGTACCTCACTCCCCCTCCCTCCTCACGATTTTGTAAACAATGTTTCCACCCACGTAATTTATTTCATTAGCAGCCCTTGGTTTAGTTTTTCCTTTAAAAATCGAAGCCAAAACTTGAAAGTAGCAGCGTCAGATCGCATTATGCATATGCGTATTATCCCGACCTCAGGCTCGTTTTACCACGTTTTTTTAGTGTCTCACAAAAATGCTGTAGGGTGTTAGGGAGTAAAAACTAGTGAAATATTATTGTTCTATGGTTAAATATAAGTCCTAAATTGAACTTTTTGGCCATATTGGTGACAAATTTTTACCAATTTCCGGGTGGTACGGGTTGCTTAGTTTTCGGCATTTTTCGTAAATTTTTTCGATTTTTGACGATTTTTGACGATTTTTGAGGCAAAAGAAGAGGCCAAAACCAAAACTTTTTTTAAAATCGGTGAAGAGGACTTTGTTTCTATTGATGAGTAGAACATTTTCCGCACAAAGCCGATGGCGATATCGAAAAACGCCTGTTTTCGACGTACCCTAATGAATATGGGGTCGATTAGCGTCGACACTACGTCGCGCTGCTCAAAAAGTCAACAGTTGTCGACTGAAATTGACGAATTTACACGATAAACACAAATTTGAGGAACGTCCGCACCTGCGTGAGCATACTACAGGGAGATACCCTGAAAGTTTTGAGGAACAACAAAAAACCAAAAACTTCCTTGTCCGGAAAAATGAATGTTTCGATCCATTGTTCGACGACCGAGTTAAAACCGCGCCCTTCTTGGAGCCGACTGAGGGGGTTAAGAAAGTTATTAGTTTGAATAGTAACACAAGAAGTGCAGACTTTTTTAGTAAATCGATTTATTAATAAAAGGCTCTTCGGTTCGAAAGAAAAGTTACGGTCTGATGTTTTCTACGAGAGAACTTTAAAATGGAAACCTGGTTTCTTATCAGGAAAATAATACACTATACTATACTATACTACTTACTACTTACTACTACTACTACTATATTTACTCAGTAAAAATATTTTTGTGCGATAATGAATGTATGGAACGTCTTTAGGGTGATTCTTCAGCATTTAGTGTCGATTTCTGCCACCAGAGTGCTACCGTTCGATTAAAGTCGAATTACCGGCCGAAAGTAATTTACTTTTAAGAAAACGGAGTGTCAGTTACTAGATAATCATCTGAAGAGTGTCTCTGCAAAAAATCTCGTCAATAACTTCAAAGATTAAACTGAAAGTACCAAAAAATGAAATATCGCATTTCGATACAAGAATCGATTTGCGATATTCCGTTTTTTGGTACTTTCAGTCTTACTTTTGAAGTTATTGACGAGATTTTTTGCAGAGACACTCTTCAGATAATTATCTACTAACTGACACTCCGTTTTCTTAAAAATAAATTACTTTCGGCCTGTAATTCGACTTTAATCGAACGGTAGCACTCTGGTGGCAGAAATCGACACGAAACGCTGAAGATTCACCTTAACGATCCTTTTTGAAGGGACACAGAGCGATCTGCAGGAGTGGCGCACTATTGGCAAATTTTGACCATTTGGCGGTCATAAATCAATTTTTTCAAGCTCTGAATTTTCGTCTTCAAATCGTAAATACTCCCTCCCCCTCCACTTATGTGCATAATCTATGGTCACAGCCTTGATTTTTGACCTCTTTAAAGGCTTGGGAACCAGTTCCGAGAGTTTGAAGTCATTCTTTTGACTTTCAAAAAGTTACAGATTTATGACCGCCAAACGGCCAAAATTTGCCAATAGTGTGGCGTAGCGTGCAATGTGGCAACGTTGTACACGGAAAAAAAAAGATTAGTGAAATTAACCATACGATAGCTGATTTTGGCACCTGCTAGATGTTATGGTAAACTTGACCAGAAGTATGGTACATTTACCGATACTTTGAGTACATTCGACATGCAATCAGGTAACATCACCTAGTACCTAGTCAAAACATAGTATACTTTTGGTTAACATTGCCATAACATCTAGCAGGTGCCAAAATCAGCTATCGTATGGTTAATTTCACCGTGGTTTTTTTTCCGTGTAATGTGCCCATTTAAACCAACGTGAAAGGTCGGATACGAAGATGTTCGCAGAACATCCAATAGTTCGATATTTTTCATGGTTTTAAACGGACGAACTGCAACGCTGCGAAATTGCACGACACGATTACTTTTGTGAGATAATGAATGTAACGTCTTCAACGATCCTTTTTGAAGGGGCACAGGAACCAGTGGCGTAGCGTGTAATTTGGCAACGTTGTAATGTGCCCATTTAAACCAACGTAAGTAAAAGGTCGAATACGTAGGTGTTCGCAGAACATCCAATAGTTCGATCTTTTTCATGGTTTTAAATGGACGAATGCAACGCTGCCAAATTACAGGCTATGCCACTGGCAAGAACCGTTAAATATAAATTGGTCCACTACGCCAACCTTTCGATGAATTTATAGACGGGGACACTACTATATATGCTTCCCCGATATCCAGAGGCGGTCTGACCCACCGGGAAACCGGGAAATTTCCCAATGGGCTGCGGCACGATTTCGGGTCGGCCAGGCCGCGAGCAGAAGTAAAATGGAAAAAAGGGAGGAAGGAAAAATAAGAAAGAAAAGAGAAAGACAAGTAAGAAAAAAAAAGAGTTCAGGGGAGGAACGATTAAATGTCAAAAGGACTCATTTTTGTTTGAAAGCTGAAGAAAAGGAGGAACTTATGATTAAAGGTCAATGCTTTCTCATTAAAATCAATGTATTTCAAGCTACCAACATTGATTGTCTTGCGCTCATGCAGATCTCCATTCAATTTGATTTTTGTTACATTTATCGATTTGCCCTGGACTCTTCAAATGGAGGGAGGGAGGGAGAGAGAGAGAGAGAGAGAGAGAGAGAGAGAGAGAGAGAGAGAGAGAGAGAGAGAGAGAGAGAGAGAGAGAGAGAGAGAGAGAGAGAGAGAGAGAGAAAGAGAGAGAGAGAGAGAGAGAGAGAGAGAGAGAGAGCTGCGGGTCATACGTTAAACACGTACTGTCTACGTGCAGCTTCAGGTATCCGATTCAAAAATTCTTTCCGAAAATTCCCACGGCTGGACCGATTGAAACCGTGTCCATTTTATAAGGATGCGCCTTCATTTTCTGAGGTAGACAAAAACGGTATAGTCGCGTACGAATAGTTAACTAATTTTCAACTAACGCTATCCGATCGTTTCAAACAGTGAACTTGGGATTTTGATTGAGGGGCGGGGGGGGGGGGGGCAACTTTTGAGTGGATGTACTAGCGGGGACAAACAAACCTGGCCAGAGTATGCAACACGCAACACACCTAATACACGTGTTGAATGGGATGCGTTGTATTGCTTATTGCATACCATGGCTAGGTATCTTTGTCTCCGCTAGTACTATGGGAGATATGGGGGGGAGGGGCACTCCCAAGTGAGAGGGGGGCCGGGGATCATTCCCCGGAAAAATTTGAAAATTCAGGTTCTTTCCGACGATAATTTAAGCAATGTTATGGTCCAAAAATGTGATCAAATTTACAAAAATTATGAGTAAATTATACGTAGATTTTCTTCAATTTTCAGACAAAAAGGGAAGTTTTCATTTCAGACTTTCAACTTGATGAAGCTGATATTTCTGCCTCTTAAAGGTTGGTTAATTAGGCTTTGTGAAACTGTCCCTCGTGGTTAGAAGAAAAGGCACTTTACCTCCAAATGTCTGAAGTAAAAGTAATATTCCGCTCAGTGGCGTAAATTTCAGATTTTTTTTGAGAGGAAGGGGTGGAATATACTCCGGTGATATATATAAATCGCTAACAGCCAAAGAATGCAACTGCCCCGTTAAAGCTCGCCTTGGAATTCACACGGAAATGGTCCATTATACCGGTCCACAAAAGGCACAAAACCCCGTCGTCTGAAAACGGCATTAGCTTATTAGCTCTTCTCTCTAACACACGTGACTTAAAATACAAATCTCTAGGCGCAACCCACATCACAATAATACATAAACCAAGAGGTAAAGAGAGGCGTAAAGGTTATAAGTTTAGAAGGTGAATTGAAGTGAGGAAAGAAAAGTACCTAGATAGACGCTCAAAATGCTCACTGACCAAAAGACGACCTTTCTTATCCTTTTATGGGCTCCATTTAAGTCTCTCTTATATACAAAGATGCGGCCATTCATATTTGAAACTTTTTCTCGCGCCGAGTCGAGCGGGATGCGGGTTGAAATGTTCAAGGAGCAATCAAAGAGACTAAAGGGCTAAGGAAGAGGCTTAACTTGTGGAAGGAGGAGAGGGGGAGGGGAGGGGGATGGGGGAAGAGGGGGTGGGAGAAGCGGGCTCGGTGAGCGGGAAACATGTTTTATGTATGGTGGTGCCCACGAAACAGCGTCACGTTTCACGATTTCCACAGATGCTGGTCGGGAAATTCGTCTAACTCATATTGTTGAAGCAAGAATGGTAAAATGCCAACACTTAAGGTGCAGTTCAGAAACTTTCAGATCTCCTTGACTTGGCTTGGCTTCAGAAAATACTCAAGTCAAGTCGCGAGTCGGAGTGAGAAACATTGCAATTCAAAGACGCTCACAGTAAAGACGCTTTTACCTGTGACGTCATCTGGTAAAAAAGTTCGTTGATAGTTCCAACACTGAGAAAATTTTTCCTGTTAATTCAACCGGACGTCTGTTGAATACTTGCTTATAACCGTAATTACTGTTACTTGACCGGAATTTCTGTTGTAGTAACATGTATTCCTGATGAAATAACATGAATTTCTTGTTAAAATATCAAGAATTCCGGTTAATCAACTCTTCAATTATCTGTAGCAAAAGTTTGCATCAAGGGCCCCATCTGGGAACAACACATTTTGTATTCATTCATACTTGAAATGAACAAGTTTCTTAACCGATACTCACTATAGTTGACCACTGTTTGAGGGGTGAGGGGGGTCATTGAAAGTCTAAAAATGGGGAAGGGGGGGAAATTGCCCTTTAAATGACGGTCGGTCATGTATCGAAATTCACGAGCCGCGCGCATAATAAGTCAGAGCTGCCGATTTGCGTAGATTTAATGGCATTTTGAAATTAACCGAAGATTCCACCGGTTGAGAAGAGATTACAGAGTGTATGACTGTAATTCACGAAAATACTAGCGTCTTTTCATCTTTTTTCAACCGGTAGAGTCGTCCATAACTTTGAAAATATTTTAATGAAGTGATTAATGGCGTTTCCACCGATTGAGAAAAGATTAAAGATCAGTATTTTTGTGCATTACAGTCATACACTGAATTGAACTACGTAATCTTTTCTCAACCGGTGGAATCATCGGTGAATTTAAAACTGTCATTAAATCTACGCAAACCGGCAGCTCTGTAATATGTAAATATTCCAGGGCGATCTGGCAACAGGGCGCTGCGTCACCAGTCTCTGCGATTGCTCTCCAGCTTTCTGTTCCAGGTTTGAAGCGGGCTCCTGGATATCGTAACATCCGTAACAACTTTTGAGGAGTGATGAAGAGAGAGAATTCCTCCTTTTCAACAGTTGAATAATTAAACGTATCGTATGCCGTGGCCGCCGGTCGTGGGTCGCGGGTATAAAAGACCATTGCACTCGGCTATCAAAGGCCCAAAGGGTTGCCGAATTTATTATTGCTTGCACGGCTGATGCGATGCTTTTAGTTCCTTTACAGAAAAGGAAAGGCATTTGTACCAGAGACAAATAGAGACGGCTCAATTTACAAATAGGGCATATTTAAGGCACAACAAAACAAATTCAACAAAATAACAGTCAAAAACCCTCTGATTTAACCAGGAGACTGATTATGAACGGTCGTATCGTAATGCTATCGAGTCAATGATCGAGAGCGTGTTATCTTATGAGTAGTGCAATGGAGCTGTTGCAAACTTTTGCTACAGGCTTATTAATAGTTGATTATGGGGTAATACCCTGTAAAAATAACGATTAGCGCACTAAAAAATCACGAAATCCACTCATAAACTCACAAAATGCTTTTAAACGCGAGACCGTAATGGCGGCCGAGGCCGCGGTTTTCTTATGGCAATTGTGTGCTTCTTCTTCTTCTTGTGTGGTGTTGCGAGACTACCTCCTGTAGATGGCGCTGATTGAAGATAGGGAAACCCAATGCAAACCGCGGCCCCGGCCGCCATTACGGTCTCGCGTTTAAAAGCATTTTGTTAGTTTAGGAATGGATTTCGTGATTTTTTAGTGCGCTAATCGTTATTTTTACAGGGTATTACCCCCTCATTAACTATTAATAAGCCTGTAGCAAAAGTTTGCAACAGCTCCATTCCAAAAGGTTTCATTCCGATAGAAACCCTCCCATCTCTACGGAAATTCTCCGATGACTCCTGAGCAATCGGAGAATTTCCGCAGAGATGGGGAGGGTTTCTATCGGAATGAAACCTTTTGGAATGGCACTACTCATAAGATAACAAGCACTCGATCATTGACTCGATAGCTAGCATTACGATACGACCGTTCATAATCAGTCTCCTGGTGTTGAATGATGACATTCGGTAAACACAGGAGAGATATAGGCTCGATAGAGAAGATGGAGGGTTCTCATCATTCAACAAATAACTATAATTAATTAGAGGAGTGTTGACACTGTTGACTGTTAATTGTTTTGTTGAATTCGCGAAATTTTCGTGATTTTTTGTGATAACAGAATTTTGAACTATTTTAGCCAAAATTTGTGGAATTTTTCACCAGATTGTTTTCGTCAAAAATGCCAGAATTATCCTGAAAACTGCCAGAATTTTATTTTGGGAGCCTTTCATTAGAATTATACAGCCATTTTTAGCAGGATTTTTTTCGCCGTGATATTTCAGTAACGTGTACGGTTGTGACAGTCAATAATTTCAAGTATGGCGCGGGAAGTAGAACTCGTTTCAGAAGAGTAGGCACAAATGCACATCTATACCATTAATTTTGGCGACTTTACAATTTACATGCCTTCAAATCAAAACGAAACTTGCCTTTGACTTAAAATTTTTTATTAGAAAGCGTTTCTCGATGATAAGCCAACGATCAAATTAATTTTCATTTTGTAACACGAGAAAAAATGGTAAAAAATCCCAAACATTATCGGTCTAGGTGAACTTACACTTCAAAAACGACCTCTATTGTGGTTTCTTTTGCGGTCGTATGACGCATGTCACGCAAGACTGCAGCATTTACAGCGGCAACAGCCGTTACGTCCAAGTGTGGTGGGAAGTATTCTGGATGCTTACACGGGGCGTGACCAAACACCAAAGCACAAACTTGCGGGATTCAACACTCAACACTAAGTCATTCAAGCAAGTGGTGGGGGAGGGAATGCCGTCTGTTGAGTGTTGAGAACACGGAGACCGGTGAGAGGTGCAAGTGCGGATACAGAAATTTTTCTCTCTCTCTCTCTCTCTCTCTCTCTCTCTCTCTCTCTCTCTCTCTCTCTCTCTCTCTCTCTCTTTTATTCCATTTAAACGTGTGCGTCAGAAAAGGACGGAGATATAGGGGCTAAAGTCACGTGATGGTCCTCTCCTGCTATCCTTTTCTAACACGTGTGTTCAAATGACCGCAGAGAGAGAGAGAGAGAGAGAGAGAGAGAGAGAGAGAGAGAGAGAGAGAGAGAGAGAGAGAGAGAGAGAGAGAGAAATTTCCTGTATCCGCCCATGCAGAGGTGAGAGCATCCACGCACGGACTCATATTAAGAGAAGTTTTTCTTAGCCCTGCACTGCGCGAATAATCGCATCGGTGCAAGGAAGGTTATAGAAAGTTTCAAAGCTCAGTGTTACAGTATATCTATAGACCACAAAAATAACGCTGTACATAATCTTTTTTGCACAAATGCAGCACTCTGGTGCAAATAAAAAATACCTCTGCCTATATATTATTGAAGAAGCCGCGGAGTTACGAGTAATATAATTCCGTCACTTTGCATTCACGTCTCTAACTACATATGCTACTGCATGCATGTTGCTGGAGTTGGATAAGTAAAAACGTCTCTCGTGCCTATGAATAAAGTGCAGCTTAAGTTGGGTAGCTCAGAGTGAACGAGTTGTTCATTTGAACGGCATGAATCGTGCAAGACACGATAGCAAATAGTTCCTTTTCTTCAAGCGAGTTCCTTAGGTTATAAAGAGTAGGTATTCTGACAGTCGAAAAAAAGAAATTCTTCTTTAACCTTCTAAGGCCCACGTTAGTTCAAAAGAACGCCTCTCTTCCGTTCAGGTAGGGAAGGTAGATAACTGTTCGTACTTGAGGGAGTTGAATTGCCTACACGATGAATTGAAGGCGCCCGACGAGATCTCATCTTGTAAGTGTTTTTACCGATAATATAATTGCATTTATCCGGAATGAAGACTGAAACAATGTGAAATAGACTGGAGGAGAGAATCGAGTATACTCGAGCTTGGCCCATGAGGGTTTAAAAGCCAAAAAATGGTTAAATTAGATGGTCAACTCTATATTACAGTTGCAGAATATTAAATAATTGAAATTTGCCAAAAAGACATATTCTTAGATCAATAATGTTCTTCCAATGGCAATCGATTCAGCTTGGAAAAGTTGCTTGGCAAATGGAGTCGATCGCCCTCAAGTGTTTCCATATCTTTTGTATCTGAGGCTCTTTCACTCATGCATATCAACTCATGACTCTTAAA
Organism: Trialeurodes vaporariorum; assembly: GCA_011764245.1. Classification (NCBI taxonomy): domain Eukaryota; kingdom Metazoa; phylum Arthropoda; class Insecta; order Hemiptera; family Aleyrodidae; genus Trialeurodes; species Trialeurodes vaporariorum. The sequence continues at coordinate 16,707,014 of VMOF01000379.1, forward strand.
CATGGGCAAAAAGGTGATCTCACCAAAACCCCCCTTGTGACCCCTTTATCGATTCACCTCGGCGAATGGAGTCGATCGCCCTCAAGGGTTTTCAAATCTTTTGCATCTGAGGCTCTTTTACTCATGCATATCAACTCGTGACTCTTTAACAAGGGTAAAAATGTGATCTCACCAAAACCCCCCTTGTGACCCCTCTATCGATTCAGCTTGGCGAATGGAGTCGATCACCCTCAAGGGTTTTCGGCGATTTCTGTGTTCAGCCACTCTTAAACATTTTCGTTTAAAACCAATATCAAGTGGATTTGCCCAAGGTTATAGATTAAAGAGGTATGCTCATCTGACTTTGCGCCACGAAATCAGTAGCGCGCAGTTCAAAATCCAGATCCAAGATGGCCGGAAAAAGCAGAAAACATTGTACACTCTTCCTAGAAAACATCGGACTCCCTCTCCAGAAAAGCAGAAAATAGCCCGGAAAATGGCCGGAAAAAGCAGAAAACATTGTATACTCTTTCCAGATAACATCGGGCTATTTTCTGCTTTTCTGGAGAGGGAGTCCGATGTTTTCTGGAAAGAGTGTACAATGTTTTCAGCTTTTTCCGGCCATCTTGGATCTAGATTTTGAACTGCGCGCTACTTATTTCGTGGCGCGAAGTCAGATGAGCATACCTCTTTAATCTATAACCTTGGGATTTACCGCCATTTTTTTTTTAAAGTTTTAAGGTTAAAAAAGAAGAGGCAAACAAACTAAGTCTGCGTGAAAATATCCATAAGAGTTTTCCATCATGGCTGCCTCCGTGTTGCCTCAAAAGCACGTTCTATAAATAATCCTCTCTATTGTTATGGCTCGTTGGTTTCAAACAGTGTTGCCAGATTGGGGGTGAAAAAGCCGTACGTTTTACATTGATTTTAATGGGGGACAATACGGCTTTTTACCCTCGATCTGGCAACACTGGTTTCAAAGAACCTTGAATCGAGCTGAATGAACTGAATCTTACTGATGAAAGATTCTTCGTCGAGTTGTCGAGTTCCAGCGATGCACGGTGAGCGCGAGATGGAGGTTAAAGAGCGCCTGGAATACACGCCACGCGCCATACATCATTCATATTTCCACCGCACCATACCATCAGCATGACCATTACACGACGATGTTCTCATCCCACTCACAACGCAACCCGCTCGACACGACTGCCATTTAACCGAAAGCTCGAATTCCTTGTGCCTTGGCCTCTCTGTGTTATTACACCTCGTAACGTATATAGTGACTCCTCGAATGGTTTAGTTGACAAACCACACAAATGGAATTTCAATTTAATAAATGATTCATGTAGTGAATTCCAGAAGAGCAAATGGTCTTGTCAATAAAAAGTTTCTACGTCGCGTAATAACATAGCGAAGACATTGTATGGTATAGACAGAGTGCATCCTTCCTGCATCGTGCCATTGGACCGACTGAGGGAAACATCGCGGACTCTACGATAGATAGACGGGCGAGTTTATTGTTCGGAATCGAGCGTGGAACGCTTCAGTGTGCGTATGGGGGGGGGGGGGGGGGTGGCAAAAAATGGAAAAAAAAACCAAAAACATTTCAACCCTGCTTTACTACTTTCAAAAATCAGGATCAAAGATTGATTAAACACTAATCAAAGACCATAATTTCGCGTTTATTTGGAACTATGATACTATAGAAAAATGTGAAATAAACTAGAAGACAAAAACGAGTATACTCGCGGGCTGAGCCTATAAGGGGTTAAACGTTGTTTTTTTTCAGAGTATTCTATACAGTATTTTCATTGATATACAGAAAAAGCATAGAGAATGATCTCCATGAGCTCCGAGACAGTTAAAAATCCAGCAGCCAATCATATTTTATACACCTCGAATGGCGAAACTCTTTCCTATCTATAGAGGGACTCTCTTTGCTACCCATCTAAGGGATAAACAAGGCAACACTGCGTTAAAATGGAGCGTGAAAACTGTGCGTGGAAGACGATAACGATACGCGATAAGCGGTATAGAGGGCGCTGCGAGCACAAGCAGACGAAGCGCGCGCGATTCGGAATACGATACGAGGAATGAGGATAGGCAGCCCCCTGCTCACCCCCCCCCCCCCACGATTCGATGCTATATGCTATACGATGGCGGGAATTCCATTCCGCGGTTAAAAAGAAAATCGCTTCAGGGCGGAAATATGGCGTGCTTTAAGTTTCACTTCCGGTTTTTCATCCTCCCTCGCTCATTGCGCATCGCTCCACACCCTTTGGCCCTTCCGTTTTATTCGTGAAGGGACAACGTTGCATAGTGGCCAAACATGAGGCGGATTTTTAAACGTGATTCTCTTGAATGGGGCTCTTAAAATTGTATGCTGTAAAGAAATAAAAAGTGAAATCTCATGTCAAAACCAGTAAAAACCACGAAAATCACGGTAAAAAGTCTAGAATTTACACTGTCAGAAAAATTAACACAATTTTTCGGTGAATATGGGAACTGGGTCAAATCTCGCACAAAATCGGTGTTGATTTTTCTGTGTTCATTTTTATGCCGTGCGTTTTCAACACTAATTCAATCAACAAATGTTTCATAACACTCGGACTTGAGTTGATTTTCAAACATATTTAGAGTGCTTTCTTGTGATAATTCTGAAATATCGTGTTCCTCTCTTATCTAATGTTGTTTCATTCCACTTTAGCCGAGTACATAATTCGCTAAATTCGGTGTGACTGATCCCGTGTTCAAAGTTCTAGGCGACTCAAGTTATGTCCCATTCTACACATACTATCTGGCTCGTCACAGAAGTTTGGTGTATTCAGACTATGTATTCGTGTTATTCATCAATGAAACTCGTGTTCAGTTCGTCACCACCTGTGTTTCAAGTTATCAAAATCTGGTGTGACTCAAAACGTTTTCTGAGTTCTGAGCTTTTCACGGTTTGTTGTACTGAACACTAGTGGAGTAATTCATCACCGAGTTTCAGTGTAACTGAGTCTTTTTTTTTGTTCCTCTCTACACAATATGTTTTTATTACTACACTCCTTGTGTAGTTTGTAATCGATATTCGGAGTGAATAAACCGACCCTTCATGCTCACCACTACTCAAATTGTGCTCAGTTGAACACCAATTTCGTTGTTGATTTACCGGATTTGGTGTGACAGAATCAACTATCTGAGTTCTTCACCTTCCAAATGTTGTATTGAAATATTGTTGTATTACGGTATAATATTAACCAATTTAGTGTTGAAACGCACGGCAAAATTTATAATATAAAAATTTACACAGATTTTGTGCGCTATTTGACCCAGTTCCCATATTCACCTAAAATTGAGCACAAAGTACACAGCATTCGTGTGATATTTTAAGTTTTATAGTCTGTTCAGCGAGTTAAGAGCCATGGGCTGCCGAGCGAAAACGCATTATTTGACAACACTGCTGGGCATTCAAGAAAGATGTGAGGCAAATTAAAAAGGATCTCTTATTGTCAGTTCCTCCAGAGGCGAGTTTGGAAGATCCGTCCCTGGACCATCTTTTGTTCAACTGCTACCGCTAACTTCATTGTTTTGTAACGTTTTCTTTCAAATTCTGCGTTCTATCTGAATTTTCTTTCCGCGAATTTAAAGACAAATTATGACCACATGTTCGATCTTAGCGCAACTTTTCCTTGAGATGGACTCGAAATTTCACGCAAATAGGCCAAGGTTTGTCAGAATTATCAGAGTGAACTCTGAATTTTCCTGAACTCATCATTCACCTATCTCGAGCTATTTGCTTGAAATTTGGAGTCAATCACAAGGAAAAATTGCGCTGAGATCGAATATGTGGTCAGAATTTGTCTTTAAATTTCCGGAAAGAAAATTCGGATAGAACACAGAATTTAAAGAAAACGTTACAAAACAATGAAGTTAGCAGTAGCCGTTGAACAAAAGATGGTCCGAGGACGGATCATTCAAACTCGCCTTTGAAGGAACTGACAGTGAGAGACCTTTTTAATTTGTCTCACATCTTTCTTAAATACCCAGCAGTGTTGTCGAATAATGCGTTTTCGCTCGGTAGCCCATATGGCTCTTAACTCGCTGAACAGACTTTAGGCCTACATCGTTGCCTGGCAGCGCGGAAATAATCGTACAAATGTTTAGACGCGTTGCGCCCTGCTCGGCAACACTGCACATTCTCCATCTGTACTCCTCCAAAGACTTCTTTGTACTCTTCCAAGAGGTCGAATTCAGAAGGTGCACATGTATCAAGAAGGTTAGATATATTTAGTGGGTGTAAATGGAGAAGTCGCAGCGTTGCCATACGGAACGAGACGCCACTGCATTAGAATTTCTTTCAGCATATAAGAAATGAAGTCAAATTCGTTTAACTGTAGATGCATGAATTAACTTATGGACTAAATGTTGGATTTCATGTGCTTCAGTGCTGAACTTGAAATCAATTTGAAGGAAGTTCTGATGAATTTTAGGAATACAATGGAGCGAGATTTCATGAAAAAGATAGTCTTTCAGAGATAAGGACGCACCTCATAAAGGTCTCATTCGGTGCTGACTTAAAATAATCGGATGTTTATAAAATTATCAAAGATATTGAAAAAATAAAATAATGTATTCAAAAAATTTTCCGTGAAAAGAAGAAAAAAAACTTAATCTATGTACACTGAAAAAAAGGGTCGCGCTCTAGACATAAAAAGTTTGTGCCCAGAACACGAGCGGCATGGGCAATATGTATACACCAGTACCAAACGTGCTCTGGGCACAAACTGGCACAACTTTTAAACTTGTTCTGAGGATGAATTCGGGGCGCGATCTGGAATGGGTTCAGGACCCGAGCTTCCGAGGGAACCCTCATCTGGGATGGTTACCACACCCGTCCCGGGATGTACTTCGCAGGCGCATCCCGGGACGGGTTCTGAACGCAAACTTAATCTGGGATGGTTGCCACACCCGTCCCGGGATGTACTTTCAGCACGATTTATACTGTGATTACTCATCAAGCAGAAAAACATAAAATCAAATACGTGCAGGAAGGTGGAATTTTCGTTGATTAAATAAACACGAACAAAATAAGATACACAAGTTTCGAAAAAAGACAAGACAAGAAAACAACAGATTACTGGGCAAACACTCACCAACACATGATCATAACAAAGATTTAGGTACACAGGTATCCTAACGTACAGGAAATGTGCGAAAGCACCACTACTTCACTAATTCACTTTCTTGAGGGAACTCAGAATAAAAATTTCCCATAACATTCACTAACTTTTGAGCACAAGACTCGAGAAGAAAACGCGAAATTATAAACGGTTATACAATCACCATTTCTGCAATCTATGTTGATGCATTGGGGCCCTTATACCTACTTAAAGAGGCACAACTTTGACTAAACAAACACAAACACGATAGGATACACGCGTTTCTGAAAATGACAAGACAATAAAACTTCGGATCACTGCAAATACACGAAACATTCCGTTTTGTTTTGAAAATGGACGCTGATTTTCGCGCGAATTCGTACACCGCACAGCTCATGTCAGAAATGCTCTTAATTGACAATCCATATAAGCCCTAATCACCGTGAAATACCAACATTACTTGTATTAACTTCACTTAGAACTTGAGTTGAAAACTTTCACTGAGTGTAAGGTCGTTTTAAATCATGATTTCTTTCCTCTCGCGAGACGCGTGACGGAGGGCGTCGTCATTATTTGTAACTATTATTTGTAAGGTTGATGAAAACCTGTTGGGTTTCGTTACCGCGAGAGTAGAGGGCGAAAGCAGCCCTTTAACACAGCCACTGTGAAGGTAAAAGTTAAAAGGTTTAATGATAAATCCTGTTACTAACGATACTAGAGCTGCGGGGAAAGGAAAGAATAGACGAATGTCACATCGGTCGGTATAGTCGATATGCAGCAAGCAACGGCACTCTTATGTACAAACCCATCTAAATTTGTTGTTTGATGAATTCGGACCGATGAGATGTGGCATTATTTGTCTATTCTTTTCTTTCCCTTGCTCTACTAATGAGAAAAAATTAAAAAAAATGCAAAGACGCGGTTACCATAAAGAAGCGAGAAAAACCGCACGGACCTTCTACGACTAGAGCAACGAAACGACTGAAGACTGAAGAGGTGTGCTGTCATGGCGACCATGATGGCGACGAATCTCACACAATGCTTCAGCAAAGCTTAACACAAACTGTGTTCAGGCTCACACAAGAAACTCAATGCGTTTGTGTCTTCACTCAACATTACTCAAGAGGAGTAGCAGAGAACGAACACGTGAGTGAAGAAAGAAATTACCATTGTAATCTCATACTCAGACTCGGCACCGTTTTTCCTGAAATTGTGTAATGTATTGCCCTTGATACTGAATTAATTCATCAAACAATAAAGGTGATCTTTTACGAAAAAAAACACAAAGAGAGAAGGAAAGAACCGGCGTTCGAGTAAAAGAACGACAAATGTTGTAGACTTAAATACTCCAATTTGCGTGAGTCTGAATTCAGTTTGTGCGGATGATTGTGTACAGCACCAAGGTAATTCATGGTCCAATTCGACTTTTTATTCACACAATATAGGGCAGTTGAGTCGTTTTTTTTAAATGCAGATTATAAAAGAAGAGAACAAATCAAGGATTTTTGTTGTTTTTGTTTTCTATACTTTTACTTTTGGATATGAATATTTTGGACTTTGCGACGTAAACACAGAAAAAAAAGGATGTGCTCCAGACACGATCTATATACACACCAGTACGTAACGTGCTCAGAGCACAAACATTTCAGGTTCTGGACACGACGGGATACGTTTCAGACGCAAACTCAACCTAAATAGATTGCGCTCAGAACTCGTTCCCGTACTGGTGTGTACGTTCGTGTCTAGAACACGGAAAGCTTGTGTCTGAAGCACGTCCATTTGATTTTGTGAAACTGAGTAAGCCTGAACCAAAATTGTTTGTATTACTGGCCTGCGGGCCGATCCTTGAAATTCCCGACTTTTGGATGGACTAGATAGGAATGGAAAGGGGTGGTTGGCGGAGATGAGTCACGTGGCTGCCAAGTCTGATGAAGATACAGAATTTATCTAATTGGTCATCAGATGATCTTAGACTGCCCGAAAACCAATTGGATAAAGTCTGTATTTTCATTAGACTTGGCAACCACGTGACCTATCTCCGCCAATCACCCCTTCCCATTCTTATCCAGTCTCCCCAAAAGTCGAAAATTGCAAGGATCAGCCCGCTGGTAACTTCGGAGATTGACCACTTTGATCGATTTTTCATTCAATCGTAATTTAACACAGAAATAAGAACCGAACGAAGATCACACAGTTCAGGATCAAATTCGTGATACTTTACACACTCATTCAGTGATTGGTCGTTTACACAACTGAGCTAATCGAACACACGATTCGATCGTTTGCTCACTGTAAAATACACAAAATGAGTACAAGACGTGCAGGCTTTCGAGTGAATTGAGTGATAATGTTGTTGTTGTGTACTACAGCAAGTGTAATTTAAAACCTATATTATTTGATGAGGTTTACACAAAACTAACTTCGTTGGCACTCAATTTCGTTTGTGTGTACACACTTGTGTGATTTAGGATTCTATCATTCTGTTTGTAAAAATACTCTGAGTTGTGGCATTTTACACCCACAAAACTATTTTTACTCAATTTTGTTGTTATCAAATTTTTCTCTGTGTTAGAACAGTGTCATTACACACCATCTGTAAACTGTTGCACCACGCCTTGTGTAATGAACAGCCAGAAAGTGGAGGCAAGGAAAATTCTTGATTCATTTACTCAACTCGTGTGGTAATGAATTGAAATTGAGTGAAGATATACCTAGAGAGTGACTGTGTAAAAATTTAGCATGAACTGTGCGAGGTCACACAGACGTTTGACAGAAGTTTTACACAATTTTGATCACACAAAGTTACACAAGTAACACAAAGGAAATTTATTTCTAACAGTGTAGCAATAAACTCAGAAAACAGCTGTAAAGGCAGAGCTACGCAGGCATCACTGGAAATTCCTGTCTAATTTTTCACCTTCTCTAGGGCAATAAAGACTTGTCTCAAATTAGATAGGAATCTCCCATGATGCCTGCGACGCCTGCGTCTAGCTTCGGCACCAAGCCGGATTCTGAGAGTGAATTTTGTGATTTATTATTGTCCTCGTCGTCATTTTTACAGGTTTTTATGCAAGAATCAACTCTACAATCACCAGTAGCAAAAGGTTGCAAGAGCCCCATTCCCATATGTAAAATAAACACGGT
>VMOF01000379.1:16720280-17108627 GCA_011764245.1 Trialeurodes vaporariorum
TTACGAGAAATAATTTTCGACTTCAGCGGAAATTCTTTCGGAAGTTACCGCGGAGGACTTGGAGGAGAAATGTTCAAAACCTGAAAACACAGGGATTTTTTTCGCAGTGCCCGCGCTGCTGGAGGTGAAATTATAAAAGCCGCTTTCGAAAAGTTAAAGAAACTCCCTTTCTTTGAACTCAAAAATTGTAATCTACCCATTTTCATTTTTTTTTTCTTTCTTCCTTTTATTTTTCGGGGGAGGAAGGCTATAAAATTTGAATGAATAAATTATAACACTTTGATATAGAGCGGTACCATGCATCGGTTGCATACAGTGTTGCCAAGTTTGGTATAAAATTCCGAAAATTTTACATTTATTTGGATGGAAAGAATCAGAGGAAACTCCGCAAAACGCGGCAACACTGGTTTCATCATCAACAAAGAGAGTAGCTTCCCTTGAGAGAGGCCCTTTGAGTTTTTCCCAACATGGACCGCTCAAAACACGATGGGCAGAGTTAATCGAATTTGCGGCAATTTGGAATCAACTAGATGCGTGGGAGCGCGGGTGTTTTAAACCTTTTTCATGCACTCATTTTGGAATTTGTCTTATTTTTTTGGATTTTTTTAGACCGTTTAAAGGAGGACGATTTTCTAATAATTTTGAAGGGCCACACAACCTTTTGCAAAATGTCTATTTGAATTCCATTGGATCCCATTATTATTATTATATATATACAGGGTGTAACAGATGTATCCCCCCCCCCCCTGTCTAACTTTTGAACGAGTTGAGATAAATTGCTGCGGTTTGGACCATTCTTCATAACTTTAGTTGAACTTTATTTTTTTGGGGTCAAAACCCCCCACCCCCCCTAGGGGGCCCCCCAGGGGGCTATCTCAAAAATTTCAAATGACAGCCCCTATCTTGTGATACATCATTTGAAAGGGCGTAAAATTCTAAGACTTTTGGCGCAAACCGAAGGTCGATATCGGTTTTCGTTTTCGATATATCGAAAGTCAAAGTTCGACTTTGACCCATTTTCAAAAAATCAGAACTCCCATTTAAAAAGTCGGAATTTAAAAAACTAGGGGTCTAAAATACTCTAAAAAACAATTACTTTTCAGAAAAAAATACGGTTCTGCCATAAATTTGGTCCAAATTTGGTTTTAGAGCCCCCCCAACAGTTGTCAAAAAAATTGCCCCTCAAGGGGTCTATCTCAGAAATTCCGAGGCACGACCCCTATCGAGTGATACATCGCTCAAAAGAGCGCATTAAACTGAGCATTTTGGCGCAAACCGCAGGTCGATATCGTCTTTAGTTTTCGATATATCGAAATTTGACAATGGGTGAAAACCCAACTTCGCCATTCGATAAATCGAAAACTAAAAACGATATCGACCTGCGGTTTGCGCCAAAATGCTCAGTTTAATGCGCTCTTTTGAGCGATGTATCACTCGATAGGGGTCGTGCCTCGGAATTTCTGAGATAGACCCCTTGAGGGGCAATTTTTTTGACAACTGTTGGGGGGCTCTAAAACCAAATTTGGACCAAATTTATGGCAGAACCGTATTTTTTTCTGAAAAGTAATTGTTTTTTTAGAGTATTTTAGACCCCTAGTTTTTTAAATTCCGACTTTTTAAATGGGAGTTCTGATTTTTTGAAAATGGGTCAAAGTCGAACTTTGACTTTTGATATATCGAAAACGAAAACCGATATCGACCTTCGGTTTGCGCCAAAAGTCTTAGAATTTTACGCCCTTTCAAATGATGTATCACAAGATAGGGGTTGCCATTTGAAATTTTTGAGATAGCCCCCCTGGGGGGCCCCCTAGGGGGGGGTGGGGGGTTTTGACCCCCAAAAAAATAAAGTTCAACTAAAGTTATGAAGAATGGTCCAAACCGCAGCAATTTATCTCAACTCGTTCAAAAGTTAGACGGGGGGGGGGGGATACATCTGTTACACCCTGTATAAAGCTGACGTCCCTCCTAAATGTTTTTTCCATTTCCCGAAAATTGGCCGGAGCGATTTCCTTTAAATTTGGCACGATGATTCCTTAGGGTATTTAGAAAAAATCTGTGGAATTTGTTTTCGAAAAAGCTGTCTATGAGCGCCGCAAATTGAATTTTAAAATAAGAGGGGGAGAGCTCATTCTCGCTTGACGCTCGACGCACTATGTGTCAGTATGCACATTTAACTACCATAAAGTCTAGATTGACCTGAAATGTAGCGGAGGGTGTTGTTTCAGGGGTTTTTTGGGTTGCCGATCACGAATTTAGAGCCGTTTTTCAAAATTGTCAAATCCAAGATGGCTATATAGTAAGCAACAAATTTTGACCAAAAAACAGGTGAAAGGTGTTGTTCAAGGGGTTTTTTGGGGCCGCTGATCACGAATTTAAAGTCCGTTTCTCAAAATTTTCAAATCTAAGATGGCGGCTATATAGTGAGCAACGAATTTTGATCATAGAACAGGTGGAAGGCGTGGTTTACGGGGTAAGGGGGGTTTAGGGGAATAGTCTTTCATATTTACTATTTCTTTGGGGGAGTATTCTGAATCATGTAAAAAGAACGACTCTTCAAAAGCCTATTCTTTTTTTTAGAGCAACTTTAAGATGCGTCATTCAGATGTACCTACATTGAAATGTACACCAGGGATAAAAGGGTTAAGACTGTCGCAACTCCCTCGGTCCTAACGCTCATCGCTTAAACCTGAGCGCTCCAATACTTTTGATCCGTCATTTTTTGTCAGTAATTTTTACCGTACTTCTTCAATTGTTCGTTTAACAACCATGATTCTTTAAATAAAAAACAAACAAACTGTCAAAGTGTCAAAACTAGCCCGTGCCCCTAGAATGCTGGCCGTGGAGGGCACCCGTAGAGTGTCTGGAACGGCTAGTATTACATAAAATGGTACACATGAGTAGCACTTCCCGTGAAAGGGTTTTAAAAGGCTATCCGAATTAACAAAGTCAATCCAATTAAATTACAGGGTGTCTCGCAATTTTCGACTTTCCAATCGCCTGAATTTCCACGATTTTTATTACTGTATACTTGGGATTTTCTTCCGTGACGAATGTAATCACCTCTCGGTTTACATGCAAACATACTCGAAGACTCGAATTTCATCAAGTTGATACATTTCAGAGAAAACTAAACAGAGCAGATCTGCCGATTTGCGTATAGATTTAATGGCATTTTGAAATTCATCGAAGATTCCACCGGTTGAGAAAAGATTACAGAGTTTGTTCAGTGTACGAAAATACTCTGATCTGTAATCTTTTCTCAGTCGGTGGAAACTTCGTTAATTAATGAAAATATTGAAAATATCCGCAAGTTTTCAAAGTTATCGACGACTCTACCGGTTGAGAAAAGATAAAAGACGCTACCCAGATATGAAGCAAGATTTTGGCAAGATTTTAAAAATCTTTGTGTTCTTGCCAAAATCTTTCCATTCTTGTCAAAATCTTTCTAAAATATTTCCAAAAGAAGTTTCTTGAGAAACTTTTCTAAAATGTTTTAAAATGGTTTTTTTTTAAAGGTTTAGAAAATATTTTTGTTAAAATATTTCGCAAACATTTTAAAAAAGTTTGGAAAAAAAGATTTTTTAAATAAAGTTTTTGAAACATTTCGAAAAACTTAAGAGACGTGACAATGGGTGCACAACCGCACCACTAGATGGCGCGCGCTCCCTCGCATACAAATATATTCATTTATTCTTTTTATTTATTATTGTTATGTACCTTTTTCTTTATTCTTTCTTTTCAAGTGTCTTAAACGAATTTAGTTCCATCCATACATCTAATCATATTAATAAAAATCTGCATATATCTACTCTGAAATGCCTCTCTAAAACTCAACTTCTCGCAAATTCAAACCATTTTCTTTCTAGTGGCATCCCATCTGCAGCCCCAGTTAGATTACTCACTTTCCCATGTGTTGAGGATGAACGTGAGGAATCAACTAATCATGTGGTTGTGTCGAGGCGTCTCACAAACCGTCTGATCTTTAGAATGTGAATGAGTCTTTCTTAAGACTCAAGTCTCAACTTTAACCCTATAGTGGGCTTAGTTGAAAAGTGCAGAAGCGCCTTCCCTGCACCTTTTCTCTTGCCCTCTTCTTCTTTTACTTAAATAAATCCTTTCTCCTTTCCATATTAATTAATCATTTTATTTGATTGATTTTGACAATGATTCTAAAATCCTTTTTGAATGATTTTTTTAATACAATTTTTAAAAGATTTTACAGCAAGATTTTGCAAATATTATCAGAAACATTTTCAAAATATTTCAGAAAGATTTTAGTAAGAATTTAAAAATCTTTTTATAATGTTATCAGCAATATTTGAAAAAGATTTTCGCGGCAAACAAATGGATGGAACATAGCAATAGTTTTGAAAGATTTTTGAAAGATTATCTGCAAGAACTTGGCAAGATTTTAAAAATATTTTTAAAATCTTTCTTTCATATCTGGGTAGTATTTTCGTGCATTACAGTCATACACTGAACTATAAACTCTGTAATCTTTTCTCAACCGGTGGAATCTTCGATGAATTTCAAAATTCCATTAGATCTACGCAAATCGGCAGCTCTGAAACAGAGGCACTTATTTGGTTCCTCAATTTACGATTCATATTCCCCGATGAGGCAGGTTTGAGGCTTGCAATCCAAATTTCCAGATAATTCCATGTTTTCCCAGCGATAAAATCCTATTTCATGCGACAATCCCAAGTTTTCCCTCAAGCTATACAACCTGAAATTACATTTTCGAGCTCAACTGCTTCATTCTAAATAAATTATAAATGGGTAAACATGGTCTGATACGACGTCACGTCAAGGAAACTTCAACTTGTTGATTTGTGACCACTAAACTGGTACTTTCTTCCCAATGTGTGGTGTGTTACGGGTATACGGGCGTGCACGGATCGGAATTTCAAAAACGTCGCTTTCCCTACTTTCCTCTCGTATATATGTATTTCCCTCAAATACGACTGCTTGTTTGTCATCTGGTTGCGATCCTCTCTTCTCTAAAAACAAACCCCCCAGCCCCCCCCCCGCCCCCCAAACACCCCCATACCCTACCGTCAGCACGCGCTTCGCATACGATTGCATATTAATATCCCACGCGCCCACGAAGAGCGCGCATCACAAAGTCGCGAGAGGAATGCTACGCGATATGGAAATGTGCGATATTGTCGCCGCGTGCTCGGACATGAATATTATAATAGCTGCCAAAACGCGCGCTTTTGCCGTAGTAAACTCGCTGTGAACTTATTTTCATTATTATTATTTTCTTTGAAAAGCTTACATACAGCGCCACGGTACATACTTTTTGGCTGCTGCGAGGGGTCGAACTATGCTGTGACCCTTTCAGACCTGAATTTTGATAGGTTTAGTAACATTTTCGAAGTTACAGTCAGCAAATTAAATAAAGTCAATCGAAACTCCTTAAATTCTGGTAAGGTAGGCCACCTGCAACGCTTCAATTCATTGTGTCAAGTATTGCAGGTTGCTTACCTACATAGGCGGATTCAGCAATATGCATGGTAACTGCACATTCTTCCTATTTGAATGTATGATTAAAAATAGATTCTTGAAGCGGCTATAGCCCCGTGACTAATCGATTATTTTTCATGCGATCAAATGGGAAAAATACATTATTGCCGCAGGTTCAGGGCCGTATAGCTACACATCTGAGGGCAAGATGCATTTCGGGGGCCCCCTTAAAATTGGGGAAGGTGACTGGGGATGTGGGGGTCCCCCGGACCCTGTTGCTCTTCCGGGGCACCGCCATTGTAATTTTAAATGGGAAAGCAGACTTACGAGCAGACCTGTCTCCTTGGTGGGCTTTTAATCGCTGACATGGCGCAGGGCTCTCAAAACGTTCCCTCTGCTCTTCCTGGTCACCGCCAATGTTATTTTAAAAGGGAAAACAGACTAATGAGCAGACCTGTCATATTTGTGGGCTTTTATTCGCTGACATAGCGCAGGGCTCTTAAAACGTCCCCTCTGCTCTTCGGGGCAGGTTGCTAGATCCGCTGATGCCTACCTGGACCAGAATCTAAGTTGTGCGTAGTACTCGCGGGGACAAAGATACGCATGTCCAGTGTCCAGGATATGCAATTCGCTAAGCACCTTATGAATGCGTTTAAAGGTATAAGCTCGTGCGTTGCGTATTGCATGCACCCAGGTCAAGTGTTTTTGTCCCCGCTAGCACAAATATATTAGCAGTAAAATGATAATCGAATTTCCGAGAAAATAAGAGCACAGTTCACGTTTTATGAGCTCTCTTTTCGTTAATGCCGGAGGCATGGCGACTCATAAAACTCGTCGACATCTCCTTCATTTAAACCCATGGGAAAAAAATCGAACCTCAGTGTTTTCAGTTGCATACTTCTAAGAAATCGATAGTTTTACACGGGTGCAAATGGAAGAAAAACACGATAATAAAACACGGGGATTGCTCACCAACTGCGCCACTGGTCAATGCACTATAAACTGGTTCAAAGGGAGGCACATAATAATCATTGACATTCAGTTGAGAAAAAGCACAGCAGCGTTGGGAAGCAGCAGATCTACTTCAGAGAAGTTTGCTTTGAATTTAGGGGAAGATACGAAGGGTATCTCAAAAGCAGTGGCGTCACGTGCAATTTGGCAACAATGTTTTCTATCCATTTAAATTGATGTAAACTATCGAATTCAGGGGGTGCACAGTGCACAAGGAAAATTCGATATATTTAATGAGTTTAAATGGAGCAGTTTCATTGTTGCCAGATGGCACGCGACGCCACTGCTCAAAAGTATAAGATCTCCAACCTTTTTTTCGATAGAAAAAATCATTTTATTTTAATAAATAAAACATAGTTCGAAAGCTTACATCCTTGGCTATTTTTCTACATAATCGACATCACGATCGATGCATTTTTGTAGCCGCACCGGAAGTCTTATCACAGAATAATACAATCAGAACGGAAACTCCCATAAGAGCCAATGGAAGCAAGTTTGGAATTTAACGGCACCAATAGGCAACGCTGTGGTCCTATATCCCAACACGGCGAACGTGTGTGATTTGTGTTGAAACTCATTTATTTCTGTAAATTCTGGAAAGAAATCATAAGTTTCCAGCCTCACTTTTATTCTAAATGGCATTTCCGAATGAAAATTTCGCGGATCATGTCCTAATTTTTTTTTTTTCGCGCGCGAATCCAGATGTAAACATCCTACATCCCAACATGGCGGACGCGAAATTAATTTGCTTCAAAATCCGACAGAGTTTCCGTTCTGATTGTATATTATTCTGTGGTTTTATCATGCCTCCCTCACAGTGCTCTCCCGCCGCCTTGCGACACATCTTCGCCAAAACCGAAAAAATTCAAAAAAACCCAGTCAAGCCATAAAATCATGGCTTCCGTATTTTGGGACTACAAAGGAGTAATATTGCTTGAATTTATGGAGCCTGGCACTAAATAAATAAAGAAACTTATTTTGAAACTCTAAAAAATCTAAAGCGAGCAATTCAAAACCATACCGAAGAGGATTGCTGACAAAAGGCTTGAATGTAGACCCTTTCAACCCCCCCCCCCCCAACCACGTTGTCACTACGGAGCATTGCGGTCTACAGTCGCCAAAAAGTGGTCAAAAATCAGTGAAAGAAAGTAATCAAAAATCATCGTTTCCGACCTTGGAGGCTTAATTTAAGACTTTAAGTGACATTATAATAGGTTTAAATTATTTGTTTAAAGTGTACTCTGTGATCGAAATCGGTCTTGAAAGTTTATAAATGATAGATTGATGAGAAATTTATTTTTTGACTTTTGGCCATTTTTTAACGATCTCCGACCACAGTGCGGTGGATGACAGGATTTCACTCTCCGCGTGACAGTTTCTTTCAGCGTGATTTAAGTCTTCAGTAGATTATTTCAAAGTTTAGCCAATTTTCCCATGCATATGTTGATAATTGTAATCATTTAATATAAGATAAGATTAGTAACACACGAAGACTTGACTGACATGCGCTTACCCCCGTACCTATTCAAAAAATAAAAAATAAATAAAATAAATAAATTAAAAAACATGAGATTGTTGTGCGCTTGATGCGTGTCGTGTGTCCTCTTATTTATTATCAACCGTTCAAAGTCCAACTTTAAACCTGAGCAGAACATTATGTGCCGATTATGTAGTGATTAAAATAATCACACGCGGATATAGGCATATAGACAGAAATATTGACAATTGTTATTATCTGTAACACTTTTTAAAAAGTACATGTTATTTGAAAAATCGTGGCATTTCTTCCAAACGTTGCTTGAGTGAATACCGGAAAAATTCATAAAAATATCAGAGATCATTCCAGGAAATATTTCAAACAAAGCCTTTTAGCTTAGAATCTTGAAGAGTTTTCGTAAAATTAAATTATGCTTCGAGTAAAAACAGCTTGGAAAATTTACAAAATTCTAGTCTCGAAAGGGTCTGGCGCTGGCATACAGGGTTCCAATTGAATCCAATTTGATCGTTCAATCCTTATACGTCCAATGTATATTTTGTCCAAAAAATAAATTGCTTCATTAAAAAAATATAAATTATGCCTATTTCTTCATTTCAGCGCGGTTTAAATTATCTTTTTATTTTTCTAAGCGGCGAGTGGCCCTTCATTTGATTTTGCGATATGGGTTGTCAACCCTAAATTATAAATTGTATAACTGTGTTTGGATTTGATTTATTTTATTCTGATTTTAAATTTAAATTTTATTTTATTTTATCATTTGTTGTTATTTATTTATCATAAATTATTACTTTTTGTTAGTATTTTAATTTTTTACTCGAGCTTCGCTCGCAGTGAGGGAAACTTTTATCTGTAATGTATTTGTTATGTTAAATTTGAATTTGAATGAGCTAAACTAAACATCAACTGAGAACAAACAAAAAAAAAATTAAAACAAATTGATTTGAACAAAAATACCTTTTCTGAATCGGACATTTTGGAGCATCAACAAAACCAACAGGAGGTAAACAATTTAGCGATGTAAGTTTCCGACGACAGTATACCTATGGCACAAAAACTATAAAGTTTCCTTTTTCAAAGTGCACTAACAAAACAATGCACGGGCAAAATTAACAGGGCACTTAAAAACCATTTCAGAAAATACAACTGAGGAGTAAAATGACTGTCAGATTTCGACCAGCAAAACAAACAAATTTTCGGACAGAGTTAAACTTCATACAAAAGTTTTTGTTTCACGGCAGATTTTTTTTTTTACTTCTTTATCATTATTATTATAATTTTTCTTTTTTCTTTAGATGAAATTCAAAGTTACGTTTGAAATTATTTGAGAATTTTTCCGAGGTTGATTTTTGGGAGAATACACAAACAGCGAGCCTGTTTTCGCGATCCGCGAGTAAACTTTCGCGAATTCGTGACTGGGTGAAGGAGAGAGTAAAATGCGGTGCGTCAGAAAAGGCGGAGACCATGCGGGCAACTGACTACTAGAAACTTGGAGCTTGTCAACAAAACACGAAACACGCGCGAGATGAAGGCGAAGTCGCGGAGCAAGGCGAACGAATGAGAGCGCTCCAGCGCCATGTTGCCAAATGCACTGTTTTGATCAAACAATTCACTCTTCGTTTCGCTGTTTCTTGGTTTTTCATAGTTTTATTTCATTTTATTTTATTTTATGTATGTTTTTTCCCATTATTGTAATTCAAATTTAAAGTTGTTATAAAAAAAAAAAAAAAAAAAAAAAAAAAAAAAAAAAAAAAAAAACTAAATAAAGAAAAGTTTGTCCTGCCGCGAGTATAATTTCGCGTTGTAGATCGATAAAAACTCAAAGTATAGTATCAGAAAACAATAAAGAAAAAAAAACAAAAACAAAAACACAAAACAAAAACCGACAAAAAACTGGGGAAAAAAATTAGTAGCAAACTGGGTGCAATGCTATGTAAAATATTATAACATAAATGAGGCAGTGCTGCCGTTTTGCGTATAATTATTGGCAATTTTCAATTCACCGATGATTCCAACGGTTGAATAAAGATTACACAGTTCAGTTCAGTGTATGACTGTATGGCACGAAAATACTCAAATCTGTAATCTTTTCTCCACCGGTGGAATGACCGTTAAATTATTAAAACACCCGCAGCAAGTTTTTTAAAGTCATCGACGACTCCACCGATTGAGAAAAGATTACAGATGCAAGCATTTCCGTGCATTACAGTCATAGGCTGAACTGGTGTAATCTTTTCTCAACCGGTGAAATCATCGGCGAATTAAAAAAAAGACATTAACTATACGCAAAACGGCAGCACTGAATTGAGGAGTACTTCGGTAAAAGGGCGGATAAAACAAGGGGTGTGATCGTTCTCCTATAACATGATTTCAAAAGAAGATTATTGTATGAGATTATGAAGTGTTGGATTTGGTTTTCTTCATCAGTTAAAGTTTATAGACTGTGCACTCTGATTGTCAGTCAATTCAGAGAAGTTTTCCTCATCAGAATCTCACGCAAAAACATTTTGAAATCATAGTACGAGCAGACCCTCTGTTATATCCTCCCTTTCGCCGAAGTATTCCTCAATTGGAAATGTGTAATAATTGTTTTGGTTTAATTTATGGTTGGCAGCTCGCAAACTAATAAAGATCAACTGAGAAGCCAATAAAGTACAGTTTAAAGTTTAAGATTTAACCCTTTACATAGACCAGGTTTGATCAAAAGAACGTCACTATTCCGTGAATATAGGGAGGGTAGTTAACTATTCGTACTTGGGGAAGTTGGAATTGCCTATACGACGACTTGAAGGCGCCAGAACGAAACATTATCTTGTAAGTGTCAACCTCCAGAATCGCGTTTATTCTGAACCGCTAAATACAGGAGCAATGTGAAATAGACTAGAAGAGAAAGACGAGTAAACTCGGGCTTGGTCCATAAGGGGTTAAACTGCAGGTTAACTGCACTGAAAATATGAAATTAGCTTAAAATTTTTACTTTCAAGACACATAGTATTCCTTCGTCTCTAAAAAAACGAGCTGATTATTTAGTTAATACAACCAAACTTTTTAAACTGAGTCATAACCTGACATTTTGTACAGTTGGAATGTACACTAAACCATGCTAGAAGGTTTGTTAGTTTATAGTTTGTTTCCACGTTCGTTTCATTATTTCCATTCATTCTCATCGGAGGCGTCGCGTGCAGTTCGGCAACATCGTATTTTGTACATTTAAATCCGTGAAAAAGGCCAAACTATAGATGCTTTATAGCTAAAACCACCGATGTATCAAGAATCAGAAACAAATTCTTGTCAAGATTGCGCTTAAACATCAAATTTATCGGCGAACTATCAATTTTCAATCCTTAATCATCCATAAAATCCAAGACTGACCAAAATGTTAACTATTACTTCAAGGTGATTCCTCACCTGTATGAAGTGAGATTCTGGCTCAAAAGGTAGCGCCATTGTCACTCTTTGATAATTTGACTTTAAAAGCTTATATTTTTTTTATTTTTTATTTTTTTCTGGAAGCATTAATCGAAAGCCCTGTTCCCACAGGAGCTGCGTAATTTTTTACTCAATATATTTTTTTCTTCTTCTTCTTTATCTTTAAAGCTATAAACAACGATATTGGTTCTAGTTTGACAGAGAAATTCAGCATCGAAACTTTGGACAAAGATTGGGCTACGTATGTAGGGACGTTTTATAACAAGGTAGGTAAAACGCCCCTGCATTGTCTCATTATTATTATTTTTTTTTTTTTTATTTTTTTTATTTTTTTTTTTTGTATTTTTTGTATTTTTTTTTTTTTTTTTTTTTGCAAAAAAGTTGCAGCTTTTTGGCACTTTTATCTGCCGCTACCGCAGATGTATTTCTTCCGCAAAGATAAAACGGTTTGGCAGCGCTGACAAAACCGTAATCAGTGGCGTAGCGTGAAATTTGGCAACGTTGAATTGTGTCCATTTAAACCCATGTTAAAGGTCGAATACGAAGGTGTTCACCGAACACCCAACAGTTCGATCTTTTTCATGGGTTTAAATGAACGAACTGCTACGTTGCCGCATTGCACGATACGCCACTGACCATAATACGTAGAAAAATGACCGGGCAAAATACTTTAGTTGAACCAACTAAATCTTTCGTTCACACAGCAAAATCTCTTTAGTCATCAGGCGTACAAAAACTTTTGGTTATCTTTGATGAAGTCATTTTCTGGGACATTTTTCTACCAAAGGTTTTTTCAGCGCAACCAAACTGTACCCTCCCCCCCTGTTTTTTGTGCTATAGAGGGTTTTAGTAATGGCGACTGCCGGTGATGAGCGTTCCAAACAAAGCCGGTTTGTCTCTCTCACTCTCACATAACCCCCATGTATTGCCACATCACTCTAATTTCAAAAATCGTATATAGAGACATCTTTCGTGAAATTTTTCGGCTGAAATGAATTCCTCGAGACATTTTAACGCGATTTTGATAATAATATGTTGTAAAACAAGGCCCTGTATACGAATTTCGGAACTAGAAAGAGATGGATATACATGGGGGTCGCGGGAGAGTGAGTGAGATAGTTTGGAACGCTACGCGTGTTTTATCACAACTGATTTGCGACCGATGAGCGCATTGTTGTGGTTGTTGGCTAACCGTTGACTTTGCACTAAAACCGTCTATAGTGTCAAGCAGTGGCGATCCCAGCAATGAGGTAACAAGGTAATATCTCCATTTAAATCTGTGTACAGTAATCGAATTTTTGAGAGGGCATTATATGCCCCTCCTAAAATTGGTTTTCTTACACGGGTTTAAATGACAAAGAAGTATGGTTGCCAGATTGCAAGAGCTGCCACTGATGTCACAAAAAGCCTACTGTCACAATAAAGCTAATTTTAGTACTTGTGCATTTTTTTCATCTCCCCCGAACTGTTTGTTCCAGTGGCGTAGCGTGCAATTCGGCGACGCCGTACTGTGTCCATTTAAAACCATGTAAAAGGTCGAATGCGAAGGTGTTCGCCGAGCACCCAGGAGTTCGATCTTTTTCATGGGTTTAAATGGACACAGTACAGCGTTGCCAAATTGCACGCTACGCCACTGGTTTGTTCGACAACGATACCGATGCAGTACCCGAACCTCGGGATCTTTACCCGTACTTGGGGGTGGGGGTAAATCAACGGAAAGAAGAAACAATAAATAACGCTTATCCTTGATTCGGTTATAGAAATGGTTTTGTTGATTTATGGCGTTCGGCTTCGGTGTCCCCCGAAAAGTGCCAAACCTTCACATCTTCGCCTGAACCTAATAATAAAATACCCTTATAGTGGCAATTCATGCAATTCCATTTGAGTAAACATATGTATGTACGATAATAACTATAATTTTTGCCATTTAAACCCGTGGTGCAGATTGCCCATGCCATGTATTTAAATTCAGAGAATACGTTGTAATTGTCACATTTCGTGAGTCTTGCTACTACCGACATTGCTTGCAAGCCCCATTTGGGCGAGGCAGCGTTAAACGACAAAATGGGTACGATAAAAGTTTTGTACAGGATAAAAGAAAATTCGTTGAAGAGTAAATCGGAAAACTAACAATAAAACACAAAAAAGACGATATGCCAGGGAGAAGGCTATGAAGAATGAGAAGTGAGAAGACGTGAGCGCTGTGCGTCGCGCGATGTGGATGAGACAGGTTCTATACATCTCTTCCTACTCTTGGGAAATGGATTTGCATACCCTATCAATTGAAGGAGTTCTTATTCCAACATTGAGAACCGAAATTGTAGTACACGTAACGCTCACTGACAGCAGCACTCGCCACGGACTTGTGAAATCACGATGAGAAGATTTTCGATTATTCACCGCTAGAGCTCTCTGCTCTACAACAACGCTGATCCAATCATAATCCGCTTTTTTTTAAGCAGTTTGTTGACAATTAAGGGCCCCTTCCCCCCAACCCCTACTCATGCCATAACTTTTCATTTAATACCACAAGCAATACGCACGAATTTACGAGGCCATCTGCTGCCTGCGAAAAAACACTCAAACAACACAAAAAACTGTTGGTGAATGACAGGCAGTGTCAGTGTTGAAAAATGGCGTCAGAGAACACGATCTCTGAACCTCCGTCCAAATCTGAAGAAGTTCAAAAAGCAAGTGTCGTTCCGCAATTATCATGGTCGAAAGCAGATAGAAAACGGAATAAAAAATTACGAAATGCGGGTTTGGAATACGTTTCGCGATCCGGAAGAACTATAGCAGCCAAAAAGCAACCAGGTAAACAATGCCTCAGAAGAACAAAATTGCTGAGGGTCCTTTGTCTAAGTACCAAGTTTGTTTTTCACTTAAAAATTTCAAAATGCGAATTATTCACGACATACGCAGAAATTAATTAGGTAACAGCATAACGAATTATACTGTGTTGTAAACAATAACCTAAATTCAATGTGTGACTGATAGAAGCTGTCTAGCATTACCCTAGATTTGAGGTTAAACCCGAGAGACAACTTATTTCGGAAGGTGTTTATTTCTCTGTCTTCATAAATTTCCTGTCAAAGATTCCCCAAAACTCACCTATTCGAGGTTCTGCATAACTGAGAACTCGGCAGCATTAATTGGCACGGTCAATTTTTGTTCAAATTTGCTTACGCGCTGAAGGGTATTTAAACTCTGAACGATGAGACAGCACAGAGTTAAACGTTTCTCTAAGAGCTTCGTAGTTTCAATGAGCAGCAATGCAGCGCATGCATGATAATTCTTGGAGGTAAATGGATTGTTGGATGCTATGTTCAGTGGCAAGAGAAACGTCATGAGCTGAATTAAAAATTCTAAACTTTGGGCAGCACAGCAAAAATCGCACTCAAATTTCACGCATGATATACTCCTCAAACAGTAGCACATGGACTCCGGATCAGATCAAGAAGTGAGTCGCAATGGGTCTTAAAAAAATTTACTTTTGATACAAGAATCTTGTAGATCTGGTCATGAGGAACACAGTGATATTAACAAAGTAGTTCCAAGTTGAGTCATGAAGGAAGTGTAAAAGTAAAGGCATCGGTACCCGACCTACGTCACAACGCGACGAATATAAACCCAACAGTTACGTGATTGGCAAGCGCGGTACCCGCACCTTCCACTACTGAACACCCCGCTCACCAGATTCGCCGCGTTGTGACGTAGGTCAGGTACCAATATCTCCACCTTTATATTTCCATCATGAAGTTGAGTAGTAACAGAGAAAAACAGCGCTTAATTTCACAGACTGATGAACCGCCTTACAATACAACGTTAAAAGTTCTGCAAAATATTGAAAAGCTTTCAGATTTGCATCTGAACTAGAAGACTAGGCAGGGGGAGGGGGGTGTTATGCAAATAAATTTTGAGCTCAGGGCAGAAATTAGGATTAAGAGCCCCCTCTACCTCTTTTTGGACGATGGCATCTTCAGTTGGAGGTCTGAAGCATATTAGAGATTACTAGGCCTAAAGAGATGGTGCAATTCAAAGTGTCGTTCGCGGGATCCTCAAAAGTCATTCCTACATTATTCGGGTTCAGCAAGAAATTTTGAACCAAAATAATACCAAAAATGTTGCTTTAGTAAAGGAAATGCAGAAAAAAAACACTACAACGCCATGATACAAATTGGGAATATGCTGGTTGTCGTATTGATAGATTTCTTGTGGGACGACAACCAGTGTACTGCGTGTTGCATTCGGAGCGAGCAACACTTAGTTTTGTATCACGTGCAAGATGTGCTTAGAGTCCCTTGATGGAAATTTTGTTCAGGAGTACCGACAAGGCGCTTTGTGCATTTGAGAGGAGTCAACAGAGTGAACGCATTTCAAGGTTAAATTTGACAGTGGGCCAGCGGTGGACAGGCAGATTGACAGCATTTCCATACGTTCCTCTTCTCCTCTTTCCCCTCATCGACTCTTTTAGATGGCGCCCCTCTATGTCGTCGACTCCTGCTCGCATCGGCGAAAACCAATGACCAATGAGAACTCTTTGAGCTCGTGTTGGTACTCCCTTCCAAAATTTCTGTCAAGGGACTCTAGATGTGCTGTGCTATAACTCTTATGCTTACCAGGGGAATTCACAACTGGACCACCTCTGTCATGTTTCAAATTTCGCATGAAGGTAGTCCTAGGGGTGCTTATCAACCCTTTGTCATCACTTTTTGTGTATGAGCCATCAAAAGCTCAAAAAAACCTTTTGAAAGTTCACAAGGTTTTTATTGCGAGAATCAGAGGAGCAAAATGTTCCAAAACTTCGGAAGTTTCACGCAATCCATGACTTATTTCCTCACAGGATTTTAAAAAATTTCCTCACAAAAATTTGAAAGTGATGGCTTTTTTTGTGCTTATTTTAACATTTCAACACCGTATGTTCGCAAAATGACCGATATTTTCCCCTTTTTTACACTAGGTTACTGGGAAATCCTTATTGCCATTATTTGAAAAAAATAATTGGACAAATTTCCTCACTTTCCCAGAAATTTCCTCACTTTCACGCGATCCGCAGATGGCTAGGTCGGGCACATTTTGCACCCCTGGTGAGAATTACGCTCCATATTCAATGAAGACGTATTGGCTCACAATCAGTGGGCTGGGACACGCGCTTGCAGTAAATTTGAACTTTTTCTTCACATACTGTTCAGAACACTACACAAAAAATTCCCTCGTTCACAAATAAATGGTGGCTAGTGTTGTCCATTTATTTGTGAGGAAGTGAATTTTTAGTGTTGTGTATTACAGTTAGAACGAGAGGCATATGTTCAAATTTACCATAGAAAATGAAACGAGTTGAGAAACAATCTGACTTATCAGTTATCAACAATTAAATTTCCGTTCAATAGCAGGACTCCATCCTGGATCGCATACATGAAAGCAGGGGTGCAAAATGTTCCAAAACTTTGGAAGTTTCACGCGATCCATGACTTATTTCCTCACAGGATTTTAAAAAATTTCCTCACAAAAATTTGAAAGTGATGACTTTTTTTTGGTTATTTTAACATTTCAACTCCGTATGTTCGCCAAATGATCGATATTTTCCCATTTTTTACACTATTTTCTTGGGAAATCCTTCTTGCCATTATTTAAAAAAAAAAAAAAAAAAAAAAAAAAAAAAAAAAAAAAAAAAAAAAAAAAAAAAAAAAAAAACTGCATAAATTTCCTCACTTTCCCAGGAATTTCCTCACTTTCCTCACGCGATCCGCGGATCTCTAGATCGGGCACATTTTGCACCCCTGCATGAAAGTGTGCGCCCCAGCCCACTGCGCCAATATGTATTCCATGAATGAGGAGTGCTCTTGCATTATAAACCCACTGAACTTTCCAAAGCTTTTTTGAGCTTTTGAGGGCCCATTCACAAAAAGTGATGAGGCATTGATAAGCACCTTTAGGACTACCTTCATGCAAAATGTGAAAGATGACAGAGGCAGCCGCAGCCTAGCTGTGACCTCTTCTTGTTAGTAATCTCTGAGTCAACTCCCCCTCCCCCCGGCCTTTCATCAGGAGGCCTGGTGAGGCGGACTGCTTTAAAAGCAGTTCACAACTCTGGTGCATAGGACAAAATGTTGATAGAAAATGAGTAATAGGAATGAACAGTTCAAAAAATGTGTCCATAGGATTCGAACCCACAAATTCAAGCTTTGAGGGCAAAGCTGTTAACCCTTTGGCCACGTTGCTGATCAGTGTTGATAGATGGTCAATAATTACTATTTAAGCTGATGCATGCAGTCAATTTCTTTTCTCTGTTTCTCAGGGCTTTTCACAAAACCAATGAAAATAGACTCATGGACTATTGATTTTGAAAATTTGATACATTTTTGAGAGTTCGGGTTTGTGCACTCTCTACAGATCAGTCCGACAGTTTCCTAACAGGAAAAAAAGTTTTCCTCGAAAAAAAAGTTTTCCTCGAAAAAAAATGTAATAACTTTTAACTTAAAAACTACCATTAATGTGCATTTGCCTTCTCATTGGTTTCAGTTTTTTAATTTATTTCTGAGTTTATTATGTATTTGAGAGCAGTAAGATAAATCATCTAATCTAATCCAATAAAAATTATTACTTACTACTTGTTGACATATTTTATTACTACATTGTAAGATAATCCTTAGCTACTCACCTGCAACAAACAAAAAGCAAAAGAAGGAATTCATAAATTGATAGTATTAAAAAAAAAATAGAAGATGAGGTTTAGTAACTCTAAACAAGCAAACATTACTAGGATACTAGTTAACAAGAAGCTAATAATGCTTCTGTCGTAGAATTTCAGAAAAATAATTGACATCAAGAGCATGTATGGTATGAAAAATAATCAAATAACTACTTCGCTAAATAAAATCAAGCTTGAAAATAAGTTCTAAAAGTTGTTTTTTTTTCTCTCTTTACTTTGCAGAAGTCATTTGTAACTGCCCCCAACAATGCAGCGCCAAAGTACCGAAGGATGTTAGAGAGCGACTCTTTGCAGATTTCTACGCATTGGCCGATGCAAATTCTCAGAATGCCTTCTTACAAAAATATATTGAGATACGCTCAGTTAATAAAAGGCTGTACAATGAAGAGAGGAAAGAGAGCGGTCGACTTCAAAGAAGAGTTACTTGTAAATACAGAATCCCATTGAAACTACCTCCCAGAGACAACAAGCTGACCCCCGAATTGAATGACACCCCCACAGAAAACAATGTATCAATAGGAAACGGTGGTCCTGAGTTAAATGACACCCTTGGAGAAAACAATGCATCAATAGGAAATGCTGGTAAGAAACTCTGAGTATAAATTTAATATTGTAAACATTTCAGTCTGAATAAATGGGACTGATGATAAGGTAATTTTCGATTGCATAATCGCAACTTCTCTGTAGACCAGTTCAGTGATAATTTCACAATCAAAATTGGGTCCAAAGAAATATTCTATCTCGCTCACTCTCGCAAAGTCACCCGTATGAAGTAGGATCTAAATTTTTAAATAAATAACCGGTTCGCTCAGAATCTATTTCACTGGTAGATTTTATGAACCTTTAAACTTTCCACTGCAACCTAATTCTTGACAGACGGCAAATAAATTTACAATCACAGTTACATTGAATAAAGTCCCAAGGTTTTTCCTTGTCTTACTCACGGTTTCTCAAAGGCACATCATCGCCATGACACTCAGAGTCACTCAATCATCCTAGCTTCTCAACACTTTCTGGAGGCATCACATATGGTGTCTTGGTGGCGATTCGTTCGTACAAATTACGCAATCATTAAGAATAACGGTGAGTGAGACAAGGACAAAATATAGAGCCTCCTTCAAAGTAACTGTGATTTTAAATTTTCGTGTGATGTTATGAAACTTTTGTTGAAGGGTGAATGTATTTAATGATACGTAGAATCCACTGTTGCAGTAAAATCTGCGGAACCGCTAATTAAGTAGCACTTGAAAAATTGAATTAGATTTCTTGATTCCCTCTTCATTGATTGATCAAAGTGCCTAATTGGATTTTGACTATAGTTTAAAAGTTACTGAAACGATTGAAAATTTTATCCAGCGCTTGTTTGGTTCCTTCCTTCCCTATCTTACAAGGCAAAAAAGAAGTGCCATGATTTTTCTTAGTAAGAGTTTCAGAAATTCTGAGCTTTTGCAAAAATTGTGATGTTCCTTGATTTTCATTAATGTGCTCTTATTTTTCTGCATTACAGATACCACGGCTGCGAGTGAAGATAGTGATGATGACGATGAAGAGCAAGCAGCTGTCAACGGTGAAGCAGATAGTGAGATGAATGGTGTTGCAGATAGTGAGATGAATGGTGAAGCAGATAGTAAGATGAATGGTGAAGCAGATAGTAAGATGAATGGTGAAGCAGATAGTGAGATGAATGGTGATAAGTCAGGCAAGGAAGGAAAAGTTGACATAAAAATTGAAATAAAAACTGAATTAAACGATCCCACAAACTTAAACCTTGAGTCACTGCAAGATGCAAAAATAACTGAAACATCTCAAGATGATACGAATCAACCTGAAGATCTCTGCATCAGAAAACCCAAAGAAAATGGGCTACAGGCAGACTCAAAGCTTCAGGTGACGAATGACATTAAGGAAGAGGCAGGGAAGGAGGTTGCCTGTAAGGAAGAAAAACCTGATTTGAATGATGTGGGAAAGGAAAATGAAATCAAGCCGGAAGCTCCAGTGGCTCTGACTGAAAAGTCTGGAGAAGTAAATCTGAGCAATGGAAAAATGCGAGTGCAGGGAGATTTACTCGAAGTATGCCAAAAGGCTTTTATGAACATTTTTGCCATAACAGAGAAAAGAGTGCGACTTCAACGTGAGAAAATCATCGACAATTTACGTTTTGTCGCTGAGCAGCGTAAAGCTGAGCAAGAAGAGATGGAAAACACATTAAGTGTCGCACGAGAACTAGCGGCTGGTTGTCGCCCCTTACTTCAATTTATGGACAAATCAAATCAGAAGAACCGGATACCTTCACTACCAAAACAATTGTTGATGGCCATTGACAATGACATTACATTGGTGAATAATTTTTTTCGCAACCAGTTGTGGAAACCAGAAAATTTCAGCAAGAGGTATAAAAAAAGTGATGGTCAGAATGAGCCAGATTTCTTGTCTGAGTCAGACATCTTAGACTGAACTACGAAAAAAATTCTAATCTATGACTTTAGGCAAGATTGAGCTCATTTTAACCAGCAATGGGTCTGTTGCATACTTTTGCTACAACAATATAGAACCTTGATTATTAGGTAAAATTCGGCGAAAATAACGATGCGCACATTAAAAACGTTCATAATCCACTCATTAACTCGGGAAATCACTTCAATTTCAAACAGCGCGCGCTACACTAGACACTATTTGCACCGGTATACTACTACATAGACGGAACCACCGTGCATAAGTAAACAACATCGTAACTACAAAATGATCAACTTTCTTTTTTAATACGTAAAATATAGAAGCTGCATTTGCTGTCTGATCTTTTCGGATTATCAAAGATTACAAATAATATACCTAAGAAATGTACGCATCTAAATAAATCATTCCAATGTTTGTAAGTTCTGTTCATGTTTACATAAACGAGATGGTTCCATCTATGTAGTTATAAGTCGGTGATATAGTGTCTAGTGTAGCGCGGGTTGTTTGAAATGGAAGGTATTTTCTGAGTTAATGAGTGGATTTTTAAAGTTTTTAATGTGCGCATTGTTATTTTCGCCGAATTTTACGTTAGAAACAATGAGTTTTATTGATGTAGCAAAAGTACGTGACAGACCCATTATTGATTTGCTGCAGGCTACCTCATCCTATTGAGCTCTTGTTTCGCCCTTTTTCTTTCTCTGTTCAGTGCTAGTCTAGCAAGCCTTGATACAGCTGAAGGAAGTGATCTCACTCAAGTTTCATTGGTACTCGATACTTGATAGTTCTATCCTGTATCATTAGCTCTTCAATGAAGTGATATGAGAGCTCTAAATGGAGAGCCCATCAAGAGCAAATCATTAATAATAAAAAAGTGAGTTTAATCGATAACTGCCGCAAAATCAGTATGCCAGCCCTTAAGGCTTTCAACCAAATTAGCTTGTAGTATCTCTCACAATCAGTTACAATAACCTCATGAATTCACCATCAGTATTTTGTTCATAGTCAGTTACATACTCTTTAGAGATTATTTTTTTAAATGTGTTCAAACCTTGTTGACTTTTTTTTTTCCTTCAACTTTAAGTACAATGAAAGAGAATAATGTTGCATTGTGACTTTCAGTCAATTTTTCACTTTGATTTTATTCTAAGTCAGGGACCTGATTCATTTTTTCCTCTGTTAACCAGACTTATGCTTAAAAAAGTAATTCCGTAGAATTAAGTTTTAGAATTAAGTTTAAGGGAAATGAGAAACTACAAAACTTATGATAGTGAAACCAATAGAAAAAATCCTTCTTCAAGAGCCATTCCAGTAAATATTTGAACACTCTCATAAGCTACAATAAGCTACAATAAGGTGAGTCATTAGGGACGTAAGATTTTCATCTTTTGTCAATAAAACATGAAACCTGTTATGGACAATGTTTGTTTGACTACATTGAACAAAGTTGCCCTGTTATTGGCAGATGCTCTATTTTGCCTCTGTTGATTTCATCAACAAAAGTCAAAGATTGCCCTGTAGGTCAAAGAATAAATATGACAAAAGGGAAGTAATCACTTGATTCAATTGAACAAAATTGTAAATTGCCTCTTTTTTATTTTTTACTTGGAGTTCCTTCATTCATAGATGTAGAAAAAGCAGTGATTATTATATTTTTGTACTTTTTAAAGCACCAGTTTGTTATTATGATTATTTTTAGTTGTTATGTCTAAGTAGGGAGAGTGTTCAATATAAACAGCGGTGACTTCTATCTCTGTGAGAAAAGGGTTCGCCTGAAAAGTTATTGATCAATGAAGAGCAGGAAGGATAAATAAGCTTTAGATATAGTAGTTTAGGGTAATTCTTTCTGTGATAGAACATTAAACTTACAGTAATCAGAGATCTAAAATGTTTGTTGATCAAACTTAGTTGCTTTGTCGCAAGTCAGGGCAGTTTATTTATTTAATTGTTAAGGATTATTACTATCCCATCCCACAGCTTTGACAAGAGTTCTGATTGAAACATGATTTAGTCAGTTACTAAGCTAACTTTTGAACAATAATTTACTCTACTCAAAACTCTGATGTATAAATCTCAACTCAACACTTAATTTATTATTTTTTGTGAAGTAATTGGTGACGATTATTTCCAAACAGACAAAATGGTCACTTTGTTAATTTATTCAGTTGTGTGTATTTATGTTAACTTGTTTGTTCTTTTCTTTTTTGTATGAAATTAAGTCAATAAATGAATAAAGACAATAAAATCAAATCATTGTGTAGAAATCATTCTTTCGATAACTAGATTCTGACTAACTTCTCTGGTCTTAAAGGACAGAATGAACAGGGATTAATACTTAATTTGTCGACTGAATTCTGATCATAGAATAGATAAATTTTGCAAAATCTTAGAGGGGGTACATCTCGAGTCTCTAAAATCTGATATTAAAAAAACAATTAAAAAGAACCAACAACTAACCAATAGTTGGTCTATAAATCAACGTATCAATTGGAAAATACCTATTTTTACACAAAGTTCTCAAAAATCAGCTGAAAACGATTAAAAATAATTGAAAATTGAGGTTTGCTACCTCCCTGGCATTTGGTTAAGGTTTTCTGGTCATGCCCCCCCTTAAAATTGTCTACCAGCGCCCATGATATCTTTTGTTATTAGCTTTAATTTGATTGCAGATCAATTTGTAAGTAAACTCAAAAATCGAACTAGCAATTTATTTCTGTAACAATCACTTTAAGCCTCACAGCCTAAATTGTTTCGCTCTGCCTTGAGAGTTGAGACTCCAGTTTGTCAACAATAATAATAATAGTAAAAACACCTTGCTAAGTGAGTGAGAAAAATGAAATTTTACTAATCATAATTTTGGAAAAATGCCCTGATCTATTGCCTTGTAATGAAAGAAGTGACTTATGTTGCTTCAGAGCTGATATAACAAGTAACCTATCATATGAAAGAGATGCCAGTTTAAATCAATAGATTAAAAATTTACAGGACTCCCGAACTATTTCAAACCATGAAAAACTTTCCAAAAGGTGCATGACATACAACAGGGCTTACATTTTCCTGTGCCAGTAGAGATGTTTCCAAAGAAAGCTGAAACACTGCCTTGCCAAAGAAGGTAGGTCAGAGGTTTCTCTTTAAACAGTAAAATTTATTTTTTCAAATAAATTCAATTAAAACTTACGAAAAAGGACTAAAAATTCCTAAATACAACTGAAAATTACCCACATTTTTAAATACTTACATATAGGGTACACGGACTTTACGTCCACTTAGTCTGCATCCATTTTTTAAGAGTTCACCGTTTTATGTCTACTTTAAAACGTACGTTTATTGTTTACCACTTACTGTCTACAGTAGATCCGTTGCAAGCTTTTGCTGCAGCGTTATGGGAGGTTGGTCCCTACTTAATATCGCATGAAAATTACACTGAAAGTATCAAAATGTCTCAAAATCTACTCACAAACTCAATACTCGAAATTAAAACATGACGGTTGAATGAGCGTCACAATGACGACGTCCTATCTACAGTGATGTAAGGACGCAAGGTGGACAAAAAGTATGGCAAGCAATTTGTCCTGTGATGAGTACCTATTGATATAATTTTCTTAGTAAAATCTTTGTGTTCTCATTTTTCTTAAGTGCAGAATTCAGTCCAATAACAGGGAAATGATTAAAAAATAATAAGATTAAACGGTCATTTTGAATAAGTCAGAAAATCTTAGGGCAGGCAGAGCCTGCCTTGCTTGCTGGTACCCAACGCCACAATCCATCTAATTACAGCTTTCTCTGATGAATCACTTTTGTCAGCAAAAAAGTTGTGATTAGATAGGACTCTCTTCCATTGGAATGGAATGAAACAAGCAAACCTCTCTGAGTAGTCTGTCCACCAAACGCAGCTACTTTAAATCGACAGCAAGAGTAATCACAAAAATCCAGCCATTGTTTTTGACGAATAGAAAAATTAGACTTCGGCGAAAAAAATAAATGAAGTGGTACATTATACATCCAGGGGAGAAAAAAAATGTCAGCTTGGTAGACAACTTCAGAAAGAGATTGGCAAAACCACATACTTCAGAGGTACAGCCTGAGGAGCAAAAATAGAATCAGATTCTTTCAGCAAAGGACACCGCATGTTTCTTCTGGCCCATGGACCCATTCAAGGTATTTTTTTTACAGGAATCAAAAATTTGTAGTTCCTACGAGAGCTTTTGCTCAGAGAGGTTTCTAGTTTCAAATTCTACAAGAAAAGGACACCTTGACATGAACTTTTCTTCTTGAAAAAAAATACACCAGAGACGCGCCATAAAAAACGTGCAGTGTCCTTTATCAGGATCAGAATCAGAGATTCTTAATTTGAACGCTTGAAAATCTTGGCAGTGCAGTTTTGCGCATTCATGGAAACATCTTGGTACAGGTTGTCCCAGAAAAGAAAGCACTTGCCCGCTGCACAGCCTTTATGAAAACATCAGCTTCACACCGCAAATAATACCACCCCATTGGTTAACCCTTTCCCCTCGTATGTCGGATATATTCGACCAGGGAAAAGTTGAGTTCCACTCACAGGTCGGATATATCCGACAAAAAAAAGATACCTTCTAAGGACTCGATTGCCGGATATATGCGACGCGCTTGACCAATGGTGAGCTCTAGGGGATTTTTATGGGATATAGGACAAACATCAGGCACTACACCAGCGCGCTCTGTACACCGCGATGTGAGTTTTTTACAGATCATATGGTTTGTTTTCACGTCGTGTTTTTGAAGCTCCACGAGCTGGTGGGGCGGTCGGGTAAAAATGCTCACGAGTGGAACGGGTTAAGAGCACTACAAAGCTTATGTTTTCATGAAAGCTGTGCAACTGTCAAGACCAATCTTTTTTAGAAAGACTTATAGTAGGTGACGCAACACGCGTGGTAGCTACATAGACACTGAACGGGTCATGACACCTCTAAATGAAGAGCGAAACGGTACATACTAAACTGAGAGACGCACCTTCAAATTCTTGAGATTCCAATGAGACATTCACGTCAATATTCTCAAGTGAAATCAAAACTTGGAAGTAATATTCTATCTAGAATCATTTAGTTAGGCATTCATTTCAGCATACCATTAAACTAGGACACTGATTGCATACTTGTGATCGAGACTGTAACAGCTATCTTACTATTGGGGGTGAGTTGACTGGATTGGAATGCCTCAATCTTGACTTGGTTCCTTCATGAATAATCCAATTGATTTGGACAACACCTACCGCCTGAGGGGTTTGGTCTACTTAGCAGCCAATAACCCCCATTGTGTCAAGGTGGTGACTATTTAATTGAATTGACTTGACTCACCCCCATAAGGCACCATGTAAAGATCTCAACTTTACCTTACGAAATCATAATCCAGCCTGACCTACTATCAGGCCCCGCCTGGTGAAACTTCCGTTTCCGTTCGTGGGTTCTGGGGAGGACTTGGGTAGATGGTTTGCAGGACAAACACCAAAGATAAGGAAATAATGTAAAAACAAGAAGGCGAGATAAATGGAAAGTAACTTCATTGGAAGTTCAAGAACATAATGGGTGTTGATTTGAGATGAGCCATGTCATTGCGTTCCGCATAGTTGATTTGAGTCATCCGCAGTAACTTAAGAATACCTCATTTCTTCTTGATGCTTCAAGGAACAAATAAAGAAGATGCCAAGAGTTTGAACAACTCTCTCTCTGCTGTGAAAGAAGAGAGGTGGTGTACAACTGATAAGCCTTTCTTCAGAAGTATCTTGCGGAAATGATCAAGTTATCTGGGTTGCATGCAAACTGACACAAGAGAACATTCGGATGCGAACAGGAAGTGGACCTTATACTTATGAGATACAAATGCCTCCTTACCCTCTCAAGTTTTTGGAAGTATTCTCTCAAAAATGAAATAGGATTCTCTGGTTTGTTAACGCACAACTGGATGATACAATCTTTCAGAACCTGATGAATGTTGTGCTCCTCTAGGTAAGCTTCACACTCCATGAGGCTTTGATCTTCGTCAAGATTTTCAGCCATTTTAACTCGTTAAATTAAACGCGAACAAGTAGAGCCACAAACATTAAAATGCAATTATGGTAATGACTAGAAACAAGGAAGATAACCGCTAATGTAACGGAAATGAGAGACACAGAGCATCGAGTATTTCTTCTCTTGACACGAAAACCGAGGAGACAGGGCGATATTTAAGACGCGGTAGAGAGCAAATGATTGAAAACGAAAGGATCGCGGGAATAGAAAAGGTAAAAAATTACTTAATAAAGCCGTATAAAATCTAGGATGAGCTAAAATTGCACCTTATCAGCGATATGCGACTAAAAATAATTAAGGACATCCCTGCCCAATGTAATCAGTCAATTGATGATTTTGATGATTGATGAGGGATCCTACGCGCCAACGTTGAGATATCCCTATTGATGCAATTTTTTCATTTTCTAAACAGACTTCAAAGTCTCCTACTTTAGCTTCATACAATTTTTTAGTTAAAAAGGATAACTAATTATAATGATAACAAGCATATCTATTTATTCCTTTCAACAATACCATTGTTTCTGACAGCGCTAGTAGACCAATCATAGTCATTCGCAGACGTCAGCTGATGTCTTATCACTAGAGTTCGGCAGCCGAGCCCTCGGTGATAACATCATCATTATTATTGCATCAACTTACCCATGAGTGATAAGGATCCAATGCATTGTTATGTTATTGCATCTCTCAAAATGCACACATTTTCGATTTACCCTAGCATCTTTCTCCTTTTTCTTCACAATAATGAAGAAACGCAACGCAAAGTGCCACTAAAATTTCAACATCACTCGGTGTGTGTCGAGGCAAAACAGATTATTTTAAGTCCTTATTCATGAGAATGGATAAGAACAAGTGAGAACAAGAACAAAGGGGTAGGTAGTGTCGATGAGCGATACGACTGTTCTGAAAAATATTAATAATGTTAATTTTACGTCAGCTCAAAAACTGTCTGCACTTTGCTGATTACGCAAGTGAAGTGGTGTGTCTCGATCTCTTATCCTCCTCTGTCATATTTATGAGAGAGCACATCATGAAGTTTTAAATAGGTTTGTTATAGTATAGAATCTCCGTCACGGAATTTCGCTCTGAAAACTTAAATGTTGATCAAATTTAAAGATATGCTTGATTCTGATCGCTGTAAGCTGGTTTAAAATCTTCCCTTCAGTGGATTGCGACGAATTAATGACGGAGATGAGTACATTTTCATCACACATGCGTACATTAGCGATGTGGAAAATATAATAGTAATCTAATCCCCATTTTTCAAACGCCGAACTTGCGGTGTTTGCTAATCGTTGAAGAGGCTTGAGATGAGATGTCTTTATTGCTGGAATGCTGTAATTGCTGTAATTATTTCATAAGACGTGTGTCTATCTCTGGTGTCTATTGAACTCTTGAGTCTACGTTTTGTTTGACTAGAGAAAGATCTCTTTGAATTTGCATCAGAACCTCTTGAGTTGAGATCTTGACCATTTTTCCTGAAAGGTGCATGATGACATTTTCATTCTCACAAAATCACATCATCCTTAACCCAATTCGAACCGACTTTTGAAGTAGACTGTTGAAGTAGGTAGGTACATAATTTTTTGCAAGTACAGCGTATAGCCTTCGAAAATAAACAAATAAGTAAGTACAGAGGAGATACCCTATTTACTTAAACATGAACTGGCATGGAAAATAAATATCCAAGATTTCTTTAGAAGACTCTATTTAGAAGAGAAGAGGGGGCCTTCGGTTGGGATGGATGACGAATGACGATGAGCTGAAGGTCTTGCATAATGATTTGAGATGAGATTCCTCTGAACCTGAAGTTCTGTGTGAGCGGTGAGCGCAGCCCAGCGCCCAGCCGAGACCGAGACCTTCAGTTTCGAAGGCAGGTCGCAGGTATTTCGTAAGACTCGCAAGAGTCGGAAGGTCCAAGCAAGTAGTACCGTGATTGTCCCACTTTCATTTTTCACTTCCCCAGTGTCATCTTCAAACGCGGCACCATATTAATTACCGAAATAATCAAATAACGCCGATGTTTCAAAAAATTTTCGGAAAAGTTGGCTCTAACCTCACCAAACACTCAGCATCAAATGTAAGTGAACTTTCGCATGCAGATTGCAGATTAACTTTATCAGTTCAAGCGGCGAAGTAATTTATTGATGAGCTGTCACACCTCACTCGGATTATCGAGAAGAAGCTTGTTTTATCAGCTCTATGTGTCTGGAGCTTTATCCCATCGAATGTTGTAAAGTAATTTGGTTTTAAGTATGCATCCTTAGAGGAATCACTCATTATTGTGCATTCTTATCAGAGCTTGTCGACTCATACTTAATTAGTTTTTTTTTTTTTTTAATGCGGATATCGCAGGACATCTCTCATCGTCAAGTGTGTGTGCTTTCCAACTAGAAGTACTCTCTTGAAATCGACCAAATATTACTTTTTGGACTTGTCAGGCGCTTCAGTTAGGTAATAAACAATTCACTTCAAGCGTTTCGGGCTTTAATCTTGAAGATTACTTACATTCTCAAAAGGTATATTAATATATCCACCCACACCGCTGAAAATCTTATAAAGAGCTCAGCCACTTTTTCCCTCTCATCAGTGTCGCAAGTCCTCTTACGAATTCCTCACTACGCGCTCGTTAGTTTCTCCGAAGAAATAACTTTTGCTCCCTCGTAAGTTTTTTTCAAGTCAATGTATTTTCTCCACTATCCTCAAAACTTCTCTCTATTGGGTAGGCTTAGGTGAAGTTCAACAATTTTTTTTTTAAATAACAATTTTTCCACCTACTTCTCATTAATTGTAGAAGAGCCATTCATGCTCCTTAAAAATCAACAAAATATTAAAAAACAGTGAAGCAAGTAAGTACTTACCCCTTGTTGAACTTTAGTTGAGGTAAAAGGCTTTTGTTTTTAGTCTGAACAATTTTTTTTTTAGCTCCAAGCCCCAACATGTTACCTTTTGTCAAAGTTGGCCTTCACCAATAGCCTAGGTATTCAAATCTTGCATCTATTCAATGGTTTTTTTCTTCTGTTCCAGAACATGACTCTTTTACATGAAGTCGATACCCCTACTCAGCAGGCCACCTTTGGAATGGCCTGTTTTTGGGCCCCTGATTGCTTATTTGGAGCAACGCCTGGTGTGATCAGAACTAGAGTTGGATATACCGGTGGCTCTAAACATGTACCCTCCTACCATAATTTGTAAGTACTTAGATTATTCTTTTGTTTTTGGGAAGAAAAAGATTTGATTCGCTTCTCGTTGGAAGTTACTTGAGTAATTTGCACTGAAGCCTTAGCTTGATGACAAAATTATATTTTAGTACCTAAGTACCTTCCCTAGTAATTAGTTATTCTATTTTTTCGTGGGGGAGGGAATCTAAAAGTAAGGGAAACTGAAGGTCGCTTCAGATGAGTTGGCAGATGACCGTTGTCATGTGATCAGTACTGTAAATTAGGGGCTTGATGGAGACATTGATTCTGATGGGCAGTACTTGCGAACCTGTTAGCCGCGCTCAAAAATTGCATACTGTCCAGCAGAGACAATATATATTAGAGACCACGCGCTAGCTGTCATAGGCGTACATTCTACCCAATGATACGTACCTGCCCCTCCCATCTATACGAAAATGTGTCCTGTTTCAATGTTTAATCTTTGTATAATTCTTACTTGTAAAATAAAAAGCGGATCGGTGCACACGGCAAAACAGTCAAAACATAAGAGGAAATAAAACATCGTTGCAAACACGCAGTGCAAAAATTCAGCGGCCGGTGCCAGACTCGAACCACCAACCTCTTGATCTGGAGGCAGGAATGTTGTCCCTTCGGCCACGTTGCCGGTTCATGACGAGGGCAGTCAGTAGCAGCTATTTGGGGTCATGCGCAGCCAATTTTTTTTCTCTGTTTCCAAGGCCCATTCAGGAAAACGGCCAAACATGTGTCAAATAGTTTCTTATGAACTACCGATTCTGAAAATTTTATCAAATTTTGAGGGTCTGGGCTCGTGCACTCCCCTTGTAAGTAAATTGTAAATCATTTTGTCTTCATTCTTTCAGAGGTGACCACACGGAAGCGATCCACATTGAATATGATCCAAAGGAAATTGATTACAGCTCCCTTTTGAAACTATTTTGGGAGAATCATAATCCTTGTGCTAGGATGAAAAACCAGGTTAGTAAACCAGACAATTTTGAGATTTGATTCAAGTGTTGCTGAAAGCCATCATCTGCCAGTTTATCAGAACAAAGTTATAAAGGGATGGTTTTTAAATTTGAGTAATTTTTCCGGCTGAAAATTTCAGAGACAAATAGAGACGGAGCACTAACTGGCTGCAGCTGAGGCACGCTGAATTCTCGCGGATTCAACAAAACAACAGTCAACACCCTTCTTATGTCGCATGGTGTTGAATGGTGAGCACCTTCCTCTACACGTCCCAGCCAATACTGTCTCTGTGTGTACCGAATGTCACCATTCAACACCATGCTACATCAAAAGGTGTTGATTGTTGTTCTACGTGTTATTT
Organism: Trialeurodes vaporariorum; assembly: GCA_011764245.1. NCBI lineage: Eukaryota > Metazoa > Arthropoda > Insecta > Hemiptera > Aleyrodidae > Trialeurodes > Trialeurodes vaporariorum. Next base: position 16,751,398 of record VMOF01000379.1, read on the forward strand.
TGTTGGATCCCCGAAAATTCAGTGTGCCTCAAATCTTCCCTATGTATTTCAGGGTTGTGCTCCGTCTCTACTTGTCTCTGGAAAATGTAGGTTTCCAACTTGGGGATTTTAGACGTTCAAATCGTAATTGAATCAAGTCAAAGATCAATTCTATTTAAAAAGTTTCTGAAGGAAACCTTCCAATGTTTATGATTAGGAGCCGATGACCCAGGACCCATTGGCTGCTCATGTTCGTACTGAAGGGGTTATTTCGGAACCCATTTGAATGGAATGATGTTATCCATAAGGTTATGTCGCTTCTGATCATCAACATGATTCAATTATGATTTGATCATTCATAATCATTTTACAAGGCTGTGTTTATAGTTGTTTTCCTAGGCAAGATTGAAGATACCCTCTGAACAAGGAAAGTTTGGAAAATTCACTTTGAAAAGTTTTTTGCAAAATGTATTTTTGCCGCTGTTATTTATTTATTTTTTTTTTTAAATAATGTCTTACTATAGTATATAAAATAATAATTTGTTTAGTGTATTATTTGCCTTCTGAGCAATCCATGAAACATAAGAAAATCTGATTTCTAGTTTCTACTTTCTAGTCTCTTTGGCTAGTTAAGCAAAGTTTGCTTCATGAAATGTGACACAGGATGCTTCCAAAGAATTAACTCCAGCACCAGACAGCTTTGACCGTAAAACATGAAAACCGTTTGAAAATTGTTTTTACGGTCTCAATTGTTATAAAATGCACTTGAACAATAGACCAAATGCTCTGAATACTTACCGTAAAAAATTTAAAGGGCTCTTTGACACGTTTAAAGACCGAAAGCACATCAAAAGTAATGTTGAAATTGTTGTAGAAAATTGCTGCGACATTTTTCAAGCCCTATTCATGAGTTGAAAAAAGGCCCTAAAACTATGCTCGGTTTAGTCGACATCATCAAAGAATAAGACAAGTGAAATTTGCTTCATTGGTTCATTCTGTTGTTTTTTTTCTCTTGGAATTTGAATCGACATTTACTTAATTAAATTATTTTTTTAGTACACCTCCATGATTTGGTATCATGATAATGATCAAAAAGAAACAGCCGAAAGTACTTTCAAAGATCAAGAAAAGCACCACAAACAGCCCTTAGTGACCAAAATCGCTGAAGCCTCAACATTTTATGATGCTGAAGAGTAAGTACCTTTGTTAAAATATCTTTTTATTAAGTTTATGGCTCTTAAATTTTTTCCAGAGTGTCAGCGATGAAAAATTGTTCTGAGAAAGTAATTAGAAATGCATTTAAATAGGTATTCAACGATGTTCAAAATTGAATTATAATCAGATTTCTTTATTTTCATTGGATCGCAAAATATGAACTACATGAGTCCGGACAGTATGTTCAACAATTTCTCAAAATAGGCGCAAAAAATCCTCAAGTCAGGGCAAGGAAGCAATCATTTGTATTGTTGGTGCAAGGAAGTGTGCAAATCCATATAGTATCTTCAATTGAGGCGGTGGCTGCAAAAACAGCACATACCGAAAAACCTGATTTCCAGAAAACGCATTTAAAGTTTTCATTTGCTAATAACGCGTTGATATGATTCGGAAATGAGTACAATTTTTCTTGGTTTTATGCTTTGAACCTTTTTTGAAGAGAATTCAAGGACAAATTTAAAAAAAAAAAAAAAAATGGTTTGAGTTCATTCGCGGCCAATTTAAAAAAGTGAGTTATGTGCGGTTTTTGCACCCAACAATTAATTTAATGCAAATTTAATAGGATTTGACAGTTAAATGAGAGAATAATAATTTTTTTGCCATAATTTATTGAAACATAAAAATTTAAAGTAAAATAACAACGCAAACTGAAACAAAAAAGTAAAAACTAAATAATAAATCAGCTATATTTGGCTCGCAATTAAATGTAAAGGAAAATGACCTCTCAAAGCACATGAGCATAGCCAGCAATTTGGCAACCATGAATTCTTCCCATTTGAACGCATGAGAAACAATCGACTCTTGAGGAGACCATGGCTCTTTTACTAATCGATTGTTTCTCATGCATTCAAATGGGAATATTACACACTTACACACAGTTATACGTATAGTGCATGTACTCGTATGTGCTGTTTTTGCACCTATCGACGCGATATCTCCGCGTAGAATCATCGTCACGTCACCAAATTCACAGGGGTGATACTTCTTGAGTATAATTTTCAATTGCGCTGTTGGGCGCAAAAACAGCACTTACGCGCATGGGCTGTTAATGCAGGGGTTGCCTCAATTGTTCTCAACAGAATTTTTATTGCAAAAGTTTAATTGATTAATAAGGGAGTCGAAGAGAAATCTGCAATTTGCGTGGTAGTGTAACTGTGTGCCTCTTGAGAGAGTCAATTTTGTGAAAGATGGTACTTCCGAATACCAGTCACCGGATGTCCTACACTAACACCCAATCGCCAGTTTCCTGCCAAGGTCCTGCGGACCTTTTTAATTGGCTTGAAATTTTTGCGACTTTGAAATGGTTTTAACTCTCAATCTTGTGGTAAAAAAAATTATCAAACATACTGTAAGTGCCTTTCATCTAGCCCGTTAAGAAAATGAGTTAAAAAAAAGGTGCGCAACAGACCCATTTACTTATTCGTCTAATTCCTTAACACACTAATTTTCTCTTACTCCTTCTTTCAGTTACCATCAGAAATATCGATTACAAGGACATCCATGGCTTTGTGAGGCAATTGGAATGAAATCCGGAGCAAAATTGAAACATTCACATCTCGCCGCGAGGTTGAACGGCTATGTCATTGGATGTGGTGGAGTGAAACAATTTGAATCAGAAGTCGCTAAATTAGGTCTCGATGAGAAAACAGCCGATTATGTCAGGAAGCTAGTTATCAAGAACGAAGGCAACGGACTCATTTGCTGAGCTGAAGGTCACCTCTTCATTGCTTTTTATTCCTCTAATTTATTCTAATTTATATATTTTTTTTATCTCTTTCAAAAATCTCAAGCTTCGACCAATTTTTTATTTGGCTTGACTTCGTTTACATCACCATCACTTCCTCTGATTTAAATTCTGTAAAATTTGAAGGTTTAGCAGCGTCTTTGAAACTAGAAACTTTAAAGTGATCACATTTGTTAGCACATCAATCCATTCAGACCCAAAGCCTTGATAGTTATGTGTTTTTTTAGAATTTATGTTAAACTAAGAATTCACTTATACTGCATTCGTAGAGGTTTGAAGTCTGGTTGAGTTTCTTTGCATGTCACTAACATCAGCATTAGTTTGGTCTGAAACCATTAAACTGACTGAATTAGATTCACTTCTTCTGAAGTCATCCTCTAACTATCAAGTCAAGAGATAAGTTTTTAAATCACATGTCAAGTTGAAAACAGCCTCATTTTTATACCCATGTTACAAATGTTTTCCATATTTGTCATTTTTACGGATAGAGTATCTGTAGGTTTAGCTGAATTCGATCAAATGAACTTAATAAGATATTTACCCTGCCTCCCATACTTAATAGTAGTTTTTTCTTCAGTTCTGTCCTGAAAATAAAAGGTTCCAAAGATTAATCAAACAAATTGAATTAGGTCGCTTTCTCTACCAATAATATTTGAAAGTTCTTGAAGCTGCATGTATCAAGTTTAGCTTAGCTACTTTCAAGAAAGGGAAAAAAACTGATCATAGTTTGTCAATTTTCATATTTTTGAAATTTTAATTGCTAACATTTTTTCCGGAAGCTTTTTCATCGCGTCTTTCAATCATCGTTATTTTTCTATTAACCTCTTCACTGCCAAGTTTTTTTCTGACCTGTACATCTCTGCTTGTTGTATGTTTTTTCATGATGTGTGTTCACTTCACTTGCAGTGAATAGGTTAATAAATTACTCTAAGTCACATCACATTTTAAGTAGGTAGCTAGATCATGAATTCTAGAAGCAGGTCTTCAAGCGAATAATTTGCTCAGTCAGTGACTTCAATAGAAGATTAGGATGTTAAGAATAGCTATCTTCAACAGGGTTTTTCTTACTGCTTCATAGTACAAATTCAGAACGTTTATATTTTAATGTTGATATTTTTTTTTTTTCTCATCTCATAGTTTTCAATTGAAAATACAGTTTGGTTGTGTTTTGTTTTTAATAATTAGAACTTTATTAAAACCATAATAGGTGGTTGCAATTTATCTTTAACTTATTGTAGAAATGCAATAGCAATCACCGTAGTTTTATGGGTTGTTTGTTAATTTTTACAAATTAATTTAAATAGTTAGTTAGAATGATCAGTTCATTAATTCAATTATTTATCAATTTCTATTTATTCCAATGATATTTTCAGTTTATTTTATGAAAGTGTTCTTTTGAGTTTGCTAAGTGCAATATGGCTTTTTAGGATACTTCTCAAAAATCTGAAAAAAATGTTTGCCTCAATGAGAGCTGCCGTGAATGAAGGAAGCAGAAACTTCAATACCCAAAGCACAGAATAGTACAATCAGAATGGAAACATTTCCTCGGTCCTTTTTCTGTCTATTAAAAATTGTGGAAATATCTCTGTATCTGTTTTTCACAAAGCTTTGCATGAGATAGTTTAGAATTTCTCAAAATGGCAGTTCATTAAATGAAGCGTTGAAATGTATAATGAGGTATGCGCCATCAGTTGTTGTAAAGATTGTGCATCTTCTCCTTGATTATCTACATAATTGAGTGTGTTTACCTAAGCGGGGTTTTTCTTGAAAAAATCATTCCTTAAAGGAGAAATTTAATTTAAAAATTTTGTTTCACTGGACGTCATGGGTAATCTGTTTGATGAAAAAACAACTGCACAATCTTTACAACGTCTAATGGCGCTTACCTCGTTATATGTTTCAACGCTTCAAATATGCGTAGTATAAATAAACCAAAGTTTCCATTCTGAATTTAGTATTGTTTACCCGAAGTATCCCTCTTGTAATTCCAATGAAATTACAGCGTAAATAATCTTTTGAATTTTGAAGCGAATGATCTTTATTTGCGGAGTCTGTCATTGAAGAATTTCAACTGATTGATGTTTCATGACGGTTGGTTTTAAATGACGGAATCGTTTGACCCCTTATCCCTGTTTCTCTTGTCCCAGCTATTATGAGTAGCTTCTAGAACCTCCTCTTGTCATGTACTGTTCACTTCATTCCAGTCCGTGTCCCTGAATCTCAAAGTTCGTCCTTCAAATGTTTCTCTTCAAAAAATTTTTAGACTTGCTTCATCAGTGCATTAAACCTTAGCTTAATTATTTGATTCAAAACTTGATTTAGGTAGGTTTTTAATTTATCAATTGAGGAGTTCTTTAGAAGAACCACGTATAATACAGAGGGTGCGCTCGTCCTAAAAAACTCACATTTCAAAGTGTCACAGTGTGTGTTATTTTGTTAGTTAAATAGCCCATTTAAAAAAAATGAACAGTATGTGAACAGTAGGGCTGTTCCTTTCACCTGACCATTGGAGCTTATTGTTTGTCTTGTTTGATAAAAGAATGACCTGTTTAATTCAACAGAAACACACACAATGACTCTTTGAAATGTGACGAGCATACACTTTGTGTGTGATGAGGACAAGCATACCCTGAAAGCATACTGTGAAAGTTCGTTGTGTGGAACCTTGTTCCTGCCCTGAAAAAAATTCCCCTTAGCGTAAGTTCCACTTGGAAAACTGCGGTCAGGGTATGGGAGTTTTCATGGTGCTGAAAAAAAATTCCACTTGGCGAGATATTCCTCTCAGAGGACGTTCCACACAACAAACTTTCACTGTATATGGTTTTTCCGAAAAACTCCTCAATTTCTGTAATGGAATCCAAAAATTACCAATTATCGTGAATGTTTCTTGTGCTCAATCCACTATTTATTTTGTTGAATCCAAAGATTACGCAATCGGTGCTTCCACTGTTTGTTCTGAAGTTGTTGCAAGGGATTTCTTTGACTCTCACTTTTTAATTTGATCAAATTACTTTTAGCGGAGTAAAATGTGAACTGAGCATAAGTTGAAATATTTTAAACTGCTGAGAAGGATGAACGTTTTGTTTGTTTGTTTGTCTGACTCTTTAGTCAGTTGGAAACCTCCATACGTGTACCAAATTGATTATACTTTTAGCCATGTTTGTTAACCATTTTTTATCGAATGAAATATTTTTTATAATAGTTGCGCCTGTGATAAAAATGTTCAATCTTATGTCATGATTTTTATTCAACATCAAAATAAAGAGAGTGCGAAACAGTCCGAAGTGTTCTTTTTCTTGTTTTTGCCAAAAAAAAAGCTTATTTGGTTCAGCTGATTCAGCAATTTTTTTCACCATTCATAAATTTTTCTCGGGTAAATTCTAATGTAATTTTTTGACTCTTGATTACTTTTTACAAATTTTCTTTGCTTTTATTGAGATATTTCAGTGACAGCACTGATAATGCTGAAAAACTAGGAACATTATACCAATTTCCCAGATTGATTTTAATGTTTCTTCCTAAAGAAAAATGAAGTAGTTTCTTAATGATCCATTTGTTCCAAAATTCATTTGACTTTAAAAATGAGTCAAAAGCTTATCATGAATACCAAAAAGTCCTCAGAAGGATGTACTACCAATGGACATTTCGGGTCATAAAACAATGAAATAATTGTAATGAACTCTCCATTGGACTAACAATTAATGTTAGTGAAAACTACGTATGTTTAACATAGTAATCCTAATCACTTAATTGAGTATATTTTTTAAGTTGTAAAGGTGTGATCTTGCTGGAACATTCTTTTTTCCCATTTTGAAAATATTGCCATCATTTTGAGCAATAAATATTGGATCATAAAAGACTGAAAAAGATGGAAACCAAATTAAAACACTTTGGTATGATACAAACCAATAACATTTTTTTTATTCACTATCCTTAAATACAGATATATTACTTAATTATCTTAGATAAACTTGATCACAGATTTTAAACAAAGTCAGTTTTGTACAGCATACAATACGTTAATATTCATTTTGGTTTTCCATATTTACTTAGAACTTTTCGTCATTCCTCCAGAATCCTTTCGACACTTGAAAATCAAAAGTGCCATTACTTTGAAATACACCGGTGAAGTCTGTGAACACCAATAGAGCTGGTGATGGAGGGATAGTTTTAAAGCTCTGACAAATAATATCCTACAATAGACAATTTTTTTATTGTTTTTTTTTAGAAATTCCACTATAAAATGTATTTTCAATTATTAGAAGACACTAACTTAGCAATGGAGTGCTAGGCGCTTCTCGAAAGGTTAAAATTGAGCCGAGAATCGCAAGAAAATTGAAATGATGAAATTCTTGTGATTCATCGACAGACATTTTTGAAATATTAAATGTGACCAATAGTTTTGAGGCATGAATTGCAAAAATGAAAAATCACAACTTTGGTAACTCCAGTGACTAAAATCGAGGGAAGTCACATTCAAAGACCCTCTGATATGAGCAAAGCAAACTAAGCTTCCGAACCAGTGCAAACAATAGAAATTGATAATATTCGATTCGTAGTAGTAGTAGTAGTAGTAAAGTCCAGCCGCCTAAATCTTGAGTTCGTTATGCTTGTATTTCGAAGCGAACGGTTGGACTGAGAATACAAAAAGGGAATCGGAAGGAAGGGAGATACCTACCGAGGTACCTCACTGTGAGGAAAGGGGACAAGAGGGAAACCGCACCAAGCGTGACACCTTCAGGAAAGGAGATATCAATAAATTCATATGACAGAATATCCTAATGATTGCTGACGTCATTGATTTTCAAGTCAGCAACTTCAGCAGGCAAAGACAGTAAGTACTCAGGATTAGCGGGAGGTGAAAAAGTTGACAAAATAAAATATTCACACGAAAATATGCAAAACAATCTCAGATTGGCCCTGATTCAAAATGCTCTTCAATCAATTATTAAATGTACATACATCAATTGGATGAAGACAGAAGGCAAAGATACTTATCAACTTAAAATATATACAACAAAAACACAAAAATAATGATAGACAATGAAACTACAAAATCATTTTTTAGGCCATCGTCCGATATTGACTCCACTCGACATAGACAGCCAAAGCAGGCAGCCAAGATATGAATCTTGGAAGAATCAGCAGGTTTTCCTTTAATCCAAAATGGAACTAGGAGGAGGTTCTTAAATTTGAAATCAATTTAATGTGCAAAACAGTTCATGTTAAGATGAGCGAATAAAAAAATTAATAAAAGTTAAAAGCCAAAATTTAGATGCTTTGTCGCAGAGCTTGAACTTAAGTACCCCACCAAATTTTCAAAAGAACTGAGAATGATTATTTTACAATGACCATCCAATCCAAATTCTTTGGAAGATGCACAGTGGACAGGAAATGAGCAGTTTGGTACTCAAAACCAGCAGTTAAGATGATTCCAGGCAGTGGCGTCGCGTGCAATTTGGCAACAATGTATTCTATCCATTTAAACTCATGTAAAAGATCGAATTCAGGGGGTGCACAGTGTACAAGGAAAATTCGATATATTTAATGAGTTTAAGTGGAGCAGTTGCATTGTTGCCAGATGGCACGCAACGCCACTGATTCCAGAGCCGAGAAGTTTGAACTGTGGACGTCACTTTGTGCTGCCCAAGAATCAACTGTTTTCGGTTAAAATTGATGAATTCACCCTAAAATATCAAATTTGAGGAACGTCGGAACCTGCAAGCATACTTCAGGAAGATATTCTGAAAGTTTCAAGCTGATAAACTCAAAAATAAAGGCGGGATTTAAGAAATACAAAAATTCCCATAAGCCTCAATGAGTGCGAGTGAAGCCAATAGACATACTATCACTCACATTCACTAAGCTCATGGAGAAATGAATTTCATAAATTAAGGCTTCAATTCTCAACAAATTTTGCTCATTTCAGGCACAAAAATCCATAAAAAAATTGTGCAGGTGCTGGACATTCTTGGATTGCGTTTTTTCTTTGTTTTCAATTTAAAATGCCAAAATCACAACTTTTTCCAAAAGCGACTAACGGCCCTATCCATCAGATTGAAACATGGAAAAAAATTCCCATGGGATCACCTTAAAATCACTTGAAACCATCATTTAATGGCCTGAAGGAAAAGTTGTTGCTATTTGAGTTACATTCCTCATACGGAGAAAAAAATTTGGTTCTGTGAACTCAGGATGTCCAGAGCATCAGATGAAATCTGGAAATGTCAAAGAAATGGAATTATCAGGGAATTTAGAAAGTGGCTCAATTTTACTAGAACTGTGAACCCAGAAATTGGAAATAATGTCTTAATTTTCGCCAACTATCCCAACTTGATGAAGTTTGGTCTTTGAAACTGACTGAACTTTTTCAGCGGGGTGATCTCATTCATCGTGGAAAAATCCAAAATATTGAGGAAAATTAGGGAATTTGAAAATTGCTAGACACCCTGAAACTGAACTTCAGTTAATATTGTGCGTCAAAGTTTTCAGTTGCAGTAACCAAAATTTTCTGTCGTGAGCACCGAACTTCAGTTTGGAGTAACGAAGACTTCAGTTAGTATAACCCTAAGTATCTGGTACTCCTAACTGAAATTCAGTGCTTACAACTGACGTTTTCGGTTATCTACTGCAACCAGAAACTTTGGCATCCAATATGAACTGCAGTCTCTTTCTCCAAGCAGCAGAGATTATTAATTTCAAGTGCCTCAAGAGAGTAGCCTTTAACCAAAAAGCTTTTAAAAGGTAATTTTATGTGATTTCAACTGGCTGTTTTTGGGGCACAAAATGTATCACTTCTGCTTAGGTTATTCCCAGTAAAATGTACATCCAACACATTCTATATTTGTAAGAATGTCAACTTTCTGGTGAAGGCCAAGGTTAGAGGTGATTTTACTTGATTGCCAGCTTCGTTACAGACAATTTAGGAATTTTAAGTTTTAAAGTCAAAATTAAAGTTTCGAAAAGTAAAAGAAGCACCATTTTAACTGAGATGTGATGCCCTAAAAATTTTACTAGTCATTTTTGAGATTCCAAGGCTTAAAATTGATGAAATTTAACATTATGGTCCATAGATTTTTCCTGAGTAGAGGGATCTTCCGCCTGCAATGAAGTAGCAATAGTAAATAGTGTATCAATGTTACTGACTCTCTGAATCAACCTAGGTAATCAAATCAGTGGTATGCCTTAGTTATCACCACTCAATTCCACTATAAAAATATCATGTAGGTGTAAAACAGTGCTCCAGTTTAATGGATCTTATAGGAAATTCCTGTGTTAAAGAATGATTTCAGCGGTGAAAGAGAAGATTACAGATTCAGCTGCTTCCTTTGAAAACAGTTATTTGTTTTGATTGACTAATGTAATCTTTTTGTTCACCGGTGGAATCATCGTTGAACATAGGAATTCCCTGAAAGTTCCATAAGACGGGAGCACTGGTGTAAGATCCATTCGAGACACATCAAGTTTTTAACCCTTGTTTTTCTCCAAATAATTCTCCAACAAGGCAGCATATAAGAACCTTGATTACCTATTTCTAATTTGTTTTTTCAAATACCTACTTACAAAGACAATGGAACCTGTCATACTTGAAGACTGAAAAGGGGGTTAAATGTTCACGCCATTTCATTCTTTCCATTAAATTTTGAAAATCTAATGACTGGTTTCCATTTAAGGTGATTCCAGGCAAAACTTTTCCAGATTTCAATCCGATGGATAGCGCCACTGGTCGCTTTTCGGAAAAGTCGTGTTTTTGGCATTTTAAACTGAAACCGTAGATAAAATACACAATCCAAGAACATCAGCACCAGCAAAATTTTTTTATGGATTTTTTGAACCCAAAACAAGCAAAATTGGTTTAGAATTAAAGCTGTGAATTGTGAAATTCATTTCGCCATAAGCTTAGTAAGTGAGAATGAGTGCGAGTGATAATACGTCTATCTGTCTCACTTGCACTCATTGAGGTTTATGGGAATTTTCGTATTTCATAATTTCTGGCTGTACTTTTGAGTGTTTCAGCTTGAAACTTTCAGGGTATCTTCCTGAAGTATGCTTCCAGGTGCTGACATTTCTCAAGTTTGAGTTTATAGCGTAAATTTGTCAATTTTAGCCAAAAACTGTTGACTTTTTGAGCAGCGCGGCGTGGTGTCTACGGTAGGAACTAATCGATCCTGGAATCATCATAATAATTTGGTAAGAGAATTTTGGCCAATGCTGCCTAAATGGAAAATTACAGGGTGCCCCATTTTTAAAAATAGGGCATCCATCCCCCTCTTACCATGGAGCAATGGCCAGCAGTGATTTGGTAATTCTGACACATCAGAACGATGGAGATTTTAACAATCTGCCCGTAAGAGTTCAAGCCTCGAGCCTCAGTCAAAGGAAACCAATTTTGACAGTGGAAAAACCACAATCTAAGGATTAACACAGAGAACTGCTGATAATCATCAACAAATCAAGAAACATGCACAAACTGCATTCAAAATAAATTATTTTTTTTGTTACTTTTATGTTTTTTTAAAGTTTTTTTTGTTTTTGTTTTTTTTTTTTTTATTTTTTACAGAAAAGCGAGATAACTACAAAATTACACAGACTAAACAATAAATAATTGTACTAGGTGTAATAAAATTAAGGCAACAATTAAAATCTTTGATATATTCCCCCGCTAATTCTCAAATAAAAAAGTTTAAAAAATCACAAAAGATTCCTGTCTAGTAAATAGTAACAGGAAGGATAATTAGTCTCTTGTGGTGGGATGGGTTGAAACTAATGGAAACTTAAAACAACAAAAAAACAAACAAACAAAAAAAAGTATACTTTTATGTTCACTGTTTTTCATTCATTTGACCCCTTAAGTACCAAGTAGAGAAATCAGTTGCTTGCACCCTCATAGAGTTAAGGTACAGAAAATCATACAAATTTGAATCACTTCATCATTAAACAGCAACAGGCAATATGATGCAAAAAGGCAAAACAAGTAAACTCAGGTATGGTTCCTTAGTAAGTAATGCTTTTACCTGCTTGAATATACTCGGTCATGGTACTTGAGGGGTCAGCTAATCTTAATCAAAAAGGGTAAACTTACAGTATACAGTTTGTTTTTTGAAATCTGAAGCAGGACAAGACAGAAATTGTAATATAAGAGGAATTACACAAAAACAAATAGCATTGTCAGCATGTTATACCGCAAACATGAGAGCAATTTTATGTCTCCTTCATTGAAGAACTAAATAAAGTTGTTTCAGAGAGGGGAACATTTCATTTCATTTGAATTTAAAACTAAACTAAAGGATGAATTTTGTGATGGAACTCTCGCACGCATTTCCTGTGAATGAATGAATTGAAGACCCAACCAACAAACCAGGAATAGGAGTAGTAATAAAGTCCAGCCGCCAAAACATAGAGGTTTGTCATGCTGATTTTTTTACAGCAAACAACTGGACTGAGTAAAGGGGTCTCTCTACCTGCAAATTTAAAAGCGCGAATAAACTGATTAAGCAAATGAGCTGCCTTAAAGTCGATAGGTCGAGTCCAATGTATCAACGACAGTGAAGCCCATTGGCTCAAGCAGTCAATTCGCACTTTTAAATTTGCAGGTGGAGAGACCCCTTTAACTAAATAGGGAGGAGAAAAGGATACTTAACAGTACCTAGGTACATAATCTCACTTAAAGAAAGAATGGGGAAGGATATGGCAACCAGCTGGCCATCCTCAGGTATCAGAAGTATCCACCAGTCATGAACTTGGTAATTAGTAAAACCTTTCAAAAAAGCGGGGCTGTAATAGAGACAAAACAAAGGTATCATACTAGTGGTATTATCCAACTTTTCACTTGTTTTTCCGCAGGCAAGGGAGATTCAAAACAGAATGACCTTGAAAAAAGACGAATTAGATAAGATTACCCTCTTTTGTAAGTACATACCTACATTGTGACTCAATAAAAATCCCACATTTTAAAAGGCTTTTCTCAAATCCATGAAAGTATTTTGTGAGTTTTTAGTCTTACCATCCTTAATTTCTTGCTGATTTTAAAACAATAGTCGACAGTTCATTCATCGAAAGAAAAAGATAGCAAGAGCCCAACCAATACAGATGATTAAATCTGTTTAAATCGAGGAGGACATACGGTTTCCCTGAAAAATTTTACAAGAGGCTGTGTCAAGATAGATGTACATAAGTAGATGTATGTATGAAGAAAACAAAGAAGAAACTTAGAAATAGGAACAAAGAAGTGAAGAATGAGATGGGAACGAAGAATCTTGACAAAGCTGCGACTTTTTTCAGTGATTGAGTCGTTGAAAACTGTTAGTCAAAGCACTGCGAACAGACCCACATTTATTCAAAACATGAAAACAAGTCACACGGAAGGAGATTGCACATGGCTTATAAGTGTTGGCTTCCACAAAATTTGTTGAAGTTGATATATTTTTTGTATTGGGGTGCAACTTAGAGACTTTACTTGAGATCTACTCGACTTGACTTGGATTGAGTAATATTCAATTCCAGAGAGAAATATTGCAACTCATGCAACTCAGAGATGCTCCCTATTAATCAGCAAATCTAGAGAAATCTTGAGTCAAGCTCATGGTAGCTAACCAGATATCTTGAATTTATCTCCAAGAGACTTATCTTGAGTGGAAAACCATATGTTTGCAAAGCGTCATTGAGTTGCCAATGTATGCTAATTCTTGCTTGAAAATCTCTGAAAACTTTCTCCAGAAATCTCAAGGCACTTTGGTTCAAGGTGTGTTTCTCAAACCTGAAGGACCTTCCAAGTTCAAGTCAAACCAAGTAGATCTCAAGTAAAGTTACTGAATTACACCCTTAGTGTCTCCTGAGAAAAAGCTCTCGTGGGTTGGAAAATATTAGAAAGACAAGTTTTTGAGATAGTTGCGTCTGAGGTTGGCACTATTTCCTCGTAGCTTAATGGTCTTGTATAGAGGTTGATTGCGCTGTTCTGACGGCTCACAACATCTCAGCCAAGTCTCTTGGCTCTATGCGCATTGATACGACTGCTTTCTTTTGCCTGCCTTTCTTATCACTTATTTTCTTATCATTCATTTATCACTCCCTCTATTCTTCCTCCACGCCTCCTTTTAACTCCTCCCTCAACTGATTACCTACTACCTCCCTACCTACCATGAGAGGGTGGGAGAAAGGAGCCAGCTGCAGAAATGCGCATAGAGCTGAGAGATTTAACTGAGATGTCATCACCCGTGCCAATTACGCAGTCTAAAAAAACAAATTGTATTCAATATCAAGAAAATAATGTAAACTTCAAACACAAATGTGTATCTCGAAAACCTGTTAATAAAGTTTTTTCTGTCCAAGAGAGCTTTCTCTCAGGAGATACTTACACTTAATGTATCTCAATGTCATCAAAATTTACCAGGAATCTATTTTTATAAGCCGAACGCAGTCTTGTTTGTAGTTGCGCACCAATTTGTTTTCACAAAAAGCTGATAGTGGGATAATTGATAATTGGAATATGATCAGAAGAAGAACTCTGGTTCACTTTTTTCACTTCACTTTGACAGTTCCTCTTTTTTCTCTATAAGACATTACTTTGAAGAAAGGCACATTGCAAATTTTTCAGCGAGAAATTAGATGTATTCATTTGAGTGGAAGAAAAAGATTTTTGTCTGGAGGTATAGATTATTATGAGAGACGCGTATATCAAATTTCCAACCTCTTAATGATTTTTTTCCTCATTTACTACGGGCTCATAATTTCAATCTATTCAGATTTCTTAAGCATTTCATAAGGAAAGAATAACTTACGTTTTCACTTTAAAATTAATAAAAATTGAATCCGGAAATCACAAGAAAAGACCCAATGAAGCGATAATTTTCACAAATAATTAAAAGATAAGAACTACAAAGATCACTGAGATTAAAATTACTAGCCAATCAATATTTAGGCTTTCATGCAGGATTAAAAAAAAAAAAATAAAGGAAGATTAGGAGAGAAATTTTAGTTGAATTAAATTTTTAATTAAAAAACATTTAAGGATGATTGAAAGCAAATAAGAGACAGAAAGAACGAGCAAAACAAAAATGTAAGATTGATCAAATTAATTGTTACTCAATCTTCATTATAGTACTGTCTTTTCAAAAGAAATATCCATTTTTACAAAGTTTGAAAATCTTTTCAGTTCTGAAACGAGCAATTTAGACATTTTTTTTCAAATAATGAAATAAGTATTGCCCATTCTTGAAAAAATTCACAAACTGCAACAAGAAAACTTTCATCATTTTAAGGAATTTCTATATTTTTTTTGGAACAATCCGCAGTTAAGGTGCTTTTGATTGCAAGTAAACTAGTATCAATTTACTTCCACTGACAGACAATTTTAGCAATGATATCACAGACCACATAATAATCCATTCCACGCCCTTTTCAAAACTTTTCTCTACTTCACTCTGATTCACTTTTTTCTTCAAAATCGAGACAGAATCAGGATCTTGCAATTTATAAACGGAATTTATCAGAGAAAATGGAAATAGTGTAGGAATTACAAAATAGCTTGTACAGTAAAACCTCCATTTACTGGATTTCAGCAAACCGGCAGATACGTCCGATAAATTGAAAATCATGTAAAATTTTCTCACCTGGATTGAAAACATGTACGGTATACAGTAGAATCTCGTGAATCACAATTTGGTAAACAACAATTCAGTAATTGAATATATTTAAGTTTGTTCTCACATTAGTTTTGCCAAGACTAGCAAGATATCCGATAAATTGCGGAATCCGGTAAAACAAGGTTTTACTGCGCATGTTTTTAACTAATAATATGAAAGTTGTAGAGACACAACACTATGAATCAGAACTAACAGACAAAATGTTTTAGAGGAACCAGAGCTAGACCAACAGCAGCGAGGGTATCACATATTACCAAAATAATAATTCCGTCCAAAAGTAGCGCCAAATTGGCTGATAAGGGACTTTTCCATCTGTCTCCCTTTCATCTTCATTTATTAGAATACCATGGATGCTGTCTGTAAAAAAAAAAAAAAAATGAATAAATGAAACTTCAATGTAGCAAAGAGGGAGAGAAAAATAAAATGAAACAGGTAGAGGTCGTTTCACGAAAGTTGGCCAATGATAGACGGGTTTGTTTACTGCTCAAAGACGAGTTTGCATTTTTGTGCATGTGCAAGAACGCAAACACGTCTTTGCGCAGCAAGCTGCATGATTCGTCATCGGCCTTCTTTTGTGAAATGAGCTCTAATTTCTTAGAATAATGTTGGTCTCAGTGCAAAACCAAGTATGTACATCATCCAGCAAAGTACCCAGTGGCGTGACTCGGGGTAACAAAGCAGCCACTGCAGGGAGGCGCAAGGTCTTTAGGGGTACAATTTGATCGATAAAAATTGATGCATTACAGTAGAATCCCCTTAACTCGACCTCGGATAACTTGAAAACCGCGTTAATTTGAATTTTTTGTGGTCCCGTGAAACTTCAATAAGAATCGGCTAACTCGAAAATCACGTTAACACAAATTTTTTCGAAGGTCCCTGACGATTCGAGTTAAGGGGATTCTGCTGTATATACAAGCTACAGAGAAAAGAGAAAGGAAAAAAAGGAGAAGAGAAAGAGCCAGAGCATTGGAAAAAATTCGCTTCTAGTTACCACCAAATGACACAGCCAAGGAGAAAGGAGGTGCCAGAGTGCTGTTGGAATCAACGGGGGGAAAAACAAGTCAGTCCATAAAAACATATTTTTAAACGTGATAATTCAAATGCATTTGTTGCCTTATTCTGCATGATTTCTGAAGTGGTTTTGAATTGGGAAAAGAGGACGAAAGATGGTGAGAAGGGAGAGAGGGGTGAGAAAAAAGAGGAAGTAAAAAGAAAGGGGGTTAAAATTTTGACTCATACGGGGGGCGCCAAATTTTTCCTCGCAGGGGAGCCGGGGAGCGCAATCCCACCACAAGGATAGCTATGTTTGCAGCCATTCTTTTTAATGGAGGACCTCAGAACAGAGCATTTTTGCGCATTAATGTTGCAAAAAATATATACTATAAAACCTGAAGAAACTGGAAGCGTGAAGATCTACTGTTTGTTCTTGCTGATTCTTAGATTTAAACTTTCCGCATTGCTTTACCTAATTTTTTTTTAATGTACGGCTTCTAATGCAGCTTTGCAGTCAGGTTTTACTAGAGCTCCTGTACGTAGAGAGTTAAGACCAGAGACAAATAGAGACCGTGCACTCCCTATTCTACCCGTGGTTGCGCGCGGTGTCCACTTTTTGTGAACTACTTTTGTCGGAACTCATTGGCCTCAACAATCAACCTTCGCCTAATGTTGGATGGTGAGCTCAACAAAAGGCTGTCATTGGTCCACAGTCCCGGAAACGGAAACAGGTTTTGCTTGGCAAATGCAAACCACGCGCTCATCAGTCAACAATAGGCGAATCTTGGCTGTTGTTTCGATGAGTTCCGACCAAAATTGAGCCAGAAAAGTGTGGACACCTGTCACAAGCTTTGAGCAGGGTCTCTATTTGTCTCTGGTTGAGACGAAAGAATAGTCAACCTCTGATTGGTCAAAGAGGCTCTACAGGTACCAACATTGGATGAAACTTTGCATATTTGTTTACATTCTCACCGAAAGTCCCACGATACTTTATGGATAAAAGAATTAATTGCTGATGAACCTGTTAATTATAATCATGATGCATTTCAAGAATGTCTATCATGCCTGAAACTCCTGAAAGAATCATGAAAGCGTAAATAGATGTCGATTAGCAAACGCAGTGAAAAATTACACCTTTAGAGATTATATACAGCACTGTAATTTTTGCCTTGGACAAACGACCTTTAGCATATGAACGAATGTGCAAAATTGCATCCAATGGCGACGCCTATGATTTCACTGGTTCTAACTCTCTACAAATAGGGACTCTGTATTTTTATTAAGTAACTGCAAAGTCTATTGTTTATTGAATTTTTGAAAACATAATGTTTATCATTGCTCCCCAAAAATAAGAAAACAAAAATTGATAAAATGAATAATAATGATAGTAATAAATCAATTATGAATGATACATCCATATAATTTAAGGTTGGAATTATTCTCACTTGAAGGCAGGATCAGAGGAAATAAGGGGTGGTTATCCGGTCCGGAATTTTTCTTGCGTCGTTTGGAACAGCATGAAATATCCTAGCTAGTCGATGATCGGCTGATTTGAATTCAAGGATTGCAGCCACATTACCACAACGATAACAGTAATTAGGAGCTGACCAAACTGTCACCAGTCGCTGATTGAACATGTATTTGAATCCTGAATCAGAAAGTTTGAACAAATTAAAAACATATAAGATAATCCAGTGGAGAGAAGTAATAATGACTCTACTTTCCAGAGGAGGACCTATTTAGTATCTACTCAGATAAATCAAGGTGTCTAGCAAAGTTCAATTATTAAATTTCTTGACAATTCATGACTTTCATTGACTTATCATTAGCTGTATTTTGCTTTGTCATCAAAAGCGGTTTGATGTTCATCAACAGCTATTGCTCGTATTTCGCTATTCCGATGATCATCAGAAGCAGGCGGAGTTTAATTTAATTATTAACTTAATTTCACAATGTGGCAATGGCGCAACACTACACCAAAGGGTGGTGGCCATCAACGCTGACGAACTCTGAAGTTTGTTGACCGTTTTGCCATCGCCGACGACGGATCGTCTGTCACACGCCAAGCGGTCATCATCTTAAAGTTAATCAATTTTTAGCGCTTTTTTGTGATTGGACAGAGGAATAGCATCGCGCGATGGCCATCAACCATTACCAATAACAAAGCAAAGTATGACTCTTTTTAGACTCCTTGACGTTTCTTTGACTTCTCCAACAATTCAGGACTATTGTGTCTAATATTTGAGGAACAATAAGAGAATCATAAAAATCATGAAAATAGACAACTTGCCAGAGAACATTATAACTTCCCAGTTAGAGAATCAACATTTCAGAAAATGCCGTAATTTTGCCAGACAGAAGAGAACTCCAAGACATTTTGCAGTCTCTGACACTCTGCATTTCTACTGATATAACGGTCATTTACTAAAGACCTTTTAACATCGCCTTTTTTTTTAAATTTTAATGTAGCATACAATAAATTGCACAAATTAAAATCATAAGAGAATAAACTGGGGATTCCAGTATCGGGATTCCACTGCGCGTGCTTTCACCACGAGTTCGGTGCGTCATCCGCAGTGCGGTGAACGTGTAGTCGATGGCGAGGTCGCTAGGACCCGCCGCTCATTCCGTCTGGAGTGGGAGGCCAGAGCACGGACGAGCCAAAAAAGGCTAGATTAAAATAATTAGCACTCAAATTGAATGAGCTCCCTGGCTTAGTTGACATGCTACACAAACAGCAACACCCCACCCAGTGGTGGATCCAAGGAAGGAGAGGGGGGCACACTGGGGTGCAAAATGTTCCGAAATATCAGAAGTTTCACGTGATCCGGGACCTCTTCCTCACAACAATTTTAAAACTGATAATAGATTACCTTTTGTTTTATGTTGATGCTTATTCCGTTATTTTAACACTGTACCTGTTTACATAAAAAAACCAATTTTTTCAAATTCGCAAGGCTATTTTTCAGAGAAATCTTAGTGCCACTGTAGGGGGGAAAAAAAAACTACGGGCAAATTTCTTCTAAGTTTCAAAAATTTCCTCACTTTCACGGGATCCATGGATCACTAGAATGGGCACATTTGGCACTGTAGCATGTGCCTCCCCAAAAGTCTCAAATTTTGCCTTTTTTTTAAAACAGAGAATAGCGCACAATGACTTCTTGCGAAGTTTCAAATTTTTATTTTTATTTTTAATTTAATTGGCTTCCCCTCACCCTCACAGAAGAACTTTCTGGATCTGCCATTGAGCCTACC
The DNA here is from genome assembly GCA_011764245.1 of Trialeurodes vaporariorum. Classification (NCBI taxonomy): domain Eukaryota; kingdom Metazoa; phylum Arthropoda; class Insecta; order Hemiptera; family Aleyrodidae; genus Trialeurodes; species Trialeurodes vaporariorum. The sequence continues at coordinate 16,771,225 of VMOF01000379.1, forward strand.
TAAGTTTAGTTTTAAGAAAATGAGTGAGTAAATACCTTCATGAACTAGCTGATGAGCGCGACACATTAACTCTAAGTTATTGATTTCTATAAAAGCATGGGTTACGGAGGCTCCAAACAGCCACCCGGCTCCACGAGGACTCACTGCCCACGTTTCGATATCTTCAGGATCAGACCATACTAAATCACAAAAAGCACCTACGGACGAAAATGAAGGACATTAGTTAAAGATAATCGAGCAAAGCAACAAAACAAGAACGACTGAAACTTACAAATCCCCCTCCAAACAGTGCTAGTTGGTTTATTCCCAAGGAGTTCGAACAGCTGAGAATATTCCCAGAAATAGATGTCTGGCAGCACATCAGTACCTCCAACCGAATACAAAACGGCTGTATGAATTCAATTTCACTCTGCTAATTATTAACATACTTTGAAAGTTTTAATCACTTTTGATCGAGACAAACTTAAAACGATTCCAGCACTTTTACGTTTCTTCTTGACCTCTAGCTTCTGTCAAAAGTTTTATGTATTTATTTTTTGCCTTTTTGAATGATGTATTAAAAAATGGGGGTTGCCATTTGAAAATTTAACGTTAGTGGGTTATCATTCCTTTCTATGGGTGCCCCATAAAATTTTGACCTCATCAAAAACGGTTTCTTCTAGCTAGAAACAATCTCAAAGTTTGGTTTTTCCATCTGCAATAAGGAACGAATTGGGGGCTGTTTTGGGACTTGCTTCTAACGTGTCCATGGTTGAAATTCAAATCAAAGTAAAATCCACCAATAAAAATGGAGCCATAGATTTTTAATGGGCTCTATTGGGAAATATGGTAATTTTTTGTCCTTGGTGATTATTTGGCAACAGCGCTCTCTTATGACTTACAACAGAAGAGTCAAAGATAGAAAGTATTGCAATCATACTGAGATATTAGAACAGAATACTATGATCAGAACATAAACCTAAATTTATTTCGAAACATTTTTTCATTGGGTATTTTTAGGTCCCCCATTTTGGAAAATGAGCATTTCCAGCAATCTTGGCAACTGACTGGGTTGTGATTGCTTGTGTGCAATAGTGCATCCCTTAATTAAAAAACATAACCTATAACGTCCGCCATCTTCATAAAAGAGCAGGCTTGATTACCAGTTTGTGCTTGTAAATTCAAAATCTTGTTTCCATTGGCTTTTGTAGGAGTTTCTATCCTGATTGTAGCAATCTGTGAAAGGTATTACAGTCCGTTTCATTTAAATAGAAGCTTGAGCTCGACTCTTTCCCCTACAAGTTTCACCCTCACTCTCATACCTGCGATGACTCGAGACCTATCCCATCGGTCGGGGATTCCGCTCCGTCACAATAGACTGTCCTTTGGATTGCTGACTGTCCATTGTGACGGACGGAATCCCCGACCGATGGGACAGGTCTCGAGTCATCGCAGGTACGAGTGAGGGTAAAACTCGTTGGGGAAAGAGTCGAGCTCAAGCTTCTATTTAAATAAAACGGACTATAGTTTTGGCTACACATTCTTTGCCATTCAATAATTAACTTTGATTTCAAGTAGATGTCAAACTGACTAAAACTTTGTAGGCTTTGAGAAGAGAAATTTGAAAATAGACAATAAATGTTAAGAAAACATTAACTATTGGAAACAAACCTTTATAAGGTATTTCTCTATTCCGATCTATGTGCCGAATTTGGTCTAGAGTGCATATGTCCGGAGAAAGTCCGCCGTGAACACAAAATATTTGTTCATCGATTAACTGAAAAGATAGTGAAATAAAAAAGAATAGAGAATCAGGACCAGTGGAAAATATAAATCTAAATTAACAAAATTGAAGCGTAAACCTAAAGTGGAGAGACAAAAAACTTTGCAATCATTTACTTTTTACAAAATTAGCCTCACTAGAATGATCAGGAGTAGGAATAAGCCAGATTCTCCTTGAGGATGGTAAATAAAATACAAGTGTAACTCATAAATAAAAACATATAAATGTGTACTCAGAACTTTGAAACTTTGAAATTTTCAAAGAAGAAATTGGCATAGGCGCCTAACAGATTGAAGCATCACGCAAGTCAAAGTTAGGAGCCTCAGAAATATTGATCAGAATCAATTTCTTGAGCTTGGCAAATTTTGATGACCCCCCCCCCCCCCCCCCCCCCGTTTGATGTTGTTTACTGACTTTGAGATCATTTTCGACACACTTTTTGAATTTATCAATATTAACAACAACTTCCTATTTTTTGTGCGGCCATTTTTGGATCTTTATTTATTTTAAGGCATGTTCCAGAGGAATGCGCACTTTGATTGAATGAACTTTGCTCTTGAGAAGACACCCCTTTAACAGAGAATAAGCAATTTTTACTAGCTACCATGCTAAATTTTGCCCAAGTAATATTAAAGATCTGAGAAACATGGAAGGATTTACCTATTTTACAGTTATTCACTGATTTTTGAACAGCGTTGTTCATAATACCTGAGAAGTGTAAGAACGATAGAAAACTATACAGTCAGCCTTTCTAATTCTGGGGGAGGGGAACAGGGTGACAAAAAACCCAGCAGTAGCAGCAAAAAATAAACTGTAGGGAACACCCTACGAACACTTTCTCCCTCCATTTTTATCTGGGGGGGGGGTCGAAGGAGCCCCAGACCCCCCCTCTAGTATTCTGGGGGAGACCCCCAGACCCCCCTTTAGATACCTGGAAGAAACCCCCAACCCCCTTTAGAATTCAGGGAGAGACTCCTAGACTCCCATCAAATTTAAAATATTTCCACCTCTGGACATAATTCCGCCTTCAATTCGAAGTGTTTGCGATTTTGCAGAGAAGCTGTACGAATAGTTGCCTACTTCATCCTTTGAAGGATGGGTTTTGAACTGTGGATCTTCAAAAGAATTTTTTAGTTTGGTAAATTAAACCCCCCTTTAAAGATGTTCTTTGTTTGTAGATTGTGTACACCAAATGTCAACAAAATTCATCCATCTATTTCTTTATAAGTTTAATTTTCTTTGGATATTCTATTTTTTGGGTTTATTGATGGAACAGTTATTTTGCCTTTAAACAGTCTCAGACTTAAGGGTTGTATATTATAGTTTTACATTGAAAAGAAATCCCTGCCTAGGTTGGTTGCAAACTTTTTGTTGCAATTTTCATCAAACATATTTGAGTCATAATTGAATTTCTTATTCCAAGTATTACGATTGTTTTTTATTTGCTTGGTTTCAAAGATTTTTGCTCGATCGCACCTATATTGGCCCTTGAAATGGTCTTAAAGGTTTTTGATGATGACTGTATGATAGGAATATTTTAGTGGGTCAGTAACATAATATGTTTGTGCAAAGTTTCATCAAAATTCATCCCATGAATGATTGACTTCAAGTTTTAACATTAATTCCCCGCTTTAATTTATGTTTTTGGGTCAAACACCCTATTTTGATTTTTAAACGCTCTTAAGTGTTGTATATTGTATCTGTAAGGAATACTTTCTTTTATAGACCAATTGTAGATTGTATTTGTCAGTTTTTAAAAAAAATTCATTGGACCAAACCTGAATTATCCCAATTAATAGGATTATGTTTTTATTTGCTTATATTCCCATATTTTTTTCTCAATCCCACCTATATTGCCTCTTGAAAAGGTTTTATCAGTTGTGTATGGTGACTAAGAAAGGAAAATATCTTAGTATTTTGATAGTGGATTGTGTGTACAAAAGTTTTTATCAAAATTCATCAAGCCATAATTGATTGACTCCAAGTTTAAAGTTTAATTTCTCACGATAATTCCATTTTTTGGCTCGAGCGCACCGATTTTGATTTTTTAAACAGTCTTAAGGGCTGTATATTGTAATGATAAGAAATTCTATATGAAGTAGAGTAAATGTAGGTAGGTAGATTGTTTGTGCTGGATTTAATTAAAATTAATTGGACCTAACCCGAATTATCTCAATATAAGTAGGTTTATGTTTTTATTTGCTTAATTGGTCTTATTTTTTCTCAATCGCACCTATATGGTCCCTTGAAACGGTTCAAAGGATTTATTATGATGAAAGTGAGAAGAAAATATTTTAGTACTGTGGTAGTACATTGTGTATACAAAGTTTCATCAAAATTCATCCAGCTTTTAGTAATTGGCACTGATATACAAGATTAATTTCTCATTCTTTTTCAGATTATTTTCTTTTCTTTTTTTTTTTTCATTTTCTTTTTCTTTTTTGACCCATTTTCCCATTGATTTTAATGGAAACCATTTTCCTTCCATAACTAACCTAAAAATTAAAATTTTAAAAAAACAAAAAAAGTCCCTCTGGGGAATGTTAAAAGCAACATCTCTGCAAAATTTGGATGCATATAGATCAATAGTTGAAAAGTTATGCTGGATTTCACGTTCATGACTACAGACAGACAGACAGACAGACAGACAGACAGACAGACAGACAGACAGACAGACAGACAGACAGACAGACAGACAGACAGACAGACAGACAGACAGACAGACAGACAGACAGACAGACAGACAGACAGACAGACAGACAGACAGACAGACAGACAGACAGACAGACAGACAGACAGACAGACAGACAGACAGACAGACAGACAGACAGACAGACAGACAGACAGACAGACAGACAGACAGACAGACAGACAGACAGACAGACAGACAGACAGACAGACAGACAGACAGACAGACAGACAGACAGACAGACAGACAGACAGACAGACAGACAGAAGACAGACAGACAGACAGACAGCAGACAGACAGACAGACAGACAGACAGCAGACAGACAGACAGACAGACACGACAGACAGACAGACAGACAGACAGACAGACAGACAGACAGACGACGAACAGACAGACAGACAGACAGAGACAGACAGACAGACAGACAGACAGACAGACAGACAGACAGACAGACAGACAGCACAGACAGACAGACAGACAGACAGACAGAGACAGACAAGACAGACAGACAGACAGACAGACAGACAGACAGACAGACAGACAGACAGACAGACAGACAGACAGACAGACAGACAGACAGACAGACAGACAGACAGACAACAGACAGAGACAGACAGACAGACAGACAGACAGACAGACAGACAGACAGACAGACAGACAGAGACAGGACAGACAGACAGACAGACAGACAGACAGACAGACAGACAGAGACAGACAGACAGACAGACAGACAGACAGACAGACAGACAGACAGACAGACAGACAGACAGACAGACACAGACAGACAGACAGACAGACAGACAGAGACAGACAGACAGACAGACAGACAGACAGACAGACGCCACAGAAATTTTGTGCATTTACTCCTCCCCACCACATATGGTTCAGAAATATTGAAATATCATGGATGGATGTTCTTTAGGATAGTATTAGGCATGATAAGAGCCAATTATTTTATAATTATCATAAATGACTTAGTCGCAGCGGGCCAAGTATCGAAACAAAATGCATCAAAAATCTCTGCGCCATCGCAATACTTTCTCAATTTTTCTAATTTCATTAGAGTGAGAAAGTAAGTATCGAAACAAAATGCATCAAAAATCTCTGCGCCATCGCAATACTTTCTCAATTTTTCTAATTTCATTAGAGTGAGAAAGTAAAAAAGAAAGAGGCATAACTGTGGTCACCTCCAGAACCAAATACTACAGATACAGGCGGGTGAATGTAATTAATTAAACTAACTATAGAACAAATTAGTTTTGACTTACAGCAGCAACTGTTAAGAGATCAAATACTCTACAACAATACTTCCAAGCATTGACGTTACCATACTTATTTAAACATTCATCTGAAACAAAGAATATCATTCGAAATTAACCCACGCATGTTCGACTGCTGTAGGGACTATTTCAGAGCTTATTTCACAGCTTAGTGAAATTTCAAACTTAACTTTTGTGAATTTTTTATTGATTTTCAGTACAGTTATAATATCCTTATGCAGGCTCTGTACACTGTCAATGGCTAAAATACGAGGGTCGTTCCAAAAGTAAGTATCATGTTTTTTTTAAAAAAAATCTATTAATGCTAAAATAAATCGGTAAAAAGGTTTCGATGCGCAAAATCCTCAGCTTTTCAATGGTTTTTTTGGATTTTTGATATCTTCAAAATTAAAAAAATGGCGGCGGTTTTTCTGAGACAACCTACCGTTGTCGCGTGCCCAAAATTTTACGCTACTGAATCGTCGCGCTAATTGCGGTGTCTGTGTTGCTGTCTCTGACATTTGTTTACCGCGATCGCCGGACCTCATATCTCAGGTATCTCAGCATCTTACTGATAAGATTTACCGGCTTTTATCATGATTTACACATCCCTTAGTTTACTTGTTGATATTTGCTGTCCAGTTGCATCCAAACATTAAAAAAATCAAAAAAATCAAATCAAGAATCATTAAAAATCAAGAAAATGAATTTTTCTCCACAGGAATAAGAAAGTTGGTGCCGCGCTACCAAAAGTGTCTTAAAAGAGGCGGAGACTACGTCGAAAAATAAGGTTAGACGCTTTTTAAGTAGAATTTTTTATTATGTTTATGTTCTTTTTGCTCTCTTCAACACAATCCATTTTTCTTGTCTGAATAACGATTTATCCGAGTGCGTAAAATTTTGGGCACGCGACAACGGTAGGTTGTCTCAGAAAAACCGCCGTCATTTTTTTAATTTTGAAGATATCAAAAATCCAAAAAAACCATTGAAAAGCTGAGGATTTTGCGCATCGAAACCTTTTGACCGATTTATTTTAGCATTAATAGATTTTTTTTAAAAAAAACAGGATACTTACTTTTGGAACGACCCTCGTAGTAACAATATAACACAATTATTTATCATTTTAGTTTTGGTGATTAAGAAATTCTTTCTCAAGCCTTCTTTTAAATATTCTTTTATCTGTAGTATCTTTCAAGGTATCCGGTAGGGTGTTGTAATACTTTTGAGCTATCTTCAATTCCTTATTCATGCTATCATTTTTTACCCAGTACAATAGTTTTGGGGCATGGCATTTCATTGCACTAGGAGGAAAATAACATGCGGAAAGCTCCATCGATTACCAGTCGACTCAGTCTTCACTTCTGAAGCAAGCTCTATTAATCTATGAATAATTCTTTAGAAGCATATTTTTGAGTATGATCTGGAAGATCATGATCACCAAAAACACCAATTTTGTGTTTCATTTAGATCCGATGTTTTTAGGAGCTCATCTGAGCAGTGATGACTGGTAAGTTTTGTGGAAAATATTGGGGTTCATCTGCACAGCACACAAAAGTAGGGTTCAGATAAGCCTGATACTAGCAGGTTCTCAACAAATCCGTAAGGTCAAGAATGCTTGTCACTTTGTCAGATCATTTATGGAAATAAGCTTTATTTAAGTCAATTGAACGTGATATGAAAAAATAATTAGATTGAACTGAGAAAAGAGGAACTTACCATAAAAACCATACACTTGTGTTATTTGCCTTGATTCATGGTTTCCTCTAATTAATGTTATTCTATCCGGCCATCTTGCTTTCAAAGTGAGCAATCTAGTTAATGTTTCCAGACTAAAGTATCCACGATCGACAAAATCGCCCATAAATATGTAATTAGTGTCGGGCACTTGTCCTCCTTTCCTGAACAATTCTTCTAGATCATAGAACTGTAACAAAATTTAAAAGAGAAAAAAAAAAAAAAAATACAAAAAAATTGAAGAACAACCATTGCGAAGTGAATTTTAACTATCTACTTCAGGTAGTAGCACCCCAGGGGTGCAAAATGTGCCCGATCTAGCGATCCGCGGATCGCGTGAAAGTGAGGAAATTTCTAGAAAAGTGAGGAAATTTGTCCAAATATTTTTGTTTGTTTTTGTTTTTTTTTTTGTTTTTAATAACACTGTGCAAAAAAATTTGGGTTTTGCTCTGTCCCCCTGACGAAACCTATTTTTCTCGATCCCATGGGTGTTAAAACGAAGGAAAATCGTCGTCAGAACCCCACATCTTGGGCGGGAGGGCTAAAAACCCGCCATTTTTGAATTTTCGCCAATTTTGCATACCTTTGATCGATTTTTCCAATTTTTCGGTACAAAAACCAATCGAACAAAAAAATCTAATTAATGCATCTGAAAGAGCATTAAATTTGCTACAAATCCGTGTAATCAGATTCATTTTACTATATTTTTTTCTTTGGAATAATTACGCATATTCCGAAAAATTACCCTCAAAAATTGCCCAAAAAAATCGACTTTTCCTCAGTTTTTCCCTTATATATTCAGATCCAGAAATTCAATGTCAAATCCGTTTTCATAGTCTTAAAGCGCATAAAATTTGCTACAAAATCACTGCAATAACCATCGTTTATATAATTATTTGGCGTCGTCAGGTGCCATACAATGAGTGCTCAAAAACGTCAATTTTTGCGATTTTTCTCCTCATATAGACTACCATTCAAACCCAAATCGCTCCAGGTCAACCCTATGAGAAGAATGCACCACTTTTCTTTTGAAAATTGAAAATATGGCTGATGGGAAACAATAATTGAACACCTTGGAGCCCTCTGCTTTCCGAAAAACTCCAGATTTTGAGAGAAAATCATCTTTACACATACTTCGAAAGAGCTGTCAATTTTCGCCTATTTTCTCTCGTTTTTTAATGCGGCGTTACCTACTACGCCCGAATGAGCAAAGTTTCGCAATGATTGTGCAGAGCTAGACTTCGAATTTTTTGCTCTCCTCAGTGAAATACCGTATCTTAATGGTTTAAATTTGAAGGTTAAAGAAGGCATTTCAAGTATTGGGTAATCGGGAGTTGTGTTAGGCTCAAGATTAGGTGGCCCTGAAAAGGGTTGTTTTGAAGGGGAAAAGAGATCGGTTGTTTCATCTCCCACAAGGAATGGGCTGAGCATAAACAATTTTCATTTTTTCAGGGATGATAGAGCGATGCGTAGGGAGTTTGAAAATTCTCATATTTTGTTTTAGCCCCCCCCCCCCCTCAGAACCGAGGGGGGGGGGTGTTGGGGGTCAATGGAAACACAATTTTTGGCCATAATTTTTAAAAGCTTACAGATAACAAAATGTTTTTTTTTTGCAAAGAAAGAATCATTGAAATACCTGTCTGTTGATGTATAACATGTCTAACAAGTTGTAAAGCCTCCAATTTTCAGCAAGATATTGCCTTTTCAAAATTTAGAAAATTTCAAAAATCAGATTTTTTACAATTCTCAATTCGGATTGCACGGAGGATGGGAGATGAAACAACCGATCTCTTTTCCCCTTCAAAACAGCCCTTTTCAGGGCCACCTAATCTTGAGCCTAACACAACTCCCGATTACCCAATACATGAAATGCCTTCTTTAACCTTCAAATTTAAACCATTAAGATACGGTATTTCACTGAGGAGAGCAAAAAATTCGAAGTCTAGCTCTGCACAATCATTGCGAAACTTTGCTCATTCGGGCGTAGTAGGTAACGCCGCATTAAAAAACGAGAGAAAATAGGCGAAAATTGACAGCTCTTTCGAAGTATGTGTAAAGATGATTTTCTCTCAAAATCTGGAGTTTTTCGGAAAGCAGAGGGCTCCAAGGTGTTCAATTATTGTTTCCCATCAGCCATATTTTCAATTTTCAAAAGAAAAGTGGTGCATTCTTCTCATAGGGTTGACCTGGAGCGATTTGGGTTTGAATGGTAGTCTATATGAGGAGAAAAATCGCAAAAATTGACGTTTTTGAGCACTCATTGTATGGCACCTGACGACGCCAAATAATTATATAAACGATGGTTATTGCAGTAATTTTGTAGCAAATTTTATGCGCTTTAAGACTATGAAAACGGATTTGACATTGAATTTCTGGATCTGAATATATAAGGGAAAAACTGAGGAAAAGTCGATTTTTTTGGGCAATTTTTGAGGGTAATTTTTCGGAATATGCGTAATTATTCCAAAGAAAAAAATATAGTAAAATGAATCTGATTACACGGATTTGTAGCAAATTTAATGCTCTTTCAGATGCATTAATTAGATTTTTTTGTTCGATTGGTTTTTGTACCGAAAAATTGGAAAAATCGATCAAAGGTATGCAAAATTGGCGAAAATTCAAAAATGGCGGGTTTTTAGCCCTCCCGCCCAAGATGTGGGGTTCTGACGGCGATTTTTCCTTCGTTTTAACACCCATGGGATCGAGAAAAATAGGTTTCGTCAGGGGGACAGACAGGCTGTTGCACAGTGTAATGGCAATAAGGATTTCCCAGGAAAATAGTGTAAACAATGAGAAAATATAGGTCATTTTGAGTATATAGGGTGTTGAAATGTTAAAATAACCAAAAAAAAGTCATCATTTTCAAATTTTTGTGAGGAAATTTTTTAAAATCCTGTGAGGAAATAAGTCATGGATCGCGTGAAACTTCCGAAGTTTTGGAACATTTTGCACCCCTGTAGCACCCCTAGTGTAGTGTAGGTTAACATAATATAGAAAATGCTCACGAGGCCAAGGCTTGAAATATGTCTGGCTAATAGATAGCTATTGGAAGGGGGGAGGGGGCGAGAGAAAACCACTTTTTACATTGGAAAGTTTTAATCATTGACTTATTTATCCACTTATTTATTTCTTGAAAATATTCTAATTGAAGAAAACGATGATATTTGATTGAGATGATGAGGGGAAAACTATCTATTATCAAACTATCTCAAAAAGTGATTTTAAAACTCACATTCAAAGAAAACAAGCAAGGCTTTGTGCCTAAACAACTGATGATAATTGCCTGATAATGCTAGGAACCTACCTGGCCGTGAATATCTCCACAAACAGTAACAGGCGATGCAACTGGCTGAACGTTGGATTCTTCCAGAAGGAGGTCACAAACGAGATCGCAAAGTTTCTGAAAGAAAAACAAACAATAAGTTGAGGAAAGGAACACTTAGGAATAAAGTGTACACAAATCTGAGAAACATGAAAGGTGCACCTTTTCGAAGTAAATTTGGTTGCAAGGCAGAGCAACGTTGAAGATAATTTACATACTAACTAAATCGCTCATTAAGGGACCAGTTTTCAAAAATTGATGGTTACAAATTGTATTACTCCAGTCACATAAAAAATGGGAAAAACTAGATGAGAGTGAACAATGTATAGTCATGTGCGGTACTGTAACAAAAAGTCACCAGGAAGCCCTTGGTTCCGATTTTCAAGGCCTAGCTCTTGAAGTGGGTAGTCAGAGAAGTGACCAGAGAAGTATGTAATCGGAAGAAACATTTGAAGTTTGAAATCACTTTGTTTGTGATTGGCTAGTGAATGTTACCCTAAACTGTAGATGAATTCAGATACTATTTTCAAAAAAGATAAAATATTTTTCGGGTAAACATGTTCATGATGATACTGATTGTGAAATTCGGACCAGTCAAAATGGGTGCTTCCTAAGATTGTCAACTTTGCTGAAGTCCGTGATAGTGGAGGTGACAGGAAACCTACAAGAGCTTGATTTGAAATACCCCCAGATGGTAATGGGTTGATCTTCAAAACTTTTAGTTGGTTTATATGAAAGTTTGATGCCAAAACAGAAGGAAATCACCAGGAATGTATTCCTCTCCAATCACCCGAGACGTTAATGACTGGAAAGCATTGTTGGTTACAAGTGTGCAAGTTTGAAGTCAGTTTCCACAGAGCTACCAGGACATTCATGAGACTGCTAGACAGCTTGGCAATCTTCTTATTTTCAAAATTATTTGTTAGGACTGTCATTTTTCAAACAACATTTACGCTGCATAAGTCCGGATGAGATTTTCAAAGTGATAGATAACAGGCAAACTCTCCAAGGTATTAATTGATGTTTTTACCCAAATGTATTGATCTTACTTAACTGTGATGTGGTTATTTTCTCATCACATCGACTGATCGGAAATTTCTTAAATTGGGCACGAATTATTCATCAGTCCATCAATCGATGTGTTTCTGTCAATTCCCGAATAAAACAATTTGACTTGAGGAAATTTGCCATGTTAGTGTGAATGCAGATATAAGCGAAAAAGTCTCTCTAATCAGTGCAATAGGTCTTCAAAGGCCTTAGGATCAATGTGCATAGGATGAAATCCATCCAAGAGACATCAGAAATAAGAAAAACGGGTAAGTTTGCCCATCTAAGACAATCTCCGATCCGTCCATATGCTTCCAACAGAAAGAGAAACCGGACTCTATTATGACTGAGGTGAAATGAATGCTAAAATCTTTGGAAAGTGCATGTGCTAAGAATCGTCGACTCTTCAGCTAGTTTTGAGCACTTCCATTATGTTGACAACCGCTGGACAAGCCCTGTTGTGGATAAGACATGATCATCTCTTTCACCATTGCAACTCAGAGGAAATGACAGTGAACACTTAGGCATCAAGAACAACTGGCAGAATTTGTGCGAAACAAAAAATTAAAGGAAATTTCGGCTGCGAAGTTACTTTAAGCAGCAACAACATCAACAGGTACGGGGATGTTGCGGCTCAACAATTGAGAGAAAGGCGTTAAGGAAGGTTCGCAATAGAGATCAGCTGTTAAACCGACGTATTTGGGGATGAAACAAGGGTGGAAAATCTTTCCGAGGATCAATCAAAGAAATAAAATCAGGGCTTATTGAACAAGATATGTAAAGATTTAAGGTTATGTTTAGCTGATCAGCTTGCAAGACCGAACGTTGTTCAATGAGCTAGGGTTCACCTAACTTTAATTGTGACAAATTAAGTGTTACCTTCAGTTCGTTTTCGGGTAGATATTTGCACTGTTTGGCCATTTCAATCCACGAATCCAAGTCACCCATTTTGCAGTTGTTTCTTTTTACCACGATTATCACATAACAATAAAATTAAAATTCGCACAAACTTTTTTATCTCCAGCTCCAGCACGAAAAAGTGTTTCACATCACAAGTTCCATGTATTGACTACCGGAACTCTGGGAAGGAAATCTCTTGAATTCTTGTCTTGTCAAGGAATTTTGGAAGTGTCGAACCAAGTAAACACAATAAAATGTCAAATGCAGCACGACGGGTCTTGTGACTTTTTTACTTTTAATTTTAATCGTAATCTTGTGTAACTTCTCGTTTTACTTCAAAACAATTTGCCTCCAATTGCTGAGTTTGATCTCACTGCGGTTTTAGGTGTGAACTTTATTTATTGGAGTTTCCGTCTCTGCTGTCTGATTGACCCGGGAAGTTGCTGTTCTGCTGGCGGTGAGAGGGCGTGCTAATCTCAACTGTTCTCAACAACATTGTGCAATCGTTGAAACATCTACAAATATTGACTATTCAGTAAGAAATAAGTTTACTATCCTCTGGAATAGTCTTGTTTTCGTTTTCTTCACCTTTTCTTAATTTCGCCGAAGCCGAAGGTTCTTAAATTTGTTCCGAGCTTTTGCAGAAATCCTCGAGAGTAGATCAAGTCATTTTAAAGTAATGTTTCCCTGTACTTTCTTTGATGAGCGCACTGAAGCGGAATCATTATTTTAAGCATTGTTTATGTGAAAGATTTCAACTCAGCTCATGCAAACCCAGGTCAGAATGAAAGATTTCAACTCGGGTTGAGCGTGCATTTTGAATATCAGGTTCTGACAAGCAGGAGTGCCTGCTTCGAAATTGCATCAAAATGCATCGGTGAGTAGTTGGTTAGCACAGAGATTCAACTCACACTTACCTTACATGAGTTCTAGCTTTTAAACCCCTCCGTTCTTCAAATAAAGATATCAGGGTTTCCTCCTCTTCTCCGTTTTTTTTTTTTTTTTTTTTTTTATGTAGAGCTGATGCATTGTGAGTTTCGGTTCACGAAAGAAGGCTGATGACAGATCATGTGGCTTGCTGCGCCAAGATGATGCCTGTGTATCCTCACTTCTATTGGTGACAGCGAATCTGTGTCGACCTGAGTTTGGAATACCGAGGTGTTTTGCGCCAAACTTAATCTGAGTAGAGCTAGAGTTGAACGAAAACTGAATTGTTTATGCACACATCTCAACTTGTGGCTTAACCCCAGTTGGAGACCATGCTGAAAAGCCTTGTGTCAACTAGGCTGTTATCTTATAGAGTCTCTTGATGGAAACTCTTTGTAAGGAGCGCAGACACAGCGCTTAATATATTCGGAAGGAATGGACCGAGTGAACGAATTCATTGGTTTAGTTTGTTGTTGGACCAGCGGCAGACTGGCGGATTTGCTGGCATTCTGTTTCATTCCCATAGGTTTCCTCTTGCATCAACTCCCTTGTGTGGAGCCTTCAATGTCTTTGACACTGTATTGTTCCGTGAAAGTTTAAAGCCAGCTCATTGACTCATTGAGCTTGTACTTCGTGTAAAGAGTTTCTACTACGGGACTCTTACTATCTTAGATCTAAATTTAGTTAGGTCTTATTGTAATTTGAGGTCCTTACACACTTTTACTGAGTTGAGGTAACAGGAGACCAGACAGGGGCTCTGCTATGAGAGGCAATTTTGCTGGTCAAAGAGTCAACGGCTCACGGCAAAGCCAGTAATACCTCCAGTAATACCTCTTTGATTGTTCTTTTTCAGTGATCAGGCTATTTTAGAGACCTACAATGGAAGGCTCAGATGGGTCAAGTGTCAAAACAGAGACAGCTGTTCCTGTTCCTGAGACACCAGCTTCACCGCTAAAGGTGCCAGGTTCGCCCGCTAAACTGCCCACAACAGAAAACAGCTCTAAGACACAGAGTGTCAAAGAGGTGAGTACTATTAATTTACCGACTTAAGTACCGATTTCGATTGTAGTCGTGGCTGCGGCTCTAAACCCCTGGTCTACTTACTGATAAACTGTGCAATATAAAACAGTTATCATTTCAGAATGAATCAGCAGTCATTTTCAAGTATATTTTAATTTTTTTCTAAGATTTAACCCCTTAACGCCCAGGTTAGGAATCCAGCTGAAAATATGCTGCCACTGTATTGAAAGTAGTCAGAGCTATAGTTCATACTCTTTGGAACAGATAGCGCTGCTAATCATTGACATTTACAGTGACTGGATAAACCACAGTGCGGCCATTTGCCCTCCACCCCTCAATAGTGCACCCACTTTAGCATGGGCAGCATGGGGAGTAGGATTGTTCCTGGGTTTCGGAATGAAATTTTCTCTACCCCCCGACTGAAAATAGTCATTAATGCTATGTATAAACCATTTTTAGGGCGGGGGGTTGCGATATTTTTTACTAGTGACTCAGGAAAGCACTTCCTCCCTATGGCGCCCGTGTTAAGTTGGGTGCGCATCTGCGGGGGGTCGGTTACGGGGAATCCTTGATTTCTCTTGATTTTGCGAACCAATATGTTTCAAATTTGACAGAAGAACTTCTGTCGTGTCTAACTTGCCTACGAGAACCCTATAAAACTGTTAAAATACTTCTAAATGCTCAAATTCGCGATGTAAGGAATCCGACCAATCAGAAAGACGACCAAAATGACCGCACTGTGGTTTATCCAGTCACTGTATTGACATTTCATGCATTACAACATACGCTATAGCACATAATAAACGAGAGGGTACAAAAACGTATGTATACGGGCGTGGGCATTCGAGGTGGTTTTTTTGCAGCCCGTACATATACGAATATATATGGGCTGAAGAATCTTCAGCCCTCAGCAATACTCTGTTTAGAAGCTAGTCCAGCATAGTTCTCATTTGGTGTCATTTTTTTTTTTTGCTTTAACTGAAGTACCTCTTCTTTACTTTGTTTTTTCAAAAACTAGATGAAGCTCTTTCCATTATATTTTTATTTATTTTTCTATTTTGTAGGATCCTGCTGTTGAGGAAAACTTTGAAATGGACTCTGTTGCAACATCTGCTGCGGCAGGCCAAACTCTACCCGGAGCAAATATGACTTTTTTCGTTGGATTGAAGGCAGAAATGCTTCCAAATAATGGTGATGTTTGGTAAGTCCAATGTCACCCTCATCCTAAATACTGTTGAAGGCTTTCTGTTTTGCTCACTCAGAATCATAGGCGGATTCAGGAATTTGTCTTTCCCCCTCAATTTCGATTTGAACACAAATGTTCAAGAAAAGGAGAGAGGGAGGGGCGGCCTCAACGTGACTTTAGCCCTCTATCTCTGTCTCTTTTCGACACATGCGTTCTAATAGGCAAAGAGAGAGGAAGATGTAGAAAGATTTTCTAGTTGCGTGACAACCATTAATTTACTGTAGCAAAAATGAGTGATACATTTTCGATTTCATTCGGTATTTAACCTCAAATCAAATCTGATAGCTTTCCACGTTTTTTTGCAATTGTTGTCCTGCAATTGAGTATATTTTGTTCCCCTATGCTCTCATTGCTAATTTCTCAAAAAGCCCATCTCTGTTGTTTTATGGGTGCCTTTTCCAGCAAAGCTTCCACTTGGCGTTTAATTAATGGCATTTTTCAATTCACTGATGATTCCACCAGCTGAGAAAACATTGCACAGTTCAGTTCAGTGTATGACTGTAATGCTGCAGTGGCGCACCGAAGGGGGTGGTTTTAGGGTCAAAACCCCCCCCTAAGCATCAAGATTTTGCCCTAAAAAAGCTCATCTTCGGCCAAAATTCCTTTCAAAATCCCCCCTAAGGCCTCAGAAAATGGAAAATTTGCGGTGAAACCCCCACCAAACTAAAGTTCTCGGTGCGCCACTGTAATACTGTAAATTCAAAACTGATATTTCA
This sequence comes from Trialeurodes vaporariorum, assembly GCA_011764245.1. Lineage (NCBI taxonomy): Eukaryota > Metazoa > Arthropoda > Insecta > Hemiptera > Aleyrodidae > Trialeurodes > Trialeurodes vaporariorum. The sequence continues at coordinate 16,787,848 of VMOF01000379.1, forward strand.
TCATTCAAAAAATTAAATACGATTATTTAGGAACAATCAGAAATTGATTTCAAAGATAATAGTTTGAATTATCGCAATCTGAGCACATTACGGAGCTCTTTCAGGGAGCTGCTCCGGTTTAGAGCTCCGATTGCAATAATTCAAACTGTAATCTCTGAAATCCATTTCTTCTATGCTAGAACATCTAAAATCAGTTCTTGAACAAAAAATTACTGGTTTTGAAGGGATTTTATATGTTTTCTGCCTCCAGAAGTACTGATTCCGATTGTAGTCGTGGCTTCGGCTCTAAACCCCTGGTCTATTTACTGACAAATTGTGCAATATAAAACAGTTATCATTTCAGACAAAACCAGCAGTCATTTACAAATATATTTTAATTTTTTTCTGCAATTTAAGAAAATATCAAGAGTAAATTTGAGACAGGCTGAAGAATCTTCAGCCCTCAGAAATACCTATTTTTGACCTTTAATGTTTCTTTCCATATTTTTCAGGCATCCAATCAAAATCATCGATATGGATGTGGAAGAAAGAGAGGTATTGTGTCACCATGAAAATTCAGCAAATGGCGGTGATGAGTGGGTTTGCGTTGACAGTTGCCGCATTCGCCCAGTCCAGCCCGCCCCATTGCCAGCAAGCATCGATGCCAAACCTGAGCAAGAGTTTCAGGTCAATCAAAAAGTAATGGCAACTTGGAGTGGGAATCGTAAATTTCCTGCGGTCATCAAAGCAATCCTGGCCGATGGTAAGTGTTTGACCCTTTAACCACAGCTGTAGATGTATCATAGACTAATTTTAACCCTTTCCTCTCCGATGTCAAGTATATTAAAAAAAAAAAAATAGTGTTCTGCTCAAATGTTGAATATCTTTGACAGGAATCATACAGAAAGCCTTTTATCATCTTGATGAGTTTCTACTGGAAGTCAAGTAGGTAGTAGGGTGACAGTTTATGATGAATATCTATTTCTCTCACTATCATTTTATGTGCTTACTTCTTATACCATCCACACCATGTATTTACTGTATTTACCTGTGTATAATACGCCCCCGTAGATAATACGCACCCCAGATTTTCAAGAGGCGGAAAATGTAAAAAATAAACACCTATAGATAATACGCGCAGACTTTATTGAAGGGAACTCAAGAAAGTTGTGGGTAAATACAAATTCAGCCCTTCGTTGCACAGTGAACACGTTCGTTATCACTTGTTTACTATAGTTTACACCGGATCAGCGCGGGCGCAACTATTGTCAGCTTCGTCTGACTCAGCGGTCAGCGCCTTCTTCTTCATCATCAGAACCCGAGTCGCCGGCGCGGCATTTGACTCCTTATCAGACTCATCGTCCTCTGGCCGGCTGGCCCTCCTCGCGTTATCTTATGGAAGCAGCCAGAGTCTCTAGCCTTATCTTATCTTGCTGATTGAAATCTGCAAGTCATTCCGTATTTTATCTTATTGCGTAAAGTCTACAATTATATCGCGAAATCATCAAACAGTCGCAGTTTTTATCTTTGGATGAAAATTATCCCGGTATCACGTAGTTATCAAATGAAAAGGACTCATATATGAAAGAAGTTGAAAATTGACATTTAACACCTGTAGATAATACGCACCCTGATTTTTGAGCTGGGGAAAGTGTGTTTTTGATGCTTATTATACACGGGTAAATACGGCAGTTAAAAATTCATACTTGGTAAAACTGGACCTGTACTATAGCTCTGGTTTTAGAGCTCCATGTACCAACAGCCAAAAATGAAATAAAATAAAATAAAATGTACCATGCCAGGGATGCAATTGTGTGATATATTCGTCCTGATTCTCCTGGACCTTTGCATGGCACTACTTACCGGAGAGCAGGAGGACTACACACGGAAGTACGATTAGGAGTAGGTGTGACTACAGGACTCGGTCAAATGTTCAAGGAGTGGAAAGAATTAAGTAACTTCATCGGTACTTTTATTGGTTTTTGTACACTAGAGTGTTTTAGAATAATAGTTTATTATATTGATTGTCGCCTGGTTGCCTCTGGCTCCATCAAACTCCGGCTGATCGTAATTTTCCCGCAGGAGCATGTTTGATGGTTGCCTGTCCAAGAAACTAATGTGACCTTTCTACTGTAATGAATTTTCCATGTCCTCTAAATTTCTTACCAGAGCAAGGCTCCAATAAAAAAATTGCCTAAACCGTTTGTAAGTAGATACTACAGATTTCCCCAAGCATTTTTATGCTATGATTGTTGAGTTTACTGGATTGCGACCTAATCTAATTGCAAACAATTGCCAACAACTCATTTCTGTCCAAGACTGTATTTTCCTTTTCTTTTCTCTAGATCCTGCAAATACCATTAACCCTTTCAGGGATAGTGGGACATATGGTTGTCCCACTTAATTTAACATGGAATTCAATTGAATTTAAAGGGACATTTTGCAAAAAGTTGAGTGACCTGTCAAAGTTCTTAGAAAATTGTCTTCTTTTGAAAGGTTTGATAAAATCTCAAAAAAACTCAAACCCCTAAATGCGCACATGAAAAGGTTAACAGAAACGAATTGTCGGCGAAATAAAATTATGCAATTATTAGTTCACTATTTTCATCTTAGTAACCCTTTTTTATCTTTCTTCTTTTCTCAGGGTCGTATGAAGTTCTCTTCATGGATGGTTTCAGGAAGGTTTTGAAACCAAATAAACTCACAAAATTCACCAGAAAAGATCAAGAACAGTTTCAGAAAGTAAGTTTTTACGATGATAGTAACCATAAATTTTTAGTAGACTACCGATTAAAAAAAAAAAAAAAAAATTACACAGGCCTCCTTCAGCTTTCAATGAGAGCTCTGGTGTGAATCTATCAGTGAGTGTGATAGTATTTTTATAGGGGTGGGTGAAGCTTCGGAAACGCTTCGCGAAGCACGAAGCAGCTGCCTATTTGGATTTAATTTGGACCAAATTAAATCCAAATGGCGGGAAAACGATGTTTGAGCAGCACCGTCGGCCTACAACGGTAGCTCATGCCCCGATGCGCTCCGATCAACAATGGCTCATGCCCCGATGCGCACCGATCAACAGTGATCATCGGTGTTTTGTTTTCGGCACTTCTTTATCTCTCTTCTACCTGTGTAATAAAGGGACCAAGCTAGAGAGAGACATATCTCGGGGTTCGTCGTTTATCGGGCCTACGGCTAATGTCACCGCGAATAATCCGGGAATTCACATTAGTGAGACAAATATTCACTGATAGTTTGATCTCATGATACCTCAGTAACTCATGAAACCTTAGCTGTTGCTGTCCATTAGTAGAGGCACCTTTTTTTGGCTGCAATATTTTGCGAAAAAACGCGAAATCCGGACTTTTTCCGCGAAAACACAAAATTTGGCATTTGACGCAAAATGTCCCGCGAAATCGGCTGATTTTTTTGCAACTTCGCCAATTTACAAAATTTTTGCAATTTTACGAGTTTGTGAGCTGACGAAATTCGCGATTACGCGAATTTAAGAAAACCGGTGACACGTCTTTCTATCTCTATCGGACTCATCACACAGAGCATTGAACAGTTGAATTTAACAATAGAAAGAACATGGTCAAAACCCTAGTCTTGGGGATGGTTTTCACCAAAAAAATTGCGTTGAAAAAAATTTCAAGCCCACTTTTGCGTCTCTGTCCGCAGGATACCTTTTTTTCTCCTTAAGTACCTCTTGAGTACACGTTAAACCTGTTGTTTGTTGAGCCATTGGTTAAAAAAAAAAAAAAAATATTGTTGTATCACTGAAAAAAAGCTAAATACATCGAAATTAAACTTGACGAAATCCCCATTCTTCATGACAAAAGGACTTGGTCAAAAATAGCCGATTTTTGCCCCCCTCTGAATGGGGTATCTAATTACACCATTTGATTAAGCATCAAATGGACTACAAATCCTGAAATTTTCAAGTCCTAAAAATAATTCTGGGGGGGGCGTTAGGGGGGCTCAAAGTTTAACATGATTGTTACCGTTGAAAGGCGATAATAAAGTGCTAAATGAAGATATGAAAGTGCGGTTTGCACGAAAAAATGCAAAATTTAAAGACCTTTTCAACGATATGTATGACTTTGTAGTTTGCTTTATTTTTATAGGACTTATCGATTTTTTTTTATTTTGAAGCCGGAGAAATTTTTTACTTAATCTTGAATCCCCAAAAATGCTATTTTTTTATTTTTATGAAAAAGAAATGTGTTATTTTCGACATAATTTTGCATACACTCGTTCAAACCGCATTGTGGGGCGATTTTTTGTTCGCGAGTTACGAGCGTTTATAGAAGCGCACCTCGAGCGAGAGAGCAACACTGCGTGCCGCTCGCACGTGCGTCTACGGGAGAATCAACAACGCGGCCGACACCGAGACAACCACTGCGTTGTCAATTCTCCCGTGGACACACGTGCGAGCGGCACGCAGTGTTGCTCTCTCGCTCGAGGTGCGCTTCTTTAAACGCTCGTAACTCGCGAACAAAAAATCGCCCCGCAATGCGGTTTGAACGAGTGTATGCAAAATTATGTCGAAAATAACACATTTCTTTTTCATAAAAATAAAAAAATAGCATTTTTGGGGATTCAAGATTAAGTAAAAAATTTCTCCGGCTTCAAAATAAAAAAAAATCGATAAGTCCTATAAAAATAAAGCAAACTACAAAGTCATACATATCGTTGAACAGGTCTTTAAATTTTGCATTTTTTCGTGCAAACCGCACTTTCATATCTTCATTTAGCACTTTTTTATCGCCTTTCAACGGTAACAATCATGTTGAACTTTGAGCCCACCTAACGCCCCCCAGAATTATTTTTAGGACTTGAAAATTTCAGGATTTGTAGTCCATTTGATGCTTAATCAAATGGTGTAATTAGATACCCCATTCAGTGGGGGGCAAAAATCGGCTATTTTTGACCAAGTCCTTTCCAGTTCAACTTGACGAAATCAGGGATTTGAACTTGACGATAAAAAGATGCCCCTATCCATTAGTATAAATCTGAGGTGCTCCAAAATGGAATAGCAGCTGTCCCTTAGAGTGCCTGTAAGGTATTTCTTTTCAGTGAACACTTTCTAAGTTTCTACCTGTTGATTTTCTATTTTTCTATTTTTCGGTAATTAGTTTTTCTACTCTAACTGGATTAAACTGTCCATCATTCGACCTTCCATTATTCCCTTTCCCTCCTATTTTGATATTCCTCCTTAAAAGTTAAGTAACAGTTCAAATTAGAATTTTGAATGAATTTTGATTTGTAATCAAAGAACACGGATTCGTCTCAATTTTTAAGGTCGCGTGCTTCGGATTCGAGAAGCAAGGCCTGCTTCGCTTCGGTTTTAAGAAACCCTGCTTTGCCCACCCCTACATTACCGTAAATCCTCTTTAAGACAGAATGTGGTAGCTCCAGAATTTTTTTTCCGGTTTTTAAAGGTTCCCGGCTCACCAAAGTTGGTGCAGGTGAAACCGAATTTTGAAAATGATAATCATTAGTGTCAGAAATAGAAAATAAGCTGAAAAACTATCAATTTTTGTGTGGAAATTTCTCAGAATTCATCTGAGGAAAAAATCCTGGATTGCGTGAAACTTTCAGTGTTTCAGAACATTTTGCACTTTTGTTGGAAACAAATTTATGTGTAAAACAAGAGCTAATTTGAAGCGTTGAAATATATAACGAGGTAAGCGCCATTAGACGTTGCAAAGATTGTACAGTTGTTTTTTTGTCAAACAGATTACCCATGATGTCCAGTGAAACAAAATTTTTAAATTTCTCCTTTAATAAATGGTTTTTTCCAGAAAAACCCGCTTTGGTTAACACATTCAGTATTTTAGATAATTAAGGAGAATATGCACAATCTTTGTAACAACTGTTGGCGCATACCTCATTATATATTTCAACGCTTCATGTGGTGCTTCTGATTCAGTAAAAAATACCTCTTGATTCTTAATCTTCTAATTCTTCCTATTCTCATTTTTATTTACTGTTCAACTAATCTTATCTGTCACCTCCTTTAATTTCAGAACTATCCAAATCCTATTCCTACTCTTCCTCCGATAGTTCCACCTCCATCAGCTTTTGGGTCCGAACTCCTTTCGAAAGAAGAACGGCGGAAACTGAAATGCAAGTTAAATGTCAAAGATCTCTTCGCTGATCATCGCAAGAAACACAAAAGTGAAGATACTTTCGGCATCAAAAAAATCCCGAATGATGATTCCAGACTGAAAATGGTCATCAAAAGAAAGACGTCGGACGAATTCACTGCTTCGTACTCCGGTCATCAAAGTCCAGTTACGGATGGTAAACGTGATGCCAATGAGTCATTTGTCGCCAGAACTAGTTCCAATCACGATGATGGTGCGGACGGGCATAAAAGAAAGAGATTTAAAAATCAGAAAGCTTGCTACGATTACGAGTCTCCGGTTGTAGTATCACCTCACAGGAAACAATTACTCCATGAAAATCCAGCGGCTCAGATCCCTTTAACGCTTCCTGTGACTATTGAGGGTGACCCACCGCCTCCTGGTCAATCTGGTATATTCATTTCAGCTATTCACTAGTTAATTAATAAGGGGTCTGTTACATACTTTTGCTAAAGCAATATGGCACATTGATACTATTGATTCACGTGGAATTTTTGCCCCCCGGCCCCCACTGGTGACCCCCTTTTTCTGTTCTATCTCTTTTTTTTCTCCCTTCCTTCCCCCTCCCCCCCCCCTCACTTCAACATAACGAGCTACAACTAGACAGGGAAGATGCCATGTTTTAAGTCCTATCCTTAAATGAGGCAAGCATGAACGGGTTGTTTGCCTCTTTTATTTTAACCTCAAATAAAAAAATCCAATTAATTCAACTGAAACCACAACAAATGTGTGAGTGTTTTAGAGTGGCTTTCAGGATGCAGAATTTGAATACAACTATTTAGTTGAGAAAATTTTACTTGTTTCTGGTATGTGTCACAGTTTTTTTACTGCATGAATTTTTCCAGAAGAAATAGTTATTTCGATATCTGTGTTCAGATAACCACTCCAAAGCACTTCCATATTCATGTGAATTTAATTTTGATTGTATTTTTTACAACTTTTAATTTTAGGTTACATTATAAGAGGTGAAAAAACCAAGCTCATGCATGAAAAATGTCCGTATGAGATCTCTGTGGTGTCTTCAAAATCAAATTTTAGATAGTCCTTCTATATTTATTTGTAGTTTGTTGGTTCAGTCTTTGTCAACATCCGTCTTTTTCTCTGGAGAGATTTCAAATGGTGAAATAATATCCTCTCTTTAGTATCACAGCTGTTCTCTAGACAATGTTGCCTAATCTCAATTAATATACTGTTTCAACAGCAGAGTTTTGTGAGGCTCCTTTCAGTTTATGGTTATCACCCTTAATCCTAGGTTATTACCTGATCCTTCTTCCTGATTCATTGGTTTTGTAAAACTCAATAGCATCAACTTTCTGTTAATCTATTCCTTTTTATTGTTTACTCTTACTGCGGGTAAGTGTGTCATAACAATAATCCATTTTTGACAACACAGTTACTGGTGATTGTTACACTACATTTTTGGGCTTTAAATGTGGAAAATTATTCAAATTTTTCCCTTTCCGTCAAGTTGCGGTTTCACCCAATGGTAGCTTTGTAGTTTGTAGTTCTTCAGGTTGCCTGTATGTGCATTTAGATTAACCTCACTTTTTGCTCTTTAAAGAGGTTTTTTTGCTGTTCAAATACGATTCAAAAGTTTTTCATGAGAATTTTTTTCTATCCTACCTTATTATTCCTCTAATATTATGTTTGGTAATGAAATTTTTCTGCTTTGTTTGTTCATTAAATGAACATGCAGCAAATGTTACAAGCGAATTTTGAGACTCTGAGAGTCCACCTTGTCTCCAACTTTATGTCTTCACTGACTTTATGAGACTCTAACTCTAGTCATGCTTTGGAGTCAGAGCTAACTTTCATTTCAATGCAAGGCGTGCAAATTTCACTTTGGAAAAAATTGCTCTTCATTGATAGTTTCTTGTTTCACCTCTTTATCTCTCAATTTCTTTCTTAATCTCTAGTGGAGCCACACAGACGTATTCCGAAACTTGTTTTTGATGAAAAACTACCTGCAGGCTGGTCAAAATACTGTGCTCTAAAGAAATGTGGTACAAAGTTTGATGTCTTTATTCAAAGGTTAGTGTGTACACCTTTCGTTTATTTTTATATGTTTATTTCTTGTTTTGTTTTTTATGGAAATGCTTAATACATCCAAAACTTACTAACTAAACTGAAATCGTATCAGAATTGCTGTCAAATTTACTGAATTTTTTTTGTCAAGTCATGAATTATCAACTAATTTTTTGATCCAGGCATACTTTGACATCCAAATTGTTAAATACCAACTTGTTTTCTCTGCTGTTTCTTACAGGTTAAGAAAAGCTATAATCTTGAGTTATTGGAAATATTCTCACTGTTTTTACCAGTATATTATGACACAAGCACCTTAAATTTTTGAGGTTAAGAGAAGAAAGTCTTAGTTTTTCAATAGAATGAAAAAATTTAATGATATCAAGGAGAAAACAAAGTTTTGGTGTTTTTTAATCGGCTACATGTTTTGCAACATTGCGCTGCGCCAATCCTGTTTTTATAGTTACCTTTCATGTTTTTTCACGTTCTCAGTGTCACCTTTCAGCATTATCATCTTAGTCCTACCCAAAATGTGGGCAAGGCATCTCAAGTGAGTGATAGATTGAATCTGTGGCACATCAGTCACCTGTCAACGGTCTTAGGAGTAAGTTGAAAAAGCTGTACTGCGGATTGTGTCTGGGACAACATCTGCATTTAACGCGCCATCTATTTTGAGGAATGTGATTTTGGTCACAAAAGGACGCGTAGCACAGAAACAAATACAATAAGTTAGATGTGCTGCTTCACTCAAACTAAGACACAGAGAGAGAGAGAGAGAGAGAGAGAGAGAGAGAGAGAGAGAGAGAGAGAGAGAGAGAGAGAGAGAGAGAGAGAGAGAGAGAGAGAGAGAGAGAGAGAGAGAGAGAAGGAGAGAGAGAGAGGAGGATCGAGAGAGAGAGAGAGGAGGAGAGAGAGAGAGAGAGAGAGAGAGAGAGGAGAGAGAGAGAGAGAGAGAGAGAGAGAGAGAGAGGAGAGAGAGGGGGGGTGGTAGGGACAAAGAAAGTAGATTATGAGATAAACAGGGGGTTAAATGAAACAGACACAAAGTACTTGACACAACTGACCAAAATATACTAACTGAAAATTTCTCAGTGAAAGAAAAATGACGGTAAATTTCCTTCAAATGAATAACGCAATTAAATTAAAATATCAACTGGATGGCATGATATTATCAGAGGTAATTGCTCCACAAAAACTACAACAAACTCACTTGCAATCAATTGAGCTACTCTAAAATTTAAGAAGAACAAAGAAAATATAAAATCCTGCAGCTATGTTAATCAACAAAACCAAAAATAAATGTGATGGAACAAACAAAAATGACATCTTAAAGTCCCCACGTGCGTCATAATTTAAAATTTAGAGTAAGAGATCTCAATTTAGATCAATCTACAAATAAATCAACAAAACTAAAATGGCATCAAAGAGTCCAAGAAACGTTATCTTGAGAAAAAAGGGTCCGAGAAAATGCGATTGAAAAATTATGTTTCTTACTCAAATCGAAGCACTGAAGAAAAACAAAAATATCAAAAGCAGTAGATAAAGTAGCAAAAGCACTGAGGAATAGCTAAATAAAAAAAAAAAAAAAAAAAAAAAAAAAAAAAAAGAAAGAAATCAGAGAAAGGGATAAAATAGCAAACCTCACTTTTAACTCACTTTCCTATCTAGAAAGAAGAAAACAGCAACGAACAAAAGACATCAAAATTACAGCGAATTTCAGTGGAACTAAAGAAAAAAATACTAAAACAAATTGAGACTTGTAAGATAAACTGAGAGTGAAACCAACTAAATGTCGTGAAACAGAACTAGAGATAAAATTACTGATGCAATGTGAGACTTGTGAAATGAACTGAAAGTGAAATCAACTAAACATCGTGAAGCAGAACTAGAGAAAAATTACTGACACAATGTAAGACTTGTGAAATCAAATAAACGTCGTGAAACAGAACTGGAGAAAAAATTACTGATACAATGTAAGACTTGTGAAATCAAATAAACGTCGTGAAACAGAACTAGAGAAAAAATTACTGATACAATGTAAGACTTGTAAAATATGTAAACTGAAAGTGAAATCAAATAAGCGTCCTGAAACAACCTCTGCACTTAATGGCTGTCAGAAAGTGAGCCTTTCTTGGAAAAGAGACAAAGAATGTCCAGCTTTTCAGAATGAAGTGAGGGGCAAGAGAGACCGTGCAAATACAAGTGACCAGTAATCGCCGGAAAATTTGAGGTATCAATAATTGGACAAGCAATAGGAACCAACAAGGACGAAAAAACCCACTAAGAGTGCTCTGACCAATGCACATTGCCAGACTTATCAAAATTCAAAACAGCAATAAGGCTGAAAAGTAAAAATTAAAAAGGTGTTTCCCCGAAAAAAACAGCACAGTGAGTTCGAGTGGCAGTCAGCGCTGATTACACAATGCAATTTGAAGGTACAAATTGGCATGTGTAAATCGTGTGCTTGTTCAAAGTTGTCTAATTGTGTTCATTGACAAATCCGATTTGATTTCCAGCCCTGAAGGTCGTAAGTGCCGTTCGAGATGTGAGATCCAACAGGTTTACGCCGAGAAGGGGGAGGAATATCCAGAGGAAAGATTCAATTTCATTGTGCGTGGTGGGACTCAAAGAAGAAGGAAGCGAAAAGCCTTCAAAGAAAAGTATGATAATCTTTTTAATTTTTATATTTTCAAGTTGTGCAAATTGTAAAAGTGGAAAACTGAGAGGGAAAACAAATCTACACTAAGTAGTGTGAGATGAAACATTGAAATGGTAGGGTAATCTGATTGCGCGAGATTGATAGTGCGAGACTTCATGAATTCTCAGTACAATGATGCTAAAATATGGGTAAGTACATTGATGTCTTTTCACAATTTGAGAAAATTGCCGTAACATGAATACCTAAAACATCATTCAGACATTTCAGAAAATCAATTAATTTATATTAACATAAAAAAAAAAAAAAAAAAAAAAAAAAAAAAAAAAAAACATGTAATATGAGCAAATGACTTCAGATATCCTAGAGAAATTTTGGAAGCACTTTTCAATTTGAGAGCTTGAACTGAATAGTGAATCTGCCGAATCATTGCAGCGAGGACAAGAAAAGAAGAAGAAGAAGAAGAAGAAGAAGAATGAGAAGACACAGTCAATCATGAAAATAGAGTGAATCAGAAAAAAAATAGCCTCATCGTTCGTTAACAAAGGAAGCAAAGAAAAAAATCCATTGAAACAGAGAGGAAGGAGCTGACATATTGCTTTAGCGTTATTTAAAAAAGAAAAATTCTGAATGCTAAACCTTCATGTGTTTTTATGTGCTTTCGAGATTATTTCTTTGTTGAGGGTGTCTTGCATGAGGCAGTACTCCTTTTTGTTCCTTTTCCTTTCTTTATTCCTCTCTGCTCCTTTCCTTATTCCTCTCGGTTCCTTTCTTTATTCCTCCCTGTTCCTTTCCTTATTCCTCTCGGTTCCTTTCTTTATTCCTCCCTGTTCCTTTCTTTATTCCTCTCTGTTCCTTTCTTTATTCCTCTCTGTTCCTTTCTTTATTCCTCTCTGTTCTTTCCTTTAGTCCTCTCTGTTCTTTTCTTCATTCCTCTCTGTTCCTTTCTTTATTCCTCTCTGCATATATATACCCATGCAACAGTGTTTGTGACGTCACTCTAGGTTGCCTTCTAGGGCCAGCGCAGCAGCATCCTGCATAGTCAACCATATACTCTATCTGTCAGTGAGAATGAGAACTACTAATTCTAGTAATTGCCAATAGAGTGCGCTCGGGTGTCAAATTTGTATGCCAGTGCAAAGAGAAATTAGCTCGATTTGTCTACTTTTTCTTAGTGCAGCGGTGCTGCTGCTGGAACTTTACTTAGGAGTGAAAAGGTTGAATGAATCAAATTTTGCCTCAAATCAAAGCCTCTTTTTGCTTGCGCAAGCGTACACAGTGCCCTCATTTGATTTGTTATCTGAAAGCATTTTTCAAGCCATTTTAGGATGTAAAAATGTAAGTAAAAGACCTGGTTTTTCGACTATGCAGGTTTGTTAATTTGTTGCTTACTCTAATTATCAAGCTAAGTATCAGTTGGTGATTGGTAGCTTTCAACTTTGATGATAACATCATTATCATCATGTAGAGTTTGTTTCAGAAGTGGAGGCGCAACTTAAGGATAATCTCTGGCGAATTTTCAATTTTCATTCTTTTAAATGAACAAAAAAACTTGCCTGTACTATGACCTTTTAATTTCAAAGCATTCCTCAATAAAAATTCAACGCCTAAAATCATTTTCAGTTATTTCTATTATGTATTAAGAAAAGTAATGTTTAAAAATTCCAAAGGTTATTCGTCAAGGTGCGCCTACACTTTTGAAACGACCTTTATAATAAGTGCCAAATCATTTATCTTGAAGATGAAAGTTACCAGAAATTTTACTCCGTACAAACCCCACTTGTGATGGATAATTCTCTTGTAAAATGCTGAGGAAATTACAGTGATCACAGTTGCATTGAGATCCGTTCAGTATCAATTTTGATGCAGCCTCCATTTGAAAATGCTTTTTCATGACATCTTTCTTCGTTAAAATCAAAGAAAAGAGAAAAAGGGAGAAAACCCTGTCTGAAATCTATGACTTTGTTCCAGAAATGGTATGATGAGAAGAACGTTTCAAAAGGGTGAACATCCGCTTCATAAGAGAGAACATCCACTTCATAAGAGGGAACATCCGCTTCATAAGAGGGAACATCCACTTCATAAGAGAGAAAAGATGCCGATGCATTCTTTGATGGGCTCTCCTCACCTTGATCCATCCAGGAGAATCAAGACATTGCTACCGAAAGCTAAAACTTCTGAAGCAATGCCTGAACCCGTGTTGACACCATCATCCAACACTTCAACTCCTCTTACAAGTAAGTGAATACTTTTATCTGCTGTTGTTCTTTATGGAAATGATGATGATTATGATAATGATAATGATTATGATTATGATTATGATTATGATTATGATTATGATTATGATTATGATTATGATTATGATAATAATGATAATGATAATAGTAATGATAATTTATTTCAGTCTAAAAATAGTTTGCAAAAAAATTCAAATAAATTAGGTAACCATCATATAACCAGACAAAATAAATCAATTAATGTAAAATTAACAAAACAATGTAAGACTGAAGGTAATTTAGTACCTTACTAGTCAAGCCTGTTTTGGAGGTTACCTTCAAAAAGGAAAATTTAAGAAATAAAATATTATAACGTGAGAGAGTTGAAGAAAGTGAGGGAGAGAGAGAGAAAGAGACTGGTTTAACAAATAAAATGTTTTACTTCACTGTTTTTTTTTTTTTTTTTTTTTTTTTTTTTTTCAAAAGGTTGCCTAATGTTTTGGTTGATACCATTTTCTTTTTTTCCGCCTATTGAAGGGAAGTTTTTTATTTTCAGAATTTAAATGGGTTTTGAAGCTTGTTAGGTGAGTTAACAGACTCTTTTGAGTTGTAAGGCCTCTCCAGACAATCAAAGAGGATCCTTAAATTAGCTTCTAAATGGGCTCTTGGTGGTTAATGTGCAGCATACTTTATCATCGAATATTTGCAAATTAATCTGCAGTCAAAAATACTATAAAGAGTGCAGCTTCTCAATACATCTTCCAGTGCAAGAAGTCTCAACAGTCAACATAGCTTTTATGATGATAAATGGATAAAAATTATTTTAATTTATTTTTTTGCACATAAGGTTCTGGAGAGTCAGGAGCGGCAGGATTGTCTGCGTCGTCCGCACTTTCCAATCTATCAGGATTGCCTGGACTGTCCGGAATCTCGCCAGCAACTCCGAGTGGCCCCAACAGTGCGCGAGTCCCGTGTCTTCTTCAGACTTGTGATAGAATATTCAGGAATGAAAATTTACTGATGGTAAGTATTGTTGACTCTCTTTAAAGTCATTTAGTATTTTATCATCACCTTTTAAACGCTGAAGTTTTCATCAGTTACCAGTTTAGTAAGCTGTATATATAAATCGAAAGTTTTTCGGATTTTTTTTTTACAATCATAGCTTTTTTTGAACTGCTGGAATTTATAATTTATTGATAACGTTTTTTGTAAAGGTCTTCCTGGAACATTCACTTTGTACTAATACTTTGTTTTCCTTAAAGTGAATTACCGTTTCTGTTAATTTGTCTTTAGTCAGGGTGTCTAGAACCAAAGATAGCTGGGATTCATTAGGAAATGGCAAACATCTGGGAAAATTAGGGAAATTTTAGGAAATGAAGTCTAAACCGGGAATCCTCTTTGTTTCATTTCAAGCTGTTTTTGCGTTTTTTTCTGCCCTTAACTGTTCACTAAATTTAATTTTTGAAGTTTGAAAAGAAGTCAAATAAAGTACGTTACTTTTTAATAAAAGTTTCAAGTCTGTTGAAAGAAAAAGAAAGAAAGAAAGAAAAAAACATTTCTGTCAATATGTGAACTGTTCACTGGCGTTTTACCATTTAACTTTGTAGGTTACAATAAGCATCTCTGGTATAAAGTTCAGTTACTCAAGGAATATTTTTGAGCAGATCTCTCTTTCTTGGTTTTTATTGAAGGAAAGTTGTTTTCCAGATTTATAAATATTTTGGGGATGTATGTACAAGTTTTGGTATAAAGGTTTACTTGGCTCTTCAAGTAGAAATCCTGATCGATAAAAATGTTGTGAAAAGCAATAAAAAAAAACCTTTCATTTCATCAGAGAATGATTTTCCAAAAATCAAGGGTAAGTCTAGGAATGGGGGCTCATGAAGAATTTTTGGAAAATTTAAAGACGGAATCTAAGTGCTGCACTTTGGTGATCAAAATCAGCACCATTGACTGCAGATTCACTTTAAATTAGTGCCAGTGTTGCCAGATTGGGGTGAAAAAGCTGTACGCTTTACATTGATTTAAATGGGGACGATACGGCTTTTTACCTTCAATCTGGCAACACTGATTAGTGCTCACCTCAACTTTATTCCTCCGGTGTATTTTCAGATGCACATGAAGCATTATCATTCCGAGTACACTCAGATTCTTGGTTCTACTCCGAATGTTGCGGATTTAGCGTACGCTCGCACCATTGGCCAGTCTCTTGAGGAAGTATCACCTTCAGCAATGTTCCTAGACAAAATAAATATGCTTGAAAAACAGAAAGCGGCCGCGGTCTCTAAATCACCTGTCTCAGTATCATCTCCGGCCTCTCCTGCGCCTTCTCCGTCACGCAAAAGGTAATTTTACTCTTGTTGGTGTATCCATCGTAAGAATTTTGTCCATCCGAAGACTCAATCCTGTTAGTTTCCGTTTATCATTTTTTGTCAGCTTTAAGTTCTTGGGGAAGGTGTAAATCAAACCATGATAGAGGTCATCTCAGAAGTGTAGGTACACCTGTACGTTTAATCTTTGGAATTTTCCAACGTGTTTTTCATATTGAATAAAAGTGAATTTTGAGCGCAGGCTTTTCATCAAGGCAAGAAATGCTTTAAAATCATAATGTCAAAGTCACAAGTAAGTTTTGTTTTGATTTGAAGGAATGAAAATTGAAATTTCACTGAAGATTATCAGTCTAGGTGCGCCTACACTTATGAAACGAACTCTAAGCGGAAATGCTCAAGTGCCAAAAATGGCCTAAACAAAGTGATGCAATTTTTTTTTTTTAAGCTGAAACGCTCATTCTTGCTTCATTATTGTGGGTGTTTTATCGCAATTTAATTCTGTTGTTTACTTGCTGTTGTTTATTTCTAATTTATGTACCCTTTTTAAACATAAAGGGAGGAATCCACTTAATGAAAGTGGCCTTCGATTGAAAAATTATCACTAACAAGAGTAGATGGGAAAATTTCATTTAAAGTTGGTTTCTCATCACAAAATTTGAACCCTCTTTCCAAGTATTTCTTCCGTGTTGTTTTTCCCTTACTCCTTCTTTCATTGTAAATAGTTGTTTCATTTCCCCAAATCATCATTTTGTCATTGGTTTCTCAGAACATCTCTAAATTTGTTGCATTTTAATTTGTTTTAGTTGTATGTTTTTTTTTTGATTGGAGAACATTTTAAAGTTCCAATGGAGCAGTTGCAAGGGTCTAAAATCTTTTGATTTTTTTACAAAGAAAATGAACAGAGCTGCGAACAAAGGTGTCTTTGGTTTTTCCCTAAATGTCCTAATTTCGAAGATACACTCCTGTAAAGTTACAAAACATTTTATGTGTTGTGACGGCACCTTGCGGAATTCTCATTTAAAGGAATATATTTTGGGCTAAAATCGCATTGCTAGAAGCACGAAACCTAGTCAGAAACTGAAGGCTCACCGAGTACTTTCATTTGCTTACTAAATAAAACACGGAAGTCCAGACCCTTGCAATTGCCCCATTGTGGTTTGATCAAACTAGGTCCAGTGCCGTAAATAATGAATGCTAGCTAACCTTCTTGGTAGCTCAAAAACATCTCTCCTCTTTCAAGGTTTCTTTCCTCGTCATTTTTCAAAAAACTGTTTACAAATCTACAGCAACAAAACTGTCACTAGTGAGGTTTTAGTCTGAGTAATTTGAACCACGATAAGTTGCTCAAAAGCAGAGAAATTCAGAAAATATAATTTTAGAAATTAATAAATCAAAATTATCTTGATGAGGTCACTATCCGGCTCTTCAAAATTTTTACATCCCTGTCTGAGGTCTGAATCTCGACCTTTAGGCAGCTGTTACTTACGTCACTGATTAGCGCTTACAGGTGATAGACATTCAGAAATCGTTCTACTGTGAAAGTATCGATGCATGTTTGTGAATGTTTTTTGTTGTCATTGAGAATCTTGCCAGGAAAGAGGCATGCACGCTAGTCATACCCCTTTCTAGACGGATCAATTGAATTTGTTGTTCTGAAAATTGCATACCTTGACTTCACATGAAAATTGGATGGATCTCTGATTGTTTAGAGCACCTATAACTCTGTTTATTTATAATGCGCCACTTTATAAGGCAAGATCCTCAATCATTCATTTTCAAACTGTCTTTTTCACCCACAGTGTTTTTTTTTTTTTTTTATCTGAACCTTCATAAAAATAAAAAAGTGCTGATTTTGCAAAAACATTTAGGTAGGTTTAGGGATGAGGTTGTAGAGAGGAAACCAGTCGTGAGACCTTAAAAACAGGTTAACATGATTAGAAAAAATGGAATTTGTGGATTTGACTATTTTTCTAATCATTCTTCGACAGTGGCGTCGCGTGCCATCTGGCAACAATGCAACAGCTCCATTTAAACTCATCAAATATATCGAATTTTCCTTGTGCACTGTGCACCCCCTGAATTCGATCTTTTGCATGAGTTTAAATGCATAGAATACATTGTTGCCAAATTGCACGCGACGCCACTGTTCTTCGATAAATCGTTCATTATTCTTCTAAACCGTATACATCCTGCTCTATGAAAAATTGTCGAACGTATTGTCGAAAACTTTGCGCTTTCGTCTCTGGGTACCGTATTCATTGTCGTTCCTTAAACAGCTTATCAAATTGAGAAGGCTCTTGATGAAACACACAAAAATGATTCCAATTTGACGAATGACTTAAAGAGTAAATCACAAATAAATTCTTTAAGTGTATCCAATATGGAGTCTCCTCAGTTCAAGGTGAACTCATGGCGCCCGGTAGGCTCGAGGGTATTTCAATTGATTTATGTCTAGATTCTTTTTTATTTTTCAATTTCTATGAATTTTCGGCGTGTAGATACTTGAATTATGGATACGTCTGAGAAATATGTTCGCTCATAACTGCAAAATATATCTAAATGTGCTAAAACAGCTGTTATAGTAACTCAATATGTTTTATTGTACTAAGGCTGGCAAAAGAATCTTCCACTTCGTGGCGAGAGGAGAAATATTTTGACCCTCTCCAATGCAAGAAAGACTCTAGGTGATGTGCGAATCGGCCCTCGGCTCGTATCGAGATAATAACACCCATAGTAGCACTTGCTACGCACACACACAGCTCTAACACCGATGCAATGTCTCCACCCTCCACCCAATCATTTGGCAGGGAGACAATATCTCTCACTGCTTGAGCAGTAGAGTGGAAGTAAGAAAATGTCCCCTTTCGCGGCGATGTTGGAGATTCTTTTGCCGGCCTTAGTTCTGTGATATCAGCAGTTTTAGTAATTTTGTCTTAATCATGCATTTTTGAATGGAGATTCCTCTCTGGTATCATCGTGATCTAAGTATCTTCATGTTACGGAAGCCAACAAGCCATGTTACGGTGCAAATCGGTTGATATGCCCTCTATCAACTGAGACTGTCTTGATTTCATCTCAAGGTGACTCTAAAGTGTTTACTGTCGAATTTTGCCACCAGAGCGCTCCCATTTGCTGATTATCAAATTGCAGGCTATTAGTAATTTATCTTTTAGAAAACAGGATGTTAGGATCAAAAATAAGGCTGAAAACTCGAAAGTACATACCAAAAAACAGAATATTGCTAATCAATTCTTGAGTCAAAATGTGATACTACTTTTTGGTACTTTCAGCCCGCTTTTCAAAGTCATGAAGGAGATCTTTTGCGGAGACATTCTTGGGATGATTATCTTGTAAAGTTTGTGTCGGAAGTGTTGGCGGACTCCGACATAAAAATAATTTTTGGAATTTTTTCATTACACAGTAAAAATGATTGAAAATTAATTTGAGTCTTGGCTTTTCATTGAAGGATGTAAAGATGTATAGAATGTGAAAGAATGAAATTTGAAAATTTGCCAAAGATTATCGTTGTGCTCTGCCCACACTTCTAAAACAAACCCTAGCTGACATTTTAATTGATGAATTACCTTTTGGCTGTAAAATGATGTAAATTGAATGATAGCGTTCAGGTGGCAGAAATCGGCACCGAATGCCGAACTCGCCTTAAATAGCTTTTTAAGAAACTGCCATGAATACTACCTTGATTATTCAAAAATTGGGGGAAACCCTTCAAGTATTCATGTAGCCTGTGTTATTTTTCCCCCCGCTTCAGACCTGAAAATGAAGTTAGTGAAGAAAGAATCCCATTCACCGAAGAGAAAAAAGTTTCGACCCCAGTGCCGAGGAAAATCCCAGAACCTTGCCAGTGAGTAATACAAACAAGAAATTTCCCTTTCCGATTTAATATTTTTCTCCATCTCTAAAGACTGCTTGTGGTTTGTGTCACTTAGTTCTTTTCTTTTTTGCCGAAATTGAAAAAAACTGTATTCACTGAACTAAGGACAGGCTTTTTCTGGCGATTTTGACTTTTTAACCTTTTTTTCTTTCACCGGTTTTTGTTTTAATGTTCAGTGGTATCTCAATTATCTGGATCTATGTTTTACACCTAGCTGTGCGTGCGAAACCAGTTTAGGGAATGTTAAGAGGCTCGGAGCAGTTAATTTTTCTTGGAGAGGGATCGGCGTTGAGTTTACCACAAGTCATAGTAAACACATTTCATGAATGAGGCATTGTATCTGATTGTGAGTTGGTACGGGGGAAAAGAGACGCTTAGAATTCCGTCTGTCAACTGATGGAGCAAAATGTGACTGCAACATTGAAAAAAATATATTGTCATCATCTCCTAACACTTCTTATCATTTATATCATTTGAATTGGGTGTTGGTGTATTATCGACTAACCGGATTTTTCACTGAACCAGATCAACCGGGTCCTGATCGATCTGGATAATTGGGAGATCACTGTATGTGTTATTCATTTTTTTTTTATTATTCATCCATTTATGTACTGATCTAATATATGTAACTACTGATGCCTACAAAAATGATGATTGACGTTTGCAAAATTAAATTTTCCACTGTGTATTGAACCCAAAGACTTTATGAAAAGAAGACTGGGCTCTTGCACTGAGAACTGATGCTGTTTATTGTATGGGCAGGGTGAGGAAGAGAGGGTGGATAAACCAATTTAACATTGCGGCTCATGGAGCCGTGACATAAAACTGTTTTGAAAGAATGCTAATTACATTTTGATTTTGAAGGAACATCACTATGATTTGCAGCTTATGCTAAAGTTGTATTTGATAGATATTTGAATGGGCATCCAGGAAAAGGGCGTTTGTAAAAGAAACCCCAGGAGAGACAAAAAGCTATGCCGTCTTTACAGGAAGCATTTCTTTAATGTGAAAAAATTAATTTTGATGCTCAATAGGATCAGAAAGAAGGCCTGAAAAGAATTTTTGAGTTATCTCAATTTCCGTCCCTGAAAAAAAGTGGTGAAAAGAGAGTAGACTCAAGATTGAAAAAATGCACTTGTACCCTTTTCCTTGATGCCTAATCATTTATGATAGTAGGTACAGCAGAGAGGTTGTGTGTACCAAAGTAAACTATAACTAACTGATCGTCAATGACGATTTTTAAAGAACCGACATCTTTAATTGATCCCAAGTTTTGGTTTAAATGTATAATATACTTTACTGTACAACTCTTATGGGACCTGCCGTTGTTGTTCGCCAAAATAATTGACTGTAATAGGTTTTGAAGAGCAAGACTTCATACAAGCTTGTGTTGGATTGATTCATACCCCTGAGTGCAGGCGTCCTGCCAATTAGCTCGCCTCTCAAGTTATAAGCGGCTTCACTTTTCCTCCGTGTTTATCCAGTTGACCAGCCTAATTGAATGGTTTCAAAAATAAGCCTAGGAAGCTTTGATTGTTTAATTAAGGCTGTCTCCAGCTTTTTTGAGTACTTTGGACTAGGAGTTTTTTAAACTCGACTTTTCTACTATGAATAATGTTTTTTTGAAAAAGGAGGAATGAATTTTTGAAAATCGATTTCCGCCCTCGATATCTCAAAATCAAAAAACGATATTGACTTTTGGTTTACGACTAAATGCTTGGTTTTGTATGCCCTTTTTGATAATGTGTCACAAGATAGGGTTTGCTATTTGAAAATTTTGAGTTGTAGGGCCTAAACAGGGGAAACAGGGGACGGGTCTAAAAGACCCGGTACTAAAAACATTTCCTGTGACTTGGAGTTTAATTTATTTTTTTTGATAATGCAAAAATTGGGTTTCTCAAGATATTTGAAGAGCTATTTGTAAAGCACAAGTTTTTTGGGTCTACAGAAAAAAAACAACACAACTTTTTAGGAAGCCTCGGGTCTAAATGACCCATGTTTGGCAGACTAGGGGTAACCTGCATAATTGCCATGGAGAACTTTCAGGTTAGGTTTAAAGTGTAATTTATCCATTTATTCCCTCGTACATGCAGGCGCACAGTCGATCGAAGCATGTTCCAGCATCTTTTTGTTGCATCAAAATACATAGGAATAAATAGATAAAATTACACCTTAAATCTAACCTAAAAATCCTACAGAGTGGTTACACAGGTTACCTATTAGAGTGCCACTCAAGATTAATGTGTTGATCGTTGCATGAGATAGCTAGTCTCAAAAATGAACCCAGGAAAGCTCAGGTTGCCTAATCTTCTGACGCGTCTTTTGATTTCTTTCTAAGCTTTTTGAATTTTATTATTTTATTTGTACCTATAGAGTTTTTGTTCCTTTTTTTTCTTGCTTATTTTCTCATTCTTGTTTTTATTTTCTCCCCCCCTCCCTAATCTTATTGTTGTTCTCGAGAAAAGAGACTGACCTTTGTTCTGTCAATTTTCTAGGTTAACAAAAACTCCTAGTATTGAATCGCCATCATCCGAATCCAAAGAGATTGTCAACACTAGTTTAGAAATACCAGCTCCAGCTCCATTAGAGCCTGAATTAGAGAAGCTGAACACCACTCCGAGTTTGCCTAAAAAACAATCTCCGATAACGGAGAATGTTCCCAAAAGACGTAGATTCAGTAAATGTAAGTAATTGTTCATAATGTAGTCCTCCTGAGATGGGATACAGATAGGTTGTTGCTTATTTTATAAAACTGCAAAATTTGAGAACTTCCGCAGTATGTTGCATCAGCTCAAAATCAATCATTCAAACAAGTTTTCCATCTGTTCTCTTGAAATTTTTGAAGCTAATAAGTTTTTGCTCTTAATTCAATGATTCAATATTTTTAGCTTAAAGAGACTGATTTCCTTGACATCCTGCTGTATTTTTATTACAAAATTACATCCGCAGCATCTTCAGAACACCCTTAAATTGCAAAACTTCCAATGTCTATTTTCATTTTGTTAGCAATATTGGCATTATTTTCGAATCATAAACTTTAAAAAAATTAAACTGCTTATGAGTCTAAACTGAGCAAAAGAGTTACTTGGATTACTGAAACCAGCGCACTATGGTCTGAGATCGAAAAAAGTGGTCAAAAATCGGTGAAAAAAATTCATTTAAAATTATCAATATTGATCTTTTGAGCTGCATTCAAAACTTTTCAATGACATTTCTAGGATTAAATTAATTGTTTAAAGTGTTCTCTGTGATTTAAATTGATCTTAAAAGTTTAGAAATGATTAATCGATGAGAAATGAACTTGCTGAGTTTTGGCCTTTTTTTGACGATCTCAGACCTTAGTGCAGCTGGCTGATTTTAAACTGTATTGTGTTTGAATCACGTTAAATGCTGCTGATCTTATGAGCCTTTGATCTGACCTATGGGATCAAGTTAAAATTTTTGGAAAAGTAATTTATGATCACTCAGAAATTTTTCAAGATTTTTCCCTTTTTAATACAAAGTATCTTTCATCCGTTTTCCATCTGTTTTTCTCATAATTTTTTCTCTTTCATAGATGGTCGCAACTCTTTGGATGCTGATAACATGAACAGTTTATCCGGAAAGTCTGGGAAAAAGCGAACTACATCCACTAGTAAATCATCAACTGTATCCGATTACAATGGTAAAATTTTGTAATATCTTACCCTAGTAGGTACTAAGATTACCATAATTGAATTTTTGCGATCGAATATGATTAACAATACCAACCTACCCAACATATTCGAGGAAACTCAATTGTGTTTTTGGGTGTTTTCAGGGCATTGATGGCATCAATTCGATTTTGAATCCATCTCTGGACTTGAATTCAAAATCAAATTGCTGTTATCGATGCCTGAAAACACGGAAAAAGTTTGGAAAATACGATCTTGTTTCGTGTCATCCACTGTTTTCATGCGTAGGTTGGCAATGATTTTGTATAATTTTGTTGGATATAATTGTCGCAAAAATTTGCTTTATATCAGAGTTTTTTCAATTATAGTAAACCCTCAGTTTGTGTAACAGGTCAGGACAGAAAAATTGCTAAGGAAGGAAACATCATTTGCAAATGCTCCCCCCTCCCCCCTCCCTTAATTCTTTTGCGTTTGTTCGATTGCTTTTTACTGCGCTAGATAAAAGGAAGATAAAATCTACAGATTGATGCTCTATGCTTTGTTACTTATTTTAACTGTTTAAAGAAAATTACCGTCGTTCATAGTTAAAAGTAGGTATTGTATACGGTATTTACCTGTGTAAAACACGCACATGTTTATCTGGAACACATGAACGCAGTGGTTCTGTTTCTGTAGTTATATGACAGTGAAAATAATGTATAGTCTGGTGCAGATTTTTCAAAATGGATGTGATTTACGAAGGTAATAAGTGGATTTTGAAAATTTTTAATGAGCGCATTGTTATTTTCGCGTAGCTTTACTATAGATTTAATGTTCCATATGGTTGCAGCAAAATTATGCAACACACCCATTACCTATTGACATCAGTTTGTGTTGCTCCACCTAGAAACTTAACACTTAAGTGGTCAAAGCCGTTTATAAACATCTAAATGGATTTTGCCATTGGCGGTCAGGGCCATTTATAAACGCCATTCATGATTGCGCATAGCGGACGTTAAAAAAGTCCACGTAATTGGTATACGGGTTGCATAAGGGTATGTAGTGTCCAAAAAATCCGACCACTTAAGTATTAAAAGAAGCAATGAAGTCAGAAGAGAACCGTAGGTAGACTGAACTTAAGTCATGAGGAAGAGCTCAAAATATTTTTGGAAGTTCTATAATTCCTGTAAGAAGTCTGATTGCCGAGAACAACCTGAATCTTTTCAGTGAAATCTCCAAACGGGATGTAGTACAAGTTGAATGAATGGACTTTTTATTCTATCTAATTATTGATTTTGTACTTTTGTCATTTTCAGAGAGTTCTCTTGATGCCTCAGAGTCTGGGACAGAAAGCAGTGGTGTGATTGGACCAAAACTTGAGCAGCTGAAAAAAGAAGAAGTCATTAACTGCACCTGCGGTTACAAAGAAGAAGATGGTCTCATGATTCAGGTACTGTTCTCTTAGACTTATTCTTTTTAATTAGGGCTGTGAGAATATGGTTGTTTGGAGTCAAATTGAACTCAAACGATTGTTTTAAAAAAAATTGAATTAAACTCAAATGAATATTTTAAAAATGTTTTAATTTAACTCAAATAAATATTTTAAAAATGTTTGAATTTGAATCAAATTTCGAATACTTTTAATAAAATACCGCTGTTTTCTGATAAGTGTTTTTTCCTGGCGCTCCTCTAAATTAAATTTCTCCCATCTATGAATGCAACCATTGTAATTATGCTTTCTGACCGTTCTTAAGATTTTCGTCTATTTTATTTTCAGAAAAATAAGCTAATTAGTATAACATGCCAAAAAAATGCTTTCATCATTGTCTCAAAGCAAGAAATTGATATAAAGAGCGAAATTTAAAAGCAAGAATTAAAGGCAAGAATATTGCCATTTGATACCAAAAATGTGAGGGTTTCTCAATGAGAGAATCTAGGGCCCTAAATCATTAAGAAAAAATCAAAATAAAATAATGTTTGATTGTATCCTCTTGTCTGAATAACATTGGTCATGTATTTTTTAATTTGAAATTTGCTTCCTTGGTTTCAATGATGCTTTTCTAGTGTTGTAGTTGTCTCAACTTCATTATGTATTATAATTTGACATTGTTTGCGTTTTCAGTGTGATCTGTGTCTGTGCTGGCAACACGGAATGTGCAATTCCATTGATACCGAAGAAGAAGTACCAGAAAAATATATTTGTTACATTTGTTTAAATCCTTATCGACAACGCCGTTCAAGGCAATATACGTACAATCAGGACTGGTTGAAAGAAGGCACTTTGCCTAAGTGAGTATCATATTTGTTATTCATTTTAGTTATGACTTTGAGCGAATAACATTTTTGCAATTCGAATTGAATATTGAATATTTTTTTCAGAAATATTGAATTTTGAATTGAATAAAAATGTTTCAATCTCTTATCAAATATTTAGAAACTTTATTGAATTTTGTAATGGAATTGCTAGGAAAATAGTTTTTTTTGCAGTCAGTGCACAAAAACAGAAGAACTTTGGATTCAATTTGCAATTCTAGAACCAAATAATGTTGCGGCTAGGCGGTCCTCTAAAAGATGTTGAATGGTGAGTACTTAAGTGTAGTTGCATAGGGTTTTAACTTCCCGCAAGTTCTCACTGCTCTCTGATCATCTTCATGCGGGACTGTCTAACCGAAACATTATTTGGTCCCAGAAATATATGTTGAGCCAAAAGGCCTTGAGATTTTCCAAGGAAGTTTCAAGAAATTTGTAAGTGAGATTAAGTCAACCTCTCCATTCAGAGATGCCCTGGAAATTCACATTAGTGTACTTAAGGTATCTTAAGGAGAAATTCTAAGGTAGCTTGCTAGCCACCTTGAGCTAAATTAAAGATTCCTCAAGAATTGCTGATTTATGGTTGCCTCTCTGAATGGCACTTTCTCTCACTTGACTCATCTAGGCTCGACTATTACTCCAGCGAAACCAAGCCAAATCAAAGAGATTTCAAGAATAGTGTCTGAATTGCACCCTTAGCATCAAGTAGGTATCAAGTATTTAATGTTCCTTTATTTCGTACACTCCAGGTTCTCATTCCGGTCTAGAACAGGTCCTGAAGTTGCTCATCGCGAATCTTTGTTGAAAAGGTCGCACAGTGTTACCGCTACCCTTGTTCAGCTTGAGTCTGTCTTGCATAGTCTACAGGCAAAAATTAATGTTGCAGAGTAAGTAATTTTGATTGTGCAGTAACTTTGTTTTTTACCTCATTTGTTTTTTAGATTTTTTTAGTCTCAACCCTTTAACGATCAGGTTAGAATGGCAATGCCCGCATTCCCGTGCATTCTAACGGCCGTGTGCCTAAGTTGTAGCTTTAATATCCTCACCTAGAGATGGAGCGTACACTTTCCTACGTTCAGACTCACCTTATGATTATTTGAGTGGATATTGTATGGGAAGAGACAAAAACAATTTAATTTGTGATCAAGCACTTTCCTCACCAAGCATGTATTTTATTGGGTTATCGGTCCGGAGAATTTTAGAATCTCCCTATCTGTAGATGCAAAAGCTAAAAAGTAGAAATGTTTAAAATTTCTTGGGTTCTGTTACTTCTGTAAGATAGAAAGAGTATTACAGGCTTCCAACTAAACCCTTATTTTCCCCTCATTCCTTGTAAGTACTCTTGAATTAAGAATAAAAGGAATCTTTGCCTTTTCAGTGCTGCCTGTAAATTTTGAAATTTTCTTTCCATTCTCTAATTTTATGCACTTCTCTCCTATACTTTACTTGCCTCTTTTCTCTTTGGTTGTTGGTTTATTTTTTGTCCTTATTTTCAACAATCTATATTATTGTTTTAGGAAATCAGATCACCCAAAACTGTACCTTTGGTCGAAACCATGGAATGATGACAAAGGAAGTCAAGAAGATAAAATTAAATTAGAAATTAAAGAAGAGTTCTGTAGTGAAATAAACGAAGGAACGCCGTCCGTGTCAGGTAGAGTCATTTCTCTTTTCTTGTAAAATCTTGACCTTTGCACTAATTTTTAAGAGCCTGACATAGCCTAAACGTACATTTTCAAAAAATTGATTTTGTGAGAAAAATAGAGAACGCTATGAATGTAAAAGTACGAGCTTCCTGTATGATATCCAAGATCATGGTCATGGGTGACCTTGTAACAGAAGCAAAAAATCATCCTCGAATTTCTAAATCCCTCAAAACTTTAATAACGATCTTAATAATTTCACAAATGAAAATAATATTATCTCTGTTGCTATTGTAGTTCAGTTTTCAGAATTTCTGTTGTCAACCTAAAAATTTTTCTATGGCAAGTTGAAGAGACCTTGAAAACCCTCCTCAAATCCGTTTTAATGAACATCGTGTGTTTTCTGATAACCAGTTTTATGACTTGAGTTATGGACTTATGGTTCATGATTTTGGGTGTGATTTGTGACAAAAAAAAAATTCAAAAGTGGCGGTAGCCACCAGGCCAATAAATAAAATCAGTAAAAATTCATTGTGTCGAACCGTATGGAGACCGGAAAAAAGTTTAACACAACAGTCAATTCGACTGAGACCAAGTACGGAACAAGTTGTATAATTGGCAAAACCTCACAAAGTTTGACGCGTCAAGTTTTTATCAAGAGAAGGTTGCTAGTTATCTCTGGACAAGAAGTAGGGATATTTCAGAATGTATCTAGTCAAGAAGGTAGTAGTTTTTTATTCTCTAACCATTCCTATTTTTCAAAATTGCAGGTAATATTCCTGGTCCAGAACCGGAGGCGGCAATAGATCCTCTTGAATGCAGGCAGAGGTTATTGGACCATATCGATAGTTATCAAAATCAAATAGAATCTAGACTGACTTCTCTTGAAGCTCAAATTGCAGGTACGCTTTTTTTTAAATTTTTAGTCTAGTCGTTATGCTGTGAAATACCAGTATAACGAACACAAGGTTTGGCGGCTGGACTTCACTACTGCTACTACATAGAGTTTTCAATATCTTAGAATTGAAGCATTCGGTTTCAAAACTAACAATATCCGATGCAATATTTTGCTTGTTCTGTAAAAAGCTTTTTGTTTGCAATTTAGAATTAAGTGTTTTGTTTCAAAACCAGCAATATCCGTTGCAATATTTTCACGGATGTGCAATGTTTTGCTTGTTCTCTAAGAAGCTTTTTGATTGCAATTTTTAGTAACATTCTCTCAGTAAAATGAGCCGCCAAATTCACAAATTCAAAATATTCACCCAATATTTAGTAAAGGAAATCGATTCAACTGAAGTAAAATTTTACAGCAACTCTGTTGTAACTTTCTGTTGGAACAATTGTTATTTCAAACGTAAAAGTTTTACCCATCAAGAATTCAAAATAAATTGCAAACCCTTGTGTAATCAAAGCAACAATCTGAGCATTCTTGACTGTCAAAACTTTTGCGTTTGCTAGTACTTTGAATGTCTTGTGTGAAGTTGTTACCCTTCTTTCTGTATGATATCGTTTGTTTTTTTGTTGTTTTTTCTCAGCTCTTGAGTCACAAGATCCAGACTTGGCAAACGACGAAACGCCAGATTTCTATCCACAGACTAAGCAGACGATTCAAATGGTCATGAAAGACCTTCAAACCGTTCGTAGAATAGCTACACTGAGTTGATCCTAATTTACATGCCTCTCAAGAATTTATGAACTGATTTTTTTGTAAAACCGTTTGCAATTCGAACGGTTAACACCTCCTTATCTATTTGATTATTTATTTTTTTGTCTGACTCAATGTTTTATAAACATATTGATTTTTATCAGATCATAGTGATGTATATATTTATTTGTTTAGAAGTTTGATTTTAAACTCCATCTTCTGTTTTTTAATTTATATTAAAACAATATGAATAACTTTTATATTGTTATCATCATACGATTGTAAATTTTTGTTCTCGACAACCTGTAGTCTTTAGCGTTTTTATCAGTGATTATGTATTTTGTTATTTCTAAGTGTAGCAAGAAAAGAAGTTTTAGTTTTGAAGAATAAAAAATTTTTCATAGTTATCAGATTTTATTTGTTTTAAATTGGTCTACGTATTTAATTTTACTACTTGCGTCCTGTGGTCAAGTAAAGTGGGCGAAGTTTAAAGTATTGCAGCATGCTAAAAGTAGGCTGGTCGAAATGAAAATTCCACCATTTTCTACTTTGTCGACAAAAATGGCCAACATGCTCCCAAGCAAGTCAATAAGGCGATTTTAATCTCTCTTGCTAATGATTTACAATTCAAGCCGTGTAAATCTCTTGAGCATTTTGCTGATAATGAGTCCAATGGCGCACTGAACAAGCATATTTGTTGAGCCTATGTGACCATCGCAGCAAACTGAATGAGCATGCATTGCGCGGTTTGGCCTGTTCTCCAGTGCTTAGATAGGGTGTTGGTTTTTTGACCGGAGTCAAATGGATTCGGTTCAGTGCTTGACTCCACTTGCCGGGAAATGTAGACAGTTCCATTTGGTTTTAACTCTACTTGAGCATGGGCGCAGGGTGTTTAGCTTGTTACTTGGTTCGGCCTATTCGTTGAAATAAAAAAACTCAACCAACAGCCGTATGAACACTCTGGCAAATGCTCATTTGCATTTACCATTTGGCTCAGCAAAATGCTCCAGTGAGTACTTTGCTTAGTAAGTGCTTGTTTTAATAACCTTTTACGGCTGTCAGTGGGGTGGTCATTGTACAAAGTTGTTTTTAGTTACGCGCATGCCAGTCAAGCTGTGGTTTTGTATTGATTTACTCCTTACTGTTTACAAATTTTGCTGCGGTCCTTCTTTTCTTTGCAGTTATTTGTAAAAAATCTTGGGTAAACTGCATTAAAATTAAACTGGAGACCTCTCATTAGCTAACGAAAGCTGGGCCGAAGCAACGCTTTTATGGCAGTTGTCGTTGATGAAAACGAACGGACAACAAAATTAAACACGACCTCTGTCACAGTGTTGGGCCAAAATTATATTTTGAATAATCATGAATAATTAACTAACATTTTCACCCTATTCTCATGTAATTCCTAGTAAAAATCGAAGTTTTAACACTACCAGTATATTCAGCAGTGATTATAAGAATGACAGGTAGTGTTAAAACTTTGATTTACCTACTATGTATTAGAAATAGGTAATTACCTATTCAAAATATGAATTTTGCCATACATTGTTAGGTGGGAGTAATTAAGGTTTATTCACAAAAGGATAACAATTTTTTTGTGATATAAAAACAGGCTTGAATAGAAAAATAGATTTATTTAAGATGAACAATAGTTCAAGCTAAAAAACACCAGTCAGTAAAACAAAACAAAATTATTCTACCTGACCAATTTCAAAAACCAAAGAAAAAAACCAACACCTAGAGACTAAAAGCGATGATTCATTGACAAGAAATGTAAGACCGAACCAGTAAAAAAAAAAATCAGTCTTCTTAACAGAAAAAGGAGGAGGGGAAATAATTAAACTACTTGATTTGGCAGTCTTGTGCGGGAGAAGAAAAAAAAAAATACAAGCCAGAGGCTTAGCGTGCAAATTGGCAATGTTGTATTGGGCCCATTAACCCTTTGACGACCTTGCCCGAGTTATCTCGGGTTGAGATTGCTCTGCTAAATAACCACGCCCGAAATAACTCGTGATCATCTTTTTGCTTTCTTGAGCAGGTTATAGGGTGTCTGCTTTCCCATTCCTAACCTGGCCCTTCCCAATTGCTCGATCTTTTTCATGGATTCAAATTGACAGACTGCAACATTGCCAAATTGCACACTACGCCACTAATACAAGTCTGACGAATGGACAAGTGAGAGTAAATGTAGACCTTGCTGGAAAATAGACACATAAGCATCGTTTTTTCGGCAATATCAACAAATCCATCTTACGTTACCATCAGTAGATAATGCAAAAAAGAGGAATTGATGCAGCTTCATCCAAAAACTCCTTCGACTTGACAAGAAAAATCAACTAACCGGTGACCCGAACAATATATGTAGTAACAAAACAGAAAATTTGTAAATCTATTTACTAATGGTAAAAGCATTTAAATACAATCTGAAGGTACACAAAAAATAGCTTTGAAAAAAAAAAAATTCTCACTAGTAAAAAACGATTATTTAATGATCTGAAAAGGTTAGAAGTTATAACAAGAGGGAATTCGCACAGCTTACAGCCAAGTGATCAATATCCGGTGATTCACAACTGAATGATCAGTAGATTCAATGCAGTGGCTTTTTTCCCCCCAAAAATCAGATCATAAGACTTGTGCAATTGCTAAGAATCTTGTGAATAAACTCAAAGCTAAATGTTCTTTCCCTCCAGATCACTGATTCAGGGATAGCATCATTTGGACATTTTTATACAGAAGGGAATCAACTACAAAGGTACCTAACCCATAATAGCTCGGTCTGTTCTACACAAACAAAAAAGTAGAGTCCCTTCTGCATAAAGCTGTCCGATCAGCAATATGACAGAATTAAAGACTTTCAGTTATAATTGCAACAACAAGTTGTTGGAAGAGACACAATGATTGTGTAAAACACGCTTCTCACAAAATGTAAGTCTATTGAGTTTGTTTCAAGTAAACTTATGTTTTCCGACAAGTTTCTCGATTACAAAAATAAACCAGAAACCAATAGAACACAATGGCTCCATGAGTGAGCAGTAAGGGCTAAATTTTCATGCTAGCACACACTTCCATAATCAAGCATTTATTGCACCCTTATAGATAAGTTACAAACAATTTGAAGATGGGATTTACTTCTTCTTAAAAACTTGATTTCAATAATTTCGAAAAATTACATATTGATCGTTGAAAGAAAACAGGAATTTAATAGAAATATGAAAAAAACGCAGCCATATTTTGCTTCGCCATTGCGATGGCGTTTTTGATCATTTTTTACATAAAGTTGTTTTGTCTTATTGTAATTTTGTTTGCATGTTTAAAATATAGACATTTTTATCCTGATTTAAATAAGTATGTACATCCGGTTTTTATACAGGCAATTTTGATGGTCATAACCTAAAGACATCAACGGTGATGACCATCAAACGCCAAAACTTGCCATTGGAGAAATTTGAAAATTGCCGTTTGAACAACCATAAAGTTCATACTTATTCAGAAAAAGAATCAATATGACTAAATTTTGAGCGTGTAAGCAAAGTTACAATAGAACAAAACAACTTTACCCACAAAAATTTACAAAATAGTCATCGATATGGTAAAGCAAAATACGCCTTATATAAACACTTAAGCACTTTGGTGTAAAAACTTTATCAATCTATGAATCAGTCTTAAAACTTTGAATTCGCCTTGAAGATTAAATGTAACCCTGAGCAAGGTGCCCGCACATTGACTTCAAGGCAAAGTGACGACAATTTTTCGGTTAGAGCACATGAAATTATACGTTGGTGGAAAATGCAAATGGAGATTTCATTTTTTCTTCAGAGATTGGAGATACATTCCAAGAGTTTTTTGAACATGAGGTAAAGAAACGCTTTCCACAAAAATTTGAGTATCTTTCTCTCGATTGGTCAGCAACCAGTCCAGGACATTAGCACGAACATTATTTTTGGTTTGGCTCCTTGCAAACCCTGAAACAAAACAGAAAATGAGTCAAAATCTCTGTTAAATGGATTTTTGATTACCTTATCTTGAGTGATCTGAGAAAAGGCAGAATCTCCACTAGCTAGAACTGAGAAGGGGAGACGCCAGAGTTTGGCGAATGGGGGTGGTAATCGATTTCGCGATTACCGAGTAATCGTAATCGTCGTTTTTTTGGAAGGTGATTTTACAGTAATCAGGGCTGATTTTTTACATGGCACCCATCATATTAATTGCAGAAGAATTAGATTTGATCAGAAAGACCTCAGAGTTCATTTTAAATCGGTGAAGACTACCTTTAATTATCATCTAAAGGTTTGACAATTACCTATTACCCAGTAATTGTGTAATCGATTACAGTCATATTTGTCCAACTCTGGGCGACGCCATGTTATGGAAAAGGGCGATTTTTCAGGATTTTCTCTTTTTATTCCATGATCATCAAAAAGATTTGCAAACTTACTGCGAAAGTAGCTAAACGAATGCATTTTTAGATAGCATTGAAAAACAATGTGAAACATGCCGATAAGAGTAAAAAATCATAAATACACATACTAGGTATTTTTGAAAACAGCTGAAAGAATTTTTCAGCACTAGCAACAGCTTCTTCCTCTGTTGCAACTTCCTCATCAATGAGACCAATTTGGAGAGCTTCTTTTGAGGTGAAAAGTTTGCCATGTGTCAGCGCCAACTCGGTCTGCCTCTGTCCGATTACGCTGATCATTGTGTCTTGGAACCACCTTGGTGCTGATAGACCCAATTGAGTTTCGTTCAAACCGATTACATATTTATTGCTGAGCATAATTCGATATTCACAGCTCATGGCAAACTGGCAACCTCCAGCAGGAGCATTTCCCTGCAAACCAAAAGAAATTACCAAGTGAAGACTTTGAAACAGAGAAAAACACTCGCAAGTAGATTTTAGTGAAAGATAGTATGAAAAAAGCTTGTTATGAGGAACCTTCGATTCAGTAGAATTTTTCTCCAAGTGCAATTATTGGTAAATATAATCAAATAATAAATATAATAAATAAAAAATAAATAACAAAAAAAAATATGGGAATAAATAATAATTAAATAATTAAATTACATTAAATAATAATTAAATAATTAAATTACATTAAATAATAATTAAATAATTAAATTACATTAAATAATAATTAAATGATTAAATTACATTAAATAATAATTAAATAATTAAATTACATTAAATAATAATTAAATAATTAAATTACATTAAATAATAATTAAATAATAAATTACATTAAATAATAATAAAAATAATATCATCAATCAGCACCTTCAATCCTAAAGAACATTATAGGAAAATTTGCAACTTTTTTTTCCTTCTTATATAAATTTGCTTTTTTTTAAAACAAAGAGGTTAAAATCCTTTCAGTGTTTTAAAGAATTCAAGACAACTCTGTACTTTGACATACAGTCAAATGTTGATTTTTCTACTTAAATTAAAACCTGGAATCGTCATCAAGAAGAAGATACATGCAACGCACGTTAAAATAATTGTTCTTTTATTATTTTTACCCCAAGAGTTCGGATTCAGAAAAACGTACGATTTGGATACGGACTAGAAATGAAAAATTTGATTCGGACACCCCCATAAGTTACAAAAAATGAAAGTTCAGTCATCATTTATGGCATTAAAACTGAAAAATATGAAGTAAAAATCCTGAAAACTCACATTAATTAGAGCCACTGTTGGAAATGGAGAGCTGTATAAGTTTATCCAAGTGGTTTGGAGAGTGGTCCAGAATTTTGCCAACTTTTCGGGAGTGGAGTTATAGAGTTCTAATAGGTCTAGTCCAGCACTAAAAATGTTGGGGAGACTCTGAAAAAAAAAAAAAAACAAATTTTCAATGTAAAAAGTGACTATCAGAAAAAGTCAACAGATACCATGAGGCAGATTGCAATGCGATTTTGGAGTCACAAAAATTAAAGCAAACCCCTTTTTTTGGCCCTTGCAAACTTTAGTGAAACATGGATCACATGATACTTCATGATTGTCTTGCATTCTGGTGAAATTATTACTTGGGTATAAATATTAATGGTCCCCTAGTCCCCAGTTATAGTCCCCTAAAGTCTCCACAAGGATATATAATATTTACCACATCTTACAGACCCTCAACAATTTTTTTTGAAATTTTCCGTGCACCATTCAAAAAGAAAAATTGTTTTTGAGCAAAATTTGACAGAAACATAAATTTCGAGATATTCAAACCAGAAGTCCACAAGCCTTGTAGAGCCTAGAGAGCAAGTAGAGTCCCTTAGTGAAAATTTTATTTGAGACACAATGCTTTATACATTCGAAAAGATTTGACCCCTTGAACGAATTTGAAGGTTAAGTTAGACGGAAAGACAGGGGCGGTTTGTGCTATGTGGCAACAACAGATTCTCTCCATTTTATCCTATGAAAAATAATCGATCTTTAGAGGGTTCAATTGAACCCCAAAAAATAGATAATTTTGCAAAGACACTGCATCAGACTGCCATACGAAAGGTCACGCCTCTCCTGTTAAACTCTCATAAATGACGACGAACACAGCAGCCGAATTGAAGATCCTTCCAACTTAAAATGAATCCACCACACAATTTAACTATATTCTTTCTAAAACTTACGGAAGTTAAAATCATTCCTTTAGCATTATTATTCTCCAAATTGTCAAGGGTTTGATTAAGGGCTAGAAGTAACTCCGTGTTCAGACAGTTGACAGGAGCTCTTCCCAATTTCACAGTTGCTATCCCTAAAAAAAGGAAAAAGAAAAAGATAATTAAGTACACTAGCAAATAAACTTGTCCTTGATTACTCAACAGTTTCTCAGTCTACAAATCTTAGGTATCAATATCAAAGATCTCAATGGTGAGCTTTAAATAATGTGCTTGCAAATTGGTAAAGACAAACACAGAGCAGACAACGGGATCTGACTGCAGCTTTCTGCTGCATTACAACGCAAGAAGTAGGATCTTCCTCAATTCATTCGCGTGCTGACGCAAAACCTCTACATTGCATTAAGAATGACGAACCCTTTATCTGCAATCAAACTCTGATAATAGGATGCATCATAGAGCAAATATTATTTAGTAACCAAGCTACGTTTTCAGTGACCAGGTTTCGAAAATCAGTAGGTGACCAAAATTTTGTTACTTCGGTCACTTAACAGTGGGTGGAGCCAAGCACCGTATGGTCATGTATGGTACAGTAAAATAAGGTGATCGGGAACCGCCTGGTTGCGATTTTCGAGACCTACCTCCCGAGGTGCGTTACATGAAACCTGACCGGATGAGTTGGTGACCAGAGGGAACATTTGAATCTTGAATCCCTTCGTCTTTGATTGGCATCCGTAAGTAACCGTATTTTCAAAACTCTGGTCACGAAAGAAGTGACCGGTGGTTACTGAATAACATTTGCTTAGGGCAAGATTTTGCGACTTATTAGAAACCCGGCATACAAGAACCATGGCAAAGACATTAAGAACAGGAAGAGCCGTTTCAAATTAGCCGCTTGATTTAAAGTCAGACAAATAGCTGAAGGTAAAGGGAAGACATTACCTGTTGCATCATTCACTTTGACATCAACTAGCGGACTTCCTGAGGAAAACAATCTGGAACATGATCTTATCGTGTTTCTTTTCACAGCCTGTTGCAGAATAGTTGTCACGAATTTCATTTTTATAGCTTGGATTGCACTCGAGTAGAAACAAGATAATAGTAAGATGAAACCTGCACGAACTCAAAACTTAACGATTTCCTATGTTCAGGCTAAAAAACGTCGTTTAAAAAACACCTCTCACGAAATCCTAACCTTCGAGGTAAATAGAATTGATAAAGGTCAGTTTAAAGTTCAAAAATTTCCTCACGAAATCTAAACTTGGGGAGATTTCTAATGAAAATCTGGTTTCGCAATGGACCTTGGAATTTGCTTCGAAAAATAAGCTTGAAGTATTAATTATTATGCTGAAAAGACAGGATAGACAAGATTTTGCGACAACTTGGCAATGAGGTGTTTGTTTACTTTCATGTGCCACCGTTGCCAAGTCAATATTAAAGTCTCTGTTTTTTGCTAATTTTTGAGGAGAACGATACGTAATTTTGTGATAATATGAAAAGTATGAACTATGTTTCTCAAAGACCTTATGTTTCTTTCGAAAATGGCAGTGGATTGACATTTCTCTCAAAAATACTCACGATCAAATAAAATATTACATTTTGGACGTCCAAAAAGGCAACAGTGCAGTGTACGTACATTTGTGATGAGCGATTTTTGGTGCTTTTAGCGAGTGCACACCGTTTTGTGTTTAAAAAATAAAACAACAGTTAATTTTCTAACCTCCTCGTGTTTATTTACTTTTTTTTTTTTTCGAAATCTCTAGTTATTTGTAAACAGCAAGTTTTAATTTGTTTAATTCTAACTATAGAATGCTCGGTTAACCATAAAACACAGTTTTAAAGTCAGAGCTTAGTTTACAGCCTTCAACCATGGCTCATGATCAGGACGATCCAACTTGTGTCATCAAAATGCTGGACGACTTTCGTGCTGGCTGCAATCCACCAGGCTCTCGACCAGGTTTATCTAATCAAAACTACCATTTCAGGCTTAGCTCTGCCTCCTCAAGTTCTCAACATGCGCATGGATCAAAACCTCTCAAATTAAACTTTGATGATTCGGAAATAACCGATAGCTTCCACTCGTTTAGAAAGCGCAAGTTTGATTCGACCAATGAATCCGTTGATTCTGAGGGACATAAAACTATGAACGAAGTATCGATTGTTGGTAAGTAGACTTCATTCCACAAATACTCTACCGCGCAAGATCTATTTATACCAGGTCAGTCCAGTAGGCAGTCCTTACCAATGTTTCCCCGCTACGCCAGTGCCTCCACTGTCGTATTCTGCACAACAGTTGTTGACTCTGCCAAGTGAACCGCACACCGGAAAGACGTTGTGTTGATGATGCCCAGCAGACAAGGGAGAAGTTGCGAAACGGAACGCGTCAGCTCCGCCTACTCGCTACTGGACTGACCTGGTATTTACAGATTTTGCTACAGTTTATAGCTCTTGTAATTTGAGCAGCGAGTACTGACAAGTAGCGGTTTCTGCTCCTAAAATGCATCAAAACAAACCGGTGAATGGTTGGTCAACACTGAGTTTCTACTTTTTGCTACCTAACCGCTCACTGATGCATTTCGGAAGCAGGTAACGGTACCTGTCTGCACCGGATACTCCATATGTGCGAGTTCTGGTCTTTTTTATTTGCAAATGATAATTGCCTCAGATATAAGTTTATACTCTTCAGGCAACATACGCTAGCCGTTGTTAGCTTCCTTAAATCTTTGCGGTCTCATTTTTTTCCACTTGCACCCCCAACAGGTCGTAATTAAAAACGAAAAAGAGAGGTAATTGTTTATTGTCATGCCGCGCCGCTAGCGCTGTGGGCAACCTCCGAACTATGTGAGAATGAAGTGTTAGAAGTTTCCGAGAAGACCCATAGAGCACAGCACGCGCTAAAGCTGTTGGGGCTGGCCCGATGCGGCACTCAGCAGAGCGAAACTTTTTTGTCATGTCGGGTGAGCCCTGACATGCAACCGGAACGGGAATTTTACGATGTCCGGCCTGACCCGACAAACGTCCGCAAAGGATTAAAACTCTATTTCAACTCTCTGCTAGGTTATTTCATGAAAATCGGCAGATGACGGAGCCATGTTTAGATTTGGAAATTCTTTTCTTTTCTACCTATTTTGCCACGATTATACGCAAATTCTAATTTTTGGCATTTTTTGCATGAAAGTTCAAAACTACAAAATTCGGATCTAAACTGAAGCTAAAATTAAATTTGGCCAGTTTAAGTACACTTGTCCTCATGCGCATGAAGAAGTGAGGAATTGTCAAATTATTAGGAAAGAACCTAGTTTTACGCTCTATGGGGGCAGACATCTGTGTTGTGGCGGTGCAAAAATCCAGATGTTACTGTAGGAAATAAGCATGTCCTCTATTATAATCTTTCTCTTGGCTTCTTACTATTTTCCACAGCTTCACCTTGGGAAAATCGCCGAATTCAAGGAGAATTGATCCAAGCGCGTGCTGAGATTGCTGCCTTAGAGTCAAGGGTAAACAAGTTGCAAGCTTTGAAACGTGAAACAGAGATAATGTACGAGGCTGAGAAAGCGGACATGTCACAGTCACTTACTCGCGAAAGAAAAAATGTAAGAGCTCCCATTATTTGGTGTTCCTGTGTGAAGGTTGTTGTTTCTTGTTCTTATCTTCTTACAATTTTTTTTGGCGGACTCATCCACTATTGAAGCTGCTTCAAAAGTCTAAATTTTGAATCATTTTACTGTAACAGTGTAAGCACATTTAGCAAACTGAAAACATAGGTATATTTGTTTTAATTTTTGATCAAACCTTGATGGAGAGAAGCAATGGACGTAAGGTTGTCAAAGCAAAGGTGTGTCTTGACAATATCAGCCATAGAACATATCGGAATCCGCACGATTTCGAGCTTAAGTCACAGTGGTCAGGATTTTAAACGGGTGCTTATCAAATATGCCCAGTTTTTTGAGATTTAGAGCCTTTTCCCGATGGAAAATCAATTTTTTTTACTGGTGAGATCTTGTTCCTCTTTTTAAGCTGAACAATTTTTTCATAATAAAAATGAATTTTTGTCAATTTTTTTTTTAAATCGTTCAGCAAAGCAAGAGAAACAGCATTCGTCCAGCGAAAAAAATTGATTTTCGGTCGGGAAAAGGCTCAAAATCTCAAAAAAACCGAGTAACTCCCAGAAGCACCCGTGTAAAATCCTGACCACTTCTCTGAACCTCAAAACCGCCCGGTCTCTGATATGGTGTGTAGATGATACTGGTCTTGACCAGCATTTTTAAACTATGCACTTAATTTGGCTTTTAATCACTGTAACAACAGGCCCGAAATATCATCCCCCCACTTTATTTCGCAGTTCCAGTTTTCAATAAAGTAAGTTAACATTAAAAGCCGTGCTGCAATCCTCCATCTTAAGTTTAAGGAAAGAGTGAAATTCTTCCAGAAAGAAAATTTTTTGTTGATAAATAGTGAGGGTATTGTTGGATGTTTGAGCAGAAGCATTTTGAGTATCAGGTTCTAACAATTAGCGATACCTGCTTCCAAAATGCATCTAAAGTCATTGGTGAGCAGTTTATTAGTGCAGAGTTACAACACTTGCTGACTTTTTTCAATTCACTTATTTTTTCTAATTCATTTTAATTTTCATATTTCTCATTGATTTTATGTTTCTCAAATTGAAATAATTAATATTTACTGTATTCTTTTGTTTTGTTGATGTAATTGACTATTATTTTCTTTGCAACTTCCTCAGGTCAAGGAGCTTGAACAACGTTTAAAAACTGTCCGTAAAAGAGAGGCCGATGTTCGAGAAGAGTTGACTCAATTGAAAGCGTCCCTAAATAAGAAAGTCTATAGCCTTGAGGAAAGATGCCAATTTTTAGAGCAAGAAAACGCACGACTCAATGATCGTGTCTATGAGGTTTTATTTTTTCTTTCATTTTACACTTCTTTTCACTTTCTTAATCTCTGTAAATTAGAGCTATTTCATGCTATTCTTTTTCCCTCTTTCTTTCCTGTCTTTCATCAAACTACAAGGGGGTCTTAATGATACTTTCTCCCTATTTTTCAGTTAACCAGCCCAAGTCTTGGAAAGTTCAATAATTATTGTTTTTCATGGTTTCTAGGGGTGCAAAATGTTCCAAAACGTCAGAAGTTTCACTTGATCTGGAACTTTTTTTGCTTAAAATTTTCGAAAAAGTTGAAAAATTATTACTTTTTTTTCTCTTCTTTTATTGGCTTATTTCAACGTTTTAATACTGTAAGTACTATGATTTTCAAAAGAAAGTATTCTGGTAGAATTTTTTTTTTCCTTTCCTCAACCAGCTTTAAACATTTTTGCAGTGTTCAGGTATTTCAGAGTTTCAGCATTGCCACTTGAAAGTATGCCTTAATTAATCTAAAACTCTTTGAAAAATAATAGACAGCATATTTAAGGACCGTTTCGACGAGAGGACTCTCTTTTGAAGGTCATAGTACGTACGCAATATGACCAATATTTTCTACATTTTTAAAAACCATTTCCCAGGAAAATCTTCTTGCCATTTTAAGAAGAAGAAAAAGCATAACTGTGCAAATTTCCTTGAAGTCCCTAAAATTGCCTCACTTTCATGCAATCTGCGGATAGCTAAATCGGGCACTTATTGCACCCCTGTTTTTTCAAACTTCCTCCAAATTGTCCTCTACCTCCTTCTCCGCCCCACGTATTTTAAATTGCACTTTTTGTGTCTTGTAAATTTTGAAAAAAGTTCAAGAAACGTATATGTTAAATTAAATGACAACAACTTGAGCTGCTTCGCAACTTTTTAAAAAGGTTTGCTTATAGGGTTCTTGCAAACTTTTGCTACAAGCAAATAAATAGTTAAATCTGTTGTACAAACCAGCCAGCAAAAATCACAAAAATACACTAAAAATGTCTGTATCACAGCAATAACTCAGAAAACAGCTGGCAAGATCATAGTGGTAGTGGTGTCTAAATCTGCGTAACTCTGCCACTAAGCCCGATTCTGAGAGTGAATTTTGTGATTTTTTAATGTTCTCACCGTCATTTTTACTGGTTTTCATGGAAGAATCAACTCTTCAATCACCTGTATCCAAAGTTTGCAAGAGTTTGCCCCTCACAACTTCCCCGGAAAATTGTCCAAAAATTAAATGTGTTTATTTCGTTTTCAATTCCAGCTGGAAGGCGCGGCTGTAGAAACTGGTGGAGTGTCAGGGCGTAAAATGAATGTCTTAGAGAGCGAATTGGCCATGCTCAAAGCTGAATCGGAGCAAAGCAAGAAATTGATTGATGACCTGAACGCGGAACTCAAAGATAAAAAACGGGAGCTGCGTCAATGGGAGATGGACAAGACAGTACTTCTAGTTGCCCAACAGCAGATCAAGGTTTGCATGATTTCTTTCAAACTCTTCATTGAAAAACTGTTAAACTGGAATGACCCTTTGCAAAACGCAACTTTTTGGAATAAGTGATTCCTACAATATTTACAGGGTTGATAAGATGATTATTTCAGGAGTCCAAGCATGGTCAGTTTTTCAATCAACCCCTAAAAAAATAAAGGGAGAGGGGCTCAAAGCTGTGAGCTTGATCTGCTAATCACTTTTAAATTAATTGTTAGTTGAATTATTAAATTAAAGTTAGTTAAATTAAATTAAATTGTTGAAGATATTGGGATGACTTTTTTAAGAGTATGAAAAATCAAACCTTGTCCTTGAATTATTTTGTGTATTTTTTCCTGCAAAGTTATGGCGTTTTCAATTATTTGTATTTTTACGCATTTTCAGACGCTACATTTAGCGTTCTTGGTGCGTTCCTCTTTATGGAAGGCAGTGTATATTTTTTATTTATTTATTCTCTTCTTTCCTATCCTTATTTACCTAAGATTAGTTTTAGACTTCCTTCTTTCTCTGCTCCCTCTTAGTTTTATCCAGTCCAGTCGCTTGCTGTGAAATACCATTATAATGGACCACCGTGTTTGGGCGGCTGGACATTACGTCTATTAATACTACTAATTTATGTATCTATTGATTTTATTTATTTATTTTTTTAATTTTTTTCCACAGGACTTACAATTTGAAAAGGAATCATATCAGGAGGCAGCTGCTCTAGCTAAAGCCCAGCAGGTTAAACTTCTGAAGATTCCTGAACTTGAGAGAGAAATATCGACCCTTCAACAAGAAAACAAAAGGCTCAGGTATTCATCCTCACCTATTCTTTTCTCTCTTGTGCTTCTTCTTCAAAAAAAAAACCAAATCAAGGCAAATTTTAACTTGATTTTGCTTTTGTTTTTGGTTTGAATTCTCGAAATGTAACTTGATTTAAGTGAAAGTTACTGTCTTGAAATCCCTCAAATTGTTGTTTTGTAAGTTTTTAGGTTACTATAGGTTTTTATAAAGGTTTCAAGTTGGTATCCAAGGCAACTGATTTAATTTTATTAAAATTTAAAATTTAATTAATGTAAAATTTTAAATTTTAAAAGTAAAATATTAATTTTTTTTAAAATTTTATTAATAATTTTTTTTTTTTTTTTTTTTAATTAATGAAATCAATGAAGTGTTTTTTATTCTTCATTTCGTTTCATTGTACATACAGACCCGAAAAGAGCTTCACATAGGGTCAGATATAATAGGGGACGTTCTAGAATTCTTCAGGCCAATAAACTGGTGAAATGCCTCAGAGTTCTCTGATAATGTTTACGATAAACCCGATAATATTTTGATGAAGCCCATCGGTCCTTCGATGAATTTTAGAGCGATCGTAGGCACATTGTGTTCATGCTAAAAATGTCTATTTATTTTTGAATAACCTCCAAAACACCCGTATGAACACATGGAAATAGATTGTTTACTTCTTTGAGGCTAGTTTTCATCAGTTTTATCGGAGGTCTTACTCACCGGTCGAAGGTCTTAAGGCCGGAGTACACCAAGAGTTCTGATGAATTTCATGGGGAATCAAGAATGTCCCAATAAATTGCACCTGTAGGTCAGAAACGAAATTGGAAAATAGAACGACTTGGAGCTTTACTGGAGAATTCTAGAACTCCCACGTAGCTGTATTGATAAAAAAATAAAAACTATAAACTATTTCATAAATTCTTCAAGCAAGTAAACACAGATTTTTAAGTGATGCTGAGTATGTTTTTACTTTTCTTTTATAAGAAAAAAAATAACATTCTCTGAGTTCTTGATATTTGAAGATTATGTATGAAAAAACTAATTCAGATCTGAAAAGAATTAAAAATTCTAATCTCTGGTTGTTCAGTCAAATCAATGCAGTGTTGAATGTTCCCATCCCTAGATACTGCTGGGTTTTTAGCAACTAGGGATATGTTTTATATAATATCTGTTTCCAGTCTTTAGATGTTTTTATTTTTACCGTTGCTTTTAATTTTCTCTCATCCATTTTGTCCTGTTTTTATCTGCAGGGATACCATTGGTAATAAATTGTACGTTGAAAATTTAGTTGAAAGTATGAAAGCTAAAGTTGCCCTCACAGACTCTTATGAACAGGAGTTGATTCTGTTACGAGCTGAGAAGGAACATCTGAGCATACAGCTTGAAGA
This sequence comes from Trialeurodes vaporariorum, assembly GCA_011764245.1. Classification (NCBI taxonomy): domain Eukaryota; kingdom Metazoa; phylum Arthropoda; class Insecta; order Hemiptera; family Aleyrodidae; genus Trialeurodes; species Trialeurodes vaporariorum. The sequence goes on from VMOF01000379.1 coordinate 16,831,462, forward strand.
ATGGAAAAATTTGTCAAAACTCATTGGTTCTCGAGATAAAACGGATGCCCTGAATCCTGTTTCCTTGCGCCGTTGGATACAGAAATCACAGCAACAAGAAGTACTTTTGACCTCAGAAAAAGCTCAGCTTCAATTAAGGTAAAAGAAAGTGTATTCGATTAGGGGTGCATATTCTACCTTACGTTCTGCGTTTGCACGTGATTGAGAGAAGTCATGATACATCAACAGTGGTACTTTCCTCTCCTTCCACCAGGGGTGCAAAATATTTAAAAAAGCTGGAAGTTTCACGCAATCCAGGATTTTCCAAAGATTTCTTTTCAGAAATTTGAAAAGTGATGACCTTTCACATATCAATCAAATGAAATAATTTCAGAAAGAAAATGTTTTTCTTTTTCATGGGAGTTTATCAGTTCAACCCTTAACGCTCGTGTGTCAAGCCCTACTTGTCTAAATCGTTCTGCGGGTTGCGCTCGTGTGTCGAGCTGTGCTCAACAGATTATGTTCACGCTTCTGTATCTTCTTATTGGGCACCATGTAATATTTGGCAAATACAGTAAACTCTCGATTTACCGGATCGCGATTTACCGGATTTCGCGATTTACCGGATTTCGCGATTTACCGGAAAATTTTTCCGGTCCCGGCAAAAGTCCCATAAGAACAATGTTAAATTTCATTCGATTTACCGGATCGCGGTTTACCGGATTTCGCGATTTACCGGATTTTTTCTCGGTCCCAAGAAGAAATTTCTTCTCAATTTACCGGACTTTGCTCAGATATAGCAGTTTTTCCCGTGACACGATGCCGCGATCTCAAAGAATCACCATGAGTCACTCTCCAAACTCATCAGTCGCGGTGTTTTGAAAAACGCGTCAAGCGGCAGGGAAGCTTCGCTGCTTTCCCGCGTTGACAGCAGCGCAGCGTTGCCGCCCGTAGTGCGTTGGCTGGCTCCACGCGCTCACGCGTGAAGCACGTAGTTTATGGCTTTGGCACTTCAAGAACTTGCCAACATTGGCAACGCTGGCTGACAGCGAGATCGGCTGAACCTCTTTGGAAAAAGTCAGCTGATTTTTTCCAAAGAGATTTTTAGCAAAGAGAAATGAAAAACACTCAACAAACGAACGGTTAGTACCAAATTATCGTGTTCTAATCCCCCACGCGTGTTTTGTGCTTTTGTAAATAAAACCCTCAGGCTCAGGTTAGTCGAAACAGTGAAAATTTGGGGGGGGAGGGGGGGAGAAAAAATACCTAAAAATTCCGCGATTTCGCCGCGAAAAATGCGAGTTTTCGGTCCGCGATTTCGCCGCGAAAAATGCGAGTTTTCGGATTACCGGATTTCGCGATTTACCGGATTTTTCGGCCGGTCCCCTGAAATCCGGTAAATCGAGAGTTTACTGTATATACAGCACTTTTGCACCTTAGCAGCAGCATGTTGAACTACTAATGTATGCCTAGCTTGCATTTTTGCCGATAGAGGGTGAAATGCAAGCTACAACGCTGGTTTGAAACCGGGTTGTACCGATTTTAATATGAACGGATCTAAGTGAGCGTGCAAAACAATCCAAGCAGTGAGGGTTAAGTATAAAATAAGCAAAGTGATATTTTACTGAGAATTCGTAATTATTTCATTTATTTTTTTCGGTCAGGTGTGAAACTTTGGAGCAGGCGAAAACTGCAGTCTCTGCAGAGATGCAAGCCAACAAAGAAAAAATTGCCAAACTTCAGGCGACTGTCGAGCAACACTTGGGTATACTGAAACGAATGAAAAAACAACTCGCTCTTATTACATGGGTATGTCATAGCTTCCCTACAGTTTTTTTGTTGTCTAAACGTGTCTTTCATTGGGTGAGATATGATCCTCCTCCTGAAACTTTACGAACAACTGCAGCTGAAATTGAATGGCCTTGTGCAGAAGAGAACCGATTTTACCATGTCTGCTGAAGGGAACTAACTGCTGTGGGTTTCCTATTTTGTGGGTTCTCTTCTACAGACCATGGGCAGATACAGGAATTTGTGTTTCTCCCTCTCCGGTCATTCGAACACATGTGTTAAAAAAAGGATAGCAGAGAGAGCCATCACGTGACTCTAGCCCCTGTCTCCGTCCTTTTCGTTACACTTGTTCAAATAGAAGGAGAGAGAGATAGAGAAAATCCTGTATCCACCCATGCTACAGACACAGTAAAGTTGGTTAGGTCGTAAAAGTCGTGCACTTTCTCACAAATAGCTTCCTAAAATTTTTAAGAAAATTCTTATCCGTTTTTGGTCAACACTCTGTTAATTTGCTGAAGAAGAAGAAAAACACTGATTTTATACAGATGAAAAAAATCTAAAAAATGTCCTCATGCTGCTTGCTAGCTCATTTTTGCGCGTTTGGGCATATTTTCCATTTATAATCACCTTTAATGTACTTATGAATTGTTTTTTTTTTTTTTTTTTCTGTGGCAGGAAAGAAACGATCTTCGAAATATAGTAGATTCTTGTCAAAAGGAATATTCAATGTTAGCTCACACAACCCTCGATGCCCAAAGCATGAATAAACTAGAAAGTTTGGAGAAAGCTATTGAAGGCTACCGACAGAGGATGGAAGCGTTTGAAAAAGACCCTTCTCTAGCTTATTCTGATGCAGGTAACTACTTATGTCTCAGTCAGAACAAAATTAAGTTGATTGTTCAGTTCAGAGAAAGCCTTTATTTTTTTGTAAGACAAAGAAATAAAAATAGGCTAGCCTCCTTAAAAATATTTACCACTCTATTTAGAAAAATCTCTCCAGTAAATAAAGAAATTAAAATATAGAAAGAATCTGAAACAGGAAGATACCTAGTTTTAACTATGTTGTATGTAATAATAAAGCACTGATGGCTTGTGGAGGTTCAGAATAAACATGCATTTAACCAGTGGTGTAACGTGCAATGTGGCAATGTTGCATAGTGTCCTCTTGAACCCATGAAAAAGATCGAACTGTTGCGTGTTCGGCGAACACCTTAGCATTTGACCTTTTACATTGGTTTTAATGGACACTATTACAATGTTGCCAAAATGCACGCTTCGCCACTGCATTTAACATAGTAAAAGTGTTGAAGAAAAAATGCCACGGTACTAAAGTATAAATATGTATACAAACCAAAAAATTTTAATTTTGAATCATCTAATTAAGACATAACGGTTTAGTCCAGATGTTCAGTGATAAAATAATTAATCCAAGGAACAGCTAACATTGTTGCCTTCTTTCTGAAGTTGCCAAGTTTTCTTCGAAAGAGGCTCGTGGCGCACTTGGCGCTCAGCGGACCACAGCTCGGGAACCGCTGCTTTAACATGCAGCAATTAAGAGGATGTTCAAACTTTAAACTGATCTAGATTTTAGTAAAAACTATGTTGATAGACTCAAAACTGATCTGTTCAATTTTGTCTCAAAGGAGGAGCTAGCGGAAGCCCACTCAATGGAAGCTACGAAAAGCTCAAATCAGAGCGGGACTCGTTGTTGAAAGAAAGAGAAGAATTGCTCAAAGCCAGAGAGCGAGCACATGCGGAAAAGAAGGATTTGCAGTGTCAGATCGATGAACTCAAAATTCAGATGGAGTACAGGGCGTTGAAAGGCGATTTCGATACAAGAGAAACCAAAATCCTTCATTTAAGGTAATCCATATTTCTTCTTATAAAATCTCTCCAAACTTCATATTTCCTAGATCTAAATCTATTATTTTTATCTTGATGTGGTGTGTAGAAGAAGGGTATTGTGAAGCAGTAATTCTGGGGGTTTGTAAAGAGGGGTGCACAAAAATTTGTCATTAAATAGGATGGTACGGAGGCAGTAGCGCACCGAGAGTTTCTTCATCTCTCTCTTTTCTCCATTAAGAAACGTATGTTAGACAAGGATGGACAACGGGATAAAACCCCCTCATTCTGTCCTTTTCCTACTGATACATTCAAATAGGAAATGAGAGAGATGGAAGAGGTCTTGGTTGCGCCAGTGTATGGAGGGAACTGTAAAATAGTTGGATTGGTAATTATGAGTAAAATAAGTGCTGTTGCAACCTGTGTGTGCTAATGTGAAACTAATATCAGTTGTCCAAGGACCAACCATGAATATATTCATGGCAAGGAAAAATTACTTCTTTAAGACCAACCACAAATGTATTTTTTTTTATCTCTTCCCCTGTAATATCCACTCTAGTAACCTTATGGTGTGTCTTTAAACAGAAGCAAGCGTGTGCTCTATCTACAGGTGAGAAAATGAACTATAGGGTTCGGACATGATTGGTAAAATGCACAGAAATGGAGGATTTGTAGTTTTAATCTGACCTGTGAAGGGTTAAAAAATTTCCTTGAGTCGAAACTGGCCAACGCATCCCCTCATAAATTTCAAATTCTCAGTATTATCTAATTCTTGTGGATCTTTTCTTTTAACATGTTGACTGTCACTCTGGTCATGATGATAAGCGATAAATAAAGGGCAATTTTGTGCAGCTTCCCAAGTGTAAAGGTTGGCGCCGCTGGTGCTCTCTGTGTGCTGTTTGTATGAACTTCGGGTTACTTAACTCAACCACCAGATTGTGCCACCTCATACGCCTTATCACGCCTTATACACTGACTTTACCTCTTCTGAGTGCAATTTCATAGCAATTTTTAGAGTTTTTCGTGGGGGTTAACATGCTAAAAGTAGAAGATCAGAAGTTAATCTATGACATTGATGACCAGTTTATATTTCCAGAAACTCATCTTTGCTCCAACCGCAGAAAGAGTGGTTTTTATTTTTTTTTTTTTTTTTTTTCATTGCTGATATTTTAACTTTCAGTCCAACTGCTGCTTGAGGCTGCTTTGAGCTTTGAGGTATCTGTATTTATGTTGAATTAAACTGTGTTGTCTGTATCTTTGAGGTTTGAATACAACGAAGCATAAAAGCCAGTGGCGAAGCGTGTAGTATGACAACCTTGCATTTGTTCCATTTAAACTGATGAAAAATATCAAACCATCTAGGGAACGGCGATGACCTTTAAACTCAACCTTTTGTCTTTTGTGTGGTTTCAAATGGACAAAAAGCTACGTTGTCAGATAGCACACTTTGCCTCTAATAAGAGCTTTAGCAAACAACTGTGGGCGGTTTGACTCTTTACTTCCACTTCTACCATTGTTATCCATTGCTGATATTTAAACTTGATTTCTTCAGAATGAATCCAACCTCTATTGCGACAGCAAATATCGATGACAAGCTAAACGACTGCAAGTTGGAAAATAATCGCCTGAAAGAAAGGATAAAAGTGCTTGAAGAGGGCAACACAGCGGATGTGACAAGAATTGTAGAAGAAAGAGTCCAGACCTCAAATTCCAAAGAGGTTGAAGGTGAGTCATTCAAAAAAATTCAAGCAAGTTTTTCTCTCTATGGAAGGATTTATCAAAAAGTATGATACGTCACTCGTTACTTTGCTTGAAGGACCTAAAGCAGACCTTATGGAAATTTCAAATTTGCCTGTGGTTGAATGTGATTGAATAGATCTCAATTTTGTTTTATCATCCTTATCAAATGTCTTCAATAGATCGCTTGTACTGTTTTCAAGATACCCAAATCTAAATCTTGCGCAAAGTGCTAGTTCTCTGTTAAATCTGCTTGAAGATGAAACTTACGGAGAAATCAACCGGATCAAAGCTGAAAGTTTTTTGACTTTGAAACTCTCGGAACCACTCCGTCATGGATTGAATGATAATCTTTAGATTCTCCTCCATAGTTTAGTTAGTTAGACGATAGTTTCTGATTTTTATTTTAAGACTCTTACTTTTTAACGAAATTATAAAAAAAAAAAAAAAAAAAATTATGTCTTATAGACAGGCAGCTTGTAATTTAATTTTTTTGCTACATTATTAATTAGGATTTTAAAATTAATATTACTCTAAGATAAAAAAAGAAAGTCCTGCTACTTGGAGATTATATTTTTCATGATTTGTTCAATGATTTATAAAAGCCTATGTTAAATTTTCAATTTTTCTCAAAGAGTTGGAAGAATTTGATTCTGCTCTAAAAACAATGGACAATTTTTTTTCTCTTTTTCTTTTGTTCATTGGATGTTTGTTGGTTCTCAGAACTAAGAGAGCGCGTTCGATCGTCGGAGCTCCAGAACCAACGGTTGCGGGAAGTGTTTAAAGTCAAGAGTCAAGAATACAGAGAAGCTGTCTACATATTGTTTGGTTACAAAGTTGACGGTCTTCCGAACAAAGTCTACCGATTATCTAGTCTTTATGCTGAAGGTCCTGATGATTATCTAATATTTCAGGTAAAAGAAACGTCTTTTTATTAGCACTTTGTCGCCGTCCAATGGAATTATTCTGTCACTCTTTTTAGCAGCAAAGCTATGAAAAGAATGTGCTTACTTAATATAGTAATAGCTCCGGAAAAAGAAAAATAAATTGGATTTAATTTTACCCGTTTTGACGTTGCATTGTTTGAGAGGATCAGGTTCCATTCTTTTGGAAAATGAGATAAAATTTGACTGTCCAAGTGTGACTACCTCGGCATTTTTTTTTTTAACATAATTTCTGGCCTCTTCAAACTGTGAAACATCCTTAAAGACAGTTTAATTCATGGTTGTTGGTTCCATGGATTGGAAGAATGAGATTTTCAATTTTTTACTTGACTCGGCTGGAAACATTTTGAAATAGCACTTGACTATTCTGGTGTTAAAATGTTGATTTCGAAAACAAATTTTACAAATTTTTCTCGTCTTTTATAAAAAATAAACCATTCAATAAGAAAGTGAAAATGCTCTCTGCGAATCCAAAGATTAAAGTCTTGAATTGTTGTATAGCTTGCCGTTTTCTTTTCTTTTCATTTTATTTTCTCTCATTTTGCAATTTTAACCTCAGAACTGATGTGCCGTATTGCTGTAGCCAAAGTACGCAATAGCCCCATTGCCACATTCTATATCAAAATAATCTCTGTGCATAAAAATGTTTATTTTTCCTTTGCAGGAGACAGAAGGAAATATGGATATGTTAGAGACTCCATTTTCTCAAACACTCGGAGATCTCATCGACCTTCATTTAACGCACCAACACTCGCTGCCTGTCTTTCTATCGGCTTTAACTATGAATCTGTTTGAAAAACATAGCATGACAATGACAACCAATGCAATCGTAATTGACTAACATTAGTAAAATTTTACAATTTTTCATTCTATAGAATATCTGACCAAATATGCACTGCTAGTGTTATTTAATTTGTTCAGTGTGAATTCGAAGGTCAACTCTCGACAGTTAACGAACGAAACTCAAATAGCTGTTACGTATTTAGGTATTAATTAAATATCAAAAAAGAAAAAGAAAGAAAGAAAGAAAAAAAAGCGATAAAAAAAACTAGATCTACTTCATTAATTTTATTTTAATTTTTTAATTTCATTTATAATTTTCTTTTGTGTCTCGTTACTTTTTGTAAGTTTTCCCTCGCTCTTCAATTTTCATAAGTTTGATTCCAACATATATGGCTGTGATATCATACCACCATGATTGTAATTTTTGATGTGAATTTCTTGACTGAAAGGTGTTTGTCATGATATTAGGGATACTGTCTTCCGTTTGATTTTTTTTCTTTCCGTCTCTTAGATTTGGTGTTGATTTTTAACCCCCCTTTCCCCTCTGTTAATATGACCAAACATGACCCTCTACTACTGAAGGAATATGAGATTGTTTAATAGTACTTTGAGTGTAATTCAAAAGGGGCTCTTGCTATTTATTTCTGTAAGCGAATTAACAGTTAATTACTGTGTTTAATTAGCAAAAATTATGACGAGTATTAAAAATTGTGAAATTCACTCTCAGACTCACAAAATGACTTTTAATTTTACGGTATAGTTGCGGATCTACACAGGTGCCACGAGAGATTCCAATCTAATTCGAGGCTTTCCTCTGTGTGCTTCTTTAGAGAGAGTGGCAAATTAAACAGGAATCCCCCGTGACGCTTGCGTAGCTCCGGCATTTAATAGCAAAAGATTGCAGAGCTATGCAAGTATCATAGTAGATTTGTATCTAATTTGCCTCTCTGTTTTTATCGAAAGATTTAAAGGAAAGCTTCAAATTAGACAGGAATTTCCCATGGTACCTGCGTAGTTTCTCTATTACGCCTTAAACTTCAAAGTCATTTTGTGAGTCAGTGAGTGACAGAGTGAATTTCGTAATTTTTTCATGTGCTTTGTTATTTTTGCTGGTTTTTTACGCTACCATGAACTATTCAGTCGAATTTAGCAATAGGTAACTAGAGCCCTATTGCTAGATGATTTTTTTATTATGATTTTTAATGACTGTTCCACTTTCTTTATAGGCGCTATTGTGCTGTTGTAAATATTTTAATTAACGTCCATGCATATATTTGCAATTGTGAAAGTGTATAAAAATCGATAATCATTGATCATTTACTCTCCCCCCCCCCCCCCCCCCGACTTAGTAGATTACAACAAAATATTTTCATTTCTAAATTCTCCCACGAGTTTATTTTTTATCGTTCATTGTTGAAAGCTAAAATTTGGCTCGACCAGTCACACCCAAACGAGCTGTAACCACAGAGAGGCGCTGCTACTTTACAAGTTCTATTCCAAAATGAGGCAAGCATGGGTGGTTTGTGTTTCCCTCTCATTTTTTAACCTCAAATCAAAATTTGTTATTAATGCAATGGACTGTTTTAGTACAGTGATATATCGGATTGCGTATCTCTCTATGGCTATAGCTTAGTGCTGAATGCTGGGCATTTGTTTAAAATGTGTTAAAACAACTTTTCTTTTTCGACGGAAAGGTTGGGAAAGCACATTTTAAATTTTCAAAAATCCTGCTGTTTGTCAGCAGAATGGGTTTTACGCAAACTTTTGCTGATAATCTTTGGTCAAAATGAAGCCTCTGCTGGAGCTTTATTCTTTTAAGTGATTCATTCTTTCTCAAAAGTTGATGATGAATGAATATCTATTATGTATTAATGTGTCAAACTAATGCTAATATTATGTGTAAATCATTCTAATGGGGCAGTTTCAAGGGTCTGAGTTTTGGTGTTTTTTTTTAGTTAGGTAGTACTTCATCAACTAAAAATAAGAGTGTCTTTGGTTTCTACCTATGTTTCATAGTTCTGGAGCTACGATTTTGGCCCAAGACTCATTGTCTTAAATGGGAATTCCGTGTTCTGACATCACAACACTCACAATTTTTTCCAAATTTACACGGGTGTATGTATCTCCAAAACAGAGACTTATAAGAAAAAACCAAAGGCACATTTTTTCTCAGCTCATCAAGTACTTTCATTCTCTATATAAAAAAAAACATCAAATTTCAGACCCTTGCAACTGTCCCATTTGATCAAAGACACTCTTGTAATTCTGGGGGCCAATCATATACTTAATTGATAAACCGATCGTTAAGACTGTCTATGAGTGATGCTGTTGGTTTAAAACTGTAAAACTTGGCTGTTTGCTATGGTAACCATCGTTTAAGTGTCCGTTTTTTAAAGCCATTCAATGAATAGCCTTTAAATAACAGGCACTTTAATGATAATTACCAAAGCAACAGCCAAGTTTTACCATTTTAAACCAATAGCATCACTCATAGACAGTCTTAACGATCAGTCTATTGATAAAGTAAATGATCATGAGGGGGCCCCTGAACAAGTTGCCTTGATTAAATCAGAATGGTTTATATCCAAGGTCAGAGAATGGGGCTCTTGCAAACTTTTACTACAGAGGATTGAAAAGTTGATTCTTGCATAAAAACCTGTCAAAATGACGATTAGCAAAAAAATCATCACAAAATTCAGTCTTAGAACGGGGCTTAATGGCGGAGAGACGCAAGTTTAATGGGAGATTCCTATCTATATTGAGACATATCTCTGTGTTTCCGTAGAGAAAGTGACATAATAGACAGGAATCTCCCATGATACCTGCGTTGAACCGCCATTACAATCTTGTCGTTAAGGCAGTTTCTTGAGTTTTTTACTGAATTTCAGACTTTTTTAGTGTGATTTTTGTGATTTCAGCTGGTCTCTTCATCAGATTGGACTATTTAATTGCTTATAGTAAAAGTTTGCAAGAGCTCCATTGAATGAACCTGATCATGAAGTGTTTGTTAATTACCAACCAAGCATGGAAATTGGTGAGTCATTTGATTAAATACTTAAAAAGGTAGTGAATTTGTGCTCCAAGAAAAGCTTTGTCTTGAACATCTTATTGTGCTTTAGTCATTTAGTATTATTTCCCATTCGACCTATATTTTCTTGTCTTGCACTTGGATTGGGTGCCCTTCCCCCTTCATCGGAAAAGATTTAACCATCTTTCCTGATGCAAATCATACCTCTCCACAGCTAATGCTCAGTATGAAGAGTTTCAAAACAATGTTTATACCATTAATTTTAGTTGAATCATGAATTATGTAAGAAAATGTGATTTATTTTTTAAGATGCTGTAATTTTTCTAACCATTAAAAATTTGAGTGTTTTACAGAAAACTTTGTACTCTGGTTTTCATGTCTTTTTTCATAATTATTTGTTTAATTCATTGTACCTTTTGAAAGGCCAAAATATGTCGGTATTTAAATCACAGAATACTCCAATCAGAATGGAAACTTTGGTTCGTTTTGAAGCATTCTTTTTTGGTCCACCATCTTGAGATTTTTAAAATTATCCCCATTCAAAGCAATGCAAAAGACACAGATATGTCTGCCATCTTGAAAAGTCACCAAAATAGATGGAAAAAATGTGTCCATTGGCTTTTAAGAGAGTTTTCATTCCATTCTGATTGTATTATTCTGTATTTAAGTGTGACATTATACCTAAAGTAATCTCACTATCTGAGAATTATTTATATGCGAGTTTTGCGTTATACAAATTGCTAATTGTGGCAATCCCTTGCTATATCCAAGCAGTGGTCTTGCGTATTTGCAATACATACAAAAAGGTACTGAAACTGAATTATGTCCCCTGAAGCTTTTTTATCAGTGCGCCACATCAGTGACGCCTTGTGGAATTTGCCAACCATGTTTTTCCCCATTTAAACAAATGTTAAACAATTGATTTTCTCAGGAAGCTGTGAATCAATTGTTTTACTTAAGTTTAAAAGGAAAAATTGCATGAGCCACCACTGCAGTGAAACAATACAATTGGGAGAATAGGTAGTTGAAATAGATTTATTGGTCATTCAGAAAGCACAGCTTGAATTTTAAAAGAGCTCTTCATTAAATCATTCAACCCTACATGGAGCTGCGTGTAAGGACAAGTGGAACAGCTTAAAACAGAAGACCCTAAACGCCTGTCTCCAGGAAGAAAGAATTGTAAGTATAATGGAGCTCTTTGCAAACTTGTGCCACTGGTGATTGAAGAGTTGATTCTTGCATAAAAACCTGTACAAATGACGATGAGAAAACAAAATGACGAATCACAAAACTCACTCTCAGAATCGAGCTTAAGGTCGGAGCTATGTAGGTATCATGGAAGATTCCTATCTCATTTGAGACATATCTCTGTGTTTCTGTAAAGAAAGTGACAAATTAGACAGGAATCACCCGTGATACCTGTGTAACTCCACTATTACCACTGTAATCTGAGTTTATTACTGAAATTTAGACTTTTTTAGTGTGATTTCTGTGCTTTTTGCTGGTTGCATCAGATTTAATTATTCATTTGCTTGCATTAGAAGTTTGCTAGAGCCCATTAAACATAATTTTTCACTTCCTCTTAAATCATACAAATTTTTGACGGAAGTCCTCTATGCCGATCATACCTCATTCTTTACACTTTTTTATAACCACAAATTAGTCATCCAAGAGGATTTTCTAGAATGTAATCCGTGTGAATAACATGGGATTAAGTAGAAATGGCAAAAGTATATAGGCTTGGAAAAAAAAAAAACATCTTGTATCAGAGAAAACAAGTCTTTTATTGTAACAAAGGAAATAATAAATGAACAAAGGATAGTTCGATCTGTAAAACTGTAAAAGAAAAAATAAAATAATAAGTAAAAAAACTCAAACAAAATAAATAGATAAAAAACAAGTATACAATTTTTGGAGGTCACTCAGATGAGTTGGTGTCCTAGAACTGATTTCACAGTAGTTCCTTAGACACCTAAGTTGAAAAGGCTCCATGTTGTTTGCACAGGAATTGAGGATCTTTTGAGGAGGCCTCGGTAGTGGCGCTAAATGGTGTAACTTATAGGATATTTTTAACAGTACCTCTTAATCCACTTGGCAATTTTTCAAAACTTGTTGGTGACCAATGAGATTTTTTGAATTTTCATTTTCTATTTTTCTCTGAAAATTTCCCTCAAATCGATCAGTTGCATCAAGAAACTTTACAAATGTGCTGTATGAACTGAGTCAAAAATGAAGTCAAATTTGTGGAAACTAATGTGCTCGAGTCAAATAATGTTATCATATTGAAGTCAAAATCCACACTAGTTTCAATCCCTCTCGTTCAATCTCTTTCATTTCCTCACTGAATGTATAAGGTGAAAAAAGATAGAAAGTGGAGGTTATATCCAATTTTCCATCCTTTTCTAATAAATGTGTTTCAATGGAGAAAAGAGAAATATAGAGACTTTCTGGCTACACTACTGTTTCTCCTCAAATGCTCCGTAGAATAAAGAGAGGCTTCTTCTACCCGTGACCCTGACAACTCTTAATATTTAAAATGCAAGGTAGAAAAGAAGGGTTCATGACAATGGTTACAAAAACATAAACTTAGGACTTTTACACTTTTTTTTATGAAAATAGAATTTACAATCCAAAGAAAATCCAATTCATACCCACAATCTCATTTACATTGAATAGAGGTCGTTTCAGAAGTGTAGACTGACAATCTTTGGAATTTTTTAAACATTATTTCTCTTTTTACGAAATAAAAATTAATGAAAATGAAATTGAGGGTTGGCTTTCTATGGCGGAAGGCTTTAAAATCAAAATTTTAAAAAGTTGGAGGCAAATTTTGTTTGGATTTGAAGGAATGAAAATTGAACATTCGCCAAAGATGTCTTGGTGCACCTACACCTCTGAAACAAGCTCTACCTATGATTTTGCATTTTAGTGCCTTCAAAATTCGGAAAGCAGTATCAAAATCCTGGGTCTTTCTTTTAAGTGGAAGGTCGAAAATTGATATTTTTTCTTCCTTTCCTTATTTAAAAATTCATAAAAATGAAAAAGCGTATTTTAACCATTGAGATGATTATTCACTGGAAAATAATTCACAGGTTGCTTTAAGTTTTGTGGAACAATTCAAACAATTTTAACAACAATGCGTTTACTGCAAACTTTTCCTGCAGATGAATCAAGAGTTGGATTTCATGTAAAAATTATCAAAAATAACCATGAGGACATTGAAAACTTCCTTAGTACACTCTTCCACTAAATGTAAGCTTTTAATAAGTGAGGCTATGGAGGTAAAGTAACGCAGGTCCTACAAAGATAGTCCAATCTAATTTGTTACTTTCTCAATGCCGGCAAAAGAGATTCTGAAGAGATTACTACTCTATTGACAAGTTACTCTATAGTTTGCCAGTATAGAGAAAGGAAAAAATTAGATGAGACATGGTGTCCTACAGACAGAGTTGGGCAAGTGGGGGTGGTAATCGATTTAATCGTAATCATCGTTTTTTCGGAGGGTGATTTTATGGTAATCAGGGCTGATTTTTTACAAGCCACCCAACATATTAGTTGCAGAAGAATTAGATCTAATCAAAAAGATCCTAAAGTTTACTATTTATCTGAGAGGAATACATTCAATTACTATCCAAAGGTTTGACGTAATCGTGTGATCGATTACTTTTCAATTTGCCAAACTCTGCCTATAGAGTGTTACAATACATCGCTGTTATTTTTACTGAGTTTTACATGAAAGCTGGCCCTTTACATGTACTAAGGCTCCCAAAAGAATATTCCACATCACGGTGAGAGGGAAATATTTTGACCCTTCTCCAATGCAAAAAAGACGGCGGAGGTGATATGCGAATCCGCCCTCCGCTCATATTGAGATTTGAGATAACAACATTCGTCGCACTCCGACTTGATATCTCCGCTCTCCTTCCAATCATTCGGCCACGAGATGGTATCTCTTACCGCTCGAGCAGTAGAGTGGGGGTAAGAAACTTCCCTTCTCCCTGTGATGTGGAAGATTCTTTTGGGAGCCTTAGTACATGAATAGCTAAAGTTAGCAACAAACAATATCATTTTACAATAATCATTTTATAAAAGGGACGAACATTTCTGAAATACATAAAAAGTAAGAAATAGGGAGGGTAATTAAGTAAAACCTACATTAATTGACACCCATTCATGTAAAATCTTAAAAATTAAACGTATAATTAATACTTGACTTTTAGATAAATTGTTGAGATGATTCGGTAACAGTTTTATTCAGGTATCTCCGTACATCTTGCATGTCTGGCTGTAGTCTAATCATTTTCTTTTGCTTTAAACTAAATGTTAAGACTGTCTGCGTGTGATGCTATTGGTTGAACATTGTTAGACTTAGCTGTTGCAACGGAAACCATCATTTAGTTTCCTTTTAGTAAAAGGCTACTCATAGGTAGCTGAAAAACAGGCAATACAATACAACAACAATACAACGACAACAGTAACAATAGTTACTGTGGCAAAAGTCAACAAATATAATTCTTTACCACTAGCATCACTCATTGACAGTTTTACTTAACGATCCGTTAAATGAAAAAGTAAATTATTGGCCCACAAGTATTCATAACTGAGCGAATTTCTCCGATGCATCTTTTGATACGTAGTACACTCTGAATAATTAGTACCGTCATCTCTAAACAATGTCTGGTATACAATTACAAAATAAATAAATCTGAGAAATAAAAATAAAGCATTGGGAAGTTTTAAAACTAAGTTGGGCTTAAAGCTAAGTTACTTCCTTTGTTGGAAAATTTAGGCCAACTTAAAGCCTGCTGATTGAAATGAAAAAGAAATAAAATGGGACTATTGTAACTAAAGAGAGCAAAACTAGAGAGAGCTAAAATCTTATGAATAAAGAAGGGACCTAACTGAAAAGTCAAACGGTAACAAAAATTGTGCAGGAAAATATTGTCTCATTATCAAATGCTGATTACCTAATAAAAACTACGGAAAGAGCAAGTACTCACTGTTCAAACCGAGGAAAAGTAGAATACTTTATATCCTAGAAGAGGTGGTATTCTTAAGGTGAATCCGTATCACAAATGCTAATCTTTGATTTGGCTGCCATGTATGCAGATTCACTTATGAGCATGGTTGCATTCTAGAATTCATCGGATCTAGGAGCTGGAGAAAC
The DNA here is from genome assembly GCA_011764245.1 of Trialeurodes vaporariorum. Taxonomy (NCBI): domain Eukaryota; kingdom Metazoa; phylum Arthropoda; class Insecta; order Hemiptera; family Aleyrodidae; genus Trialeurodes; species Trialeurodes vaporariorum. Next base: position 16,846,730 of record VMOF01000379.1, read on the forward strand.
TAGGATTATACATGAATGGTATGCGTTTTTTAAAATTGATCGATAGGGTTACTATTTCTACACCGTTTATTACATAAAAAAAATGAATGAAGCCATTCCATTTGTCAATCTTTGAAGTGTATTTTCACCAAGTTTCGAGAAAATTGTCCCGGAAACGCTCTCAGAAATGGGTATTTTGCCCTATTTCCCCCACCCCCTCCCAAAACTACCCTTATTTGAGTTTCCTTGGAAAAATGAATGATGCCATTCGATTTGTTGTCCTGGGAGTATTGCTTTCACCAAATTTCAAGAAAATCTTTAGAACCATTTTTAAGAAATGTCAATTTTTTGCCATTTTTGGCCTATTTTTGGGGGTAAAACCACCTTAATTTAAACTTAGGACAAAATCCAAAGAAGCTCCTCTTGGAAAAGTGAAAACAATACTTCTTGCCAAATTTGGATGCAAACAGATCAATTGTTGAGGAAATAAGATCCGTGACAGACGGACAGACATTTTTTTGGGATATGTTTTTTTGGGTTCCTGAGGACATCATATGCAAAGAAATGGATCGAACTTAATTTTCAAATTTTTCAAGATTACAATACTTTCTATACATAGAGTGAGAAAGTAAAATAAAGATCTAGTGATTTACGAGCTTTCTGAGCAAAATTGAAAGTACACCTCCAATAAAACCGCATACCCTGGCTGTATCGGAGTTTTACTCCAGAGCAGCCGAGGTACCCTCCTTTCCTAGAGATGTACTTTTAATTTTGCCTGGAATACTCTTATATTACTAAAACTTTATGTAAGAAACGGTGTAGAAATATTTAAATGTATCAATTGATTTTAAAATTTGCAAAACATGTATGTATTTATAATTTCAGTTTCTCCAGCCCAATCTGATGAATTCTAGAATGCTTCCCATTCAACATGGACCAAATGAATCTGCATGATATCTAAGCAGAACAAGCTGCAAGTTGCTGTACCGAGCTTTGACACCAGTGCAGAACATTGCGCTCACCTGTATAGATCCACCTTGGAACATTGCACTCACCTGTATAGATCCACCTTGGAACATTGTTAGGTACCTAGGTTGTCAGTGAGGTTGCTGCTATGGGTGGGAAATACTGTCAATTCTGAAAAATCTAAACAATAAATTCAGAGAGTGCTGTTCGTCCATCAGTCTTTCAAAGAGATTATGATTATAAAACCATCTTCCCAATAATAATAAAAATAAGTTCACACCGGTAGAGAAGAAAATATGCACAAATAATGCAATAAATCTTTCAAAGGCGTTGATCTTAGTCTTCAGCTGACTTTTTATACAATCTCATTTGATCTTGAAGCTCACTCATGGAATTAATCTCCTCCTGATTCGAAAGAAGTTTGAAAATGTTCTCTAACTGCTGCTCTTCAATCCTGGAATCATAAAAATTGACAATAGTTTTAGAAACAAAGAAAATAGACAGGTGTAATTGGTAGTGATGTACCATGGATATGAAATAAAAGCAGGCAATATTATGTATTGCACAGAGTATTGAGACACTAGCTTTTAAAAAAATCTTCATGTTCTATTTCCCAAGCATTAAATTAAGTTAAATGACGGAGAAATCATCAAAAGTAATGAATAATAATAATAACAATCATTTTGAATAATTCAGAAAATGTTAGGGCAGTTGGTGTCTGGTGCCTGCATTGCTTGCCAGTACCGCACGCAAAGGAGGAAATACGGAGGGGGGCAGGAGGCTTAGCCCCCCTTGAGGTCCACCTTTTCCCCCTCCCAGAAAATATTGGAAACAAAAATCGTTCAACATTTGTCAATGTGATTTGGCACATCCCAAAATTTCGGCTCTCATGGAGAATTCAAGGAGCAAAAGTCAAATAAAAAATGTTTTCCCCCCACAATTTGCCTGGATTGTAAGGAAAAAGGGTCATCCAGATTCCAGGAGCTCGAGGGTCAGAGTTATCAGGGATCAAACGTATGAGAAACCAAAAAAAAAGTCATAAGATTTTTGCCACCTGGTCCCACTGGTCAGCCACATTAGAAAAAAATTCCTAGTTCCACCTATGATCGCATGCCACTGGTGATTAGATAAGACTTGTTTTTTTTCCCCATTGTTTGTGATTTTTACATTGTTAAAAACAATTTGTCGTTTCCATTCAGCTACCTAGCAAAACTATAAGGAGTTTCTCACAACCAACAGCAACCGGGATGCGATGCTCCCATTTTGCAATCGCTGAAATTTGAAAAGCTATAATCTTAATCTCTCATTCTAGAAGAGTTGTGAGGAAGTTACTAAACTAAAATCTCTTGAGATTAAAACAATCCAACCAGAACTGCAAGGTTCCATGAGAATTCCTGTAAGTTTTACATTGAAATGAGTACATGAGAAGTGGCTTGTGCAATATGGCAACATCAAATTTTCACCATTTGAACCAATACATATAAAGAGACCTGTTATTTATGAGGATTGCTGCCTCCCTAGAATCGATGATATTAACATGGTTTAAAGGGCAAATAGCACGAAATGCCTGATTACAAGAGCCACCACTAAAGAATATGTGAAATAAAACTATTTTCCCAGACAATCTAGCTTTCTTGGTTGAGGGAATTGTAGGTTTAAGAGAGAAAAACTTACAGTCGTTCATTTTCACGTTGATCTTTGGTAAGGATTTTGCTGGGAATGTCAGCTCTTAAGAATTCTTTGACCATCACTGGAGATACGTCCATCAATATCGAGGGGTTGGGCAATTTCTGTAACCAATCAGTTCATAATTCAATTAGGATAAAATAATCAGGCCTAAAGGTTAGAATGAAATGATTAAATGTGAAAAGTACAAGTTTGGAGCAAACCGTCACCTGACTTATGAAATAACGTAAGCAAATAATAATATTCCAAAATGATCATTTCAACTGTTTTGATCAACACTGAGTTCAGAGCTTATTTCAGAAGTGGGGGCGGAGCTCAGGGGGGTGATCACGGAGGATCGTTATCGTTATCGTTATCGTTATCGTTATCGTTATCGATTAGAATAGTGTTGAAGAAGAAGAAATAAGAGGATAGCCTACTACAGCGCGAGTAACTGCTGCACTCGAAAACGATAACGATAACGATAACGATAACGATAACGATAACGATCCTCCGTGATCACCCCCCAGCATATGGTTTCTGGCAAATTCTGAAAATTAGTTCTTACAAATCAAAACAGAGCTTGAACCGGAGACTTTGAAATTGTGATTCTGAATTCTTTTTTAATGAAAAGCCGAAGCTCTTAATTTTACTTTGATTTAATTCCCAAATGCAACAAGAGAATAAAGCTATTGAAAAGTTCTAAAGATTATCCACTGAGCTTCACTCTTGAAACAAGCTCAAGCAGATAATTCAAAGGTTACCTAGAAATCATAAGCATCAGGTGATGAGCTGGAACATCACAATTACCAACTAGATTTAACAGTTAGTTAATTTCCCTCTTAAAAATTTGAAATTTGATAAAAAGATAAATTCTCTTTGTAAAATCTAAATTTTAAATGGTGGCAACAACCATCAATAGTAATTTCGTGTGTTCCGTTGAATTATCTACAACATACAGAGGAGAAGATAGGCATTGGATTGGCACATACAATATATGGTCAATCGACTGCTATTACTTCTACTTGAAAAACTCATTTCTGGCAAATGAAACATTCGTGTTCAATAAAATCATTGGAAGCATGTTTAACAAGCATGATAGCTGTTCAGCATGAATTGAATGAAATTCCCCAATTCAATGGTGAATCTAATGATGGGCAAATAGATTGAATACTTACAGTATATATTTTTTTTTTGTTATTTTTTTATGAAGTTAGATAGTTACTTCTCTCCAATTAAGGCCTGACGGACAAAAAATGGAGAAAAAGAAGGATAGAGGACATAGAGAGGAGTTATATCCACGTCCTGTTCGGTACGCATTTAAATCACCGCTCAGCCCAGTGAGCGCCACTCTCTCCCGCACCGAGGATGGTGCAAGCTTGATTAGTCTCAAAACTATGGGTTTTCTCTTTATTCATCTAGTTTCTCTTCTCTCTTCATTTCGTTACATTATTAGTATCGTTTCTGCAATATCATTTTTAATTAGTTCTCCGCTCGAGCTATTTTTGTTCATCTGTTTTTTCTACTCATCTACACTTCCTTAAGTTATCATCTTCTCACAGGTCTGATTTGTTTCATTTCTTTATCCGATCCCTTTGTTTCTCCCTATTATTTTCATCCCATTCTACAACATGTCCTTCCGAGATGACTAGATCTGAGACCAACAAATCTTGTCACCTCAGCAAGGATTCCAAACTATGACAGCCAGGTTAGTGACAGTTGAGATCGCCTCTTTGTTATAATTGAAAGAATAACACGATTATTTGGGAACAATCATTTGGAGGTTTTATTTGCAAAGTGATGACTGGCTTCATGCCAGGATTAGAGAGAAGAAGATATACATTTTTTGCTCTCATGCAAAGTGATGACTGGCTTCATGCCAGGATTAGAGAGAAGAAGATATACATTTTTTGCTCTCATGCAAAGTGATGACTGGCTTCATGCCAGGATTAGAGAGAAGAAGATATACATTTTTTGCTCTCATGCAAAGTGATGACTGGCTTCATGCCAGGATTAGAGAGAAGAAGATATACATTTTTTGCTCACATGCAGAATATTGCAAGTGGCTGTCTGAGCATTACATGGTTGTCAGAGTTACACAGTTGTCAGACTTATATAAATAATTAATGATTATGATTACAAAAACCTCTGTCTCTACGAATTCATCGACTTACCGTGGAAATAAAGACAATATAAATAAAAATTAATAATAAATTGACTCACTGTGCACTTTTAAACTATTTGAGCAAACGCGTTTCGGGCGAAACTTTTCCCTCATCTTCAGTGCGACTCAGGGGGAAAAGTTTCGCTCGAAACGCGTTTGCTCAAATAGTTTAAAAGTGCACAGTGAGTCGATTTTTTATAATTTTTTATTTATATTAAAATCGTGTGCTGCCCTCCTTTTCCTTCATTTCAAATAGAGACAATGCATATTGTCCCTCCACATAAATTTTTTCTCTCATTTGTTCATTTTTCAAATCATTATTCTACTCATATTCAAATTTGAGTAAGGTTACTCAATCTCAATTTTTCATTTTTCAATTTCTTTCTACTTGCTTTAAAAAGAAAAAAAAAGAGAGAGAAAAAAAAGGGAGCATGTTGTAATAATAATCATTAATTATTTATAAAAGCATAAAATGCTGAGACGGTCACTTGCAATATCCTGCATGTCAGCAGAAAATGTGTATCTTCCTCTCTCTACTCCTGGCATGAAGCCAATCGTCACTTAGCATGAGACTAATAATAAAACCTCCAAATGATTGTTCCCAAATAATCGTGTTCTTCTTTCAATCATAACAAAGAGCCGATCTCAACTGTGCCTAGTTGCGCTGACCACCAAACTTTGAAAACAGCATTGAATGTACAGTTCAGTGGCGCCATTTGGGGGAGGGCAGGAGGGGGGACCCCACTCCCCCCAAAGGTTTTTAGTGTGGCCGAAAAATCAAGTCAGAGAGATTTTTTTGAGGAGGCACGGAAAAAAAAAAAAAAAGGTCATCCAAATTTTTGGAGGGCCTTGCCCCCCCCAAGGAAAATCTGAAATGGCGCCCCTGGTACAGTTCAATTAAGCTAACTATTTCACATGAAAACACTCACATCTGAGATGTTTACGTCTGCAAATGATATCATAGTTGAATTCGGGACTTCCATAACATTCACGTGGCAAGTAGCTGCCTGTGAATCACTAAGGCTCGCGCAAAACGGTGAGGCAGTATGAGAACATGGCGCACGGCATGCGACAAGTAATTTGTTCCCTCCTTCAGAGACAGAAAATTTAAGTGCCTCCCGCAAAAAGCCAGACATTTAATCTTCAAACATGAGACTATCTTTTACCTCCGGAGTTCCTCGCCTTTCCAGCCTTGGAGACGCAGCTTCATCAGTACTATCTTCTGGAAGAACAGGAACAGAGGAGCTAGTATCTGCAGTTTCTTCCGGCAGAACATAAACACTAGATTTGTAGTAGATTGTAGCAGCTATTGAAATACACGAAATAAGGATACTGAGAACATAATATACTGATAAGTTACAAAGGTATATCTGAATACTCTCCAGAGTAGATGGCTCGAACATGTTTGGTAAAGTAGATTGGACTTCCTTAGAAATTACTTACTCTACTTGCAGGGAAACTTTGACCGAAAAATGGAAGGAAAATATCATTGAGTAATGGAAAATGTGATTTAGAGAGTAAATTGTATCCAACATTATTTTTGCAGGTGACCACGAATACGATAAAATGGTAAATAAAGAAACATAACCTCAAAAGTTCAAATCCATCAAATCGTAAACAAAAACAAGAGCACGAGAGCAGCTCTCTCTGGCCGCAGGATGTAATACTACAAGACAAAGCAGTACGGGACTCTAAATAACATCTTTGCTAAGCACTACACGCCTGGAAGAAAGCAGAGTAATCTGTTCGCTACGCGTACCGCGCAGTTTGAAATCACGCCTTCATTCCTGATGGGAATCAGTTTTACAACATGAAAAATGTGTGAAAAAGTGAACAGTTTTATGATGTCTGAAGAATGAAACCAACTTCTCCCGCTTTGAAGGGAACTAACAAGGTACCCACTTAATGTTCGTTTCAGAAGTGTATAGGCACCGAGACTGATGTTTAGCGAATTTTCATTTTTCATTTCATCAAATCAAAGCAAAGCTTGCCTCCGACTTAACCTTCGGATTTAAAGCCTTCTTAGTGCATTTTTATTCGTTTTTTGTAATATGAGAAATAACATTGAAAAATTCCAAAGATTATCGGTCTAGGTGTGCCTACACTTCAGAAACGACCCCTGGAAGACATTATTACTGACAAAGGAAAGCAACGGCAGTTGATTCCCTTCTGGAGATAGAAAAAAGTTAATTTTCTTCTTTTGAGGAACAAAATTTTGCTTCTTCATAATGTAAGATTTTATCCCTTCAATTTCTTAGAAAAACAATGGGTCAAATGAAAGCAAGCGGTTTTCCATTAAAGCTCTTGTTAGGTATGTTATAGGGATGTCGATACTTTGGTATCGATACTTCGACCTCAAAGTATCGATACTGGATACTCGATACCTCCAAGTATTGATACTTTTTCGCGCGCGACACCAAAATATTTGATTTCTTAATTCTAACCTAACTTCCTTCTCCACCCGTGGCACACTATTGAAAAATTGATAATGCATACCATAGACAAGCCGCAGTCAAAAACAATGTTCATGGTTTGGCAATAAAACAGTTCAGAATTTGACAAAATGGAGGGGGGGGGGAGGAGAAAGAAATTATAAAGGACATGATGTAACTTGTGAAATCAGTGACAAAGCTTATTCAGATATATCAAAACCTCAATTGTATCAGGCTCACTCCCCGTGGTCATCCCTATTACTTTAGGTATATATTCGAGTATTATTTTGTGCCTCTCGAGGTGCAGGTTTGAAGAAAGCAAACTCTCTTTGAAGCAATCAAGTTTCTTTAATTTATTTTATTATTTTTTTTTTTTTTTTTTTTTTTTTTAAATATGATATTCTGGGTATTGATACCAGGCCGCGGTATCGGTACTGGTATCGATACCAAGGTCCGGTATCGACATCCCTAGTATGTTATAGTATTTTGCATCTGACAATTTAAACTTCACAACTTTTCAAACAGAAGATACGGTTTTTAGAAAATTGACCGAGATAAAATTCAGAACTAGCTTAAAGTTTCAAAAATTGAAAAAAAAAAAAAAAAAAAAAAAAAAAGAACAGAAAGAAGTAAGATGATTAAAATTTATTTGTAAGTGAATTGATTCCAAGATGAATTTTTTTCTTGAAGGCACTTACTTGTTTTGCACCCACAGTATATTTAACTTTACAACAGTTGAAACGAGTTTAACAGCTCTCAGAAAATTGGTCTAACGGAAACTGACTTTTGATAATTTTAAGATAAAAAACAATCTAGACCTTCACTTTCACTTTGCTAGAAAATGTCTCTACACTATGTCCTCCCTAATAGAGAATCAAATGAAAAAGGGGTTGCAATTTTAAAATTTTGAGTTAGTAAACCCCCCCCCCCCCCCCCCCCCCTCCAGATAAGCTATCCATCTGTCCGAAAAACAAAAACAGACAGTCAAAACAGGATGTACCAACAAGACAGAGTTAGCGCCTCAGTTACTTTTATTTTGGTGGAGCTAGACAAAATGGATCACGATTTCGGACCAATTTGTTTAGATGGTTCAGTTATACAAAAACTAGAATGAGCCTGGTGGATGGGAAAAGAATAAACCACAGAATAAAACAATCAGAATAGAAACTACCAGATGAGCCAATGGAAACATGTTTGCAATCTATTTTGGTGAATTTTCAATAAGGCAGACATATCTCAGTCTTTCATATTGCATTGCATGAGAGTTGTTTTGAACTCCTCAAGATGGCGGACCAGAAAATAAAGCTTCAAATTGAACCAAAGTTTCCATTCTGACCGCAAAATTCTGTCACTGAACCACAAGCAAAAAACAAGAAACATTTTTTGACCCTAGTGAACCTGGTCTATCATGTTCCATCAAAATAAAATTGCTTAAATTATGTATAATATTGAAAAGCAGAAAGAATAGACGAAAAAGCTTTTCAGTAAATTTACTAAATTTTATTAAAATTGTAATGGAAAAAAAGGTGATGAGTAAAAAAAAAAAATTTGATGAAGGTGCAAACGTAAACTCAACAAAAACTTAAAAATCTAACATGGCATAACTTGATTAGACATGTTCTTAATAATTTGAGTAATTTCAGAATAATTGCTAGAGATGTGAGGATTAACAATAAATAATTTCCTGAATCAGCCCTTAATCTGAGATTTTTTGTTATTGTTACTCTTGCTTTTGTAGCATTTTCTAGTTTCCAAAGATAATTTTGACCTTGCTTTTAAAAGACGTAATCTCTGCAGAGTCCTGTTGGATTAAGTCAAAAACAAGACAGCAAAACAGTTGACAGGACCTGGCAATCCGGATGATTTGTGTTGGAAAATTGGCAACAACTACAGTGTGAGGAATCAGCCACCACAAAAAGTTAATACTATGGGTTATAAAGTTTGATTTGCATTTTTCATAGAAAATTTAAATTTTCGTGACAGATGAATTTGCTGATTCTAGTCCTCTAAATAGACAAGGCTAATGAATGTCAAAATTGGCACATTCAAGCAAAAAAAAAAAGAGTCGATTAAGCATGCATCAATTTTCATCAGTATTTCTCAATGTTCAGTCTTCAGTAATGGCCTAATAGCCAACAGTGAAAAACAGAAGATAGGGGAATTAAAAATGACAAGGTTTTGGATTAGAGTTAAACATTTCATGTCACATAAAAGTAATTGACGGACAATGGAAACAGCTTAAACTTAAAAAGTAACGGTGGAAATTGACAAAATAGAGCTCTTAACTGTTATGATGAAAAAAAAATGCTAAGTAATTTACAAAGCTAGATTATTTAATCAGTTTAGATCATAAAGTTTCCCAAAAAAAAATATCTTATTCAAAAGATTAGACAGAAAAGCAGTCAAATTTCTCTAGTGACTCAATTCATGCCTCCTTTTTGCCATCTACCTCTCATAAAAATGTATAACTAATCACTGATGAAAAATACTCTAAAACAAATTGAAATGCATCCGAACATACACAAATTTTGTTGATATCACTGTTAATTCTTGCGAAATCCCCGGACATCCAGAATCAAACATTAAATTCCATTTTTTCAATCTGCTCAACTGAACCTTAAAGTTGATGAAGCTTAAAATGCATAAAGCGAAAAATTCCCAGCAAGTTTATCAAACTTGACTCACTACTTACAGCCACTGGAGTGATCCCTTGTTTCCAAAGACGATAAATCTAATCAAAAGCAATATTTCAGACTTGTTTGTATTAACAGTCAAAGGGATGGAAACGTAGACGAAGAAACTAAATTTCTTCCTGACCAATCGAGGATCAAGACTCTTCAAGATTCACTTCATTTGTTCACTTTGTTGAAATATTCCTTGGACGCTTCAGGACTAGGTTTGATTGTTGGGGAATCAGGAGTCCAGTTTGCCGGACAGACTGCAACAGAAAAAAAGAAACCTCTATTACAGGGTGACTAAGTTTTTTGGATGGATGAAATTCCCAGTCTTTTTCAGGAATTCTGGACTGGAATAGTGAAGTTTCTGGGTGGAAATGAGGAAAATTTGCGTTTGTCAACAACACCATTATTTTTTCAATTAAGTTAATCACTTTTCTTGTATTTTCGTTTCCTATAACCTGCAAATTGATGTACCGGTTAAAAGTAAATATCCCATGAGTTCTTTACAGAACATCTTTTCAATGCAACGGCTAACTCATTTCACCTTAACTCTTTGCGGTCTCATTTTTTTCCCCTTGCACTCCCCTCAGGTCATAATAAAAAACAAAAAAGAGAGGTTGTTGTTTACTGTCACGCCGCGCCACTAGCACTGTGAGCAACCTCCACACAATGAGAGAATGAAACTGCTAGAAGTACCTGAGAGCACCCATAGAGCGCAGCACGCGGCGGAGTTGTCAGGGCTGGCCCGATACGAGACTCAGCAGAGCGAAACTTTTACGTCTTGTCGGGTCAGCCCCAACACATGACCCCAAAGGGTTAAAACAATGCAGAATGTAAAGGATATTTTGCAATTTTGGCTCTCAGCCATTCCACAACTTTGGAGATTACGTTCCTTTGTGGGTCACGACTAAGATATTGAATTCCAATCTGTTCGAAAGCTTTCATATTGCTTTAATAAGAGGAATGAAGGTGCTGGTAAATAATTCCACTTAACAAGCAATTCGACTTATCGGAGGTTCTATACGACCAGCTTTTTCTGTTTCTTGACTTTTCAAACATCAATTTTTCTTCCACACCCAAAAGAAAAATAACACTCACCTTCACCGTGCTTGTCAACAAATTGGAAGGCTTTGATGAGTCGCAAAGTCTCATCAACACTGCGCCCTACCGGTAAATCGTTGATCGTTTTTTGCCTTAAAATGCCCTGCAAAGATAAAGATAAGGTACACAGTATAGTAATTTCGGTGATTCTAGGTCCTTCAATTTGATAAATCAATTAATTGTCAATTCAGGAATTTTTGCTGGCTGTTGATTATCTGAAGGGGGTACTGAACCTTTATTTTGGATTTTAATTTTACTTTGAAAATCAAAATTTTTCAACTATGGCGGTATATTCACAAAAGGTGCTGTAATACCCTTCATTAGAATCTTACGTAGAATGTTTCAACGCTGAGTTCATTCATCTTCGAGCAGGCCTACTTCTTGTCAGTTTCTCGCATCAACTATCAATGGCGGTCCATGAGTTCAAAAGTGGGGGGCTTGAAAAAATGGGATGCCATTTACTTTGCTTCTTACTTTTTTTGAGCTCTGATAAAAGTGGGGGGGGGGAGGAGGCTGCAGGTGTTACGACCTTTGTTTTTCCCTTAATAAGCCTCCCACACCCCCCCAAACCCCCAATGGATTGTCACTGTCAACTCATAATTCAAGTAATTACTAGCTAACAACTGACGCTAAAAACAGACTTTCTGTCCTCCTCTGTGATCAATAATCAGGCACATAGTAATTGACAAATTTTGAGATACAATCAACGATAGAAGCAGCAGTGTTGTAACTTTCTAGTACGCCACTCACAAATTGCACCTAAAAATTCAGCTTTGGCCCCTAAAAACATTGAATCTGGCCAAACATGGCACCTTAAGAATCGGCACAATCCTAATTTCATTACAGCAACAGCCATGCAGTAGAGACTGCGCGTTAATTTTTAAGCTGGAAAATTAAACTTTCATTTTATAACTTCTTCCTTAATACCAAGACTTATTTGCTCACCTTACCTTAAGCGTATCTACTATTCAATAAAATTTAATGCTCCATGATACGCCTGCATGAATATGTCCGCTTGTAAATATCTTTGTAAGAACAAAACTTTTTTGATAAAGCGTCATAAGGAAAAAAAATAAATAAAATGAGAAGTCACTCTGGTTTCTGAAAAATTGTAGATAGTCCCTACAAATATCTTTGTAAGGACAAAACTTTTTTGATAAAGTGTCATAAGGAAAAAAAATAAAATAAAATGAGAAGTCACTCTGGTTTCTGAAAAATTGTAGATAGTCCCTACAAATATCTTTGTAAGAACAAAACTTTTTTGATAAAGCGTCATAAGGAAAAAAAAAATAAAATGAGAAGTCACTTTGGTTTCTGAAAAATTGTAGATAGCCCCTACAAATATCTTTGTAAGAACAAAACTTTTTTGATAAAGTGTCATAAGGAAAAAAAAATAAAATGAGAAGTCACTCTGGTTTCTGAAAAATTGTAGATAGTCCCTATAAATTAGACATGCCACTAAAGATGACTCCCAAAACTAAAAAGGGTTACAACACTGCAAAGCAAGAAAGAAAACAAACCCAGGAACTTACTTTTGGATCAATTACAAAAAGTCCTCGAAGAGGAATCCCGTCAGGTTTGATTAGAACATCATAATTTTCTGCTATCTCTTTTGAAAAGTCAGCCAGCAGAGGATAGTGGATTGGTCCCAGACCACCTTGCTGAAATTTAAAAGAAAGGAACGATAATCAGATCATAGAGATCAAATTCAATAGTTGTTAAGGCAAGTTATCATGGTTTCAACGAGGACAGATTAGTAATTCTGTGAGTTCCGCAGTAAAAGTTAAAGCACATCAAGAATCAGTCAAGAAAGGTATTCAATCATTTCATCTAATCAAAAACTTTATTTTATCATTTTTCAATCAAGGTATTCTATCAATTATTCAATTGTTTTACTATAACGGGGCTCTTACAAACAAACTTTTGCTATAGAGGATTGGAAAGTTGATTCTTGCATAAAAACCTGTAAAAATGACGATGAGTGCACTAAAAAATCACAAAATTCACTCTCAGAATCGGGCTTAATGGCAGAGAGACGCAGGTATCATGGGAGATTCCTATCTAATTTGAGACATAGCTCTGTGTTTGTGTGGAGCAAGTGGTACAATAGACAGGAATCTCCCATGATACCTGCGTTGAACCGCCATTATAGCATTTATGTGAGTTTATTACTGAATTTTAGACTTTTTTGTGTGAGATTTTTGTGATTTTCGCTGGTTTATACATCAGATTGGACAATTCATTAGCTCACAGCAAAAGTTTGCAAGAGCCTCATTGCACAACTCAGTTTGAGCCAATATTACTAATTGATACAGCTCCATTGCGATTGTAAAGCTTTCCATTGTTTACAATGCAGGATATGTAATAGACATAAGTTGCATCATATTACTGCATTCATTCTCTCATGTGTGGTTATATCATAACCTCTTGGACCACCATGTGATAGGGTTTTTGTTCGGTCTCGCCGGCAACAACTCTATCACAGATTTGGCGCCCCACGTTGGGCGCCAAATCTGTGATAGGGTTTTTGTTCGGTCTCGCCGGCAACAACTCTATCACCTATTAAGATTAAGGTGTTAGGAAGAAAACACGAAATACGATGTTTACAGTTGAAAAGTCTGAGGAACCTAAGACTTCCTCCCCAACCGACCGGAAGACGGAGAACTAATTAATTTAGAAAACCCTGGTTGGCCCTTAAAGGGCCAACCCCTTGGGTTGTACTCACATTATATTAAGTAAAAAAGGGGAAACTCACTTTCCGCGTCCTGCTAAGCGCGAGATACTTTTTAGACTGCTTTGTCCTGGCTGTCACCGAGACTGCGCAGCCACCCCAGGGAGCGTCAACCAAAGGACGCTCACTGTGATTGGCCGACAGTGTCAGGTGACAGCCAAGACAGGCGAATTGATGGATGACATCAGATCAAGTGAAAGAGAAAGAGAAATAGAAAGAGAAAAAGAAAGAGAGATAGTGAAAACCTTTGCATCTCTGCATGCTCTCGGTCTAACCAGCTTTGGCGTCCCTCGCTGGATAGACCGAAAGCAGCAATGCTAAATCCTCCCTCAGTATTGCGCTAGTATTCAAAACTGAGAAGAGAAGGTTTTCAGAAAGGAAGAGAAAGATAAACTAAAAAATAAATAATAAACAACTAAAACGTAGAAAATAAAAGTGGTAAGTTAACCACATTACAACCAGAAAAGCTGAAAAAATGAATGATACGATCAATATACTTGTACTCTACACTTTTTATTGTACTGAGCCTGTACTTATGCATTCAAATTGATGACCTTGAAAACTTTAATTTTGATTTTTGTGAAATTTATCGCTTTTTCTTCTGGACTCTTCATTTATAATCCCTTCAAATATTGGAGTACACATAGTTAAGGTGATTCCAGGCGAAACGTTTCCAGACTTCCATCCGATGGATAGCGCCACTAGTCGCTTTTCGGAAAAATCGTGTTTTTGGCTTTTTAACCTAAAATCATAGCTGAAACGTTAAATCCAATAACGTCAGCACCTGCAAAATTGGTTTAGAATTAAAGCCGTAATTTATGAAATTCATTTTGCCATAAACTTAGTGAGTCAGAGTGAGTGCGAGTAGTCATACATCTATCTGCCTCACTCGCACTCATTGAGGCTTATGGGAATTTTTGTATTTCAAAATTTCCGGCTTTATTTTTGAGTGTTTCTGCCTGAAACTTTCAGGGTATCTTTCTGAAGTATGCTTGCAGGTGCTGATGTTCCTCAAATTTGTGTTTTTAGCAAGAATTCGTCAAATTTAGCAAAACACTGTTGACTTTGTGGGTAGGGTGACGTGGTGTCCACAGTTGGAACTAATCGACCCTGGAATCATCTTAACATACTGCTTAGAAATAATTTTGTAAAAATACAAAGATAATAATAATAAATTACATTTCTGGGTGTGTTAGTCCAAGCAAGATGTGTGAAGTGTGAATCACAAGAGCAGGCGACAACATTGGTGTTCACATCTTGAAAATCTTTGATTCGGTCACTGAAAGCAATAATCTCTGTTGGGCAGACGAATGTGCTGGAATCAAAATCGATCGTTAGCGTTAAAATACCTTTCAGAAAAAAGAATCGGTTTTTGGTGAGACAGCCTTGCCATTTGACTGTTCTAAAGTAAGTAGCTAAAATTCACATCATCAACAATAAAAATATTATAATATTTTCGTATCGTATCGGCGTATGTTCGACGAAGATCAGTTGACGATTTGAGTTACCTATCTATTATTTTGTTGGTCTGTTATTCTCTTTCTGTATTTGCGAGGTTACCTCGTTGCATTCTTTAGCCAACTGAGGAAGGAGTCGTTTTGACTCCGAAACGTTTTGGTTTCTTTTTTGTTTTAAATTGTGTTTTATAATTTCTCTTTTAGCCTTGTTTCCCGGTTTCAGTGTTCAATTTTTTCTTTATATTATAATATATTTATAGTACGATATGGTTTTTCTGACAGGCTATCCTTTCATTATTTTACGAAGAACCTGACTACCTTTATCACAAAACACTTTTTTTAGAGTGGACTTTAGCTCTAGCCCCAGTATGCTGATCCACTTTGATTGGATGGCTTTTGATGATTGACTGTTGAATCCCCAAGAATAAAGTTTGCATCTGCTTCAGCCGTTTAGTACACCGTCAACCTATCTCCTTTAAGTAGGGGAAGCCGGGGCACTATGGGTCATTGGTCACTATGAGTCACTTGCAGAATGAGGTACTTCTAGGTGTGTTAGGTGCATCGTATCTTGAAATAAACTCTATAAGCTACACTTTGAAATTATTTTTCAGTTATGGTACAAAATTATAAAAAGGTGGCCACTAAATAACACACCTAGAAGTACCTTGTACAGCAAGTGACTCATGGTGCTCCGGCTTCCCCTACTAAAAGAAAAATGAAGCCACTGTTCCATTCAGGTCCACTTTCGGCTGAAATGAAACATAATAAACTTGATTGAACCACACAGAATAGAAAGGGTTAACACCTTGAATAGAGGCTTGCAAAAGAGTTGAAGATTAGGAGAGGAAAAGTACTTACAAATCTAAGGGATAGAAAAAGAGAACAAGATATTTCCCTGCAAAATCCGACAACTTAATTTCTTTGAAATCTCCATTCACAACGGCAGTTCCTTTGAAATCTGGGGCAGGATGCTGAACTTTTGGGCCATCTGCAACAGAGCAAAAGAGAGGGTTATCAGTTTTGAGGAAAGCTATCATGGTGAACATGTGAAACTGTAGAAGGCTAGAAAGATACAGGGATACATGCGATGTTCTTTCAAGATCAATAAAAACTAGACAAAAATTGACACATCAATTTACTTCTCAAACTCAGTAAGATTTAGCTTTTGTTTCAGTAGATTTACAAATTTTGAGGATGGTAGTGCATTATGAGTTCCTTGAGCAAATAATCAAGAACGTTTTCCTTACAACCAAGCTGTAGAAACCCTCCGACTAAAGAGACCGGGGATTTTTCCTATTTATCAGAGGTTCGTCAAGATTTTTTGGATGTTGATCAGTTCAATGGGTGAATGGGTCTGTTGCAAACTACTGCTATAGCATTATGGCGGGTGAAAGCCACATGGAAAGTATTGAAGAGTCTTAAAATCCACACACGAACTCAAAAAATATAAATTTAGTAAGATTGAAATTAGTCGGTTGAATGATTGATTGATTTATGTATTTGCAAAGAAGAAAATTTGTACAAGCAATAAAAAAATTGCTCCACTTGCCAAAAGTCAGACTTGTGCGGCAAATGACATGAGCGGGTCACAATGGGACAGCCATCATTGAATTTTTTTTAAACAAATACATATAGAGTATTCGTGAGGGGATTTTGAAACTTTGTGATGCTTTCCACGTGATTTTTACACAATTTTACACAGGAAATAAGCCAAGACAACACTGTGTAGCAAAATTATGCAACAAATCCATTGCCCAGTAAACAGATAATAATTTCGAGTGTATAGTTCTTGTAGAAAATATCCTGACTCCTGAGGATAACATTAGGATAGTATCTAATAGTATAGTGTCAACTAAAAATACAGCCCGGGATACATGAGTAGGAACTAGCAAGCCAAATTATTAGTCACAGCCTGCAGTCTTAATTTAGATGTGATTCTATAAAACCCAATTCAAGAGAGTTTTGCGTGCAACGTGAAATCAAAAGACCACTTACCGTGAGAAAACCGAATTGATAATGGTTTGAAAGAAGACGCTGCTGGTATAACTTCCAGCAAACTTTTGTTTCGAACCTGTTTGGACAGAATGAAAAGAGAAGAATTAAAATGCTGACCTTCAGCGAAACGTGGCAGTTAACCAATATGTTTGATAAAAAATAAACCTAAGCATTGACTAACAACAAACAACGTACGGAGGAATAAGATGTTAAAAAAAAGGCAGAAATTAAGTACCTAACAAAACCTCATTAGTTTTTGAACAGAAGGTAAGTATCTCTACCAAGTCCACAAAGAACTGCAAAAGTAACAGTTTTTGACAGATTTCGGTCAGCTTTCTCAAAAAGGACATGGCACAATCCTTATGGGAACTGGCTTACCCCTAAATGTTTTTTAAGTTTTATACATCGAAAGATTATCACTTAAAAAGAAAAAGTTCTCACGGCACCAAAGTGATCCCATGTCCAGTTTTTTAGCTATTAAAGCTCAAAGACGGGAACTACTTCTCTCGTGCGTCGGCGCCCTATGATGAAGTAGTGCCGGCCAGCTCACAACTCAGTTCAACGTAGAGTGCGGTCGGCCCATTTCGATCATTCATTCACCCGCTCGACTACCTGCCGAAGTCTCTCTTTCTATTCCACTGCTCGTCTCTCTCTCCCTCACCCGCACCCCGCACGATATTCTTTTCTTTTCTCACCCGAGCACCTTTGGGTTCCAAGAGACGAGCAAAAACAATTCGTCCGATTCCGTGTTCACACATTTCTCGGCTTTTCTTGCTTCTTCCGATTTCTTTCGGTCACATTAGTTTACTTTACTGTCATATCTCTCGTAATCAGTAGTCGCGCGTGGCGCCTCGGACCCTTTAAGATACCGAAGTTGTTGATACTCCAGCTTCAACCTCCCCTCTCCCCTGAGGACACCGATTACGGAATGTAAACAGAAACACTTTTCCGATCGCATTGAAGCAATGTGATCACTTATTTTTCGTCGCTCATACAGAACGGGTGGGAAAAGAATATCGTGCGGGTGAGGGAGAGAGAGACGAGCAGTGGAATAGAAAGAGAGACTTCGGCAGGTAGTCGAGCGGGTGAATGAATGATCGAAATGGGCCGACCACACTCTACGTTGAGCTGAGTTGTGAGGCGGCCAGCACTACTTCCTCATTGAGCGCCGACGCACGAGAGAAGTAGTTCCCGTCTTTGAGCTTTAATAGCTAAAAAACTGGACGTGGGATCACTTTGGTGCCGTGAGAACTTTTTCTTTTTAAGTGATAATCTTTCGATGTATAAAACTTAAAAAACATTTAGGGGTAAGCCAGTTTCCATAAGGATTGTGCCATGTCCTTTTTAGAATGGTATTTTCTTAGCAGATGCAAAGAGCAGATGAGAAATCTTCTTTCAGCCACGTCAAAATAGATGGGTTTTAAAGGAGGTGTTCTCATTCGCACATAGGGTAAAGATTGAAAATTCAGAAGGACATTCACGACACTCTGAAAGATTGAGTCAACAGCGATAATGCCAACTTGAGAAGAGCTGTGGTTATAGCTACAATGGCACTCAATAGATCCGCAAAGAGGACATTTCAGAGCAGTCTTTCGAGTTCAAGATAGATATGAAGTTAGTGATCAGCAGAAGTGTGAGTACATTGCAGATTCTCGTGAATGTGTTTATTGAAACCTCAGTCTCCGGCCCTGACAAGAGCTGTCTTTGAAAAATTCAAAAGCGTCTCGAATTAGCTACAAGTGCATATTCCAAAAAGATAGGGGCAGAGGAGCCGGCATGACTTGGCATGCAATAGGATATTTCCATTCTTGATAAGGAACAAAGTTTACATTGTGAGGAAGATGAAAAAGGCACTCACTGATTGCAGGAAAACTGAGGAAAGAATTCGAGAAACCATTCTGCTTTTCTATTCGACACTAATGAAGCAAAAACAGAATTCTTATGTAACTGTGCTGGTGGAATGCGAACTTTCTTACAATACAAAACTAAAAGTTATTACACAAGCGTTTGCGTTTCAAGTTTCAACTTTTCTGACTCAAGATCCATGTATACAGGTCAGTCACTGCGCATACCCCGCTCCCGTCCATCGATGTTGAAGACGGGGTGAGGAAGGGGATGACGTATCATTCGCAGCTCCCGTAGCGCGGCAATTCAGCGGAATAGGGATTTACATGCTAATCAATGGGGGAAAGACCCTTGCTAAATTTAAATTTTTGAGAATATTTGATCATTAAATTTACTTTTCTTTGGATGTATCTCATCAAGAATGATCGTAAGCGTGGAAAAAGCCTTCAAAAGTGCTGCAGTTTTTTTCTTTCTATTTTTTAAACAATTTTGAAAATCGTGCTAACCGCATCTGTAGAATGGGTCTGGAGGTTCTGTGTTTTAGGTTAGAACTTTAGAAGGGCGAACGAAATTTTGCAGATGTTTCTAGCTCACAAAAAGCGAATATTAGGAGGTAAAATGAAGTGGAACATCGGTGTATTTTCTCATTTTTTCTAGTTTCAATGGAGTGTAACTACAAGTGAGTTTTGTCACTCCAGCTGGTGCTGGCATATCAAACAGTGTGTGACTTTTCATCTTTCTAAGAGTTTCTTTTTTTTTTTTTTAGAAATGGCCCTTCCTTCATTTCTCAGCGTAATTCTAAAGTCAGTTTTTGATATAAGTATGAGGAAGGACTTTTGTGTCTCATCGCATTGTATCGGAGTCTTACCCGAATGCTGTCTAGATTCTGAAGCTATTGTGCTGTGATATTCCACCAATTCTAGCTGTGTCTAGTAGAACGACTTGAGTTAGTTTTCAAGCCATTCTTCTGTGTAGGTACTTTCAACTTTTTCCAACGCTTAATCCTCGCATGATACTGGAACTCGGAAGATACTGTTTACGATCATCGCGGAATTGGTCTCTCCATCTTTAGTGCGCAAAGTTAAGCAGTGGAAAAAAACCAATTTTTCCCTCTAAGTTTACGAGTACTTACCAAGTGATTGAAGTTTAACTTTGAAGTCTGATTTACAGTAAGTGGTAGTCTTTATGCCAAGATTATCATTTGCGGAACTCAGTCTGAAGTAAATTCATCGGTGGAATGCAGAACAGCGGCAAATTTTTGTTGGATTACCAACCTTTTACTGGAGGTATGCACCTTATGGTGAAATTTGTCTTTCTTCCCTATAAACCTCTGTCCTTCATCTCCTTGCAGCAGTCTATTTAAAGTAGCTTGGTTCTATAAGCTTACGACACAAATCTGACTATAAATTTATCAATTTGAAGTGGTTGTAGGGTAGTTGCACACTATCATATCGTTATCCATTTCACAGAGCTAACCTTTCGGGGGACCTTTTCTATTCCATTTAGATCATGCATGCACCAGCTAAAAGAGCTGATAGCCGCTGGCTGGTGATTGACTCACTTTTGCAGCGATGGGAGGGGTGCGATCAGAATCCTGCACATTCATACTGAATTCTCTTTAAAAGTTGAAAATACCTAAATCCAATCATCAACTTGATAAATCAGTTTGCAGAACCACTGCTGAATATTCAAATTTTCAAGGCAAAACCTTAGCAGTTCCAGAGTAGTGATTTACTTATTGCTCAGAAATTGGGTTTCCAGGGCTTGACCATTGACTTGATATGCTGATTAGGTTTTTCTCCAAGCATACTGAAAGTTCACTGCTAGCGCCGTGCACTCACTCTCATTGGTTTTAATGCACAGATGGATTCTTAAAGCTATAAAAAAACCTAGGCTAACTTCTCAAATAAAGCTAGGAAAGGGCCACTGCTCCAACGGGTAGTAAAGTAGTTGCGAAAAGTAAGCTAGTTTGAAACAAAAACACTGCGAATTATGCAGCATGCTCATTAAGCGAATTTTCTCATCAGAAACGCGATGGCACGCCACATTTCTTACTGTGGTTAGCCGTCTAGGTTTCAGCGTTTCATTGAAACAGAATGAACACGCCAACTACTTTTAATAGTCTGTCTACTGATCGTGGTTATTATTTACCAATTGAGAGCAACCACAAGTGACCTGTTCCGTCCTGTGTTACGTAAGTTTACAACAAAATTAATCTATTGTATAGTACTCACTATGATTCCTACACAATAAGGAGTAGTACAGAGAAGTAAAGAGAGGAACATCAAATTTTACAAGGTGTATCCCTCCAGTAAAAGAGCGGCGATCCCAGAAAAGTTGCCGCTGTTATCCGTTCCACCGATGAATTGATTGCAGACTGATTTCTGCAAATGATGATCTTGGCATCAAGACTATCACTTACTGTAAATCAGGCTTCAAAGTTGAATTTAATCACTTTGGTACACTTTTAAACTGAGAGATCACCATCACCATCTTCATGAAACACCATCCACGAATTTTAACACACCATTTCCTTGGATCAAAATTTATCTAACTCTTTTCACTAGAAATTAAATTCACGACTGAATTCTGCACAATTTGCTGTGTAAACGAGAGCTGTAAATATCCTAAACCAAAAAGTAAAAGAACTTCGAATCATCTTGACTCTCGTTTCTTTGTTTGTTTACGTTTCGTGACTCATGTCGAGTGCATAATAAGACGGCGCTCGAACTCGAATATCAAAAATCGTTGAAAAATAGAAAAAAAAAATAAGAGCACTTTTAAAGGCTTTTTCCAAGCCTACAATCATTCTTGTTGAGAAACATCCAAAGAAAAGTAAATTTAATGATCAATTATTCTCAAAAATTTAAATTTAGCAAGGGTCTTTCCCCCATTGATTAGCATGTAAATCCCTATTCCGCTGAATTGCCGCGCTACGGGAGCTGCGAATGATACGTCATCCCCTTCCTCACCCCGTCCGGCTGCGCAGAACGGACGCGTTTTCGTACACCGGAGTGACTGACCTGGGACCAAATAGTGTTCGGTCCCGAGCGTAACTTACGCACGGTCATGTGACCGTGCGTAAGCTCTCTGATTGGTCGAAACCGCAAGCAAGATGCACGTAATTCAATGCTCGGGACCTAACATTATTTGGTCCCTGTATACATGGATCTTGTTCTGACTGAACTTTCGAGGTTAGGTAAGTAACGACGACGAGTTTACAAAGCACGCCACAGGAAGCAGCACTTTTTTGTATAAATATTGGAAAGCCCGCTAAATTCAAAAAAGCGCTCTCGCTAACATCTCAATCTGGATCGAATTTTTAACTGTTTAAAAATTTCACTCCGCTACATTATCTTGCGCTTTTTAGAAGAGGGGAAAAGTGGACTCTTCTAAGTTATTCATGAAGTAGGAAGCTCGAGAAAAGGTTCTCCGCACCAAAATTTTAGTTTTCTCCTTTTCATTTTTGTCTCTTTTTTTTGTGTGGTTACAAGCAACAGCAAATTGTATACAAACATCGCTTCCTTCATCCTCTTCTATTCAAGTACTATAGTTTTCTTCACAATTCCTCATACTAATAAGTTTCGGCTATAAAGTAAAAACTAACGAAAATTACAGAGGCGGACTGATTTAAAAATTTCGGACCGGGAAACACACTTTGAACCGCTCGCAATGTGGGGGTTTAACCCCCCCCCATCCCGAGGGATGGAAATGAGCCCCCCCCCCCCCTAGGGTGATTCTTATTTTTCAAAAATGAGTATTTTTTGTGCGAACGGTCGATTTTTTGTTCTTTGTGGTCTAAAAAATTGACCCATAACAAGCGTTTTGAAAAAAATTGACTCTAAGTGGCCCCTCATCGGCAAAAAGGGCGTAAGTACAAAATATGAATTTTTTGGTGTTTTAATAGTCAATTATGGTGTAAAATGGCCACTTTTGGCCCTAAAGGGCTGAAATTTTCATTATTTTTGGCTTATTTGCAGTCCTAATGCCACAAAAGTCCATTTTCAGATATGCGTAAAATGCTCTCGCCGAGCTTTATAGTCCAGGCAATGGGTGATTACTGGAAGAACAAATTCCCATCAAAGGTTTTTTGGGCTTAATCGCTTCGTCTTGGTGTCAGTAATGACCACCTAAAAGTCCCCATGCCTAGGTGCTGTACTAAATTCAGGGGAGGGGGGGGGGAGGGCCCCAAAATCGATTATTTCGATATATATCGAAAATGATGCAAGGTATCAAAAAAATCGATACATGTTTTTTGTTTCGGAGGTAATTTCCAACAAGAAAGGTCTTATGTGTTTTTACGCTCAGACGACGTCTAAGCTCTCAAAAACACGATTTGAGTTTTCGGCGATTTTCAGGAAAATTGATACCCCGTGGCAACGCTCATTTAACACAATGTTATTTTTAATGATTTCGATCGCCTTACCGTAGCATTTAGATTGCTCCGATTTTTATAAAATTGGATACCCGGGGTTTTGTTAGGTCGCTGATTCCATTTTTGGAGTCCAAATTTCCTTAAAACGTGATTCAGACAAGCTTTTTGAACTTTTATCTAAAAAGCTGTATTTTCTGATAAAAGCTCAAAAAGCTTGTCTGAATCACGTTTTAAGGAAAGAACCTTATTCAAAATGAGCCATTTTGGCCCTAAGGAATTTGTTTTGGATTATTCTTCCAATGGATAGAGCATCGTTTCGCGGTTCTAAAACTGGGTTTGTTTTTGTCTTAGCCCCTCTAGGAGCGGCGGGGGAGGGGGTCAAAGTTGAAACCTATTTTCGTCAATAACTTTTCACCAAATTAAGCTACGACTCTCAACTTTAAACCAAAATGTTCAACGTAAAAAGAGCTTTCTTTTGATGTATATGATAGTGTATTTATCTCAATTTTCAAGGTAAAAATTGCACTTTTTCGTTTTTTACAAACCCAAAATTTTTAAAATTTGCAATTTTCAAAGATGAATACCATCTTCGATTTTTTTCAAAAACTATCAAAAAGAAAGCCCTTTTTTTGCTCTTTCAAATGGCGCAAAGTTCGTTTGTTGGCAATGAATACTCTCGGAGATATGATCGGTCAAAGTTGGCAAGGTCGCGGAAATTCTTGAAATTTGCGCGCTCCTATAGTGTTCCTATTTTGCGCCTCCTTACCTACAGTCACGGAAGTTGAAAACGAGCTTTGCAAGTTGTCAGAATGACTTCTGCGCAAGGGGGGGGGTGGGTATTTTGGGTGGCGTAGGGGTATGATTATCGACGGAAATCGGTATGCAGTGCTGCCAAATGTTGTCGAAACTCATATAAGTTATGTGTAGGAATACATGAATAAAGTTGGATGGAATAGTCGGAATTTATGTTCTGAAATTTGGCCAACACAGCTGAGAATATGGTTAGTGGTAAACTGACGGATGAGAGATTTTGTAAGTACTATGTATCACTTGCCTGACAGCCGCCTTGCACAAGCAGCTTCGAAATTCATCGGCTCCGCTTATCTCCGCTAACTCACCTAAGTACAAATGGGATGACATCTGATAAAAGTACTATCTTTATCACACATGTAATGCACCGAATTGATACCGATGACATAAATTCCGACTATTCCATCCAATTTTATGTATGTATTCCCTAACATAACGTATGTTAGTTTTGACAACATTTGGCAACGCTGCATACCGATTTCCGTCAATAATTATGCCCCTACGCCACCCAAAATACCCACCCCCCCCTTGCGCAGAAGTCATTCTGATAACTTGCATAAGCTCGTTTTCAACTTCCGTGACTGTAGGTAAGGAGGCGCAAAATAGGAACACTATAGGAGCGCGCAAATTTCAAGAATTTCCGCGACCTTGCCAACTATTTGACCGATCATATCTCCGAGAGTATTCATTGCCGACAAACGAACTTTGCGCCATTTGAAAGAGCAAAAAAAGGGCTTTCTTTTCGATAGTTTTTGAAAAAAATCGAAGATGGTATTCATCTTTGAAAATTGCAAATTTTAAAAATTTTGGGTTTGTAAAAAACGAAAAAGTGCAATTTTTACCTTGAAAATTGAGATAAATACACTATCATATACATCAAAAGAAAGCTCTTTTTACGTTGAACATTTTGGTTTAAAGTTGAGAGTCGTAGCTTAATTTGGTGAAAAGTTATTGACGAAAATAGGTTTCAACTTTGACCCCCTCCCCCGCCGCTCCTAGAGGGGCTAAGACAAAAACAAACCCAGTTTTAGAACCGCGAAACGATGCTCTATCCATTGGAAGAATAATCCAAAACAAATTCCTCAGGGCCAAAATGGCTCATTTTGAATAAGGTTCTTTGGACTCCAAAAATGAAATCAGCGACCTAACAAAAAATGGAATCAGCGACCTAACAAAACCCCGGGTATCCAATTTTATAAAAATCGGAGCAATCTAAATGCTACGGTAAGGCGATCGAAATCATTAAAAATAACATTGTGTTAAATGAGCGTTGCCACGGGGTATCAATTTTCCTGAAAATCGCCGAAAACTCAAATCGTGTTTTTGAGAGCTTAGACGTCGTCTGAGCGTAAAAACACATAAGACCTTTCTTGTTGGAAATTACCTCCGAAACAAAAAACATGTATCGATTTTTTGATACCTTGCATCATTTTCGATATATATCGAAATAATCGATTTTGGGGCCCTCCCCCCCCCCTCCCCTGAATTTAGTACGGCACCTAGGCATGGGGACTTTTAGGTGGTCATTAC
This sequence comes from Trialeurodes vaporariorum, assembly GCA_011764245.1. Lineage (NCBI taxonomy): Eukaryota > Metazoa > Arthropoda > Insecta > Hemiptera > Aleyrodidae > Trialeurodes > Trialeurodes vaporariorum. The sequence goes on from VMOF01000379.1 coordinate 16,872,458, forward strand.
TGACACCAAGACGAAGCGATTAAGCCCAAAAAACCTTTGATGGGAATTTGTTCTTCCAGTAATCACCCATTGCCTGGACTATAAAGCTCGGCGAGAGCATTTTACGCATATCTGAAAATGGACTTTTGTGGCATTAGGACTGCAAATAAGCCAAAAATAATGAAAATTTCAGCCCTTTAGGGCCAAAAGTGGCCATTTTACACCATAATTGACTATTAAAACACCAAAAAATTCATATTTTGTACTTACGCCCTTTTTGCCGACGAGGGGCCACTTAGAGTCAATTTTTTTCAAAACGCTTGTTATGGGTCAATTTTTTAGACCACAAAGAACAAAAAATCGACCGTTCGCACAAAAAATACTCATTTTTGAAAAATAAGAATCACCCTACCCCCCCTCATAAATATTATGCTGAATGGAGCTGTTGCAAACTTTTGCTACAGGCTTATTAATAGTTGATTGTGGGGTAATACCCTGTAAAAATAACGATTAGCACACTAAAAAATCACGAAATCCACTCCTAAACTCACAAAATGCTTTTAAACGCGAGACCGTAATGGCGGCCGGGGTCGTGGTTTTCTTATGGCAATTGTATGCTTCTTCTTCTTCTTGCGTGGTGTTGCGAGAACACCCCGTGTAGATGGCGTTGATTGAAGATAGGGAACCCCAATGAAAACCGCGGCCCCGTCCGCCATTACGGTCTCGCGTTTAAAAGCATTTTGTGAGTTTAGGAGTGGATTTCGTGATTTTTTAGTGCGCTAATCGTTATTTTTATAGGGTATTACCGCATTATCAACCATTTTTAAGCCTGTAGCAAAAGTTTGCAACAGCTCCATTCACAGATCAAGAGGCTGTCGTTCTTAACCATATTTCTTCGAAAGAGATAAACTTCACGGTCAGTTGATGCGCTGCGAACTTCTGAATTTCCCCAGGATTCAGACTGCCTCTTTGCCATTGATTATTTGATTATTAATTGACGCGATATTAATTATTGATGATTATCGCAGCTTTTCCGAGGTTTTTGTTTTACTTGGTTTGTTTTGGTCTGATCTCATGATAGTGAGACACCGTTTCCATCTGTCGAATTGCGTGAGTTTTCAAACTAAGTATTTGAATCTGATAGCGTTAGCTGCGTGTTTTGGAAAGTAGATGACTAATCATACGCGATTGTACCGTTTTATACTACCTATTCATTAGAAAATGAAGGCGCACCCGTAAAAGTAGGATATGGTATCCATCAGTCGAAACGCGGGAACTTCCGAAATGGAGCCTTAAAATTGGATACTGTCAGCTGTATGTTGACGAGTAGTTAAATATTCGCACGCGACTGTATCGTTTTAGTCTACCCTAAAAAATGAAGGCGCGTCCATTAAAGAAAGGCTCGGTTTCGGGTTTCCATCACGTTGGTTGGTCGTTGAATCGGATAGCATTACTTGTGTGTTGCGGAAAGTAGTTAACTATTCGTACGTAACTGTACCGTTTTAGTCTACCCACAGAATTGAAGGCGCACACATGAAAGAAAGACACGGTTGCACGATCGATTTGCGAAGTCTTCTGGATGGATTATTTAAATCGGATATCTGGAGCTGTGAGTCGACATTATCACGTGGTCGTCGTATGTTCCCTCTCCACATTTTTCCCCTTTCTGACTAGCCCGCGAATGACACACGATTTGGGATCTAATAAAGCTGGTCTGTTCTGTGAGGCCGTTCATATTTTTTTATTTTTCACAATTTTCTATAAGTAACTGTAGTTCTCATTTCTTTCCTATTTTTCCTTCCTCGGCTCGGTTTGTTTGTCTCATATTTTTTAACCTTTAAATTAATTAAAAAAAAAAAAAAAAAAAAAAAATATGATAAATCCAATTGAAATTGGTTTTAAACGAAAGTGCAGGTGCGTTATAGAGTATTGGACACAGAAATCGACATATCTACTTCTTTTGGAAGGAATTTCACGACAAAAAAATTGACACATTACAGAAACAAGCAAAATTTTCTCACCTGGATGGTTTTATTAGAATTTTGTGTCTAGATAGCCACTCTGAAACACTTGCACGTTAACTCAAAACCAATTTCCACTGAATTAATTAAAAATTTTGATTTAAGGTTAAAAAATATGAGGTAAACAAACCAAAATCAGATCGTCCATGCTGTCTCATGCTTGCCTCATAACGCATGTATCAGCCTCTTTTTTGCTATACTTCGTTGAATCTATGTGTAAATGGACCTTGGATTGGTCTTTTTAAGGGTGGGCGCCTGAAAACACATCAAGGCGGGATTTTAAGGGAAAGGAGTGAGGGGGGGCAGATTTTGTTTCGAATAGAAATTCAAATGAAAATGGCCATTGTTGGGATTGAATTTCACTCCCAGAGCGCGAATGGAAACCACGGGAAATAAAAAAATATAGGTAAATAAAAAAAAAAAATAAGTAAAACAAAAAAAAACAAAAAAAATCCCGGCGAGAGAAGACAAATAATTGGACGGAGAGACGCGCATCGCAGGGGGATGCGAATGGAATTTTCCAGTGATAAAAATAAGAAAAAAAAGGGGCGGAGAAGGGGCTGGGGAGGGGGGTGTAAAATAGATGATAAAAGTTAATCCCGGCGACCTGGGGAGCTATAAAGACACAGTAAAGGAGCGCAATGGTTCACCGGCTCATACTGTGCCGGAAAAGCTGGGGGCAGGAGGGGGGGGGGGGTACTGCGCGATGAAAACTGAGGGGTTAGTACACCCTCTGACTTGCGCTCAACCTGCCCTTTGCCGCCCGCCCCCCAAAACAGGTAATTCGGATGGGGCTTAGCGCGGTTATATATAGCGTGGTCTTCCGCTAGCGACTTTTAACGTCTTTTATCGCCGACAATAAGCATTACTCTTTTTTATTATCTATCCGCAGTTCAGCTCTCTTGGTGTAACAACTTATACGTCGCGGGAGAATTAGTCTCCGCCAACGAAGGAAGCTGCTAAATCTCTTTCCACGAGTTTCAATCTTACGAAGGTTCTTTGCGTACTGGGGGGGGGGGGGAGGGGTGAGCGGAGGGATGTAAAGGTTAATTAATAAATAAATTAATGCATGTGATGGGTGATTCGTGGTAACTACCGAATGTACTTTCATACTGATATGTATACTTACTTATAATAATGTTGTCGCGTTTGAAGCAGAATCACTGTACATCCTAGGATTCTTAAGCCATATATGCCCAAATTTATTTGAACATTTTAGGTGTTTTTTGGCGTTTTCCCAAAAAAACAACCATCTTAAAGTTACAAAAATTGAAAAATTAAAAATTGTGAAATTTTGTGGTCCTGGTAAATGATATACGTGCTGAAAGATCACAACATTGATTTTTTAGTAAAATTGGCTGAATTTACTGTAATTTGATAATAAAAAAAAAAAAAAAAAAAAATTAAGTGGGTACTTAACGACCTAATGGGCATATATGGGTTAAGTAGCTAGTCTAACTATATGTAAAAAATTGAAGAAGAAGAAGAAGCGACCCAAATAGACGTTCTCTTTATACATGACCACCCTTATGGCAAGGAGTCGTTCGTTATTTCTCCGTAAAAATCAGATTTTGGCTCGAACAATTTTGATAAGAAAGTTTAACCCCTTATGGACCACCCAAATACACTAGTTTTTTCCCCTCTGGGACCAAATAATGTTACGGCTTGACGGCCCTCCGAAAGACGTTGGAGAGGATACTCAGGGGCGTGCCAAGGGAAGGGGGGCATGAGGGTACCCTTGCCTCGGGCGGCAAAACAATACGGGGTATCTTCTATTGTATCTTCTCTCTATTTTTTTCTGAAAATAACAATTGGCTAGGTCCTTTTAAAAAAAAAAAACTGTTGCTTTTCTTCATTATTGAACTATTTAATTGGTTTAAGTGAATCTAACATAAATACATGAGGCCTGTTGGTCTAGGCGTATGATTCTCGCTTAGGGTGCGAGAGGTCCCGGGTTCAAATCCCGGACAGGCCCGCAATTTTTTTCCCCCCACAAATTAGGATCCTATTTTACTGCAGTGACTTGTTTAAACTAAATCTTTTTCTCCTGATGGAAGAATGCGGCACTGAAAAAGAAGTTCAAATATCATTTTTCAAGATTCGCATTAATACATTGACTTTAATACACCTGCGAATATTTCTTCAGGCTTCTCGTTTCCATAGAATTGTATTAATGCAACATTTCCAAGGAAATGGTAGGACGAGTAAAAGTAATTTTATAAAATCGGACCAATTAAACTTATTGTGATTAAATTTAGACGAAAGAGTCAGTGACAGAGATGTAACGGTAAAAATGTTGACAATTCTCTGAAGATGAATCGATAGATACAGTGACAAAAACTTTCGGGCCTGTCCGGGATTTGAACCCGGGACCTCTCGCACCCTAAGCGAGAATCATACGCCTAGACCAACAGGCCAGATGAGAGCGGCGGCGGAAAAAATGAAAAGTGAGAGCAGTCCTCCTTATTGATGAAACAGTCATTCAGACTTATCTTGGTAGAGGGCGCTACGATGAGTTCACCAATCGCGCTCCGCGTTTGGTATTTTGAATTGAAACGCGGGAAACTGAGTTGCGGTTTATTTCAAACTTACCTGTTCGAATTTTATTTTCTATTTGTTTCTTTGTTTATTCCTTCCTATATTTTTTGATTTATTTTATTTATTTTGTTAACTAACTATTCATGTATTTATCTATCTGTGTATCTATTTATTTTTTATTTATTTGGTTGTAGTTGTAGTATATTTACCTATGTATTTATTCAATTTATTTCCAAAATCACAGAAAATATTTTTAATTCTACTTTCGAAGGCTTTTAAAGTAGGTAGGTATTAATTAGCTAGGAACAAAATTTAATTATTTAACTAGAAACTGCGAAACCTACAGAAGGTTACCCTGTGCGTGGGGAGGAGAGAAAGTTTTAAGGTAAGGCTATCTGAAAATGTGAATGTTTCACTATGGAAAATTAGAAGGAAGAGTAATAGTAGAGAGAGTGTATTCGCTAGAGAATGTATTTATGGAGGGGTATTTATGGAGGGGTAGTTTTGGTGAAGAAGTACTGGATGAAATTTTCGGAACTTAAATCTAATTTGGTAGTATAAACCAGGGGTTTGATTTTTAAACAGGAGGTCTCTAGTCTGCTTAAAATTTTATCCTGCTCAAAACAAGCATTGATTTTTAATTTGGCTGCTTTAATTTTATTATTTTTATTCGATATTTGAACCATTTAAATAAAAAAAATAAAAAATTAGGAGGTAAATTGTCATAAAGTGAACTTAAGGTGATTTTTTAATAATATTCCATCGCTCCGGAGTGGTTCCTCACGACCCATCTGAGCCGGTTCGGAGCGGTTTTTTACGACTCACCTGAACCGGTTCGGAGCGGTTCGCTCGTCGAAGGTTCGGTTTGAACCGGTTCAGCAGATTTCAAAAACCCGAACCATATTTTCAAAATTTCTTGAACCGCGAACCGAACCGTTTATGCGGTTCATCAACTTTCCGTGAACCGCGAACCGAACCGAACCGATTTTTGGTCGCGGTTCAAACCCCTGGTATAAACTTATTAAACTAGTGAGTAGTGTTATCTAATAATTAACTAAAAGAGAAAAATTAACTTGACTAACAAAGAAACGAAAGTAAAGAAAGGAATTTAATAAAGAAAGAAAAGATAATAAAGGGAGAATCAACTTTATCTATCGATTTATTTATATTTTATTTATTCATCTATTTATCACCTGTTTATCTATTTATTTTTTTTTATCTATTGTTTTTAATAATTGTATGTTTTTTTTTAGTCAAATTGGTTTTTTCATCTTATGTTCTATATACACGTATCCTCTGTGTGCCTAGCCGTGAGCGGCGCAGCGTGAGCCCGTGAGTGTTTCTCTCGGTGTAAAATGTCTGAATGGGACAAAAACTTGTGATGAACCCGTTTTTTTGTCGACATTGTCATTTCCAGATGTATTGATGGCATGATTTATGACTTCATATAGTTGTACTTTTTCTCGTCCATTCTATCAGAATTTTTTCGTTATACCTATAATCTATCAGAAAAAAATTGGGTTCTAATCGCAGTTTTTAAATGCTGAATTTTCTGCGCTTTTAGCGCTGGTTGTTACAAAATTACTTTTGAGCCTTCAATGACCTCAAACTGTCTGAATAAGTTGATCATGGTTGGAGTTTTCGGCATGATTAGGGGTAAGAAAAGAGGTTTTAGCCATTGAATCATTAAAATTACGGCTCATAAAAAAATGTGTGATTGTACCCAGTTACCTCATTTGCGCGCCGCGCCGTGGTCGAGTAACTATGGATACATCTTAAAAAAAAAAAAAAAAAAAAAAAAAATGGGGGCTGGTAGGCAATTTCCCGCGGCTTCTTCTTAAAGATTAGCTAGGGGAGGTCTATATCTGAAGTAAAAAAAAAAAAAAAAAAAAAAAAAATAAGGTAGGTGACCCAAAGGTGGCCATACCTAAGCTTGGAGCCAATTTGCACTAACAAAGCATGAGTGAGAGAAAAAACGAAATACGTCAATTTACTCTTCAGACAGTTGGCTATCATGTACTGATTTCATTTTTTTAATTTTGTTTTGTTTTTGGGCTTTTTTTTGCATTTGAAAAAAAGTAGGGTTTTGACATCGCGCAAAACGTGCACCTAAGGTGGCCATCCCTAATCTTTTTGATGCACCTAAGGTGGCCACCCCCTTTTAAATTTCATGAATACGCATTCGAATGTTATTGTATCGTTCACAGATGGAAGCAGTACCTTTGTTCAATCAGAACTACAATGATAATGATAAAGTTATAATATTAAAGGGGGGTTTTAACCCTTTTTGGCCCTCTTACATTTTTGCATTTTTTTATCACTAATTTTCCCATTTATAACTGTTGATAATATTCCAATAATGGTTGTTAATAGTAATTAATTAGCTGCTGATAGTACTTAATTAGTTTATATTTACTAATTACCATTACAGGAAATGATACGCTAAATATTAATGTCCATCAGGGAGTCAACGGGGACCATAAGAACCCGTGAGTGCAAATAAAACAGAGGGAGAAAAAACTTATTTTTTCATCTTTTCCGTGAAAATTTATATTCAGCGGAATTTTTCGTTGTTCTTTACTCCTTTTTGGTCCAGTTGTGCGTTTTGACACCTTATACTAATGATACCGGACTATGATTCGTTAAAATTAACTTTTCACCCTTCGTAGTTCAATATAAACATGTTATAAAAACGAGCGGGCCACCTTAGGTGCACCAGCAAAACCACGTGTTTACACAAATATTTGCTGATATCGTCAAAACAGGTAAAGTTTACGAAAAGATAATCATGACTCATGAAAGAGGGGTAAATAAGCATTTAAAAAATGTATAACAACTCAAGATTAAATTAGTTTATAGGCTTAGCTTTTCCGCTTGTTTAATTACGAGAAAATTGTAAGAAGGCCTGCCAGAATGATGACCACCCTTTTCTGCACCGACTGAATCACCCGACACACTTGATTTTTGTGATGGGGGAAGCAATAGCATCCTGTTACCTAGCACTAACGCCATCTATCGTCAATTCATGAAATTAACTGAAATAAAAGGGGGTGGGCCACCTTAAGAGCCGGGCCACCTTTGGGTCACCCACCTTAGAGAGACTTGTCCTTGCATTTACAGAGGTAAAAAAGAATCTCGATATTTAAACTGTAAAATTTTCTCGAGTAATTCCAGCCCGGTTACACCCCACCTCACCTTATGCAAAATATAGCTACTTTCAGAACTGGAAGTGGAGCACAACCACTCAACTAGTAACCTTCGGCAAGGCAAAGCTTACCTTAGAATGAGCGCTTTAATTTTAAATCACCCCGTAATAAAATGCGATAGCTCACGACATCATTTTCATTCAATAGACTGTTTTAGTAGAGCGATATATCCTATCGATTGCCGTCCGAGGGCCTCTGGTTCCAAACAAACTCTGATTCAATGTAATTTCCCCATAAGCGAACTTTTGAACGGAAATTTAGGCTATGAAATCAAACAATTAATGCGACCTTTTTGCGATTATGCATTCTACGTCCTCGCAAAAATGCTTAATTTTACCTGGTTCCACCGCTAAAACTGCCGAAATCAACAAGATATTACAGATTAAACGATGTGTTTGGAGGTTGGAATCACCCGAATGTTATTGTTGTTGTTGTGGAATTGGCGGGATTTCGGGCGATTCTAACCTACAAATGCAAAATTTAATCTGTAATATCTTATTGATTTCGGCAGTTGTAGTCAAGGAACCAGGCATAATTAAGCATTTTCGAGGATGTAAAATTCATAATCGCAAAGAGGTAGCATTAATCGTTTGATTTCATACCCTAAATTTCCGTTCAAAAGTTCGCTTATGGGGAAATTACATTGAACCAGAGTTTTTTTTGGAACCGGAGGTCCTCAAACGGCAATCGATACGATATATCGCTCTACTAAAACAGTATATTCCATCCAGCGATATGAGAAATAATATTGGAAAATTCCGAAGCTTATATCGGTTGAGCTCCGCCTCTAATTTTATGTATAACAAACGAAGCGTTACTTATAAGTTATAACAACGTGAGTTTGAGCGTCTTTATTTTTCACTAAAACGCGCCTTCATTTTGAAACGATACTTCACCAGCGCGGAAATGTAGGAATAGTTGCGTATTTCTTATACTTCGCTTTGCGATCGGAGCTCAGCGCGGGCGCTCTTTCTAATTATTCAGCTCGCGATTTCCATGGTTTAAGCAATCTCTTGCAAAGGCTCGCGTGTTTTTAAAAATGCTTACTTTATCAAAAAAGTCGAAACATAAATTTTCTGAAATTCGCAAACTAAAGCTAACCGTAGTTGTCATATTCGATGCAGATATTACCATCCTTCTAAATCGAGGATATTGCCGGTAATATAAGGCCCATAAAACACCGCAAGAGCAGTGGTGTAGCGTGCAATTTGGCAACGTTGAAGTTCGTCCATTTAAACCCATGAAAAAGATAGAACTATAGGGTGTTCGGTGAACACCTTCGCATCCTACCTTTTACAAGGGTTTAAATGGACACAATGCAATGTTGCCGAATTGCACGCTACGCCACTGCGGGTGAGCTCGCGTTCTCTAAAAGTATCAGATTGTGGCAAAGCAAGGATTTCTTCGAAATATCACTCTAATATATTGCTTTATAATCTCCTACTCTAGCAATGCGTGGATGTCTTCACTTGTAACCAATGATGATGAAACGTGGGCTCATAAAATATGATATGTGTACTGTGTGCACTTCCATTAGATATCAGAACCACGGATATATATTTAGTATTTTGTCTCTTTGGATAAAAAAGCAGCAGTCCGTCATATTTTATTCACTTCCAACGCGGAATCCGCACTTCGGTTTGAGATTGACCAAAAAGAGGCCAAAAAACAGTGAAGAATATTAATAAAAAAATCATAATTTTAAGCTCAATTTAAAACTCAAAAGTGAAATTTTTAGGTTTGACTTACTTGTTGAAAGAGTTCTCTGTGGTTACAAATGGTCTTGGAAAGCTTATAAATAATAAATTGACAGCAAATTTACTTTCTGAGTTTTGGCCTCATTATTGACCATCTCAGCCCACAGTGCGCCGCTCTCAATTTTTCCTCTTTTCCTGTACAGATATTTGCACTCGACTTCGCTTATATCTGCGTGCATCAAACTTATATGTACACACGGATGCTTTATATTGATCTCTGAGCCATGAGCGGAAACAGGAGTCTGTCTTTCTCCCTCTCCTTCCATTTGAACGCATGTGTTAGAAAAGGACAGCAAAGGGGGCAATCATGTGACTTTAGCCCCTATCTCCGTCCTTTTCTAAAGCACGCATTCAAATGGGAGGAGAAAGAGAAAGACACATACATTCCTGTATCCGCCCGTGCTCTGAGCCGATGGAGCAGAATCAAGACACATCACACTGCATGAATCGAGAGGAATGCAGGGGCGGAGCCTGGAGGGGGGGGTGGAGGAAACGAGCAATTTATGAGCGGACATCGGATGCTATTAATCTCCGTTATAGCCGAAGCTCGTTATTGATATATAGTTGCTCAAAGGGCAATAAAAGGTGTTGAGATAGAGAGAGGGAGAGAGAGAGAGAGAGAGAGAGAGAGAGAGAGAGAGAGAGAGAGAGAGAGAGAGAGAGAGAGAGAGAGAGAGAGAGAGAGAGAGAGAGAGAGAGAGAGAGAGAGAGAGAGAGAGAGAGAGAGAGAGAGAGAGAGAGAGAGATAGGAGCTTTTCCTGCCGACTGATGCCAACACCGTTCGATCCGTTGCTGTGCAGCCTTTCCTATAGGATACTTTCCGGAAACCGATACGATATTACCGTATCCTCGTATTCGGGCTCTCGAAGCATTTTCGGTTTTGAATTAATTTATTGGCCACCGGAGAGAAAGGGGTTTAAACTCTCGCCGCGCCCTTCGAACTTAGATGTGCTGCTTCCTGTGTTACGTCCCCGATCTGCGGGTTGCCTACTCCGACATCATTAACGGCGTTGGTGGCGGCGCCAGAACCGAATTCGGGCGAGCTCCGTGGTCCGAAGTCCGAGCCGATTTTCCAGGCCGCAATATCAGTCTATCTTTATTAAATCGGAATTTATGGATTTCTATATCAAATTAGTATTAATGTCTCACTCATTTGTCGCGGGCCCCTGGGCTCTGATACGTTACGTCGCGTTGTTGCGGCCTGCTTTGCGGGGATAAAGACCCAGCTGGATTCATGGAGGGTTTTGTAATAATATGCGCAGTGCCCTCTGTTTTTAATCAACAAGATCTATGCGACAAGTTGGAAATCAGCAAAGCGAATGCGAAATAAGTAAGCAGAGATCACAAAAAATCACGCAGAAGTATAGATAGAACATCATTGGATTCTAAATTTCATGGGTGTTGTTAACTGTAACCACCTTCCCGAGAGCTCTACTCTAATTCCATAGCCGTTGCCAAGAATTTGTCTTCCTCTGATTCTCTCTCTCTCTCTCTCTCTCTCTCTCTCTCTCTCTCTCTCTCTCTCTCTCTCTCTCTCTCTCTTTCGTTGCCCACCCTGCTAAAAGTGTTCCATGAATTTCCATGACCAAAATTCCGTGGGCATCATTTCCATTTTCCGTGGGTAATTATTATCTGTCCATAAAATTACATGGAAAATGTAATGAAATTCCATGACAGCCCACGAAACTCCATGAAATGTTATGGACAAATAATATTTTGCTCACGGAATTTGATGAAATCTTATGGAAAAATAATAATTGCCCACGGAAATAATGCCCACGGAATTTTGGTCATGGAAATTCATGGAACACTTTTAGCAGGGCAGTTGACTGCAAGTGTCAGAACATTATAGAAACAGGGGTTGAACCCACGCCAAAGGGCTGCAAACTTGTCAAAATTAGTCTGCATTGAATCCTCACTACCCTAGATAACTTGTTTTTTTTTTTTTTTTTTTTTTTTTTTTTTATAAAGAATTCAAAAATATTACACACATAAATGGATTATTTAAAAAAAAAAAAAAAAAAAAAAAAAAAAAAAAAAAAAAATGATCTTCGAGGGTAATGAGGAGTCAATTCAGGCTAATTTTGACGAGTCACAGCCCTTTGGACTTAAATTTCATTCATTTTGACATAACTGTGACTGGTTCTAATTTGACTGATGTACTAATAAAATTCGTAGTCAGTCGATTCTCGGTATTGCTTCCTCTCGGTGGAGGGTCTGGTCTGAAAGTGCCTGACAATGAGTAAGCGCAACGGCTCTAGAACTCTTCTAGGGCCGCGTTGCAAAGTAGGGCGTTTCTTTCTACCTGATTCGCCTAGTCTCATCATGCCCTGAACAGAGTATTTATGTCGTACAAAGGCGCATAAAGCAAGATGAGAGACTATTAACAATGATGTACACAAAAATATGATAGAAATCGCAAATGGGGCTGTTCCACACTTTTGCTAAAAGCTATTTAGGAGTTGATGCTGGTGTAAAAACCTCCAAAAATAACGATGATAGCACTAAAAACTTCTGAAATTCACTCCTAAACTCAACAAAACGCTTTTATTTGCGCGAGCGTTACGGTGGCTGAGGGCCGTAATATTGGGAGATTCCCATCTAACAATACTGTGACTTAATCAAAAAGTGGCCAATAAAAGACGACTTTCATGTGACACCAGTGTCACAGTACCATTCATCAGATGTGGATCATTACTCTGATGACTAATTACTCTGTGAATCATCCTTGTCAATATAGAGAGTGTGACAAAATTAAGATAGGAATCTCTCATTATTACTGCCCTCAGCCACCATTACGCTCGCGCGAATAAAAGCGTTTATTGAGTTTAGGAGTGGATTTCGGAGGTTTCTAGTGCTGCCATCGTTATTTGTCGAGGTTTTTACACCTGAATCGACTGTTAAGTAAATCGCTTATAGCAAAAGTGTGCAACAGGCAACAGCCCCATTGTACCGAGCATCAAAGTCATCAGATTTATCTATGAGCCCCATTTTTTGGTAGATTGATGCTATCAAGATTTAGATGTCATCAATGACCGAAAATTATCTCTTAGTTCCATAAGTTCCATTTTTGCGAATATAGATTTGGGTCGCATCTAATCACGATCTCAGTCGGGTAGTCGCGAATTTACGATTCAGGTAAGAAAGACAAAAGACTACATAAAGAGCTCTCACTCCCGCTCGTCGCGTGAGCAATTAGCGGTCGCTTTGCCTTGTACCGTTGTATAGATATATATATACTCGGTCGATGTGCCGCGCACAGTGGAGCGATACAATAGGAGGGGTTGGACATCGGAATATATTGCTAAAAATACAAATAAATGTTTTTTCTCACCGTCACAAAACAACGTATATAGGTTGATTCTTGTAGACATTTTCACAGTAAAACCAATGGAAACCTTTTCCAACTTCTAAATTACGTATTGACAAAGATAGGTATAAGGTATGTGACCCAAAGGTATGGCCATACCTATGCTTGGGACCAATATGCACGTATGAGTCGTGAGAGATAAAAAAAAAAAATGCTAAATATGTCAATCAACTATTCAGACAGTTGGCTATCGTATGTTAATTTCATTTTTTTTTAAAATTTGCTTGTTTTTGAGGGTTTTTTTTGTGTTTTAAAAAAAAAGTGGAGTTTTGACATCGTGCAAAATATGCACCCAAGGTGGCCACCCCCTTTCAAATTTCATTAATAAGTATTCAAATGCTATTTTATCGTTCAAAAACGGAATCTAGACCCTAGTTACACCAGAAATTATAATGGTTATGATGAATTGAAAGTCAAAGGTGGAATCAATTTAAGGGCTTAGCTGTTAAGGTTGTTTACTTTCGTGAAAATTATAGCTGAAAACCTGCGAAAATGGACGTTGCACTGTTTCGCGCCGACTGAATTGCCCGATGCTCTTTGATTTTTGGAAAGGGGAAGCGATAGCATCCTGCTACTCAGCACTAACGCCATCTATCATCAATTCGTGTAATTAACTGAAATAAGCTGGGGTGGGCCATCTTAAGAGCCGGGCCACCTTTGGGTCACCTACCTTACGCATTTTAAGGTAGCCAAACTTTGTCCAGCCTTTTCTCATCGACTCGTTCCACTGAGCGGCGCGGCGTGGCGCAGCGTCAAATAAAGTTTTATTATTCAAGCGTTAAAAACCGACAACTGCGAGGTTCCGCAGCTTCATGAAGCGCTGGCGTTTTGAGGTGTACGAAAGTGGGAGGGGGAGGGGGGAGGGGTGTCGATGACGATAAGGAGCGGAAGGGATGAGGAATTGAGGGGGAGGGGCCGGGTTGGGGTTGGGGGTGTATAGGTTGAGACTCGCGGAGCTTTAATGGGGAGTTAGGGGCTGGTGAGTGGCTGTTAATGGCTATCATGTTTGAGCCCTTGATGCGCGCCTCGGCTCCACCTTCTGGCAAACATTGTTTTTTACTTTGATTCTCCTTCCACTCATATTGCGCGCCCCGCGTTCTCTTCTCCCCCCCTCCCCCCTCCCCCCACTTATAAATCATAAATCCGAATCCTTCGTTTTCCTGATGACGTGCATATTTATCAGGAAGGTATCGACAGTGGGACTGTCGCAAGCTTTTGCTATACACGCATAATGAAGAGAAGGTTAATGATGGGGCTCTAGCAAACTTTTGCTACAGGCACAGAATACTCTAATCGCAGAACGAAAACTCCCGTAAGAGCCAATGTAAAACAAGATTTGGAATTTACCAGCTCAAACTGGCAACTGTGTGCCTGCAGCTCACTTCTCAAGATGGCGAACGAGCTTTTTTCAGGTTATATTTACAATTATAGTGTTGACACACAATCAATCACAACTCAGTTGCTGAAGATTGCTGCAAATGCTCACTTTCCAACAGTGGTGGGTCGTGCCATCCGGCAACAATGTATTCGCTCCATTTGAATCCAAGGTATATGGAAGAACAGGTATGGACAGGAGGCGGGGTTTAAGGGGCTTTCGAGTTTTCCCGCCAAATGATGACGACACGCTTGCTTTGGCGATGACGTAGCCGTCACCTACTACAGTAGCGAGAGATGGGGATCACGGGAGAGTGAGTGAGATAGTTTGGAACGGTAGGCGAATTTTATCGCGACCGTCTAGAACATCTGTGACGTAGCCGTCACCTACTGAGATAGGCTCCGCCTCCTGTCCATACCTGTTCTTCCATATACCTTGATTTGAATCTATGTTTGACAATCGATTGCTGGTGAAGCGCTGCTTCACTGTCGAGTCGATTGTTTTACATACAATTAAATGGAGGGATTACATTGTTGCCATATTGCACGAGCCGCCACTGTTTTCCATCATGGCGGCCCGCAGTAGGTATAAAGAATGTTTCAGATGAATTAGAGCTTCCGTTCTAATTAGAGCATTCTGTACTGCAGGTGATTGGAGAGTTGATTCTTGCATGAAAATCTATAAAAATAACGATGAGGATACACTAAAAAAAAAAAAAACATATGGACCAAAATTAAACGTATGGACCTATCATTTTCTTGCCTTCATACATGCGTGGACGTAAAACGCCTAGACGAATTTGTATCCGGACAAAAAGTCGCTGACGAAATGGCCCATAACCGAAGGATCCCATAGTTTTTTTGCTGGTTTTCGTAGGTTAAATTCCGTCGTAATTCATGTTTCACAATGAAGTAGCCGAGTGTAACAAAAGTTTGCAAAAAGACCCATTGATGAAGGGGGAAAAAAACCAATCTCTTGAAAGGACTTGCTACCATACTAAAACAAAGTCAATCGAAAAAGGAAATCTGGGGAAACATTCTGACCTCGCAATACTGGGGAGGATTTTTTCCATCGTAAATTCAGTCCATCTTTTACAGTTGGTACTTATCATAAAAAAGACATCAAAAGAGATTGAGGAAAACAGGGATGTAACATACCTATTTAGGTATAGATGATATAGGGAGGATGAAACGGATTTACAGAGGTGGATCAAGAGGCGGAAAGTACGGTTCACTCTTTATCCTCATTTAAGCATTTTTGTGAGAAAAGGCTAAAGGGTGATCGGTCGCAGGGGTCATCATGTGACTCCCCCCCCACCCCCATCCATTACTAACACACGCGCTCAAATACGTATATACAGGGTGTTGAAAAACTGTTTCCGAATATTTCAGGGGCGGATTTTACAGGTTAAAATAAGACCTTTTTTTCCTATCAACATGAGTCTGGAAATGCCCCTCTTTTGAGCTATAGCCCACCAAAGTTTTAAAAAATTGACGGTTCTTTTGGAATAGCGACCACTGTTATGAACAAAATGTCCTAAAAATTGGTGTCTCGGGGTAATTTTGTGTAAAATCCATTAATAATCTCGAGAAATTCAGACATTGAGTCTGACTGTACTTTTCACGCGATTTTGTACCTTTAACGGCACGAATTTTATGTTACGGATTAAAAATCTGAAGAACAATCACCGAAATCAGATGCGAAAAACCCTGGTAAAAATGACGACTATACGACTATTCCAAAAACGACTATAAACATAGTTGCCGACTATAATCTATAGTTGGCCAACTATAAATCCATAGTTGGCCAACTATGTTTATAGTCGTTTTTGGAACGGTTATAGTCGTCATTTTTACCAGGGAACCCTCAGAAAAATGTTTAGTCCTCTTTGTTTCCTTCGATACGACGCGTTTTAAGCGAGATAATCGCTGCACAGTGTGGAAAAGTCAGCGCTTGAGCCGGGTTGCATACTCACTGCCGCTTTTCATGGTAAAAGCGCTGACTTTTCCACACAGTGCAGCGATTATCTCGCTTAAAAAGCGTCCTATCGAAGGAAACAAAGAAGACTAAAAATCTTTCTGAGGGTTTTTCGCATCTGATTTCGGTGATTATTCTTCAAATTTTTAATCCGTAACATAAAATTCGTGCAGTTAAAGGTACGAAATTGCGTGAAAAGTACAGCCAGACTCAATTTCTGAATTTCTCGAGGTCATTAATGGATTTTACACATAAAATTATTCTAAGGCGCACCAATTTTCAGGACATTTTGGTTCACAGTAGTGGTTGCTATTCCAAAAAAACCGTCAATTTTTTAAAACTTTGGTGGGCTGTAGCTCAAAAGGGGAGCATTTCCGGACACAACCCCTGAAATATTCGGGAACAGTTTTTCAATACCCCGTATAGAGAGACGCATAATTTCCTAAATCCACGTATGGGATGAAAAGTCAAAGGCCGTTGCGTTTTTATTTCGGTGGAAAATAACTCTGTTGAACCAACCATCGTAAAGACATCAATGGCCGAGGTCAAAAATATGTAAGTGAATCGTATAGTTCCAAAAGGAGTCTTAGCTCTTACCCCGAATAATCCTGAAATGAGCTAGCGATGGTGTCACCATCTTCATTGTATTCTGCAAACCCCTCGCCCCCCCCTTCCAAGAGATCTGTAAGCACCATATTTAAATGTCTAAAAATAAGGAGTGATGGAACCAAGAGGCGTCGCCTACGCATTCATTGGTTTTCCTAAAAGTGCCTTATTCAAACTTTGAACTGTAATGATAAGATTTTTTTTTTTTTTTTTTTTTTTTTATTTATAAAAATCATGTTTTTTTGTATCCTCAATCTACATTTGCAACCTCAATTCGTTTCAGTGAATGTAAAATTTTTGTTCAAATTCTGATTTTAAGAGACTGTAACAATTTTCTCGATTTCTGAAAAAAAAAAAAAAAAAAAAAAAAAAAAAAAAAAAAAAAAAAAATTTAAGTTTCCTTTTGGAGCCACTCGACCCAAGTAACTCGTTTTCGTGAATGACAGTTGGAGGGGGGGAGGGGTTGCGGAGACATCCGGCCTTCTCTGAAACTTTTGAAAATTAGATTATTCTACTCAAAAGATTTAAAGAAATAAACTCTCGAGAAAAATGATATTTACTGCAATCAAGTTGATAAAAATAATTAATAAGACGAGTGTTTATAAGATCTGGTCCGCCACTAAGCCCGATTCTGAGAGTGAGCTTCTTGATTTTTTAGTGTACTCATCATCATTTTTACAGGTTTTTATGCAAGAATCAACTCTTCAATTCCCCAAAGCAAAAGTTTACGAGAGCCCCATTTTGAACATTTTTGCTACATTTTTGGCGTGCGGATTCTTGAAATCAATCTCAAGTGCTCGGCGATCCGATTTTTTCATTTGATTTTTTTTTTTTTTTTTTTTTTTAATCATTACTTAATCTGAGGTCGATCTTTGAGGTCACAAAACGATTAATCTGCGGGATGTGAAATAGAGTTGCTCTCATGACGCGGGGCAGGATCCCTGGACCCCTGAACTGTGGCGGCTCGTGCAATTTGGCAACAATGTTTTCCCTCCATTTGAATACATGTAAAACAATCGATTGCAGGTGAAGCGCTGCTTCAATATCGAATCGATTTTTTTGCATTGAATCAAATGGAGGGAAAACATTGTTGCCAAAATGCACGAGCCACCACTGCCCCTCAATCTCCCCTCTTAATAGCCCGTAATATCACTGCTAGTACTTAGCGGTGGGTGGCGCGAAGATAAAAATATATAGCGAGAGTACCTATAATACGAAGTATGACTGTTTCTCTAAAAGTTGGTTGCATACAAAGATATTATACTATACAGATACGCAAATGTGGCATACTTAGGGCGGGGAAAGTGGGCCCTGAACGGGGTACATAATGCGCCTGGGAGGGTATGCTTCTTGTTAGCTTCACGATACAAACAAATGACGATTTGAAGGTTAATCACAGTCCTTATGCATACTATTAAACGAACGGTTGTGATTTCGCTTTTATCAACTTCTACAAATTTTTTCAGTGTCCGACTTTTCATTTCGTCTCAATTTTGCTTTTTTAATGCCTTACTGAAACTTAATTTTGATATTTGATCATCCAGTGATCTTTTGTTCAAACCTAAAACCTCCTCGCGAGGAGTTAATCCTGAGTTATCCTCACCTTCCAAGTCGCTGGAACTAAACTTTTATCCATGCCTTAAATTTTTAAGTTCTCTACCCCTTGAATACTTTCGGAAATCGTTGCTGTTTAAGGTTTAACACTTACTTTCATCATGTTTTCTTGCCATTTGTCAGTGGATATTTGCAGAGTGATAATCAATCCTTCCTTAGCGGAAACTGTGTCTCCTACATGCATTACTACACGAATGTTTCATTCCTTAACTTAGGTTGCAATTTAGAGACCTGACCTAACTTGAACTTACTGAGTCCTCCTGATTCAATTTGCAATTCAGAAACTTATCTTGAATAAAGGTCTTGAGATTTCTTGAGAAAGTTTGAAGAGTTGTTCAAGTAAGATTCATACGCTAAATTTCTGTTCAGAGCCGCTTCGGTCACGTAAAGTTGTGCACTCAAGGCAATTCTGAAGGAGATAAATTGAAGGTGATTCATTAGAAACCTTCAACTAAACCTAGGATTCCTCAAGAACTGCCGGTTGATTGCAAGCTTTTTGAATTCCTATTTTTCTCACTCTAACTCGACTCAACTCGCTTTTGTTTTGAGTATTTCTCAGGGGATGTCAAGTGAAGTATATCTCAAGTAAAGTTTCTGAATGCAGCCTAAGTATTCTTCTGTTTTTTCTCCTTTTCTTGAGTTGCACTGAACACCTTAAGTAATGTTGAAGGTTAAAGGGGCTTGTTTGTCTTAGACTGCAGTTATCATAGTCGTGTCCCCTCCTTGCTTGGAAAGTGAGGGCAGCGGATTTCGTAGCAGGACAATAATTTCAAGAATAACCCTGTCTACAGCGCAGCAATCAAGATTGTTAATTGCTTTTGTTCATGAGACAATTCCGTTTAAGTAATTCTACGTTACACCATCAAGACTCTTTACTAAATTTCCTCGAAGGCACTTGATTATTTCTCAATTTGCTCATCATCTTCGGGTTAGAAGTGGATTCATTACGTTATTTGTTCTATATCTTTTATTCTGATTCCATTTAAATGCCATCCTTACTGCCAAGATGTCATCTAAACTGATCAGATTAAAGTTAAATTCATCGCAGGATTTTCTCCCTTAACTTCATCAGGTAATTATTTCACTGCATCTTTAAAATTGTTAAATCCACTGACATCTCTTTACTGCTGGTTGTTTTAATATACCGCCATTGTTAGAACTGATCAATACTTGCCTTGCGGATGGTGTCTTCCCTGACTTCATAAAAATAGCTAAAATAACACCTCAATTTAAAATGGGCGAGAAGCAATTACACTCTTTAACTATAGACCCATCTCTGTGCTCTACACTTTTTCAAAAAATTTTGAAAATTTTTTGAAAAAGTTATGCATGAGCAGCTGAGCAACTATTTTGAAAACAATAATCTTTTAAGCTCTCAGCATTTTGGTTTTAGGAAAAAAAAAATCCACCATTCAAGCAGTGCAATAGGTAATGTAAATGAAGTTGTAGAAAAACGCTGCATTGCTCTTAGCATGCATGTTGACCTAACCAAGGCCTTTGATTTAATAAATCATCGACTTCTTCTAAAAAAACTGAGAGTCTATAGATTAAATAACGCTGCTATGAAGCTTTTTGAGTCCTACCTTGTTGGTAGAAAGCAATTGGTAAAAATAAATTTGATGTCTGGTCTGACATTCTCTGATGCTCTTGACCTAACTCATGGCTCTATTTTAGGTCCTCTTCTGTTCATTAACTTCAGAAACGATTTAAGTACCCGATTTTGTAAATTTTCCAAGCTATTCATTTGCAGATGATACCTCAACCATTCTATGTGAAAAAGAAGCTACTTCCCAGTTAGAGGAGGTATTTCACAAGGTAAAATACGGTTTCAATGTATGTATGTTGTATAATTGAGACAGCTCTATTTGTATAAAATTCTAAATAAATAAATAAATAAATATCCACTGTGGGTGCAGCTCTCAAAACAGCTCATGCAGTTGACATAAAGTGAGTCCTAGAATGAGATGAATATGACGCTAGGTGACTGACTAGACGGAAGGAAGTAGACAGCGGGTTAAAGTATTAAAAGATCCTCACAATTAGTCGTTAGGAAATAAGTCATTTAGGAGCCCTCGCCCTATAGCTGGAAAACCTACCAAGCAAACGGTACCCATACCAATTCATGAGCTTCCACCAAGAATTGTCATCAGTACTTTTGGACTCTCTGGGACCAAAACATCATACGTCCTGACGGTCCTACACGCAAATGATCGGAAAGCACTTGGAGGGTATAAACCACACGCAATAATACTTAAGTACGCACCATCCAACGTCTTTCGGAGGAACGTCAAGCTGTAACATAATTTGGTCCCTGATGAGTAAAGTTTTAAAAAACTGTACATTGGGAAATTTCGACAGAGACCAACAATTATTTATCGTTGAGTTTCGAGTAAAAGAGGGAAATGAAAACACATATTTCGAGGAACAGGGAATTTCTATTATTTAATTTGTGAAAGACAAAACGGAATGAAGGATGATTGTTGTAAAAGTCCAAAGTTTTGGAATTGCTGCGAGATAAATGAAATAGCCAATGTTCTCCAACACGAACAATCACTGTTTATATGACTGTTTATAACCTCCAAATCTACAACTGCTGATATTTGTTTGTATCGTGAAGCTAACAGGTTGCCTACCCTGCCCCTGATTTTTGAGTCCATTTTACATTCACATTTGCGTATCTGTATAGTATAATATCTTTGGTTGCATAGGGATCTATAGGGTGTGTACTTAATCTGTCCCCGGAGATACGGCGGCGCGGCGCGCACTCGCGTAGCGCGTTGACCTCAAATTGGAGGGTAATTCTCTGCTCATTCGTTTTTAAACTCGCGCATCTTCGAGAACCAGAGTTTTCTCCAGTCCGAAATGAGCTTCGGTAAAAGGCTCCCCTTGAGTCAACTTACTTAATCAATAAATCAATCGATCAACAAATCATTGAACAGTCAATGATAAATTGATAATTCAACCAATCAATGATAAATTGACGATTCAATCAATCAAAGGGAAATTGATAATGGGGCTTTTGCCACGAGCAAAGAAATAATCCAGTCTGATGTAAAGACCAGCGAAAATCACGAAAATTACACCGAGGAAGTCTAAAATGTAGTAATAAACTCACATAACTGCTACATCGGCAAGATCGTAATGGCGGTTCAACGCAGGTATAATGGGAGATTCCTGTCTAATTTGTCACTTTCTCAAAGGAAACACAGAGATATGTTTCAATTTAGACAGGAATCTCCCATGATACCTTCGTCTCTCCGCCATTAAGCCCGATTCTGAGAGTGAATTTCGTGATTTTTTAGTGTACTACTCCATCGTCATTTTTACAGGTTTTTATGCAAGAATCAACACTTCAATGCCCTATATCAAAAGTTTGCATGAGCCCCATTCAATCAACCAATAAATCAATCAACTAATCAATCAATCAACCAACCAATCAATCAATCGATCGTTCATTGAGGGCATCAACTAATACACCACTCACTTGCTTTAAGGTATTTTCCTTGCAATTTTTACAGGATTGTACTATCGACGAATCAAAGATCGTCGCGAGATTTTCACGATATAGTAAGTTTCGCCTTCAAGGTTTCGGTTCGGCCACTTTTCGTACTCCTCATACATTGCAGGCAAGAGGCCAGTGCGGTTCAGGCGCCAAATCCGTTGCAGATCAGTCCCACACTGACACTCATAACTGAAAATGTGTGAAAATCTCGCGACAATCTTTAATTCGTCGATAGTACCAGTGTACCTCCTTTGTATAAATTCTAAGTTGCTTTAACTTTCTCTATCCTCAATGAAAGCTGAACCTGGGGTGCGATAAATCATGAATTATCTCTGAGCCCCAATAATTATCTATCACATTGCACTTTTTCTTTTTATATTTTAAGTGTGGTCTATAAGAGAGGGTAAATTTGAGGGGAGGAAAGGCGAGGGAAGGGAGATGATGCATTTTCCTTGTACTCATTTTGAGTGGAAAAATTTATTTTCTCCAGCTATCTTCTTGATACTCCGAGAGAAAACATCCAGATCCTTCTCCTTTGGCACTCTACCAACAATGAACAACTTGAACCGTTCTATGGACAAAAGGAGTGTCGGTGACCAATCAGATGCGGTTTTTACCCGCGGGTTTAGTTTTATCAATATCTATCTCCTCCATCTAAAAAATTATGAAGAATAGATACTAATTCTTCCCTAATGTGGGTTCAACCGAACCAACCACCTAACGATCGATAGACACAAATGGGCGGGAAACGACGTAATTGATAACTTAACCCTCAGAAAGAACTGAGAATGAGTGCAATGGGTCTGTTGCGTACTTTTGCTACATCAATATAACTCATTATTTCTAACAGGGCTGCCGCGGTGCGTATAATCAATGCTATTTTTCTATTCACCGATGATTCCACCGGTTGAGAAAAGATTACACAGTTCAGTTCAGTGTATGACTGTAATGCACGAAAATACTCGCATTTGTAATCTTTCCTTAATCGGTGTATACTCCGTCGATTAATTAAAATATCCGCAAGTTTTTTAAAGTCATCGACGACTCCACCGGTTGAGAAAAGATTACAGATACGAGTATTTTAGTTTATTACAGTCATGCACTGAACTGAACTGTGTAATCTTTTCTCAACCGGTGGAATTATCGGCGAATTGAAAAATAGCATTGATTATACGCAAAACGGCAGCCCTGATTTCTAACGTAAAATTTGGCGAAAATAACGATGCGCACATGAAAAACTTTCAAAATCCACTCATTAACTCAGAAAATACCTTCCATTTCAAACAACCCAAGCTACACTAGACACTATATCAACGACTTATAACTACATAGATGGAACCATCTCGTTTGCGTAAACATGAACAGAACTTACAAACATTGGAATGTTTCTTTTAGATGCGTGCATTTCTTTTATTATTTTGTAATCTTTGATAAACCGAAAAGACCAGACAGCAAATACAGCCAATAGTTCATGTATTTAGAAGGGAATTCCATTATTTTGTAGTTACGATGTTGTTCACTTACGCACGGTGGTTCCGTCTATATAGTAGTATACCGGTGCAAATAGTGTCTAGTGTAGCGCGAGCTGTTTGAAATTGAAGTGATTTCCTGAGTTAATGAGTGGATTTTGAACGTTTTTAATGTGCGCATCATTATTTTCGCCGAATTTTACATAAGAAATAAGGTTCTATATTGTTGTAGCAAAAGTATGCAACAGACCCATTAAGATTCGCTTCATAGTCAGGTATGGGCGCAACCAAGAGATAGCTATAAAAAAGAAGTCAGTGCAGTAGACCGAAATATAACAAATCCGCCAGATTGCATGCGATATGATACTAGATTTGACCTATGGCGTAGCGTGAAATTTGGAAACGTTGTATACTTCCCATTTAAACCCATGCAATACGTCGAATGCAAAAGGTGTTCATCAAACACCCAATAGTCCGATCTTTTTCATTATTTTCAATAGACAAACTGCAACGTTGCCAAATTGCACGCTACGCCACTGGATTTGACACATTTCATCTCCGGCTAGCAAGAAAGTTTTACAACCTATAGGTTTTAATTTTAGAACCTCTTTTTAAATCGTTGTTTTTTAATTCTTCTATGCGTAGAAGAATTGATGGAAAATGATCCATCTGGGAGAAAGTTTAGAATATTTGTAAAAATTGCACGCATTTTCGGCAAATTTTCAATCAATGTAAAATATTTATGAAGAAAATAAGGTCGCTGACATCAAGCGAATAGAAAAGGAAACAATTATAGAAAAATAATTGCTAAAAACTTTGATCTGGAGTAAAATTTGTAGAGATGACTATAGCATTAGAATCAGTGACGGCGCGTCGCGTCGCGTGCAATCTGCGGCATTGTTGCATTTAGTCCATTTAAGTAATGAAAAATGTTTTAGTATTGATATTTCTCGATATTGAATCGAATCGATATTTTACATGGGTTTAGATGGACCAAATGTAACGTTGTCAGATTACACGCGCCACCATTGATTAGAACATACGCCACACAAATGGTCCACGCGGTCAGCTTCGAGACATTTATGTTGGAATAAGCAAGCAGAATAAATGAAGCAGCCCAAGCTGGGTATAGAGATGATGAAATACTTACTCAAATACATCCAGTGGCGTAGCCAGGAATTTTTCTAGGGGGAGGTCCGAGGTTCGAAAATTGTCATGGGGGGGGGGGGGGGGGTCCAAAGATACTAATTTGGTCAAATTTGTCGGAAAACGCAAAAAATTACATTTTTTTGGACAAATTTTGGTGTCATGGGGGGTCCAGACCCCCTGGACCCCCCCCCCTTGGCTACGCCACTGAATACATCCATTATCCATTATCATTTTTCGAGCTATAATTGTGCAATGCAGGGGCGGTACAGGGAGCTTTAGGGGCGCGAAGCCTCCACTTTTTTGGAATAGGGCTCAAAAGAAGAGAAAAACAAAGGTCTTAATATCTAACGTTTTATATGGAGAAAAGCCCAAGAGAATTGAGAACCCCCTATATATAAAAAAAAAGAAAAAAAAAGAAAAAAAAAGTGATCACATTTTTTCAAGCCCTTCTTTAAACCGACGGAGTTTGGACCGCCACTGTTGCGATGAATTAAAAATAAACCCTGATCGATTTGGCAACGTTGGATGCGAGGTAGCTCGGAGCATGGAGTGTTCTGTTCTAAAACCATTTTGCGGGAGGGGGGATCGGGGATGAAGGAGCCGAAAAATTAGGAGCGAATTAAAAGCCTAAAAGGTGCGATCTAATGGAATGAGCGTGACTCAGAATCTATCTTCATTAAGCTCGGTTTATAAGTGTACTCACTACTCAACCGGGGGGTGGGGGGGGGGGGGGGGGGGGGGGAGAAAAAGGAGGCAAGCGTATGCCTCACCCTCCCCCTCCCCATCCTCAACTTACACTGTGCGCCCTCATCGTCAAATCTCAACAACCTCCCCCCTCCATTTACTCATCTCTTTCCCGCAACTTATATTTTCACACCCGGGCCAATTTTCAGTTTAAATTGATTGATTGATGAGATCAAAACTTGGCGAACCGTTTTATATACAACGCGGCTCCATGCGAACACATGACGATAGGTGCGGTGCTGAAGAAAGTGTCCTAAAAATTTACCGGTAAAGCAAAGAAGAAAAATTAAAGGATTTAACTAAACTGTGGGCGATTCTTTTTATTCGATTGGAACATGATGGTGGGCCTTGGTCGAACTAACCCTTTACAGACCAGGTTTGATCAAAAGAACGCAACTCTTCCGTTAATACATATAGGGAAGGCAGTTAACTTTTCGTACTCGGGGGAGTTGGAATTGCCTATACGATGAATTGAAGGCGCTTATCTTGTATGTGTCTACATCCAGAATCTCGTTTATTCTGAATTATACTGGAACAATGTGAAATGGACTAGAGCAGAAATACGAGTAAACTCGGGCTTGCCCCATAAGAGGTTAACAGGATTGTATACAGAGTTCATTTCAAAAGTGTAGGCGGAGCTCACTGGTAACCTTTGGCGGCGAATTTTCAATTTTCATTTCTTCAATCAATGGGTCTAAGGGTCAAAGAACCGCAGTTCTATCATTTGCAGTGGCGTCGCGTGCCATCAGGCAACAATGCAACTGCTCCATTTAACCTCATTAGATATATCGAATTTTCCTTGTGCACTGTGCACCTCCTGAATTCGATCTTTTACATGAGTTTAAATGGATAGAATACATTGTTGCCAAATTGCACGCGACGCCACTGATCATTTGACACTTGTCTGGATAGTGTTCACACTAAAATGATTTTTTCACATTTACGCAAGGAAGGAACTGTTCAGGCAACAAGCAAACCAGAGACATGTTTTGGCCTTTGTGGGTGCAGCTGTTGACTGAACGACTATTCCGCATCAGAAGAACATAATATGTATAAATGCTAGACTGACTTGCATTTTCGAGTTCCATTATCGTACGTTGGTCAGACGAGTGTCAAATTATAGAACTGTGTTTCTTATGACACATACGATTAAAGTACTATACGGGTCATTATTTTGTAACGGGTGGGACATTCACACGACTTTGAAGTAATTTTTGTCAACTTTTTAAGCATTTAAATGGAAAAACTATCGCACCAACAGAAAGGTCTTAACTTCTAGATAGTGATAGGATTTTCAAAATTTAAAAAAAAGTCTATCCAAAGATGAGAAAAGAGCAAAATAAGAGTGTAACGGGTGGGACAGAAAATCACGTTTGAATCACTTCAGAAAAAGTTGAAACTGTGAGTTTTGATGAGATAAAAATTTGGAAAAAATATATGTTAAAGGTAAGGGTATAAACTGCGATCCTACGTAAAGTTTTTTTCATTTACTAAATTATTTTTCTCTAAAAAAATTAAAAAGTAGCGTAACGGGTGGGACGCGTGTGATTTTGTCATTGAAAATACACATCAAACCTGCTATAACATCAACACGTTTGACCTTATTAGATTCAGATAATATTTTCGTCGCTGGTTGCATTTTAATGCAAAACAAGACTGCCAGGCACAACTTTTTAAATCTAAATTTTTCCATATCATGTCCACTTTACTGCAGAATGACCCATACAGCATTTTGACTAAAAACATGGTTTTTTAACTAGTTTTTCTTTCAAACTTGAAATGCTGTAAGAAAACAACTGGTTTTTGCAAAAGAAAATTGAGGCTGCATGCTCTCACACTTTGGGATTGGATTTATATAAGAAGTATCAGCCACTCTATTTCTATACCTCGTTGATGAAGAGAATGCTTGTTTTTTGTCTTGTTTTTGTTTTTGTTTGCCAATTATGACAACACTGTGATTTATTTCCGTAAGTGGAGACGGGACGGAGAGTTTAGAGCGAATAAAATGCGAAATAAAAAATTAATATGTATAAATTCTTTTGATCCGTAAACCAACCGATAATTCTAACTTTGTCATGATGAAAAATCCGCCCCATCCCAAAGCCCCTCTCCCCTCCAGCCATCCCCCCCCCCTGAAAAACTCACTCGAACCTTCACTTTTTTGAATCCCCTTTTTATCGCGGGAAATAAAAAAAAATACCCGGGATCCTTTTCTGCGAAATCTGCGCGAAAGTTTTGCCTTTTGTCAGGGATATATACATGAGGAGCGATGGAGCGTTTGTACTGCTTCTGATGATTAATTTTTACTCGGTCCCATAAAACTCTTTCAATTTTTAGCTCTTTCCATCCCCCTCCCCCCTCCCCCCTCCCCCCTCCCCCCCCCCCCCTCCCCTCTCATCATTGCTTTGCTTCCACAAAAGCTTTCGGCTCATCTCTCATATACGCGTATCTGTATCTGCGTACATCCGACTATCCGTATCATACACGAAACGGTCGTATATCGTGTACGTTTTGAGCATTGCTCGCGGCCATAAAAATGCAACCATTAAAGCGGCGACGTTGCCAAAATGGGTCGGGTCGCAAAGTTTTGACATCATCATTAAAAAAGGGTCAGTGGGGCTCATGGGCGCACCCAGGGGGGGCAAGGGGGCCAAGAAAACGTACGGAAGATAGGAAGAAAAAAATTAGGAAAGGAAAGGAAAAAAGGAGGAAAGGAAAAGAAACAGGAGAAAAGGAAAGGAAAAAATTAGGAAAAGAGAAAGAGAGAAGAGGAAAAGAGGAGGAGAGAAAAAGAAAAGATGGGAAAGGAGATGAGTTCAAAAAAACTATCAATGTCATGAAACATATTTTTCCTTGGAGGAACACATCTCTCCCGAAAGCAATGTCCTTAATTGGTTAATTTCGCTCAATCTTCTTCTGAAATCTAGATTTCCTGAAGACTCCGTCTTTCTATCAGCATGATGAGAATATTTCCGAAATATCAGCATAGTCTCGGAAAATCTCATTTTCCTCGAGAGTTAATTCAATATAGTTTCTGAATAGAAGTAGCCTAATTTTGCGTCAAAGAAGAGCTAAATTTTCAAAATTTTCCGGGGGAGGACCCCCAGACCCCCCCATATGATATGACAACTTGCCCCAACCCTATACAGAAATCCTGGGTGCGCCCGTGGTGGGGCTGCTGTTGCACACTTTTGCTATGGCAATTTCCGAGTTCCGTCCCGCGGTCAAAAAAGTATCCGAGCTCCGTCCCGCGTGGTCCCAAACCAAGAACCGAGTTCCGTCCCGCAGAAACACGTAAGAAAATATATAGATCTGCACTAAAAAAAGTTTGGCAACATCGCATCAAAATAAACAGCAAGAAATCGCAGTGAAAGGTGAAAAACAGAAAATTTACCTGGATGCTATGATCTGTGATTGATTACATTTCTGGAGTCGATTCGGCACTCACGTCAATGATGAAAAATTAACTTTAAATTTGTTTTACTTTTAAAGCCGAAAACGCTAGCGTCAAATTAATGAAACTACACATAACAGGAATTATTTAATATATTTGGGTAGGAATTTGATTTTTTTTTTTTTTTATATATATATTCATGACGTGCAATAGGTTTTAAAGAATAATCTCGCACTAAATTTTCCATTTCTTTCTCCTTCGCTTCGTGGTTTTGGAGCATTCTTGCAGTTGTAAATGGAGACTTTGAAGTTTGATGTACGTTTCGCTCTGTGTATACCAATCAACGCATCCTTTAAGAGAAAAATATTAGGATGAAAATTTAAACGAAGTTCATCAACCTTTTTTCCATCGCTAATCAGAAACATATCCGATCGAGTGTTACAAATCTTACAGCTGATGGGGAGATAATTCGTCTCGTGCTTTACAGTGCTGTTGGTCTAGAACTCCTACAGAGTTGCAATTTACAGTACGTTTTAATGGGAATACTACATTTAATGAGAAATTGGCTGAACAAAGGGACGGAACTCGGATGCTAGGGGACATGGAACGGGACGGAACTCGGATGCTAGGGTGCACGAAAATTGACCGCGGGACGGAACTCGGATGCAGCCTTTGTTATAAGCGATTTAATAGTCGACTCTGGTGTAAAAACATCCAAAAATAACGATAGCAGCACTAAAAACTTCCAGAATTCACTCCTAAACTCAATGAACGCTTGTATTTGCACGAGTATGTAATGGTGGCATAGGGCAGTAATGATGAAAGATTCCTCTATCTTAATTTCGTCACTCTTTCTATGCTGACAAGGATGATTCACAGAGTAGTTAGTCATCAGAGTAGTGATCCACATTCGATAAATGGTACCGCCACATCTAGTGACACCGCGGTGTCAAATAAAGGTCATCTCTCATTGGTCACTTTTTGATGGATTTACAGTATTAATGGTTATTGATGGAAATCTCCCATTGTTACTTCCCTAAGCCACCATTACGCTCGCGCAATTAAAAACGTTTAATTGAGTTTAGGAGTGAATTTCTGAAGCTTTTAGTGCTGCCATCGTTATTTTTGGAGGTTTTTTACACCAGAATCGACTATTACATCGCTTATAGCAAAAGTGTGCAACAGCCCCGTTGAAATTTTACGTCATTAGAAAAAAATTCTTCCGGAAGCCTCGAAAAGTTCTAAAATTGCCTCGCAAACTCAAGGATTCGATCCCTAAAAAAACTGCTATCACAATACGTGCTCAGACCTGATGGTTCAAAAATATGATAACCATAAGGTAGGTGACCCAAAGGTGGCCATTAGGGTGGGTCGAAAAAGGGCTATTTTCGAAATCGGATGGGGGCTACCTTGGAAAATGATCTACCCCACGAGGGAAGACGGCACCAAAAATCCCGGCTCAAAATTTTGACTCCCTATGTCTCCGCACAGAGGTTAAAAATCCGATTTTTTGGAAAAAATCGGGTTTTTTGACGATTTTCGGCATCTCAAACCTGCACAATGCCGTTTTTCTTCCAGGGCTAGTGATTTTATGTTACTAGAACGTACTAACTATAACTCACTTCAATTTCGACCCGACTGGTCGATGTTTTGAGTCTCCGCAACAATATTTTGTACAGCAACTCCCTGAACTTGCAAAATAACCCAATTTTTTGAAAATTGCAATTTATGAACCAAAAAGCGAGCTGATTTTCGTGTCGGCTACTGCTCAATCGAATACAACAGGTGTAGTTTAAACACTGTTTCAATCACTCCCCGGAATTTTGACATTTGAAGTCTCCGCAGTTGCTATGAAGCAATTAAAACGCGCGAAAATTCAAAAAACTTTCCTCGATCAATACACCAAAAGCTTAGGTTTCCGTAAAACGGCTGCTCTTGTTCCAATTTGTCATTTTTCTCATTACTCTGACTAACTCTATCCTTCTTTCTATCTCCTACCCCCCCTCCCCACCCCCTCCACCACCTTCACTCTCATCTCATCCGCGTCCCGTAGCTTTAACTCTCATTTTCATAACGGTGGCAGTGTTGGCACACTTTAAGGAACCCTATTATTTCAAGACATGTAGCAAACTTGCGACAAATTTGCAGAGCCGCACTATGGGGCCGATGCCCGATTTAGGCGGCCAAAACCCCCAAGTAGACGCATATGCCTCTTTTGACCACGTATGGACCTCAGAATCAATCTTTATGGTCCTAGAAGACCTTCTGTCCCTTTGGTGGCCCCCTTAAGCCCCTCCCCTCCCCCTCCTCCATAGAGTTGTACTTATCGCGCGTAAACCATTATCGTTGGTTGAAATCAGAGATTTCCTTCGAGGTGCTTTCGGTTACTTATTCATTGAGAGTCCATTCACGAAGAACTCTCTCGCTCCCCCTCCCCACCTCTCCCCGCTCCCATTGGCTAATACAGGGGGGCGAAGGGGCGACCCCCCCCCAGTTCAACCAAAAAAATAAGGAAAAAAGGGGGAGGGAAGGTGAAAGAAGGGGAAAAGAAGGGGGAAAGGAGGAGAGTAAAACGGAAAAAGGGGTCACCGGGGAGCGAAAATCCCAATTTCACCCTCCCCCGTCTGTGAGGGCTGAATCCGCCAATGCCCGCTCCTCATCTCAGTCTTCCCCCCTTCCCTTTTTTATTTGTTCGCTCTATTATTTTTGTTTTGTTTTTCGTTGGGAGTGATTTCGATCTACTCATAGAACAAACCATCTATTGCTGCAAGAAAAACATGTTTTACAAGTGCGAAAATCCTCCGCCGTGGCTTGACAATGACCCGCACTGATCTGAGGCGTTTGGGAGATTTGTTATCAAAACAAACGCCGAACCTTTCATGTTGGGCGTGATTTTAAAAGGTAAGACAACACTTTTGTATGGGGCATCCGATTCTTTTGTCCTTATTTTCTCACATGCATGAGGTGACGAAGATCCATCTTGTTTTCATCCCGACCAAACAATTTGAATGTACTATTTCGCTGTGTCCTGCGTCACCTCGGTCATACTCGCGACACTTTCTATGACGGGCGAAACATTAGGTGCTGATGAGTTTTAATAAGTGTTCAAATGGAAACTGACACAGCTCACAATTAAAAGCGTATTATTTAGACACAAACTTGCGCCAAAAAAAAAACAAAAAAAAAAAAACAAAAAAAAACACCAGATACATCATGTCTAATCTCAAAAATGCATCTCTCTTGAGCAACCAATAAAATGCTCGGTTCTATTGGATTAATTACAAGAATATCAAAATTAATCAATTAACTGATCTGTTTTCTAGTTTATTTTAGGTTAGTGAAATCTGTATGACACTCCTAATAGCTGACAAGTTCGTTTTCGTAAGCATTCTTGTCTCCATTAATCAGGAGAAACAATTTTTTTTTGCCATTTTTGATGTATTTTTTCTTAAAAAAGGCCGAAAAAAACACCTTTCTGCTAACTTGCGCTAAAAAAGCTGGACATATTCTGAAACTACATAAAATTTGGAATCAGAATCTGGCAACGGAATAGGCGTGACTCCGCGTGTACCGCTTTTTTGAGTCCACTGAAGTTTTGATGACTGATGAAATTCAATGAAAAAAAGACGGATCTTCGTCACCTCATGCATGTGAAAAAATAAGGACAAAAAAATCGGATACCCATATGAAAGTGTCGTCTTACCTTTTAAAATCACGTCCATCATGAAAGTTTGGCGTTTGTTTTGATAACAAATCTCCCAGACGCCTCAGATCAGTGCGGGTCATTGTCAAGCTGCGGCGGAGGATTTTCGCACTTGTTGACATCATATCTTGATAACGTCGCCCCAGAGCCATTATCATGCTAGGGCGGTAAATTGTCATTGATTTGAGGTCCACACATGTTACTCTGAGCACCTTGATGTCAGAAATCGATTTATCTGAACCTAGGTTTTGGCCGCCTAAATCGGGCATCGGCCCCACAGTGAGCCGGTGGTTTCATAGCAGACAGATGCCACCGATGCAAGTCTGATCGACTTTGACTAATGTTAAAGGGAAATGGGGAGGGGGGAGGCGTAGAACGCAAAATATATAAATGACCCAAAAAATTCAAATTGTTGTTTCGCAACAAAACATTCGAACATGTTGTTGCTTCGCAGTAAGCAGCATTTCCATTTCGATGAGAAGAAATGAAATAAAGTTGGAGCCAATATGCTGATCATTTGGAGAAATGCATTCTATTTATTCAAATAATGAAACTATAGACCTAAGGCCTTTCGGCTATTGGTGTCATCGTCAGAGGTAAATAAATAGACGAATCGAGAAAACTGTAAGCATGCGATTCAAGCAAATAAATAATAATCACAAAAAATAAAAAATGAGCAGTTCTTAATCTCTTAGAAACAAGTATTGCCTACATTGATATTTAGCTGCAAACCATCGTTTGGCCTACCTTGTTTTTCGTATTCCCTCATGGAACAGTGTTGCTAATCGTAGGTATAGATTAGTCCAAACGAACTTGTAGAAAAACTAGCTACGCTCCTCACGTTCTATTAATGGTGTGGACACTCTTTGGATGCTCGGACCTAATAACTTTGCCTTGAAAGCGAAATATCGTATCCCAGAGCTTAAAGTATTCAGACACTGCAGTAAAAATAATAATTACTTCGTTTTTTGGAGATAGTGATTTTAAAGGAACATTGAAAGAAGACTAAGAATGTTAAGCAATGAATAATGAAAATTGGAAAGGAAAATAAAGACTCGTGTTCAATTCAATTATTTTAAATTAGCCAGTGAAGTTGTGGTAGGGGCTTCCGGAAATCATGGTTACCAATCAGGTTACCTTAGCAACTTTAACATTTTTTACAACGAATTAACTCTAGAATTCAAAGATAAGGCAACCTAACAATAAAAGTTGGAGTCTATGAAATTAGTTGTAACGAGGGCCCTGTCAAATATGTTGGGAACTGAAACAATCATAGATGCACGCCTCGAAGAACACATAAAAAGCGAAACTTCTAACGTGAACAACTTCTCAAGGCATGAATGTTTCTCGTTAAAATCGCAAAGAAAATCTGACAGTATGTAAATATTCGAACAGCATCATAGCTGAGATCATCGATGAATTTGACATTCAAACAGCAATCTATGAGAAATCAGTAATAATTAACATCCGGACTAAAATTGAAAATGCGGATCACGTAATGTTAAAAATCTGCTGTAAGTTACATTTTAAAGTATGTAAATGTTCCCGTCTTTTTACATACTTATCAATGACGGCTACTTACAACTAAAACTTATTCCTAATGGTCATTTTTTGAATTTATTTTTTATTTACTTTCCCAATTTTATGATTAATTACTTATTATTTATTAATTTACTCTTATGTATTTGGTATCTTCTATTTTGTCTTGATCTTATTGAATATTTCTCTACTACTAAATTTGAGAATTGCTCTTCAGAATGACGTTTTCTTTGTTTTTCATGATTATTATTTATTTGCTTGAATTGCATGCTTACAGTTTTCTTGATTCGTCTATTTATTTACCTCTGACGATGACACCAATAGCCGAAAGGCCTTAGGTCTATAGTTTCATTATTTGAATAAATAGAATGCATTTCTCCAAATGATCAGCATATTGGCTCCAACTTTATTTCATTTCTTCTCATCGAAATGGAAATGCTGCTTACTGCGAAGCAACAACATGTTCGAATGTTTTGTTGCGAAACAACAATTTGAATTTTTTGGGTCATTTATATATTTTGCGTTCTACGCCTCCCCCCTCCCCATTTCCCTTTAACATTAGTCAAAGTCGATCAGACTTGCATCGGTGGCATCTGTCTGCTATGAAACCACCGGCTCTGCAAATTTGTCGCAAGTTTGCTACATGTCTTGAAATAATAGGGTTCCTTAAAGTGTGCCAACACTGCCACCGTTATGAAAATGAGAGTTAAAGCTACGGGACGCGGATGAGATGAGAGTGAAGGTGGTGGAGGGGGTGGGGAGGGGGGGTAGGAGATAGAAAGAAGGATAGAGTTAGTCAGAGTAATGAGAAAAATGACAAATTGGAACAAGAGCAGCCGTTTTACGGAAACCTAAGCTTTTGGTGTATTGATCGAGGAAAGTTTTTTGAATTTTCGCGCGTTTTAATTGCTTCATAGCAACTGCGGAGACTTCAAATGTCAAAATTCCGGGGAGTGATTGAAACAGTGTTTAAACTACACCTGTTGTATTCGATTGAGCAGTAGCCGACACGAAAATCAGCTCGCTTTTTGGTTCATAAATTGCAATTTTCAAAAAATTGGGTTATTTTGCAAGTTCAGGGAGTTGCTGTACAAAATATTGTTGCGGAGACTCAAAACATCGACCAGTCGGGTCGAAATTGAAGTGAGTTATAGTTAGTACGTTCTAGTAACATAAAATCACTAGCCCTGGAAGAAAAACGGCATTGTGCAGGTTTGAGATGCCGAAAATCGTCAAAAAACCCGATTTTTTCCAAAAAATCGGATTTTTAACCTCTGTGCGGAGACATAGGGAGTCAAAATTTTGAGCCGGGATTTTTGGTGCCGTCTTCCCTCGTGGGGTAGATCATTTTCCAAGGTAGCCCCCATCCGATTTCGAAAATAGCCCTTTTTCGACCCACCCTAGTGGCCATACCTATGCTTGGAGCCAATTTGCACTAATAAGGAATGAGAGAGAGAAAAAACGAAATACGTCAATTTACTCTTCAGACAGTTGGCTATCATAAACTGATTTCATTTTTATAATTTTGTTTTGTTTTTGGGCTTATTTTTGCATTTAAAAAGAAGTAGGGTTTTGACATCGCGCAAAACGTGCACCTAAGGTGGCCACCCCTAATATTTTTGATGCACCTAAGGTGGCCACCCCCTTTCAAATTTCATGAATACGCATTCGAATGCTATTGTTTCGTTCACAGATGGAATCGGTAGCTTTGTTTAATCGAAAATTACAATGATAATGATAAAGTTATAATGTTAAAGGGGGGTTTTAACCCTTTTTGGCCCTCTTACATTTTTTCATTTTTTTATAGCTCATTTTCCCATTTATAATTGATGATAATATTCCAAAAATGGTTGTTAATAGTAATTAATTAGCTGCTGATAGTATAATTAGTTCATCTTTACTAATTACCATTACAGGGAATTATAAACTAAAATATTAGTACCCATCAGGGAGTGAACGGGGACCATAAGCACCAGTGAGTGCAAATAAAATAGAGGGAGAATAACTTATTTTTTCATCTTTTCAGTGAAAATTTATATTCAGCGGAATTTTAATTTTTCTTTACTCCTTTTTGGTCCAGTTGTGCGTTTTGGCACCTTATGCTAATGGTACCGGCCTCTGATTCGTTAAATTTAATTTTTCACCTCCCCTAGGTCAGTATAAACATGTCACAAAAACGAGTGGGCCACCTTAGGTGCACCAGTCAAACCACGTGTTTACACAAATATTTGCTGATATCGTCAAAACAGGTAAAGTTTACGAAAAAATAATCATGACTCATGAAAGAGGGGTAAATAAGCATTTAAAAAATGTATAACAAGTCAAGATTAAATTAGTTTATAGGCTTAGCTTTTACGCTTGTTTAATAACGTGAAAATTGTAAGAAGGCCTGCCAAAATGGTGATCAGTGATCACCCTTTTCCGCACCGACTGAATCACCCGACACACTTGATTTTTGGTATGGGGGAAGCAATAGCACCCTGTTACTCAGCACTAACGTCATCTGTTGTCAATTCATGAAAATAAACGGGGGCAGGCCACCATAAGAGCCGGGCCACCTTTGGGTCACACACCTTAGATAATCTTACATTAAATCTTAGGACAGTCTTAGGCAATCCTGTAATAGAGGTTATCATCAAAAAAGACAAATAAATAAATAAAATAAAATAAGAGAGAGTTTAGGAAAGTGCGAGAGAGAGAGAGAGAGAGAGAGAGATAGAGAGAGAGAGAGAGAGAGAGAGAGAGAGAGAGAGAGAGAGAGAGAGAGAGAGAGAGAGAGAGAGAATCTAACAAACAAAATACGTTACTTCATTTTTTTTCTTCAAAAGGCTGTCGTCTTTATACTTGACATCTAAATATATATTTATGTATATTCAAATTTATTTAAATATTTTCCCTATAGCTTTGCAATTAAAACCAGTCGTTTAATTCACCTGTACGGCAAAAGCTACAGCAACAGCCCAATTCGCTGATACAATTGCATTGACGCAGCTACCTTGCTAGCTCGGAACTTAACTAATTATCTGATACACGGCCTTACTTACGGAGATTAAGATTTTCTTTCAACGGATCGAAATTCACTCCGTATGATTCAAAACAACCTATCTCAAGCCGGATCTTAATTATACCGAATCTCGATTGAAGATCCTTCCTGCTTCCGTCCGAGTCCAGGTCTTCTGGCGAGCTGTGAGTTGTGACTGGTGATGAAAGTGTAAATGGAGGGAGGAGGAGGGGAGGAGAGAGGGGGGAGGGGGGGAGGGGGGAGGGGGGAGGGGGGAGGGGGGAGGGGGGAGGGGGGATTCTCCTCATAGCTTTAATTAATTTCCCTATCTGAATCGCTTATCAGCTATCTTTCGCCCCCGCGCAATGCCCCTGCTGCACGCGGTGCACGAACATGGACTCTCAACGGCCCCTTCGGAACTCAATAACGCAAAGCGCGCTACCCGAGTGCCGCAACCAGGAATAAAAAAGATAGATGCCGTCCCTTTTCATTTTAAGACTAATTAATGTCATGAGCTTCGTTTGTTGCGTTGTTCAAGTATACTCAGGAACACCCCTGAAATGAGTTCACTGTTTGGTCAACAGTTTATGAGGGTAACACTATGCGCTTAGCATGGAGTCAATATCTTATACTATAGTCCCTTGATGAAAATATTGTGTAGGGAGTACCGACAGGATCTCAAAGAGTTGTGATTGGTCGTTTGTTTTAAGCTTTCGTGGAGGCAAGTAGGAGTCGACGACATCGGAGACTCAACCAATACTGTCTATAAGATAACCTGGCTGCTTTTTTGAGGATTGGGTCGTCTTGGTATATTCGCACCATAGCTGCTGATTCGCGTAGCTTTAATGAAATTTTTAAATTCACCGATGATTCCACCGTTTGAGAAAAGATTACGTAGTTCAATTCAGTGTATGACTGCGAAATGCACGAAAATACTCTGATCTGTAATCTTTTCTCAATCGGTGGAAACGCCATTAATTACTTGATTAATATATCCGCAAGTTTTCATAGTTACCTATCGACGACTTTACCGGTTGAGAACAAATATTAAGAGACGCTAGTATTTTCGTGAATTACAGTCATACACTGAACTAAAATCTGTAATCTTTTCTCAACCGGTGGAATCTTCGGTGGATTTCAAAATGCCATTAAATCTACTCAAATCGGCAGCTCTGATTCCCACACTCATGGAGAATGAGATGCAAACTCGTGATTTTTCCTCTCTAAATACGATTTTCAACTCGTCTACTTCTTTAAAGTGGTAATTAAGGACAAAAATTGTATTGCTGACGTACTCCTTCACTTTTGGTTGAACTTCAAAAATCCAACCAAATTAATGCTTGATAACCGCCATAAGCAGGCCATGCTTATACGTACATCAAGTCGAACTCTAACCTCCCAATCTCAAACAGAGCAATCGAATATGAGTAGAGGCGGTACTGGATCAACATAGAAGAGTCAACGAGTAGAAAAACGTATCGGAACGGACCGGAATGCTGGCAAATCCGACTGCCAACCACTGGTCCATTGCCGAACTGTGAGGGCGATCGACTCTATTTGCAAAGCTTAGTCGATAGATGGGTCACAAGGTGGGTTTTGCCGACATCACCTTTTTGCCCAAGTGATGAGTCTTGGGTTGCTATGAGTGAGACGGCCTTAATCGTTTAAGATATGAAAACCGTTGTGGGCGATCGACTCCATTTGCCAAGCTGAATCGAATGAGAGGTCACAAGGTGGGTTTTGCCGACATCACCTTTTTGCCCAAGTGATGAGTCTTGGGTTGCTATGAGTGAGACGGCCTTAATCGTTTAAGATATGAAAACCGTTGTGGGCGATCGACTCCATTTGCCAAGCTGAATCGAATGAGAGGTCACAAGGTGGGTTTTGCCGACATCACCTTTTTGCCCAAGTGATGAGTCTTGAGTTGCTATGACTGAAACGGCACCAATCGTAAAAGATATGAAAACCCTTGAGGGCGATCGACTCCATTTGCCAAGCTGAGTCAAATGAGGGGTCACAAGCTGGGTTTTGGTAACATCACCTTTTTGCCTATGTGATGAGCCTTGAGTTGCTATGAGTGAAACGGCACCAATCGTAAAAGATATGAAAACCCTTGAGGGCGATCGACTCCATTTGCCAAGCTGAGTCAAATGAGGGGTCACAAGCTGGGTTTTGGTAACATCACATTTTTGCCCGTGTGACGAGTCTTGAGTTGCTACACGGAAAAAAAACTACGGTGTAAATAACCATACGGATACCTGATTTTGGCACCTGCTAGATGTAATAGTAATGTTAACCATACGGATACCTGATTTTGGCACCTGCTAGATGTAATAGTAATGTTAACCATAAGTATACTATATTTTGACTAGGTACTAGGTGATGTTACCTGATTGCATGTCGAATTTACTCAAAGTATCGGTAAATGTACCATACTTCTGGTCAAGTTTACCATAACATCTAGCAGGTGCTAAAATCAGGTATCCGTATGGTTATTTTTACGAATCTTTTTTTTCCGTGTATGTTGTACATCCCATATATTCGTATATGAATATGGCTATTTTTGCGATTTTTAACATTTTTAGTGGAAATATATTTTTCACTATAAAAGTGGACATTAAGGTATGAGCAAAAACAAATTATGGCCAACATTTAAATAATGAATACCTTTAGAGTTGCGGTCAGACTCTAAAGTTGGGAGATTCAAAAAGCCAAAAAAAGAATGCAACAGAATTTTGCACCTGCCTGAGCTGAATCCCCCCCCAGTGGCGTAATCTTAGGGGGGGCATGGCCTTTTTGCCCCTCCAATATTTGAGGAGGGGGGGCAAAGTATCATTTTGCCCCCCCAATAATTTGATGAAAAAGAGGAGGGAAAAAGAGGGAGGGAGAAAAGAAAAGACAGACAAATACAAAAATATAAAGAAAGAAAGGAATAATTACAGGAACTGAGAAGCAAAAAATAGCAAAAATAAGTGGCTCTATTTTACCCTGAAACTGCGCCTAGAGTAAATCTAAAGTGAAAAGTTCCTCTGTTGTCAATGAAATAAAGAAAATATACATTGAATCTACTAATTTCTGTTCTGCTGGTTGGTTATTTTTGGCAGATTCAATTGCTTAAAATATGATCTGAGAGAGCCCAAATGTTCACATTTTTCGAGGGGAATACCCCCAGACCCCCTATTACTGGGAAGTGCCCCCCCCTCCCCCCGATTCCCAAAAGTATCGGACTATTTGCTACCCCTCCCCTCAAAAAGAATATCAAATTTTACGCCACTGAGCGGAACATTACATTTACTGCAGTTTTAAATTTCCAGAAGACTTCCAACCGTGAAGAACAGTTTCCCAAAGCCTAGAAATATCAGCTTCATCAATAAGCTGAAAGTCTAAACTGGAAAATTCCCTTTTTGCCTGAGAAATGAAGAAAAGAAACGTAAAGTCTATTTTTAATTTGTGTAAAGATGGCATTTTTATGCGATAACATTGCTTAAAATAACGTCTGAGAGAGCCTGAATTTTCAATTTTTTTTTCCGGGGGAGGACCCCCGGACCCCTCCCCCTCTCACTGAGGGTGTCCCCCCAGACCCCCTGCATAGTGTATCTCTCAAAAGTTGGTTTGCCCCCCCAATAATTATCCCAAGTTTACGCCACTGTCCCCCCCCCTCCCGTGTTTTTACATATGTATACATAAATTATTTTTTTGGCTTTTTGAATCACCAAACTTCAGAGTCTGACCAACTCTAAAGGTATTCATTATTTAGGTATGAGCGTGAGCACTCAAAAAAGTATGCCATCTTCTGCTTTAAATATCATGATATCTGCATGCCTAGTAGATATAAACCTCAACTTTTGTTGCAGGTGTTTTAAGGGTCCAATCAGGTGTAAAAACATCAAAAAATAACGCTGTATGGTAGCACAAACAACTTACTAAATCCACTCCTATAACTCCGTAAACACACTCTGAAAGGGTTAAGAACAGCTTTAGTCCAGTCTATGCTACTCCGCGAGCAAATAATTTTCGAGAAGCTGAGTAGCAAAGAAGCTGTAGTTGAATTGTTGCGCCAGGCAACTTTACCGAGCCTGGAGATGCTTTTGCATATTCCACAAATTGAAGGCGATTTATCTAATGAGGAA
Organism: Trialeurodes vaporariorum; assembly: GCA_011764245.1. Taxonomy (NCBI): domain Eukaryota; kingdom Metazoa; phylum Arthropoda; class Insecta; order Hemiptera; family Aleyrodidae; genus Trialeurodes; species Trialeurodes vaporariorum. Next base: position 16,913,532 of record VMOF01000379.1, read on the forward strand.
CAGCCAGTTCAGCCTGGCGATGCTTCGGATAAAATTGGAACCATTCAGTTTAACCGATGGACCAACAAGTTTTTGCTTACCATTAATCAGCTGTGAGCCACTCCTCTGATTGCTACTCTGGTACGAGTGTTTCCGGAAAGTTCAATAACCAAAATTCCATAGGCCATTATTTCCGTGAGCAATTATTATTTTCCCTTAAAATTATATTGAATGGGTCTGTTGCAAACTTTTGCTACAGCGCTATAGAGTGTGCAATCTAACGTAAAATCGCCTGAAAAGTCCAATGATGGCATCAGAAAGCAATAAAATGCAACAATAAACTCACAAAATGCGTTTAATGAAATCCAAGATGGCGGCAAAATATCGAACAATCTGTATGCATGCACCACGAACATTCAAGGATAGCCAACCTTACAATATCCATCACAACCAATCACAACGTAGATAAACACATAACCTCTACCTGCAGTGAGGTTGTCAAAGTTGGCAATCCTTGGATGATCACGGTGCATACATTCAGATTCCTCGATATTTTGCCGCCATCTTGGATTTCGATAAACGCCTCTTGTGAGTTTAATATTGTATTTATTGACTTTATGATGCCACCAATGGACTTTCCAAGCGATTTTACATTGGAGTGAACACTTTTTATCGCTGTAGCAAAAGTTTGCAACAGACCCATTCCTCACGCCGGCCGCGGCCGTTCCTATTTGGAACTCCATAGAATTGTGAAACCTTCGGATATAATGGTCCATGGAATTTTGGTCATGAAGCTTACAGAGGCGGCTCGTGCAATTCGGCAACGAGGTATTTCCTCCATTTGACTCAATGTAAACTAATCGAATGCTGGTGAAGCGCTCCTTCACTTTCGAATCGATTGTTTTACATATAATCTAATGGAGGACAAACACTGATGCCAAATTGTACGAGCCGCCACTGGGAACTTAATGGAACACTGTTACCAGGGTAGTTATACTTTGTGTGTATCTCCTTTTCCAGCATAAAGAGAGTGACAAAATTAAGATAGGAATAACGCAGACAGGATTAGTGCGTAATTCCACTATTATAATAGCGCTAATGTGAGCATTTTATGAATTGAGGAGTGGGAGTGGATTTCGCAAGTTTTTCGTGTTACTAGCCAGTGGCGTAGCGTGAAATTCGTCAACGTTGCAAGCCGCTTATTAAAACCGATGTAAAAGATCGAAGTTTTGTGTGTTCTGTGAACACCTTCGCATTCGACCTTTTACATGGGTTTTAATGGACAAAGTACCTACACCGTTGCCAAATTGCACGCTACGCCACTGTTACTAGCATTATTTTTGGAAGTTTTTACATCTGAATGGACCCCTTGAATTGCCTGTATATAGCAAATGTTTTCAAGAGATCCATTTCTGGATCTGCCTTTGCAAATACTCAATAAACCTTAATGCACGTGCTGCCACTGCGACTAATACTACAAATAGAGACTCTGAGCAAATTAAGTCGTTGGTCAAGTTATCTTTGAGTGCGACTCCTACTGAGAGGTACGGAAATATAATTGAAGGGGGGAGGAGGAGGAGGAGGAGGAGGAGGAGGAGGAGGAGGATGAGATGGAGGAAGAGACGCCTTTCCTCTTCGGTATCGTTACGATATGTTACCGTTGCTCTGCAACTCGGTTATCTAGTAAAGGTGTATATCGATGGCAAAACGGGATCGGATTGACGCCCTCTGTAATTAGATCAAATGGATTGCAACTAGATGCAATGGTTTGGACTGAGAGTCTCCTCTGTTGGTGGGTGGTAGAGGTAGAGTGGGATGTGGTGGGGTGGGGGAGGAGGGGGGGCGAAGGTAATCACAGTATAGCATATGTATCATACAAGCGCGTGTTAAGATCGTAATGGAAACGTGCAATCAATCAGAGCAAATTGGCTTCCTTTTCCTCCATGCATGCGCTAAACCGCGTACTTCACCCCGTCTGTATACAATATTATATGTAAGTATGTATGTACTTGCGAGGATGAAGATATCTGACCTGGGTATGCAATATGAAACACACCAGATTTCATTCAGGAAATGTGTTTAGTGTGTTGCGTATTGCATACTATGGTCAGATATCTTTGTCCCCGCTAGTACAAGCAGAACCACAAGTCCTGCGTCGACGATTCGACGCAACCCGCATTACACGTGCAGTTAATGCTCTCTTCTCTTTCTTTTCTTTTGTTCTCTCAAGACCGGACGAGGTTCGGGCTACGTGGAGTGCGGGTTGCGTCGAATCGTCGACGCAGGACTAATGGCTCTGCTTGTACATGTACTGTGACTTTCAAAAGAAAGTTCCCTGTTCAAAATTTTTACTCTTTTAAATCTCGGCAGTCTCTAAACAATTTTGCAGCTTTCAAGTGTTAAAAGACTAATTAGAATGCCCTTTTTAGAGTACGTCATGAAAAGTCGAACTTCTATTGGAAACAACAGGGAAATTGAATGGTAAGAATTTCGACCAGGGTACTTTCTTTTGAAAGTCATAGTACACCTAGAGCAGGAAAGTCCGGCAAATGGACCTGAGGACTCATTATGGACGCCAGTCACCACCGAGGAAATGAACCAGGGACCAAATAATGTTAGGTCCCGAGCATTGAATTGCGTGCATCTTGCGTGCGGTTTCGACCAATCAGAGAGCTTACGCACGGTCACGTGACCGTGCGTAAGTTACGCTCGGGACCGAACATTATTTGGTCCCTGAGCTGCCGGTTTGCGTAGATTTAATGACATTTTTAAATTCACCTATGATTCCACCGGTTGAGAAAAGGTTACATACCTCAATTTCAGTGTATGACTGTAATGCATGAAACTACTCTGATCTGTAATCTTTTCTCGATCGGTGGAAACGCCATTAATTACTTAATTAAAATATCCGCAAGTTAGAATTATGGACGACTCTATACCGGTTGAGGAAAGATGAAAGAAGCTAGAATTTTCGTGAGTTACAGTCATACACTGAACTAAACTCTGTAATATTTTCTCAAACGGTGGAATCTTCGGTGAATTTCAAAATGCCATTAAATCTACGCAAATCGGCAGCTCTGAAATGAACAGACGCTGATCCCGTATCCGTATAAGACGAACCTAGGCAGGTTTACCTATATCACATGGGACGTTTAAAAAAATACGACCCATTTTCAACAATTAAGGAAATATCATTTACTCATATCATCTTTACAAGGAAACAACCCTGGGATCAAATAATGTTAGGTCCCAAAGAGTAACTTGTGCACGGTCATTGTGACGTGCGTAATGCTCTCTTATTGGTCGAGATCGCACGCAATTTAACTTACGCTCACTACCGGGATCATACATTTTTTGGCACGACTGGTAAAAATGCCGATTTTAAGTACGTAACGACGACTTTTCCAAAAATGACTATGCTATGATGTAGAAAAATGTAGTTGGCCGAACTGAACAGTAACGTCTTTACGACTATACTTGTATTATCTGTTCCACAAACGAAGGTGACAGCTATAGGTGATCTATAGTTGCCAAACTGTATAGATTATTTGACTATTCTCTCTCTCTCTCTCTCTCTCTCTCTCTCTCTCTCTCTCTCTCTCTCTCTCTCTCTCTCTCTCTCTCTCTCTCTCTCTCTCTCTCTCTCTCTCTCCTCCCTCTCTCTCTCTTGCCCCTCTCTCTCCCCCCCTCTCTCTCTCCCCCTCTCTCTCCCCCCCCTCTCTCTCTCCCCCCTCTTCTCCATTGAAAGACGTATGATAAACAAGGGGGATAAAATCGCCTATTTCCATATTTTTTCTTATGCATTCAAAGGGAAAACGAGAGAGATGAAAGAGATCGTGGTTACGCTACTGCTATAATCTATGGTTGGCCAACCCTTTAAAGTTTTTTTTGGAATAGTCATATGTAGTCGTTATGTAGTCTAAATTTTGACCAGGAAAAGAAGTCGTTCAGCAAAATATCCAAAATTCTGCGTGCTTTTTTTATTTCCACAGATCTGAAACACGCTATCCCTTCGCAATAGTTTTACAAACGACAGCTTAAATATGTTTATAGTGAAAACTAGATAATTTGACAATTTTGTCCAGAACAACGGTTTTACAAAATTTAAAAAAAAAAATTATAAAACAATCGAATTAACGCAAATTTATAACTGTCTTGAATATTATATCAGTAACAGATCCAGTTGATTACTTTCGAAAAAAGCAACTCAAAAAAGTTCTGGAAGTGACTAAACAGAGCTGCTTCAGTCACCATAACTAAATTTTTGTGGCTGTGTCGAGTCAAATCATCTCTCTTCTATACGTGTGCGCTGTGTCGCACTGACCGATGGTTGGAGAGAGAGAGAGAGAGAGAGAGAGAGAGAGAGAGAGAGAGAGAGAGAGAGAGAGAGAGAGAGAGAGAGAGAGAGAGAGAGAGAGAGAGAGAGAGAGAGAGAGAGAGAGAGAGAGAGAGAGAGAGGAGAGAGAGAGAGAGAGAGAGAGAGATAGAGAGAGGGAGAGAGAGAGAGAGGGGGAGAGAGAGAGAAGAGAGAGGAGAGAGAGAGAGAGAGAGAGAGAGAGAGAGAGGAAGAGAGAGGAGAGAGAGAGGAGAGAGAAGAGAGAAGAGAGAGAGAGAGGAGATGGAGAGAGAGAGAGAGAGAGAGAGAGGAAGAACACAAGGGAGGGTGAGAGAGCAATTATACATAGAATGACGAAAAAAGAAAGAGCAGATTGTACAGAGAGACACAATAGAAAAGATTAACTATCCAGATTAACTTCTGGTGTATTCATCATTTTGTCTATCAACTCGAATAAAGGGGCAGTCAAAGCTCGACAAAGGGTGATGGACAGTAGGGGTAAGGGTAGGGGGGGGGGTTACCATTGCTTTAACACTCACACACATGCCCACAAACACCCGCAAGTATACGCACTGTGTGTAATACACTTGTTAGTGTTTGTACCTTGAGCGCTCGCTCACCAGCACACCACCATCGACCCTTTTCAATCCCTTTTTATTCTTTTTCATTTTTATCTCTTTTTCTTTTCTTTTTTTTTCTCTTTTTTATACTGTCGTACTCAGTTTTCTTCTTTACGCTCATTGACGATGAGTCGATGACTATGCTAAGCGGGTTGACTAGATGGAGAATAGCAGGGGCAGTATCTTCATTGCACTTCAAAACCCGTGCAACTCCTTTGCGGATTCGCTCATTGCCATTGCTTCTGCGTCTCCACATTGAGTGATATGCACGGTGCTTCCATGTACGTGGGCCTCCCCACTTCACCGCACCGCACAGCTATTCAACCAGTTCAACGTCATTTGTTCATTGACCATCGTAAAATCAGCGATGTTGCCAATGGGGCTCTTGCAAACTTTTGCTATAGGGGATTGAAGAGTTGATTCTTGCATGAAAACCTGCAAAAATGACGATGAGAACCCTAAAAATTCACGAAATTCGCCCTGAGAATCGGGCTTAATATCGGAGAGACGCAGTTATCATGGGAGATTCCTATCTAAATGGGGCTATTGCACACTTTTGCTATAATAGCGATTTAATAGTCGATTATGGCGTAAAAACCTCAAAAAATAACGATGGCGGCACTAAAAACTTCCAAAATCCACGCCTAAACTCAATAAACGCAGTTATTTGCGGGAGCGTAATGGTGGCCGAAGGCACTAACAATGGGAGATTCCCATCTAACAATTCTGAAACTCCATCAAGAAGTGACCATTAAGAGACTACTTTCATTCGACACCGATGTCACTTGGTGTTGCGGTACCATTCATCGGATGTGGATCATCACTGATGACTAATTACTCTGTGAATCATCCTTGTCAGCATAGAAAGAGTGACGAAATTAAGATAGAAATCTCCCATTGTTAGTGCCTTCGGCCACCATTACGCTCCCGCAAATAACTGCGTTTATTGAGTTTAGGAGTGGATTTTGGAAGTTTTTAGTGCCGCCATCGTTATTTTTTGAGGTTTTTACGCCATAATCGGCTATTAAATCGCTTATAGCAAAAGTGTGCAATAGCCCCATTGAGACATATCTCTATGTTTCCGTAACGAAAGTGACATAATAGACAGGAATCCCCCATGATACCTGCGACGAACCGCCAATACGATCTTGACGTCGTAGCAGTTATGTGAATTTATTACTGAATTTTAGACTTTCTTATAGTGTGATTTTCGTGATTATTGCTGGTCTTTACATAAGATTGGACTATTTATTTGCTGTGCGCAAATCGATAGTGCTATCTGATGTAAAAACCAGCGAAAATCACGAAAATCACATTAAAAATGTCTATAATTTAGTAATAAACTCACATAACTGAGACAACGGCAAGATCGTAATGGCGGTTCACCGCAGGAATCATGAGAGATTCCTGTCTAAATTGTCACTTTCTCTACGGAAACACAGAGACATGTCTCAATTTAGATATAGGAATCTCCCATGATATCTGCGTCTCTTCAGCACTAAGCCGGATTCTGAGTCGAATATTCAAATAATGCATCGTATAATCTACAATTAAACCATAATGCGATTCACACCAGCATATACGGTTTCATATTTGGACATTTAAACCTATGCAAATGTATCGATATCTGCGGATGCAATTGCACCTCCTTAAGATCGATTGTTTTTCATAAGTTTAAATGGAGAAAAAACGTTGTTGCCACATTGCACGCGCTACCACTGCCGCATGGTAGTCCATGAACTGAACAGGACATCGCGTCGCCTCACTAAAGTTTTGGCTCGTTGATTGAGACACTTTCATGCCTTTGATGAGTTTGGCAACGATGGTGGCTATACGGTGGTGGCGCGGCGGTGGTAGCCTTGGTGCGCGGTGGTGCGGTGGTGCGGCGTTCGCGAGATGGGTGCACTTGTCCGTTGTACGCGGCGCACAAATCGGGGCTTTGTTGTGTTTTTGGTAATGCAAGCTTCTCTTAATAGCTCCCTTTGCAATCCCTTCTCTGCTTTGGCCTCGGAGGAGGGGTTCATTCAATTGGACAAGCGAACCAGAGCAACATGTAAACGTTGTTCATTATTTTGACTACTGCATGAGTGCGTGCACAGGGTGTCCCGAAAATAGGTGACTTTAGACTGGTCTCCAAACTCCAAAGGAAAAGGCGTGCACTGGCTGCTTATGGGGGTCAATATTAGAGGGAGTTGAAGGTAATGAGTTATTTTTGGGTTATCAGTCATTCAAAGCACTTAAACTTAAAAACTCATGTACATGTTGTGTGCATGTGTTTTAAAGCGTCATTCGTAACACCAGTAAGGTATAAAAGTTTTTATTGAATTCTCAATTAAACAAAGAAAATTTCAAGCCAATCACTTCCTCAAATCATGTACAGTCCGGTTATGCTTGTGCTTTACCAACAGTAAATTGTTGTTGTTTAAGGATTTAAATTTAAGAACAGCACTATTGTCATCAAATTACTATTGGTAGAATTGCCCTATTTTGCCAGTATACCAACCATTAACATCTTTAAAAAATATAACTTGTGTAATAGCTATATTAGAAGTCCGTCAGAATAATTTGCAACCAGTGGCGAGGCGTGAAATTTGGCAACAATGCACTTTCTCCATCTAAATTCACTAAAAAAGTCGAACGCGTCAGTCATCGGCGATGACCATGCATTTCGACCTTTCTGATGTGTTTAAATGGGAAAAAAGAGCGTTGCCAAATCGTACGCCTAGCCACTGCTTGCAACCTTTAGATCCTAAAGACATATTGCTCTTGGTCGACCTGTGGCGGCTCGCGTGCAATTTGGCAACGATGTTTTTTGCCATTCGAACCTTATCAAATAAAGATTCGATTTCTCTGAGATTCAATGAATCCTTTAAATATCGATCGATTATTTTACGCAGGTTTAAATGGAGAGAATCCATTGTTGCCACATTGCACGAGCCACCACTGCGGTCGACTTTGGGGGATCAACCTTTACAGGACAGTGGCGTAGCGTGCAATTCGGCAACGTTGCAGTTCGTCCATTTAAACTTATGAAAAAGATCGAAGTGTTGGGCGTTCGGTGAACACCTTTGCATTCGATCTTTTACATGGGTTTAAATGGACAAAATACAACGTTGACAAATTGCACGCTGCGCCACTGTTTCAGGACCTTCAGCTTTCAGGACCAGGACTCAGGAGCAACTTGTGGTACATCCTGTATTTGAAAGCCAACCACTTTTATTACTCGCAATCAGTCTCATCACTTTCTAATTTCTGCTCTCTGCTCTTAAGCCTCTCCCTCTCTCCTCTCCCTCTCTCCTCTCCCTCTCTCCTCTCCCTCTCTCCTCTCCGTCTCTCCTCTCCTCTCCCCCCACTCTTATATGGAAGCCCACAGCATCTCTATCTACCTCCGCCCCCCGTGGAGCATCATCGCGCATCTTCCTTTGCTCCCCATCCCTCCTCCTCCCCACCCCATACCTCTCTCACCCTATCCTGCTATCCTGGCCCAGTTTCACGCTCCACTACTTCCGAGACTCGAAGCTCAGACCCCCCGGATACACTCTCCCCCCGCCCCACCTCACATGCCATCCCTCCCTCCTTTCCCCTAATCCTTCGGGGCCGATTAGGCTCTTTACATATTTATTTTACACTTCCCTTAGTTGTAATCATGATGGAACTATCCCCCTTCCTTCTCTTATGAAGTCTGAAGAGGAGTTTCGTTTTTCCATCGATTGCAGTATTAGATTAGCGTCTAATCATCTCCGATTTTTGACATTCAATCCGCGATGAGCCGTTTAACCGCATCAACAAGTTCATTCGTTCGTTTAGTTATTATTTATTTATGGAATAATTTATAATAAAGGCTGAGTAAGTGCGTATATATACTTTCAATAGTATTTCCTTCGTATGTTACTTCAAATTGGGGCGACATTTCGCATGATGGGGGCATTACGGTGCGGTGGTTTTCACACCAGTTGCGTAGCGTGCAATTTGGCAACGTTGTAATGTGTTCATTTAAACCCATGTAAAAGGTCGAATACGAAGGTGTTCACTGTACACCCAAATGCTCAATATTTTTCATGGGTTTAAATTGACGAAATGCAACGTTGCCACATTGCACGCTATACGCTACTGTTCCACACCACTTTGGTGTGAGCTTTGAATCTTCTATACTCTGTTCTGTTCCACGAACGATGATAGCTCCAGCGCATTGTGATCTAAAATAGAAAAAAAAATTGCCAATAAAAATCAGTGGGAGAAAAGTCACCAAAAATCATCGTTTTTGACATCTTAAGCCTAATTTGAAAATTTTCAGTGACTTTCCTAGGTTTGAATTTCTTGTTAATAGTGTTCTCCGTCATTAAAAGTGGCAATGAAACTTGATTAAGATAAGTCGATGAGAAATTCACAATCCGATATTTGGCCACTTTTTGACGACCTCAGACCACAAATAGTGCAGCGACGGCGCAGCGGTCATTTTTCGATTAAAAACGTGCATATGACAACGTAAGTACCTGCTGTAATTGACATATAGAGGTTTTTTTTGGCAGATTGTTGGATGTGTAAGTGAACGCCACCTCTCGCACGATTTTCGAGTCGAAGGGTTCGCCGTGCGTTGTTGCCTCTAGTGCGAGTATACTTGTCCATTTCGGACCCAAACTATCGGTGTCGGCTTGTGCAATTTGGCACCAATGTTTTTCCTCCATTTAAATCTATGTATAACAATCGACTGCTGGTGAAGCGATGCTTCACTGTCAAATCGATTATTTAATATAGAATCAAACAGAGAACAAATATTGAGTATTTGTATATAGCACCAAGTCTCTTTTTACAGATTTTGACTTTCTTGGCTTTTATACTTTTTTTTCTGAATGAATTAACCCTTCAAGGGCCAAGCCCGAGTATACTCGTTTTTCTTCTCTAGTCTACTTCAGATTGTTTCGGTCTTCATTCCGGATAAACGCGACTATTGATGAAAACATGCACGAAATAAGATGTATTCGGGCGCCTTCAATGTATCGTGTAGGCAATTTCAGCTCCCCCGAGTACGAACAGTTAACTACCTTCCCTTTATAAACGGAAGAGTGGCGTCCTTTTGAAATAACCTAGCCCTTATAGGGTTAAGCGCAAAGATAGAGTCACCCGTAACCTTTTGAGTGGTATTTGTGGTTAAAAAAATAAAGTAAAAATTTAGAGTTAAATAAGTTTAGCAAAAGCTGAAATGCGGCAGCACTGTTCACGATTTGCAAGGTTTTCTAGATACCAATCGTTTTCGAATAATAAACGGAAACGGAAACGCCTTCCCCTCCCTCCCTACCACTCTTAACCATTGCCTCGTGCTTTCACCCCCCCCCCCCCCCCCTCCCCCCTCCCAAGCCTACCTCCTAAAATATATGGGTGATTTGAGGCGTGCAGGGGCAGCAAATCGGGGTAAAGTTCGAGGCAATTGGCACGGGGCTTTTAATTTAGCGTTAAAGTTTCGGGGGGCTATAAGCGAGGCGATTGATGATGGATGTGGCAGACTTTAATTTAGACCTTTTGCACCATTGGTATTATGGGTAACTGGACACTGACTTCACAAAAGAAAGAGAAATGCGGTTGAAACGTCCACAAGCCCACCTGCTCGCGCCCGCACGCAAATTAGTCATCGCTTTTAATCGTGAATCGTACGCACGGCCGGTCCAGCTCAAATTGAAACGGCCTCACTAAATACCTACTTCAAAAGGACCAATTTACCGGAGCGCGGAAATTGATTGGAGCAATCTTTCAATCGTGCAGGGATTGCCAGCTGTAAGAGAGAGCGATCATAAATTTTTTTGTCGCCGCGCTATCGATCTATCTATACAATCCAGCGGGCCGATCATTTACTTCATCGTTAAACCGATCGTTAAGACTGTACCTATATATGAGTGATTGATTCTATTGGTCGAAAATTGTAAAACTTGGCCGTTGCTATGATAACCATCGTTAAAGTGCCTGCTATTTAAAGTTTACTCATGAGTAACCTTTATATAAAGAGACTTTCAACGATATGATTAACATAGCAACGGCTAAGTTTTACAATTTTCGACCAATAGCACCACTCATAGACAGTCTTCACGACCGGTTTAACGACGAAGTAAACTATCGGCCCGCTATGGGTTTATAGTCGTTAACATTTTCCCAGTGGCGGCTCGTGCAATTTGGAAACCATGCTTATTTGCCGTTTAAATCCATGCAAAAGTATCGATTACTTGGGGGTGCAATTGCACCTCCTGAAGATCGATTGTTTTACATAGGTTTAAATGGAGAGAATGCGATGTTGCCACATTGCACGAGCCACCCCTGCATTTTCCGTTCGGTTCGCAGTTCGGAAATCGCCAGTAGAACCAGTTCGTGGCTTCATAAAAGCGTTTACAGGGTGTCAGAAGTGTAGGGCTTTTGAAAGAATTGACTTTTTTGTTTTCTATGCTCGTTCGTATTTAAAATTTTGAATATTTAATTTGGAAACTTGCGATCCCGAATTAAAACGATTTGAAAGTTGCGAAAATTTCGAACTGTTAGAAAAGGTTTTCGCGTTTGGAAGGAGCTTGGCGATTGCGTAGTACGTAAGCTGTCCAAAATGTAATGAAACGGTCGATGTTTTGAGCATACGAAAAAAGCTACCAAATTTTGGTTTACGGTAGAGTACCTATCTGATAGTACAGAGTATGGCGGTCTGTGAATATCCTACGCTGATTGGTGGCGACATCTTAGGCGTTCAAGGAACTCTGGGGACCAATTTCAAGATGGCCGACTGGGTCGACCGTGTAACCTTTGAGGTTATGTTTACATTTTCTGGCGGGAAACGGTCATCATACTCACCGTTCACCGACACCGTTCTCATCAACAATGTAACATAACCTAGCAAACAACACGACTGCCGCCATCTTGAAATTGGGCCCTAAGAGCTCCATGATAGCAGACCGTCATACTCTACTCTTATGGAGGTACTCTAGTTTACGGATTCGATGGACAGTGTAAATACCATTATAATACCATTAATATTAAAATGTCATTAGTTATAAGGAAAACGTCAGCTCTGCTATAGGGACTCTAGCTCCATCTTCCGCTGGATAAAAGTTCAAGCTAACAGCGCAACAGAGGCGCTCAAAAATCAAAATGGCGACCGTTTCTCACTCCGTGTAGTGACGATTAACGCGCGAATCCGTAAGAAGAAAGGGATTCTCGGCGAACAAACGCGCGGGGAATGATGTTATAAGACGCTTCTGTTTGATTGTTTTTTAATCAAAGAGCAGAAAGAAGGGCGCTCGAGTGTATAGACGAATAATGTGACAGACGAGGAGATAGGAAAAGCGCTCCCCCCTCTCTCTCTATCTCTCTCTATCCCCCCTGTCTCTCTCTATCTCTCTCTCTCTCTCTCTCTCCCCCTCCAGGAAAAAGGGGTGGGATGCTAAAAGACAAGCGAAAAGTGGGAATGGGAAGGATTCTATCAGGGCTGCCGTTTTGCGTATAATCAATGATATTTTTCTATTCACCGATGATTCCACCGGTTGAAATAAGATTACACCGTTGGGTGCAGTGTATGACTGTGATGCACGAAAATACTCCGATCTGTAATCTTTCCTTAATCGGTGGAAACTCCGTTGATTAATTAAAATATCCGCAAGTTTTTTAAAGTCATCGACGACTCCTCCGATTGAGAAAAGACTACAGATGCGAGTATTTTAGCTTATTACAGTAATGCATTGAACTGAACTGTGTAATCTTTTCTCAACTGGTGGAATCATCGGTGAATTGAAAAATAGCATTGATTATACGCAAAACGGCAGCCCTGGATTCTATTCGTATAGAAAGGACCGTTTTTTTTCACGGGGGTTGTTGCGTGATTAATAACACCAGAAGCTATAAAATTCACGTTCACTAGAAAAAAGGAAGAAAGAAAAAGAAAAAAAAAAAAACTTGGCGGAAAAAGACACAGAAAATGGGTTGAGAGCCATGAAGGATGGTCGTCGTCAGGATGAGAAGGGATGTGGGGCAGGGAGGGGGGGAGGGAGGTTGCAAGAAAAAGAACGGTGCCGAGCGCAGAAACTGCAGAGGGCGAGACTAAAAGACTACAGATTAAAAGATGGAGGACACAGTTGAGTTCACCTTTTAATTTCGTATGACTCGACTATTCGCGAAAAATATATCGGAGAGCAAGTCATCCGAAAGATCTAACGAAACGGAGTATGCAAATACGACGCAGTTGCCAAACTTCTCTCGCCATTCTCACGTGGTGATTTCGCAAGGGATCACAACCGCAAGATTACCAAGTTACACGATATAAAAGAAAAAAAAATTAGCGTCGTTGCATTCGAGCTCCAAGAGCTCCAGCATGCATTTGGAATGCGTAAATGTTTTGAATTGTATTTAACAAGTAATTAGAGTTTAATTTCAACGAATCAAGGATGACCTCATGTTTAAAACCCATATAACACTCTTGCGTGACCATTATGGTCACAGTACAGGGGAGGGAAATTTTTATTTTTCGGGGGCTTGGATTGACTAATTAGATTTGTTGATCCCTTAACATCCTAGCTATGTCATTTGGCATCAGCTTTCTCTCGGCCTCGGCATCAGCCAGTGGCGGCTTTAGAGGTGCGATATATCGATGTCCACTCCATTTAAAACTATAGAAAAGTATCGATTTCTTGGGGGTTCAATTGCACCCCCTGGCGATCGATACTTTTCTATAGTTTTCAATGGAGTGGACATCGATATATCGCATCTCACGAGCCGCTACTGGCATCAGCTTTCCTTCTCCTCCTTCTCCTCCTCCTCCTCCTTCTCCTCCAGACAAACATACACAGGTGGTCCGTCTGAAATTTCAGCCGAGGAATCGCTGCGAGAAAGACTTTCAAACTGTTTAAATGCTCTTATCATTAATTTCGCAGCAATTTACATATGAGTTGGTGTTGTAAAGTTGTTTGCCTACAGCAAAACCTGGTAAAAGTCCTATTGATTTAAATCAAAATATGCGTAAAAGATGAATAAGGAACCACCTTGAACCGAAAACGGAAACACTCTGAGATTAATGGGACAAAATAATGTGAATTATTTCCACAAATGTGAACGTTCCACAGATGATAATGGATATAATCATTAATCAACGAGCAATAACTTTAGAGTGGCAGCCGGTCGGTCCACCTTGTGCCACACAGGGTAGAAGCCAGAAGGAATCCCGGGAAAAAGCGGAATTTGGACAGCAGATTCCAAGGTGTGACGTTAAATTTTGTAGGTAGTTTCCGGCGATGCCCGAGTTTGTTTATACAAAACGACCGGAAACAACCTACAAAATTTAACCTCAAAATCGATTTTTACGGCAAGATGGCGGCGCCCTAGGTGACAACAGTGAACCAGCGGAACGTTCCTTGATTTGCCACTCTAAAGTTATAGCCCGTTGGATATAATAGGTAGATGAAGGAGGTAAGTCACTTAAAAAGTTTCTCTAATTACTAAACACGATATTTTAATATTCAGTTTATTTCTAACTGAATAAGTTTAAATTTAAAACAATAATATCAATTCATGCACACCAATAATTGACATTAGAAGAAACAAGCTTTGAATGTGTGACGAACTCAGGGCTGCCGTTTTGCGTATAATCAATGCTATTTTTCAATCCATCGATGATTCCACCGGTTGAGAAAAGATTACACAGTTCAGTTCAGTGCATGACTGTGATAAACTAAAATACTGGCATCTGTAATCTTTTCTCAACCGGTGGAATCGTCGATGACTTGAAGAAACTTGCGGATATTTTAATTAATCAACGGAGTTTCCACCGATGAAGGAAAGATTACAGATCAGAGTATTTTCGTGTATTACAGTCATACACTGAACTGAACTGTGTAATCTTTTCTCAACCGGTGGAATCATCGGTGAATAGAAAAATAGCATTGATTATACGCAAAACGGCAGCCCTGGACGAACTGACGACTGACGAGTAATATTATTAGACGGAGGTTCGAAGAGGCGAAAACCTGATACAACTATTACTACGTTCCGGGCATGGTATTGCATACTTCTAGAATTGAAGGCGTATTAGTTCATTGTCCATTCTCCATCGCTGTTGAAAATGTAAGCACATACACTCTATCTCGTCGTGTTTCTTCCTGCATCAGAACTTAACGACCCCATGAGGGTTCGTTCGCACCCTTACGGAATATCTGTTTGTTTTTTATTGATGCATGAATTAGTATATTTATAATAAGTGAATAGCGTTGACCCATGTTTTTCAATGAAATTATTCAAAAGATTCGAAACTCTTTCAATCTGTGACATGACTGTAAATTCAATGGAAAAATTGTGAAATCGTTTACTTCTAGGCAGAGGCGGACCCATAGATATGCCACGATGACACCTCCCCCCTCCATCCTCTCGGGGCACAGGCCAAAAGAGATACGATGAGCAGAGAGGGGGAGAAAGGAAGAAATTAAAAGGAAGTCTATGGATAGTGGCGTCGCGTGCAATCTGGCTACACTGTGTTTTGTCTATTTAAACTCATAAAAAAGGTCGAACTATCATGGATGCACACTGTACTCACCAGAATCGATATGGGAACGTTGAATATTTCTCAACGCGCTGTCTAGGCAGCGATAAAGAGACTGATATACAGGGTGAGCCAGAGCACCCGTACCAGCAGGCATTTTCCTCGAAAACTACTGAACCAAATGATTTGAAACAAAAAAATCAGATAGGGAATCGACCCCAAATTTTTCATTTTTGATATTTTCAAAAGCCCCCGACAGCCCCTTGGGACGTATTTGGGGGGGGGGGGTTCAAACACATTTTTCAAGTTTTCTCGAAGAAACCTCAATAAAAGTATAAAAATTAGTTTATAATCTTAAAGTAGAGGCAATTGTCAACATTTTTGCTCACGTCGATATTTTCCAAAAAACCCCAATTTTTTTAGTTATGGGGGATTTTTGAATTTTTTTTGAATCGGCCTTTTTGGCCACCCTGTTGAGAATTTTTACAGATTCTAAAAGAACAGATCAAGACCTTTTGATTGATGTGCCACACGTTACTTTAAAGTTGAAATATAATGTGTTTTTTGCCATATCAAAATTTTGGGGCTTCAATTGCAGAATTGGCGCGATTCCATAGTTTGAGCCGATTGAAGCCCCAAAATTTCGATTTGGCAAAAAACACCTTATTTTTCATTTTTAAGGTAACATGGGGCACATCAATCGAAAGGTCTTGGTCTGTTCTTTCAGAACCTGTAATAATTTTTGAAAAATTCTCGACAGGGTGGCCAAAAAGGCCGATTCAAAAATATTTCAAAAATCCCCCATAACTCAAAAAATTTGGGTTTTTTTGGAAAATATTGAGGGGAGGAAAAATGTCGGCAATTGCCTCTACTTTTAGATTATAAACTAATTTTATACTTTTATTGAGGTTTCTTCGAGAAAACTTGAAAAATGTGTTTGAACCCCCCCCCCCAAATAAGCCCCATTAGCCCCAAGGGGCAGCCGGGGGCTTTCGAAAATATAAAAAATGAAAAATTTGGGGTCGATTCCCTATCTGACTTCATTGTTTCAAATCATTTGGTTCAGTAGAATTCGAGAAAAATGCCTGGTACGGGTGCTCTGGCTCACCCTGTACATATGTTTTAAGTCCTATCTCTAAGTGAGGCAGCATGGAAGATCATGATTCAGGTTTGTTTGCCTCATATTTTTTAACATTAAATCAACAATTGTTATTAATTCGGTGGAAATTGGTTTTAAATAAAAGTGCTAGTGCTTCTGAGTGGGGCTATCTGGGAGCTGATTCTGCTCTTTTGGACGAGACAAGACGAGATAGCGGAAATCGACCAATCCCGTTGATTCAACGGCGTCACGTGACAGATTTCGAGTCATTCGATGGACAAGGAGTAATCCGGTCTGAAATGAACGTCTCGAACGACTTCAAAATCGTCACGTGACGTCGTTTAAACCAATGTAAATGATTGATTTCTGCTATCTCGTCTCATCTCGTTCGAAAGAGCAGAATCAGCTCCCTGGACACAGAATGGGGCACTTGCAAACTTTTGCTACAGGGGATTGAACAGTTGATTCTCGCATAAAAACCTGTAAAAATGACAATGAGTACGCAAAAAATCACGAAATTCACTCTCAGAATCGGGCTTAGTGGCGGATAGACGCAGGTATAATGGGAGATCCTATCTAAATTGAGGCATTTTTCAGTAAATGGGCGTATGGCGAAAAAACGACTTTCGAGAAAAACGCGTTTGAAAGTTTAAAACGTCATAACAAAACGTTGTAGGTGCGTCCATTCGAACGATTGTTTCTTGGTTATTTTCCGTTCGACATATGAATAACTTTATATCACCTGTTAGGTCACATCGCCAGGATTTCAAAAAGAGTTCTCCAAAAAAAGGGCGTAAATCGCCATACGCCCATTTACCGAAAAATGCCTCAATTGAGACATATGTGTTTCCAAAGAGAAAGTGACATAGATAGGAATCTCCCATGATACCTGCGTCGAACCGCCATTACGATCTTGCCATTGAAGTAGTTATGCAGGTTTATTACTGAATTTTATACTTCCTCAGTGTGATTTTCGTGATGTTCGCTGGTTTTTACATTTTAATGGGCTATTCATTTGCTCACAGCAAAAGTTTGCAAGAGCCCCATTCTAATAAAACTATATTCCGGTGAGAAAATGTTGCTTGTTTTTGTCATATGCGTCAGTTTTTTAATCGTGCAGATCCTTCTAAAAGTAAGAATTATATCAATTTCTGTGTCCAGACAGCCACTCTAAAACCTTCGCACTTTCGTTTAAAAACCATTTCAAACGTATTATTTGTCACATTTTTTTTTGTTTAAATTTAAATGTTAGAAAAATTGAGGCGAACAAACCGAGCCCTTGTCAAATATCCGTAAGAGATTTCGATCATGATCATGGATGCCTCCTTGAAGTTTCAATATCACGTCCCACAAATCCTCTCTTTCGTCATAGCATCGTTGAGTTTGCTACAGTGTCAGTGAATAGCGTTTAGGGAGAGAGGGGGGTGGCGTAGAGCCCTTTATTGGCCCTCTCCTCCTCAGTATAGTTAGTTCCCGTCTCCACCTCTCACTAATGAAATAAGAGAGGAGGAATGTCTATTGTCAACATATAGTTTTGACGCGCATCTTTCTGACACAAATATCAGAACTTCCTTAACACACCGTAAAGATAAAATTGAGTGTATTTTGGACACGTTTACCAATTTTCATTTGTTTTTATTATTATTTCGATTTTATAGCAGGTATGTACTATCGACGAATTAAAGATAGTCGCGAGATTCTCGCACATTTTCAGTGATGGTTGTGAGTGTGGGACTGATCTGCAACGGCTTTGCCGCCTAACCCGCACTGGCCTCTCGCCTCTAAAGTGTAAGATGAAAAGTGGCCGATCCGGAACCTTGAAGGATGAAACTTACTATCTCGTGAAAAATTCGCGACAATCTTTAATTCGTCGATAGTACAGCGTACACCCGATTAAAAATAAACAGTAGACATCAGTTGACATCAGTTGACATCAGTTGACATCAATTGATATCAGGTTGATTTTAACTGGTTATTTTTAGTAGGGCATGAAAAGTTTTATGGAAAAAAAAAAATCCATTAAATCTGGAAATTCAGCAGAAATTTACTCGAATTTACCGTAAATAACTTCATGTAGGTAAGTACCGAGCGCATAAATCGCCAACATGAACCAACATTCATGAACAATTTGAAAACTCGTCACGCGAGCTATACATGGTAAACAATAAGCTCATACTTTGTACTTCATTTTTTTCCCGTTAAACTTTTACAATAATCCGTGGGCGCCCGCAGGGCGCAGCTGCAGCTGGAAGTAAAATTGAAAGGAACAAAAGAGGATAATATTAATTAAAAGCGTAAGAGTTGACGAACTTTATTATTAGTTTACTATCTTTTTCATTTTTATTCAGTTTTGCAAGATATAGAAGTAACTATTGTTCTTATACTTCCACAATCATATTATGTTGTCGCTTTATTCTTACATCAAATACGTCAAAATTATATGATTATTATTATTGATTGATTGCTACTTAAACAACTTATACAATAGTTAAACTCGTACTACTCATGGAAAAAAGAAAGCTACGGTTTACCGCATGCATAGTAAATTTTGGCGTCCGCCAGAAAGTATGGTAAATGCAATTTAGCTTCGAGTAAATTAGGTTAACCGATTGGTACAATTTATCATACTCTGGTGAAGTTCACCATTTTTTCTGGTAGACTCCAAAATATTCTACGCTTATATGGTAAATTGTACTATCCTTTTTTTTCGGTGATTTGGTGGAATAAATAATTTTTCCCCAAACCTGCGCGCCTACCACTGAGTGGATCTCCCATTGAAGTTCACAAATTTCGCCTCCCTTGGACATTTTTTTGCTGACGTCTCACTGAAAAAAAAAAAAAAAAGTTTCGATACGACCGTAGCAGCCTTTTAGAATAGCTTCGCAAAGCAAAAGTTCTGGCTCTACCAGAGCAAGGTGCGGGGCGGACTGGGCCGGGGTGCTGCAGCACCCCGGGCCCCTCCATTTTCGCTCCCCTCCCCTCTGGACCAGTACACAGTGCGGGTCCCTTTCCCCAAATCCCGGGCCCCAGCACCCCGGGCCTTTTTGCCCCAGTCCGCCCCTGGCAAGGTGCGGCTGTGCCGACACATTATTTCGGGAGAGTAGCAGACTTTTCTTCCTGCTTATGCTCTACCGAAGTAATGCTTCAGCACCTTACAGCGGTAGAGGTAGAACTATTGCTTTGCGAAGCTACACAGAAAAAAAAGACAGCGGTAGAATTTACCATCTGCACAGAAAAAAAAAGCACGTGCCCCAGACACGATCTATATACACACCAGTACGGAACGTGCTCACAGCACAAACTTTTCAGGTCCTGGACACGACGGAATGCGTTTCAGATACAAACTCAACCTAAATAGATCGCGCTCAGAACTCGTTCCGGTACTGGTGTGTAGCTTTCGTGTATAGAACACGGAAAGTTCGTGTCTGAAGCACGACCATTTTTTTCTGCGTGCATTGCTGAGTTTGGCGTCTGCTATCAAGTATGGCTTTCAACATAATATATAATATGGTAAATACAACGTACCTTGTGGTAAATTAAGGTAAAATGTCGGTACATTTTACCATAATCTGATGCAATTTACCATACTTGATGTAGCAGACTCCAAAATCAGCCATGCACACAGAAAAAAATGGACGTGCTCCAGACACAAACTTTCCGTTCTAGGCACGAATGTACACACCAGTACGGGAAAGAGTTCTGAGCGCAATCTATTTAGGTTGAGTTTGCGTCTGAAACGCATCCCGTCGTATCCAGAACCTGAAATGTTTGTGCTCTGAGCACGTTACGTACTGGTGTGTATATAGATCGTGTCTGGAGCACATCCTTTTTTTTCTGTGCAGATGGTAAATTCTCCCAGTCTCCCCCCCCCCCCCCCCCCCCCGTGTATTTTAAAATGCTGCTACGGTTGTACCTAAACTTTGTTTTTTCCGTGATGGCAATACATAATCGATGAAATGGGAGGACAACAATGGATAGCATGCTCAGGGTTCACGAGCAGCCATTGTCGATTTGACAACGTACGTTAAGTCATTGCTATGAAAAAAAAAGGGGGCTACAAGGGTGACGAACCAAGCAAGAGGCATATAAACTGCGAATTTTCAGCCATCGCATCAGAGTGATTACACTTACTCCTCTCTTCCACCACCACCGCACACTTCATCTTACAGTGCACATGCCAGTGTCACCCGCGTGATTGTTTTTTCGCGCCTTTCGCGCCAGAGTCTTAGTCCCTTCGACCCTTCGTCCCTTCGTCCTCCTATATCCCGTTGTCTTGCTTTTCTTCTCGCGCTTTTTCTCACGCGCGAGCCCTGCCATGATGCTGCTTGCCACTATCATCCAGAGCGCTGAACATTCTTGTGATTTGTTTCCACTTCGCTAATGAAACGATGATTCGACACCAGGGCTGCCGTTTTGCGTATAATCAATGCTATTTTTCTATTCACCGACGATTCCACCGGTTGAGAAAAGATTACACAGTTCAGTTCAGTGTATGACTGTAATGCACGAAAATACTCTGATCTGTAATCTTTCCTTAATCGGTGGAGACTCCGTTGATTAATTAAAATATTCGCAAGTTTCTTCAAGTCATCGACGATTCCACCGGTTGAGAAAAGATTACAGATGCTAGTATTTTAGTTTATCACAGTCATGCGCTGAACTGAACTGTGTAATCTTTTCTCAACCGGTGGAATAATCGATGAATTGAAAAATAGCATTGATTATACGCAAAACGGCAGCCCTGTTCGACACCTTTTCTTTCGCAGCCTTTGTTTTCATTTCTCTCTCTCTCTCTCCCCCCACCAGGCGCTCCTTGTTCTACGATCCTGGTCCGGGAGGGGGGGGGTGTTGAGGTTGAGGGCTGCCTTACCATCGTACCATTCATCCCTGCGCTTAAGCGAATAAAAATAGAACTAAAAAGAACGCAAGGAATCCACCTTACCTGGGATCCCATTTCTCGCCAATTCTTTCCATCTGCATCTCCCTTTAACCCCTCGAACCTCGTTTCCCCTCTAACCCTGCCTCATACCAAAAAAAAAAAACAAAAACAAAAACAAAATCCTGACTAAAATGGATGCAAACCAAAAGTAATTTCGCTGAAAAGGAAGCGTCGCAGGTCGCGTGAACTATTTTTGTCTTCGCCTTTCCACAATCCGCGTGCACTTTTCTCGCCCATTCTTTTCCGCTCAATGCTATTTCGCGAATGTGTTTTTTTGTATATATTCGTATTTATTACAATCAAGCTTTGCTGGTTCATTTCCGCTATCCTATATATATTCTTTCTGCAGAGTCGGGCTAGAGATGTTTCTATCTTCCTCTCGATCCATTTGAATGCATGAGTTGGAAAAGGATCAGTGTTGCCATACGTGTCTGTTGCAAACTTTTGCTACAGCAATCAGGACTCGGGAAAATCAAATTTCATTAAATTTACTTTATACATATCATCCGCGATGGTTAAGAGTTCTCAGCTAATAAAAGATTTTTAATTTCTTTACAAAAAACACTACAATTCCCGGAACCAACTTGCAACTGAAACTGCATCGTCAGAACTAGTCTTTTTCAAGACCAATTAAAATGTAAATGAGACTCACGAACGCTATTTAGAGGATTGATTTTTCACTATAAAAGTAGGGTCGAACCTTTTTTAAAGATATCTATTTAAAAAAGCATAAAGTTTTGAAAATTAGTCTGTTTGCGTTGATTTTTTTCTTTGAAGTTACCCTGTATGTGAGTGTGCTCGGTCTCGAAGGGTTTGACAAATTAATTTTCTGTGCGTAAGGAGGGCGGGTCAGCGGGGAACTGTACAAAAGAATTAGTATAAGAAAATCGCATCTCTGAAAACTGTCTTTTTTCTATCCTTACAGTAACCATCGGATCAATATACGTATAACAGAAGATGCGAGTCTAGGGATTGGTCCTTTCTCTCTCTCAATCCGCCCATTATTATTTTGAACACACGTGTTAGATAGAAAATGGGACGGAAAGAAAGAGCCATCACGTGACTTCGACCCCTATATCTCTAACATATGCGTTCAAATGGGCAGAGAGAGGGAAACAAGTCCTAGATCCACCTCTGGGATGCAGGGATGGGAACCGATTCGGAACCCGGAACCGGAACCCGAGGAACCGGTTGATTTTAGGGAAACCAGAACCGGAACCGGAACCTAGATGAAAATTTCAAACAAAACCGGAACCGGAACCAGAACCGAAATGACGCAGCCCGAAACCGGTTTCTAATCGGTTCTGAATCGGTTCCGTGTCAGCTGTGATATTTTATCTGTGGCAAAATTTTTGGCATGAAGTAAATCTATTTTCATTGTCATCTGACCTCCTATACAGCCTTTTGTTGCTTCGATCTGTTTAAATTTATTTTCCTGTCTGTCTATCTACTGTGGAAATTATATCCGGAAACTTTTGAGCTTAACTAATCAGCTCACAGGTAAACATCAATTGTTTACTTTCAATGAAGTTTTGAATTTTTCGAATTTTACCGGAACCGATACCGGAACCGGAACCTGCCGACCGGAACTGGAACCGGAACCAGAACCTGAATCATCTGGTCCGCCGGAACCGGAACCAGAATCGGAACCTAAATCTCTGGCCTGTTGGAACCAGAACCGGAACCGGAACCAAATTCCGAATCGGTTCTCATCCCTGCTGGGATGAAACCGTGGTTGGGATTATAAAAAGTAAATAACCTCCCTCCCTAGCTATATTATTTGCTTGCCCTCCTCACACTATTAGCACAGAATAATACAATCAGAACGGAAACTCTCATAAGAGCCAATGGAAGCAAGTTTGGAATTTAACGGCACCAATAGGCAACGCTGTGGTCCTATGTCCCAACATGGCGGACGTGTGTGATTTGTGTTGAAACTCATTTATTTCTTTGAATTCTGGAAAGAAATCTTAAGTTTCCGGCCTCACTCTTATTCTATTCGCATTTCAGAATGAAAATTTCGCGGATCATGTCCTATATTTTTTTTTTCGAGCGCGAATCCAGATGTAAACATCTTATATCCCAACATGGCGGACGTGAAATGAATTTGCTTCAAAATCCGCCAGAGTTTCCGTTCTGATTGTATTATTCTGTGCTATTAGAGGCTCCTGATGATATCGATTATCGCCTTTTTTACCATTTGAACCAATTACAAAGTATTGATTAATTGTAGGGTCAGTTGAACCTCCTTAAGAGTTAATTCTTCTCCATCAGTTTATATGGATGACGCATATATTATATCAATATAACTGGGACTCGATGTAATTTCCCCGCATCTTCAGAGCATTTTTGAACGAAAATTTTGGTTATAAATACTAAAAATTAATGCAAACTTCTTTCGATTACGAATTCCTCGTCCTTAAAATTGCTCGATTTCGCCTGGTTCCACGGCCAAAACTGCCGGAATCAACAAGATTTTACAGATTAAGCGATTCGTTTGGAGGTTAGAATCTCCGTAATTCCGAGTCCGTGCCACAACAACAACAATTCAATTTGGGTAATTCTAACCTCATATCATATAAATTTGTCATCTAGTTGATTTCGGTAGTTTAAGTTGTAGATTCAGGCAAAATTAAGCATTTTCGAGAATCTAGAGTGTATAATCGCAAAGAGGTTGCGCATTAATATCCTAGTTTAATAGCCGAAATTTCCGATCAAAAATGCGCTTATGGGAAACCCACATTGAACTGAACCGAATATTGTTTGGAGCCAGAGGTTTCTGGAACGGAAATCGATGTGATATATCACGTACTGAAACAGTCTATTGCGTTTAAAAAATGATCGATAGTTTTTTCGTTTTGTTTTGTTTTTTGTTTTGTTTCATTTTTCGTTTCTTTTTTGTTTCGTTTTTTGTTTGTTTGTTTTTTTTTTTTGACGTCAGTGCCCTGGTAAAAATGGTCCTTGAAAATTCTTGCCCAAATCTCCATGCAATAAAGATTTCCATGAAATCGTAAGGATCCTCATGTAATTGCACGGAAACCCTTTTAAATTCTTGAGGATTTCCACACATTTTCACGGAAATCCTTTTGATTACTTGGATTTGGGCAAGGATTCTCAAGGACCATTTTTACCAGGTTGGAACTGGAGGAAAAAGATTATCGATTTTTTACGAGTCATATATAGCGATGTTACGAAACATCAAAGATTTACATAATTTTTGCGCAGTAAGCAACTATCGCAATATCGCCTTCCCCTACTTGACATATAACTCCCCGACTCACGTACACAGAGGAAAGATAAGTCGAGACCTAAATTCGACTTTCCTCGCGAAATCTATTTCCGTTATCCTTTATCCGGAGAGAAATGTATATCGCGCCAGGGACAGGGCCAGCGAGCTGAGAGTTAAAAACTCCTCCAGGGAAACGCGACTACTTATTTTCGAATAACTGCCGCCTGTGACCGCGCAACACAGATCAAAAGGATCAGGAGATAAAGGGAAAGCGAGGAAAAACGGGGAGTAAATAGGGAATATGACGTGGAGGAATCGGGAGGGGGGCCGGGGGGCGCTTCGTTCCGCCGGGGCAATCGATGATATAACGGTAAAGCTGGGCGCAGTTGGGATCGCTTCGGCAGCAAAAGCTGCAAGTATAGAATCGGTGTAAGATGATTATTATCTTGCACCAACCACCAGTCTCGAAAGAAGTGTCGTTTCGAGATAATCTGGGAAACTCCCTACTCTTCATCCGCAGTTTCCATGAAACAATGTTGCCGGATTGCTCAATGGAGCTCTTGCAAACTTTTGCACGAAATTCGCTCTCAGAATCAGGTATAATGGCGGAGAGACGCAGGTATCATGGGAGATTCCTGTCTAAATTCAGACATATCTCTGTGTTTCCGTAGAGAAAGTGACATAATAGATAGGAATCTTCCATGATACCTGCGTCGAACCGCCATTACCATCTTGCTGTTATAGTAGTTATGTGAGTTTATTCCTGAATTTTAGACTTTCTTAGTGTGATTTTCTTGATTTTTGCTGGTCTTTACATAAGATTAAACTGTTTAAAAGTTTGCAAGAGCCCCATTTAAGGGTGATTTCACGATGACGGGAATATAGTTGAGCCTTTCAATTCTTGCAAAATAAAATATGATCAAATGAGGCTCTTGCAAACTTTTGCTGTAAGGCAATGAATTGTCAATTCTGTTGTAAAAACCAGCTATAATCAAGAAAATTATACCAAAAGAGACTAAAATTTAGTTATAAGCTCACGAAACTGCTCATAATAGGCAAGATCGTAATGGTGGCTCAACGCAGGTGTATCATGGGAGATTTCTGTGTAATTTGTCACTTTGTCTACGGAAACAGAGATACGTCTCAAATTAGATAGGAATCTCCCATGATACCTTAATTCGTCGAACCGCCACTGTGCCGAATTCTGAGAGTGAATTTCGTGATTTTTCAGTGTACCTACTCATCGTCATTTTTACACGTTCCTGCAGCAAAAGTTTGCAAGAGCCCCATTCCAATATTTACAAACAGAGAGTTACTGATCGGTGTCAGCTGATCTTTCTACCTTGTATTTCTCCTTTTAAAAGGATGCGATGGATCAGGCAACCATAGCGATGTCCAATGCCTGAATAAACAGCATATTTTTAATGTGTACCAAAGTTTACGCTAGAGGTCGCGGGGTCGCCACCCGTTCTGATTGTGATTTCCTCTGTTCCGCGACTCATTTAAGGTCCACCCTGGTTAAAATGGTTCATACAGGTCCATAACAAATTCCCCATACAGAGTATGGACGTGCATGGATCCATGTGGACATGTATGGGTCCATATAGATGTGTATGTACACGGAGAAAAAAAAAACTTTGGTTTATATGGAACACCGAGGGTGTTTGGTTCCAGTAACCGAAGTTTTCAGTTGAGAGTACCGAACTTCAGTTAGGAGTACCGAAGTGGTTCAGGACAAACGAAATGTGAGTCATAGTATTAGTCACACTTACTGTCACTTTCGGTACTCCTAACTGAAGTTCGGTACTCACAACCGAAAACTTTGGTTACTGTAACTGAACTGTTCCATATGAGCCGAAGTTCAGTTCTTATAACCGATTTTTTTTTCTCCGTGTATAGATCTCGTATCGGTCTGTATGGATATCGACACTTATATCCACACAGATCTGCGGAGATCCATACATGTGAATATGGATCCATATAATATATGTACATACTGTATGGGTAATCGGTTATAAGCCGGTATTGACCATTTTTATCACGGCAGTTTTGTCGTTTAAATAACTACTCAAATCTATGTATTAAAGATAAAAATTGGCGCAACAAAAGTATTTTATTGTTTTTCATAGAAAAATTGTCATTTTAATCTAACATTCACTCTAGGCGTTAGTAAAAACAAAGTGCTAATTTCGCCTGAAAAAGTGTGATCCATCCCAAGGCAATGATAATTTTCTTCCCTTTTATTTTTCTTCCTCCCTCGTACAGCACTTCGAATACTTCGATGAAAAATCACTGCTATTTAACGTTTTATCATTCACGCATGGTCCAAAGCTCCTAGCCGGCCTGGTGATTTACAATTCCCGTAATCGTGAAATTACCCTTAAGGAGGTGAAACTTCGAGCTTGGAGTTTTGAGCCAGCGGCAGTTGGCTATTTTTCGGTCCGGTCAATTTTCTGTCGATGATGGCAGTACGTCTCCTCAAAATTTTAAAAAAATCCCTGAAGATCGAAAGTCTGATGACCAGGAAACGTTAAAATTAATTAGAAACTTTCTTCGAATCTTCACAAGGTTTTTGTTTAAAAATGTATTCCTCCGTCATTCCTGGTTGGCTGTAAGTTTTGAGCTGATTGTAAGTTTCCTTTTTGAAGAGTGAGTTTTATACTTTTGTAATGGTCTCATCTTCATGTTTGTAGCATTTTACATCATTATTGATTCCATTTGATGCATGCAACAAAATTTCGCAAGAGAGCTCCATCAGCGATCGTAAAGGTGCTGATTTCTTCAGTGTAGCGCTCGGTTGGTAAGTCACTCTTTCTTTCACTCAAACTGTCAACACATTCAGATGATAAAGTATCTATGTAGTGCGGATGGCATATTCCTCGTTTGAAGGCGCTTCTTCCATAAATGTAGCTGAGTGCTTTGAAGAAATTAACTGTTGGTCTTTAAATAAAAAATAAAAAACAAAAACAATGTATATATACTTACACAGGTGGCCCATCTGAACTTAGAGCGCAGTTTCCTCGGAGGAGTGAGTTTTATACTTTTTCAATGATTTCATCGTTATTTTTCCAGCATTTTTGCAACATCAGAATTGATCAGCCTTTTGCCTATACGACAAAACCTTGCGACTTGCAAGAGCTTTTTTGATAGCATATTTGTCATCAGGAAAACCCTGCAAGTACTCCGTTCGCAGATTCCCGTCAAAAAATTCAATGTCCGAAAAAAGACCCAAGAAAGTCCTCATAATGTTCCCACTATAATCATTTTTAAACACCATTTGGCAAAACATTGATCGTTCCAGGAACGTTAAAATCAGAGTGAATGCAGTCTCCATATACTAATCTAAGTCATGGGACGTTATGGGGGATTTTAAAATTAAAGCCTCGAAGAATGTTGAAGGGTAATTGGAATGGGGCAGTTGCAAGGGTCTGAAATGTTGTGTTTTTTTATTAAGAAAATGAAAGTATACTCGATGAGCTGAGAACAAAGATGCCTTTGGTTTCCAATTAAGTCCCATTGCTCCGGAGATGAGATTTTGGCCCAAAATACGTTGTTTTAAATGGGAATTCTGCGTAGTGACGTCACTACGCCCACGATTTCTTACAACTGTACACGTGTGTATCTCCAAAACCAAGACACTTAAGAAAAAACCAAAGGCACCATTGATCTCAGCTCATCAAAAGCAACAATTTTCTTCATGAAAAACACAACATTTTAGACCCTTGCAACTGCCCCATCGGTGAATGTCCGAAGAATGTCCCCAAATAATTGTAAAGAATTCTAGAATTATTTAGGTAAATTTTCGGACATACAATTCCATTAACGGGTCTTAATATTCTTTTATGCTTTAATTTTAAAAGTCTCCATAACGTCCAATGACTTAGATAGGTATGGAGATTGCATTCACTTTGTTTTAGACGTCCATGGGACGTTCAATGTTTTGCCGAATGGCGTTTAAAAACGATTATAATAGGGACATTATATGAGGACGGACTTTTTTTGGACTTTGAATTTTTTGCCGTATTCGGGGAGCTCCTCAGATTATTCGTGCTAGGAGATTTGACAACTACGCATGGCGTCATCAAGAGTCCTTCGCACGAATTTCTCAACAGCATCCTCCGCCCGCAAACTCAGACTCACTCTCTCATCCTTCGTTCTCTGGCATCGGTGGTGAAATTGGAAGAGAAAATATTAGAATGGAGACAATTCAAAAGAT
Organism: Trialeurodes vaporariorum; assembly: GCA_011764245.1. Classification (NCBI taxonomy): domain Eukaryota; kingdom Metazoa; phylum Arthropoda; class Insecta; order Hemiptera; family Aleyrodidae; genus Trialeurodes; species Trialeurodes vaporariorum. The sequence continues at coordinate 16,942,442 of VMOF01000379.1, forward strand.
GTCGAGAGGAAAGTGGCAGAAACTCCCCTCCCCCCTCCTCCGCCCCATTCAAACCCCTCCCTTACACCCATCCTTTCCCATCTCATCTCCCCCCTCCCTTAATATCAACTTCCCGCGCGACCCCTCTCCAAAAAGCGGTGGCGGCGTCGGGAACAAAATTGGAGATTTTTTCAATTCTAAACCAATCATAAATCAGTTTCCTCGCTTTATATTTGTCCCAACGAATAAAGCACTCGTTCCCCCTCCTTCCCCTCCAAAAAGCTCCCTCCACAGATATGCTGTGAATCCCTTTCACCGCGCCGATTTGCGCAACCCTCCTCGTCTCCTCTCCTTTTCTCTCTTGCCTTTTTTTTTTTTCGCCCACTTTTCCTCCCCCTCCTTGCTTTTCTTTCTCTCTTCCCTCCTCTGCTGTTCTCTCCTTCCATCTTTGATGCTTTTCCCTCGCTTGCGGGTAGGATATGAAAGAAAATGTTGACATTTTTACTTGTCACACGGAATGGGATGTTTCGAGACGCTTTAGATGCTGTTAATACTCTGTCGACTGCTTTCGACGCGATTGAAAAGACACTTGCCGCTCAAATATCATAATAGATTGAAACACGACGCTGCCCTGGTAAAATGGTCCATACAGGTCTGTTAGGTCCATAACCAATGCCCTACATGAATTATGGATGTATACAGGGTGTTTCACATAACCTGCTCACTATGGTTTTCTTGAACGGGTGACGATAAAAAAATCTGGAAAAATCGGTTTTATAGTAACTCGGACCTGAAGTTTCATTTAAAAATACTGCCACAACCCAAAATTTGGTTTTTGGGGGTTTTCAGGGGGGGTGCCCCCCTTATCTCGAGATTTTCAAATAGCAACCCCTATCTTGTGATACCTCGTTTAAAAGAGGGTAAAATTCTAAGCATTTTGGCTTAAACCGGAAGTCGATATCTTATTTCGTTTTCGAGATATCGAAGGTCGAAGATCGATATAGGACCCATTTTCGAAAATTCTTAACTCCTACAAAAAAAGTCGTAAAACAAAAAACTGCACATGTAAAATGCTCTACTAGATGAGTACTTTCAAGAAAAAAATACAAATTCACAATAAAATATACCGGAAGTCGACTTTTAGGCACCTTAACATTTTTGGCGGGAAAACCCCCATTTCTAAAATTTTTCAAATGGCAACCCCTATTTTTTAAATACCTCATTCGAAAAGGCGTAAAAAGTTGTGCATTTCGGCGCAATCAAAAGTCCGATATCATTTTTCTAATTCGATATATCGAAACTCGAAGTTCGATTTAGACCATGTTTCGACCCTGTAAAAAACTGATCCTATCGTGTGATACATCATTCAAAAGCACATAAAAAACCAAGAATTTTAGTGAAAACCCGGAAGTAAATACCTTTTTTCGCGGTCGAGATATCGCAAGTAAAAGTTTAGTCTTTGGTTAGGGCTTACCTTAAACTTTGACTTGCGATATCTCGACCGCGAAAAAAGGTATTGACTTCCGGTTTGCACAAAAATTCTTGGTTTTTTATGTGTTTTTGAATGATGTATCACACGATAGGATCAGTTTTTTACAGGGTCGAAACATGGTCTAAATCGAACTTCGAGTTTCGATATATCGAATTAGAAAAATGATATCGGACTTTTGATTGGCCGAAATGCAAACTTTTTACCCCTTTTTCGAATGAGGTATTAAAAGATAGGGGTTGCCATTTAAAAATTTTTGAGAAAGGGGGGTTTTCCCGCCAAAAATGTTAAGGTGCCTAAAAGTCGACTTCCGGTATTTTTTATTGTGAATTTGTTTTTTTTCTTGAAAGTACTCATCAAGTAGAGCATTTTACATGTGCAGTTTTTTTTTTACGACTTTTTTTGTAGGAGTTAAAAATTTTTCGAAAATGGGTCCTATATCGATCTTCGACCTTCGATATCTCGAAAACGAAATAAGATATCGACTTCCGGTTTAAGCCAAAATGCTTAGAATTTTACCCTCTTTCAAACGAGGTATCACAAGATAGGGGTTGCTATTTGAAAATCTCGAGATAAGGGGGGCATCCCCCCTGAAAACCCCCAAAACCAAATTTTGGGTTGTGGCAGTTTTTTTAAAATGAAATTTCAGGTCCGAGTTACTAAAAAACCGATTTTTCCAGATTTTTTTATCGTCACCCGTTCAAGAAAACCATAGTGAGCAGGTTATGTGAAACACCCTGTATATGGATATCGTATAGGTGTACGTTTTGATATCCTTACAGAGATCCAAACTTATCCATACTCTGTTTAGGGAATTGGTTATGGGAATTATGGACCTGTACGGACCTTTTTTGCCAGGGTGCGGACCTGTGGCAGTAGCGCACCGAGAGTTTCTTCATCTCTCTTTTTTCTCCATTAAGATACTTATGTTAGACAAGGATGGACAACGGGAAAAAACCCCTCTTTCTGTCCTTTTCCTATTTAAAACATTCAAAGGGGAAAATGAGAGAGATGGAAGAGATCCTGTTTGCGCCAGGACCTGTGGATGAGTTTTTACGATTTTTTTAAGTAAAACAATGTTTCGTATCGATTACCTTTTGGAGCCCTTTTAGTTTCAAACAGACTCTACGGCTCAATTGAGATATTTTCCCCATGAACGATTTTTTTAAAGGGCATTCGGCTACAGAGAGAGAAACCTTCCACGAAAAGGCCAAAAATTCCAATTCAAAGGATTTTCGCGGCAGTTTACAAAAAAATCCCATTTTTTTTAAACAAAATTTCTCGCCTTTTTGGACCAATCCAGGATTCTCAAAGTGTAAAATACGTTTTTTTGGGGAAGCAGGGAGAATAAAAAAAAACTATAATCGGGATTATATTGAACTTTTGCGTCTAAAATTTTGGGCCGATTTTATGGGTTATTCTCCGGCAAAAATTATTTCTCTTTTTTTCTACAACCGATGTGCCATCGTTGCTCGGTGTTTTGTTGAGGGCGGTTTGCGCGCCAACTATTATGTGAGGTTATAACTAAAACTTTATTTTTTTATTAAAAATCATATCTTCTGGAGAAGAGCAAATATGTCTGTTTGTCATAATTATTTAAATAATCCTAATCTTTGTTACGTTTTCTTTATTTTATTCGCTTAACCTAGGTATATTAAGCTTCAGACGTTTTTCCTCGGCAAAAATTCTTCCGTTTGTTCGCATGATCATCTTTAATTCGTTTATTAATCGGTTTGAATGAGATTCTTTTCAATTCTCGATTTGCGCCGCCGAGAGCTAATACTGAAAGCCGTGAAACAGAGCACCGTGTTAATGATTCACAATCTTCTTCAAAGTGAACTTTGCTGTGTTTAACGGAAGTACGGTTGCAAGCGCTTTCACTGCCTACTCCGACACAATCTGAAGAGACTCCCCTCAAACCTTAGATTCGATTCTGTTGGTTCGCCTAGTGGTAAGTTGATCAATCACTATTCAACGCTCTCTCTTCTTTACTTCTATTCACTTTGACATCTGCGGGCCGATCATTTACTTCATCGTTAAAGCGATCGTTAAGACTGTATATGAGTGATTATATTGGTCGGAAATTGTAAAACTTGGCCATTGCTATGGTAACCATAGTTAAAGTGTCCGTTCTTTAAAGGTTGTTCATGAGTAACCTTTAAATAGCGGGCACTATAACGATGGTTACCATAGCAACAGCCAAGTTTTATAATTTCCGACCAATATAGTCACTCATATACAGTCTTAACGATCGCTTTAGCGATGAAGTACAAATGATCGGCCCACTGGACGCATTCATCGAGTTCATTGCAGATGTGTAGCTTTATTTGTGGGGAATTTTTAATTTTTGTTCCTCCGAATCGCAATATATCTTCGGAAACAAATTTGTGTGCAACTTTGACCTGTTGATTTTTAAGCTTTCTTCAATGGAAAACTAACACCCAAATTCTTATTGTACACATAATATGAGGAATAACGTTGGAACATTACCGAAGATTATCGGTCTAAGTGCACGTACGCATCTGAATTGACCTCTACCTAAGGGACCCACTCGCCACGTTTTCAATTTTTACTTTCTGTTGGACATGCAATATTCAAGATGCAGGCCATCTATTCCCCAAGTATCACAGTGAAATTTGCTTTTTAAAGGGTGGGTGCTACAGCCATTTGAAACTGAAAAATGTCGAATGTGACATGCGCAATAGTTTGAGTTCATTATTGCTCGATTCACAAAAGAAGACCAATGACAGATCATGCAGCTCGCTGGTTATAGACTTGTTTGTGCTCTTGCATATGTGCTATAACGCAAACTAGTCTCTGCGCAGTAAACAAACCTATCTGTCAACGGCCAACTTTCGTGAAACGACCTCTACCAGGTTAGTTCTGAGCTCATTCCTGCCACGTTGTTTTGCTCAAAATCGCAAGTCTCAAGCTTCTTGACACCGTAACCTGCTTTGAGATGCATGATCTTGCATTTCCGAAAGTTAGTTCAGCCAGTCGCCCAGCTACTTTTAACATAGCACAGCCACCTCATTGTATCATTATTGAGTTAGGGGCTGACTTAAGAAGCTTGAACCGCAAAAAAATTTTATTGACTATATTCTTAGGGATGAAATAACCTCTCTAGATTGGAATCGGAAAAAACAATCTCCAATTTTTAGGGGACATGCTCCGAAGATAGAAGGTCATTGGCCAGTTCTTGCTGAGATCCGATAGTCTCTACTGGAACCTCTTTCAATCATGTTTTTTCCTGTGTGTACCACCGATGGAGGAAAAAACAACTTCCAAATTGAAGACCTTGAGCAGCATTGAATTATGAATTTTAGGTACCTCCTACTTAACTTTTTGACCTAAATATTTGCGGCAAAGTCCACCAACTGCTAAATTTGAGGTTTTTGGGGGGGGGGGGGGGGGAAAAAGTGCGCATTTTGAATATACCGGTTTTCCCCGAAACTTATCTGCTCCATGAATGCTTAGACTCAAAGTTGCACACACAACCTAATTTCAGTTTCAAGAATTATCATGTATTCTGTTTCGTGTTCCGCTATCTTAATGTTACTCCTCAATTTTTCAGTTATCGAAGCTAGTCAGAGGAACTGCAAAATTTGGTCAACCCACTGCTCCTGTCTAAAATGAGAAGTCAGGGGAAAAAAAGCTTCTTCAACGTCAGGAATATGACTGATGTTCTGAGCAGACTGAGCTTATTTGCTGAACAGTGAAACCGCACTCCCTTTTCTGGTAAGACGCTCAATTTGATGCAAAAACTCACTTTCTTTCAAAATCTGTCTTTGAGTTCCTCTTCTACAAATAATTCACTGGTTATGAAGTGAGAGTCTCAAAGAGCTTATCTTTCTTTAGCGGTGCGAAGAAAATCTGTCGGATCTGAATTTCGCCTCCTGACAATGTAAGGCGAAACCATGGCTCAAATGCACACCATTTTCAGCTATAAATTTGCTTCAAAATATAATAGAAAACTCATTCCTCAAAACAGTATGCTCAAGAAATGTAGGTAAATAAATTACCTCCGGGCTCATCATTCCCCAAACTTCTACTAGGAAGGGGAGAGGAAAAACCCAAAAATTTTATGACCTTTCCATTGTTCTGGGTCGCTCACTTTGCCTACTTCCACCGTCACTGCTTTTGAAGTGACTTTGGCAATGTTTTCTGCATTGTAGTCCTTTCGTTTCCAATCAACTCTCTCCAGTGTCAGTTCAAGGGAGGATGGGGGTTGATATCCTGTTAACCTGGGTAACTACCGATTGTGAGTGAAAAATGGCAAGCCCAGTGTAGTCATTATTCAGATGCTAAAAACTTTTGGTGAATGAGGCGCTAGTTTTTCAGGGTGCAAAGGCACACTAAATCCGAGGTAAAGATTCTACAAGCAAAGCACCACATTGACTCATCCAAAAAAATTTTTTAAGAAAAATGTTGCTCTGACGTTTTATTGATATGTTCAATGATCATCACTGAGAGAAGTGATCTAGAAAGGCTTGCAATACTATGAATTCTTTTTTTATTTTTTTTTTATTTTTTTTTTGGTACAAGTTTAACAAAAAATAAAGGAAAGTAAAGAAAAGTTTTCCCTGCTGCAAGCTAGCTCGAGTGGCAGGTTCACTAAAAAATTAAAGTAATAACAGAGAAATAATAATTAGATGAAAATAACAAAAATATGAAATGAAATTAAAATCACAATATAAATTAAAAAATGTGAACTCAATATGAATATAGTAAATTTAATTTCAAACAATTTCAAATAAGGTTGGCAACCTGTCACAAACTTATGAAGGGCCACTGAAAAGGGGGAGTGCACGAACCCGGGCTAGGGTGATTCTTATTTTTTAGAATTCCAAAATTTTTTTAGCGAACGCTAAATTTTTTGTTCTTTTCGGTCTACAAAATTGACCCATATCAAGCATTTTGAAAAAAAAAATGTTAAATGGACGCTCAACCGCAAAAAGGGCGTAAGTGCCAAATATGAATTTTTGGATGTTTTAATAGTCAATTATGGTGTAAAATAGCCAATTTTGGCCCTACAGGGCTGAAATTCTTATTATTTTGGCATATCTGCAACTCTAAGGCCACAAAAGTCCTTTTTATACTATGCGTAAAATGCTCTCGCCGCGCTCCGGAATAGTAGGCTCTTGCGCAGCATCACCGGTCGAGGTTGGCTTCAACGAAAGTTAAATAAAAAATCGCTGGACCTCTCGGATCTTTTCGGGAGCTTAAAGTAGGGTATGAGTGGAGTCATTTAAGGCCAAATTGGAAATATGTTCCTCGAGCTCCTCGAAAAATAAATTGATTTTCAATTTTTTTAGGAAAATCTCAGAAAAAAAAAAAAAATAGGTTAATTTTTTTTCTATTTGCAACCCCTATCTTGTGATACATTGTTTGAAAGGGCATAAATTTCTAAGACTTTTGTCGTAAACCAGAGGTCGATATCTTTTTTTTCTTTTTCGAGATATCGAAGGTGAAAATTCGATTTGGACCCATTTTAAAAGAAATCATTACTCCTCTTTGAGAAGTCGGTTTTTAAAAAACTAAGAGCCTACAATACTCTAAATAGCAAGCCTTTTCAAAAAAAAATGCAATGTATCGCTCGATGGGGGTCGTCATTCGGAATCTTTCAGATACCCCCCTTGAGGGGGGTGGGCAAGAACGTTGAAAATGTTTGGGGGCTATGTTACCAAATTTTGACTAATCTTTTGTTAAAATTGCATTTTTTTCTAGAAAAGGCTTGCTATTAAGAGTATTGTAAGCTCTTAGTTTTTTAAATCCGACTTCTCAAAGAGGAGTAATGTTTTTTTTTAAAAATGGGTCCAAATCGAACTTTCACTTTCGATATCTCGAAAACGAAAAACGATATCGACCTCCGATTTGCGACAAAAGTCTTAGATATTTATGCCCTTTCAAACAATGTATCACAAGATAGGGGTTGCAAATAGAAAAAAAATTAACCTTTTTTTTTTTTTTTTTTGCTGAGATTTTCCTAAAAAACTTGAAAATCAATTTATTTTTCGAGGAGCTCGAGGAACATATTTCCAATTTGGCCTTAAATGACTCCACTCATACCCTACTTTAAGCTCCCGAAAAGATCCGAGAGGTCCAGCGTTTTTTTATTTAACTTTCGTTGAAGCCAACCTCGACCGGTGATGCTGCGCAAGAGCCTACTATTCCGCAGCGCGGCGAGAGCGTTTTACGCATAGTATAAAATGGACTTTTGTGGCCTTAGAGTTGCATATATGCCAAAAATACTAAGAATTTCAGTCCTGTAGGATCTGAATTGGCTATTTTACACCATAATTGACTTTTAAAAACATCCAAAAATTCATATTTGGCACTTACGCCCTTTTTGCGGTTGAGCGTCCATTTAACATTTTTTTTTTCAAGATGCTTGATATGGGTCAATTTTGTAGACCACAAAGAACAAAAAATTGAGCGTTCGCAAAAAAAATGTCGGAATTCTAAAAAATAAGAATCACCCTAACCCGGGCCCTCGAAATTTGATCAAGTTTTCAGGATTGGAAGTTCATAAGAAACTATTTGACACATGTTTTGCCGTTTTTGTGAATGGGCCTTAGAAACGGAGAAAAAAATTGGCTGTGTCGTGACCTCAAATAGCTGCAACTGACTGCCCCTATCATCAATCAGCAGCGTGGCCGAACGGACTACGGGTCAAGAGGTTGGTGGTTCGAGTCTGGCTCCAGCCACTGTATCTTTGCACTGCGTGTTTGCAATGACATATTTTTCCTCTATGTTTGGACTATTTTGCCGTGTGCACCGAATCGCTTTTAATTTAACAAGTAAGAACTATGCAGCAAATTAAATGTTTAAACGACACATTTTTGCATCGGCGGGGGGAGGGGGGGTTATCACTGTCAATGTTAGAAGAGTAAGAAAGTAGAAGAATCACTGAAAAAACAAAAATTTAATACAATTATTCGTTTTCTCATTCATATTTATTTACATTTACTCTTTTTTTTGTTTTGTTTTGTTGTTTTTTTTTTTTTTTTTCGTTAATACTTTCCTCTGTACCCTTCTCTTCCTGAAGTGCGACTCGTGTACTCATAAATCCACGCACAAAAAATTTAAAATCTTACTACCTAGCAGTCAGTGGCGGATGGGGGAAGGGGGCAAGGGCACCCCCCCCCCCCCAAGACTCAAATGTTGCCTTCTTTCAACAGAAAATACCCCAAACATTTCTTCTGCAACGCTTCAAATTTAAAATGTCATGGGCGTGCCCCCCTCCCCAGCAAATTTTTCTGGATCCGCCACTGCCTGCAGTCAAAAACACCAAGAATGTTGTGTAGAAATTTCCGGAGTTCCGTATTGGTGAGTCAGGAAAATCGTATTTATTATCATTTGTGTAGGTTGAGTATTCACCTGATATCTTAAAAATAACATCTAGTAAGTAAACGATGATTAACAACATAAGTGTCTACTTAGGATGGTGATGATAGCTATTTCGGGGAGTGACTGCCCCATCTTCAGATCTGTAAAGTAAATCATCTGTAAATCATCGTTTTTACTAGATGTTTTTTTTAAGATATCAGGTGAATACTCAACCTACACAAATCATAATGCACCCTGATAAAAATACCAACAGATTTTGTATTTACTATCGTTTTTTTTATCAATTCTTCTACTTTCTTCCTATTCTAATTTTGACATTGATACCTCCTCCCCTCTCATTTATGCAAAAATGTGTGTCGTTTCAATGTTTAATTTTCATATAGTTCTTACTTGTAAAATAAAAAACGGTTTTGTGCACACGGCGAAAAAGTCCGAACGTAGAGGAAATAAATGTGTCGTTGCAAACACGCAGTGCAAAAATACAGTGGCGGGAGCCAGACTCGAACCACCAACCTCTTGACCCGTAGTCCGAGCCGTTGTCCCTTCGGCCACGCTGTCGGTTGATGATAGGGGCAGTCAGTTGCAGCTATTTGAGGTCACGCGCGCAGCCAATTCTTTTTCTTCGTTTCTAAGGCCCATTCACAAAAAAGGAAAAACATGTGTAAAATAGTTTCTTACGAACTACCGATCCTGAAAATTTGATCAAATTTCGAGGGTCCGGGTTGGTGCACTCCCCTTGTGAGTATAAAAGGACAATTTTAAATTGAAAATTGAAAATTTGAACTGCACTGAGTAAAGGAAGAAATTGGCTTATTTTTTTTTATTTTAAAAGTGTATTTTTTTGTTTCTAAAATCGAGCTGATCATCATCATGGTTGAAAATGTCTGGCTGCGGCTCGATCGGAGAAGCATGGGCAACATACTTCTCAAACTGAGCCACAACCAGACACCCTCAACCATCGGTATTTAAACTCAACCAAGTTAAAAAATTATGTGGAGGCTTACTAAATTTTGATTTTTAAATAGATAATCTTAACTCTTCGGGCAGTTTGTTTAACAAAGATATACGTTGATTTCAATATAGTTGAAGCAATTATCTTCACTTAAGAATATCATTCTGTAAACTACCTTAAGCTGTTACTATCCGATATTATGGGGAAATCCTTAGGACAACTGAAAAACTTTAATTCAAAGATGAATTTGAGTCTGATCGGCTTTATTCAAGGATTGAAAGCACCTGATGAAGGCTCTGGCTTTGAAACGAAGCTATCATCCTCCTCCGTCTCGGTGTTTCATTGCTTCACTGTCGAAAGTCTCATAAACTGTTCTCTCTTTTTCAGAATCTGGATTGTTTACAGTCAGTTGGGGATCAAGACTACTCTTTCAGAAGATAATAATTGCATGTTGCCGTCACAAAGTGAAGTTTTCAAGCCTCTTGACCGTCCAAATTATTTTGTAACTTCACTCCTTAGAGGATGGAGAGAAATTAGTTCTCAAAATTACTGTGCACTCAGCATGCTGACCAATCATAAATCATGCATTCATTTGATGTTCTTAGATAATAAACATTCATCTCATAAAAAGTTTCAACATTTTTCATTCATCCTCAAATAAACCAGATGCCCTTAAACTCAAGGATTCCGACAGTTTGAGTGACTGAACCAATCACATTGTTGTCTTATCTGTTCAGAATTTATCAGATTCATATGTTTTGCGACTAGAGCTTCCTCTGAAACTTTCCTTTTACCAAATGCTCACACCGTATCCATTATCTGTCAAAGTTTGCTCTACTCTAGGCTCACGCCTAATCAGAAGCGTTGATCCCTTTTTTTCCGATAAGTCTTGCAGCTTGCCGAATGTGATCTGACGTCCTCACTTAAGTCAGCATCAGTGGCGGCGTGTGCAATCTGGCAACGTTGCATTTCGTCCTTTATACCCTTGTAAAATATTTATTTGAGGGATTGCACTGCGCTCCCTCGATATTTCAGCTTTTTTCATGACTTTAAATGGATTAATCCAATTTTGCCAAATTGCACGTGCCGCCACTGGCTGGCATAGTTAGCCTTCGATGCCATCGTCAGAGTCTCGTGCATCAAATATTCGGCCCCGATAAATGTGTAAAGATGGTATCGCGAAAATTTTGGGGGGGGGGCAGGTTTGAACTTGTGAGCGTACCGTAACAATTATAAATTTAAGAGATCTAGCTTGTAAGAGACAGCTATTTTGTTCGCTGAGAAATGTGAGCAAGTGAGGGACGTCTGGTATCATATTTAGGAGCAAGTTCTGACACGTCTCGATTGTCTAATGATACTGCAAAACGAGTACATCAGCGATCGATGTCTCCTCCTAATTTAATTTATTGCTTCTCAAAGGAATAAATAAAAAATCCATAGTGAGAGTACAGTCTGTGCGTCCGTGCCTCCGGCTCAGATGTTGCTGCCCCAAATTCTTTTTTTTTCCACCAAATATTGATTTCACCATTATTATCAAATAATGGTAGAAATTCTTGACAGTAATGCTGGAAAACCATCTGCGAGGCTCCGCATTTGAATCATGACCTTCAATTTTACAAGAACATACGATTTATGTAAACGAAAGGAGATCACAATAAAGAAAATTTCGACCCAACTTGATCGTAAAAATATTGATTTTCCCATGAGTATCGAAAAACGGCCGAGCTTCTCAACTACAAAGCTCAAAGCTCCTCTACATGGTTCCACTTAAGTATGAATCGGCCTGCGATTTAATTCTTTTTTTTTCACCAAATATTGATTTTACCATGAGTATCAAAGTATGGTAGAAATTCTTGACAGCAACGCTGGGAAACCGCTGCATACAATTTTTTTTTCTGTGCTTCTGCCGCAAGTTCCTTTTTTATCACCCATTCAACATCCTAGCGCCACCCCAGTTTCATATTCATGTTGTGCTCTGATTGACCAGATTAACCTCCCCAGATTTTTCTTGGTTCCTAGTCAAAGGCACCCTGAAAACAAAACACACAGAGGTAAGCTCATCTCAAAGACAAAAACATTAGCCGCAGGGAAGTCCTCAGAATGCACCTAACAAAGGCGAGAAGTGTCTAATCTGAAAAACAATGATGCTCGCACGAGTGGTTTGCTGAATAACATCAAGTTGAGGGTTCTAGGCTCTGCGCTGAAGAATAGCAAGAATCGGGGTTTTTTGGTTGAAAAACCGCAATGTGCGGTAACTGATTTCATGGCTCTTGCTTTGTACAAGATTGCCACAGGCATGTGGGTATAGCTGATCTTAGAAGAAGAGGTGGCACTCACAGGTGATCATTTGAAGTTTCTCAAAACAATTTGAAAAGCTTTTATTTCTTTTTCGAGATTGCTTCAAAATGTGCAAATAAATACGTCTCCTTTAACTGTTCAAGATGATTCAGAGGTAAGTATTTTATAGGAAAATTTACAGGTACTTACTTGCAGCAGATGGAAGGTACGTATTAACTGGAGCGCATCAAAGTACTATCTAAAGTTAAACTTTGTTTCTACACAGCAAATTCAGACGCTGAGTAGAACAGTTTAAATTTTAGAAACATACTTCAGAATTCAAGACATTACACCTATCAACCGCTCTAGATCTTTCCGCTGAAGCATAAGCTCTGCTGAGGTACGAAAGGCATTGGAAGACACATTGGGAATTTGGAGGAGAAAAAAACCGACAATCATCCTTCCGGAGACAGGAAGTACATAATAATGATGGGACGATGGTGAGAACAAAACCGAGGCAGACAACTGTATATCAGTAAACAGAACCGGACGGAAGACACCTATCACTTGTAAACAGAAGGGAGGGTTCACTGCTCCACGACTGGGCGACACTGTGACAGATCGTAATTTTCCAGAATTTTATTATTAAAAATTTACCCACTTGTATCCATCCGAACTGAGTTACATGAAATTGGAATGAGAAAGTACGTGAGCCGGTATCCAGTACTTGGGAAGCACTCCGCGATAGTAGAAATAATCGACTATATGAGGCAAGTCATGTTCTCAAATTATTTTTCCTAGCCACAGTGAACCATGATAAACATTAAGCACACAAAAAACTGCAGTTTAAAGCCTTTCCAATTAATTTCTTTACGTTTTTAAAAGAAGTTGCCACGCTCGACCAAAGAGACACATTCGATCGTTCAAAACCAAAACAAAACCGAAATGAAATGATGCTAAGTTACAGCAAGGTTAGAGCGCGAATTTTTTCCTACGCTCGAGCTGGGAAACTTTCAGCTTGGCATAATAACGAGTTGGAGAGATCTAATCTCAACATTTTCGAGACTTTGAGGAATTTTACAAACCCGAAGTTTATATTTAAGGAGTTAGCCGAAAATTTCGGAGTCCGATGCGGAAATTTGAACTTGCGAGAAATTCAGGAGCCGCAGTCAGGGAATGGCCGGGAAATTTTCCACTCATTTTGGGCTGTGGTTGGCTGCGCTGGTGTAGCCAATTTAAAAAAAACGGCCTTCAGAAATGATCCGATTTTCCGAGTTTTCCCTGAAAAAGAAGGTTTCAGCGAATCTGCTGCCCATCCGGGCCGGTCAAATCGCACCTTGAGTTACGAGAAAACCGAAAATTGCGGTCTCGTGACGAAATAAGAAATTATAAACGAGATAGTAAAAGAAGTCGTGGATAGTTTTCAGAATTCAAGATCCTGTGTCACTTTCATGATGTTACTGGGGTTTTGGGTTTTTTGAAAAATAAATAAATTTCATGTCAGATATTCGAATACTTTTCAAATACCAGATAGAATAGGATCGTCATTTTACTATTATACAAGTATCAAAGGCTTTTTAATTGTTTCTTGATTTTTTCACCATAACGTCAGCATACTGCCAATAATGTTCTTCGACAAAGTTAAATCAAATGTACTTATACATACTTTTTTTGATACTGCGAATCACTTTCTAATATGAATTCTTCGCAGACATTAACGCTTTTTTAAATGTTAAATGAATGACGCATTAAAGTTAAATCAAAATGTACTTATACATACATTTTTCGATACCGCGCATCACTTTCTAATGTGAATTCTACGCAGACATTAACGCTACTATATGCAAGATAGATGGGAATTTTTTTTATTTCATCACGCTACCCAAGTTTACTGATTTTAATGGCTCAAAATCGAGTTTTGGGGGCCACAAATTAGAAGGAAAAATCTACAACGGTATCTGTTTTTTTTGTTACAAGCATGTTTTCGAGTGAATGGCAAATAAACGAAGGGGCGCGCGTCCCTGGGGAATGCCCAATTCTTAAATTGGTGACTCCCCGCAGGCCCCTCGCTAAGTGGGACGCGCCCCCCTTTTACGTTCATTTCCCACCGAAATATGGTCGAAAAAAAAATTTCGAATACATAAGTTGTAGTTTTTTTCCTTCTAAATCTTTGGTTCCCTCAAAAATCAATTTTTCTCACCAAAATACAATTTTTGGGCCCATTTAAGACCAGACACCCCCCCCCCCCAAAACCCCCCACAAAATTTCCCCTTTTTTTGAGGTAAAAACAAAAAGAGTGATAAAATTACCCCGTTTCCCAATTTTCGACTCTTTTGTTTCAAAATTGTTCCACAATGAAAAAAAAAAAACCCTTTTTTTTCCCTCAAACTTTGGGGGCTGTAGCTCTAAATAAGGCATTTTTATTCGTGCACAACACCCAAGATAGATGAAACCTTCATGTTAGGTGAAATAAAGGTGTTTTATCTACCTTGGACTACAGCATTATACCGTTTGTTTCGAAACCCCTTTTGGTACCTGTACTGCCTTAGTATCGAGTGGTTATCGAGGTATCGAGTGCCCAGTATCGATACTTTGAGGTCAAGGTATCGATACTTGTAGGGGTCGAGGTGTCGATACCGAAGTATCAACATCTCTTACATTAGGGCAAAAAAATTTCTTTCAGTCAATATGGCGATGGTCAGAGCAGATTTTTTAGACAGTCCCGACTTCTCTCTGACTTTCCGTCGTTTCAACACAGTTGCCACTTATTGGGGGGGGGGGGGGGGATTTTAGTGGGATGGTTAAGCACATTTAGAGTAAATAAATGGACGAGTGATTTGAAGTATCAAACAATATTCAAAATTTTTTCTTATTTTTGTTTAGGAACTTTGCTTTTCTGCCTTCTTTGCTGCAAATTTTTTTTCTTTTCGGTTACTTACTTTCCTTTATGGCTCCCGTTGTTGTCAATGTGGAGCTTGAGGCAATGATAAAGTATCGATAGGTACTGATGTTCTCTTTCTTTTTGGAAAATTTTATGATGGGAGACGTCATAAGGATGAATAGAGACCGATCTTTGTAAAGTCAGTAAACTTGGGTAGCGTGATGAAATAAAATAAAAAATTTCCCCTCTATCTTGCATATAGTAGCGTTAATGTCTGCGTAGAATTCACATTAGAAAGTGATGCGCGGTATCGAAAAATTATGTATAAGTACATTTTGATTTAACTTTAATGCGTCATTCATTTAACATTTAAAAGAAGCGTTAATGTCTGCGAAGAATTCATATTAGAAAGTGATTCGCAGTATCAAAAAAAGTATGTATAAGTACATTTGATTTAACTTTGTCGAAGAACATTATTGGCAGTATGCTGACGTTATGGTGAAAAAATCAAGAAACAATTAAAAAGCCTTTGATACTTGTATAATAGTAAAATGACGATCCTATTCTATCTGGTATTTGAAAAGTATTCGAATATCTGACATGAATTGATTTATTTTTCAAAAACCAAACCCTAGTAACATCATGAAAGTGACACAGGATCTTGAATTCTGAAAACTATCCACGACTTCTTTTACTATCTCGTTTATAATTTCTTATTTCGTCACGAGACCGCAATTTTCGGTTTTCTCGTAACTCAAGGTGCGATTTGACCGGCCCCGGGTGGGCAGCAGATTCGCTGAAACCCTTTTTTTTCAGGAGAAAACTCGGAAAATCGGATCATTTCTGAAGGCCGTTTTTTTGAAATTGGCTACACCAGCGCAGCCAACCACAGCCCAAAATGAGTGGAAAATTTCCCGGCCATTCCCTGACTGCGGCTCCTGAATTTCTCGCAAGTTCAAATTTCCGCATCGGACTCCGAAATTTTCGGCTAACTCCTTAAATATAAACTTCGGGTTTGTAAAATTCCTCAAAGTCTCGAAAATGTTGAGATTAGATCTCTCCAACTCGTTATTATGCCAAGCTGAAAGTTTCCCAGCTCGAGCGTAGGAAAAAATTCGCGCTCTAACCTTGCTGTAACTTAGCATCATTTCATTTCGGTTTTGTTTTGGTTTTGAACGATCGAATGTGTCTCTTTGGTCGAGCGTGGCAACTTCTTTAAAAACGTAAAGAAATTAATTGGAAAGGCTTTAAACTGCAGTTTTTTGTGTGCTTAATGTTTATCATGGTTCACTGTGGCTAGGAAAAATAATTTGAGAACATGACTTGCCTCATATAGTCGATTATTTCTACTATCGCGGAGTGCTTCCCAAGTACTGGATACCGGCTCACGTACTTTCTCATTCCAATTTCATGTAACTCAGTTCGGATGGATACAAGTGGGTAAATTTATAATAATAAAATTCTGGAAAATTACGATCTGTCACAGTGTCGCCCAGTCGTGGAGCAGTGAACCCTCCCTTCTGTTTACAAGTGATAGGTGTCTTCCGTCCGGTTCTGTTTACTGATATACAGTTGTCTGCCTCGGTTTTGTTCTCACCATCGTCCCATCATTATTTTGTACTTCCTGTCTCCGGAAGGATGATTGTCGGTTTTTTTTTCCTCCAAATTCCCAATGTGTCTTCCAATGCCTTTCGTACCTCAGCAGAGCTTATGCTTCAGCGGAAAGATCTAGAGCGGTTGATAGGTGTAATGTCTTGAATTCTGAAGTATGTTTCTAAAATTTTAAAATGTTCTACTCAGCGTCTGAATTTGCTGTGTAGAAACAAAGTTTAACTTTAGATAGTACTTTGATGCGCTCCAGTTAATACGTACCTTCCATCTGCTGCAAGTAAGTACCTGTAAATTTTTCCCATAAAATACTTACCTCTGAATCATCTTGAACAGTTAAAGGAGACGTATTTATTTGCACATTTTGAAGCAATCTCGAAAAAGAAATAAAAGCTTTTCAAATTGTTTTGAGAAACTTCAAATGATCACCTGTGAGTGCCACCTCTTCTTCTAAGATCAGCTATACCCACATGCCTGTGGCAATCTTGTACAAAGCAAGAGCCATGAAATCAGTTACCGCACATTGCGGTTTTTCAACCAAAAACCCTGATTCTTGCTATTCTTCAGCGCAGAGCCTAGAACCCTCAACTTGATGTTATTCAGCAAACCACTCGTGCGAGCATCATTGTTTTCTCAGATTAGACACTTCTCGCCTTTGTTAGGTGCATTCTGAGGACTTCCCTGCGGCTAATGTTTTTGTCTTTGAGATGAGCTTACCTCTGTGTGTGTTTGTTTTCAGGGTGCCTTTGACTAGGAACCAAGAAAAAACTGGGGAGGTTAATCTGGTCAATCAGAGCACAACATGAATATGAAACTGGGGTGGCGCTAGGATGTTGAATGGGTGAAAAAAAAGGGAAATTGCGGCAGAAGCACAGAAAAAAAAAATTTTATGCAGCGGTTTCCCAGCGTTGCTGTCAAGAATTTCTACCATACTTTGATACTCATGGTAAAATCAATATTTGGTGAAAAAAAAAAAATTT
This sequence comes from Trialeurodes vaporariorum, assembly GCA_011764245.1. NCBI lineage: Eukaryota > Metazoa > Arthropoda > Insecta > Hemiptera > Aleyrodidae > Trialeurodes > Trialeurodes vaporariorum. Next base: position 16,959,958 of record VMOF01000379.1, read on the forward strand.
AAAACGCAGGCCGATTCATACTTAAGTGGAACCATGTAGAGGAGCTTTGAGCTTTGTAGTTGAGAAGCTCGGCCGTTTTTCGATACTCATGGGAAAATCAATATTTTTACGATCAAGTTGGGTCGAAATTTTCTTTATTTGATCTCCTTTCGTTTACATAAATCGTATGTTCTTGTAAAATTGAAGGTCATGATTCAAATGCGGAGCCTCGCAGATGGTTTTCCAGCATTACTGTCAAGAATTTCTACCATTATTTGATAATAATGGTGAAATCAATATTTGGTGGAAAAAAAAAAATTTTGGGGGAGCAACATCTGAGCCGGAGGCACGGACGCACAGACTGTACTCTCACTATGGATTCTTTTATTATATTCCTTTGAGAAGCAATAAATTAAATTAGGAGGAGACATCGATCGCTGATGTACTCGTTTTGCAGTATCATTAGACAATCGAGACGTGTCAGAACTTGCTCCTAAATATGATACCAGACGTCCCTCACTTGCTCACATTTCTCAGCGAACAAAATAGCTGTCTCTTACAAGCTAGATCTCTTAAATTTTTAATTGTTACGGTACGCTCACAAGTTCAAACCTCCCCCCCCCAAATTCTCGCGATACCATCTTTACACATTTATCGGGGGCCCAATATTTGATGCACGAGACTCTGACGATGGCATCGAAGGCTAACTATGCCAGCCAGTGGCGGCACGTGCAATTTGGCAAAATTGGATTAATCCATTTAAAGTCATGAAAAAAGCTGAAATATCGAGGGAGCGCAGTGCAATCCCTCAAATAAAATTTTACAAGGGTATAGATGGACGAAATGCAACGTTGCCAGATTGCACACGCCGCCACTGATGCTGACTTAAGTGAGGACGTCAGATCACATTCGGCAAGCTGCAAGACTTATCGGAAAAAAAGGGATCAACGCTTCTGATTAGGCGTGAGCCTAGAGTAGAGCAAACTTTGACAGATAATGGATACGGTGTGAGCATTTGGTAAAAGGAAAGTTTCAGAGGAAGCTCTAGTCGCAAAACATATGAATCTGATAAATTCTGAACAGATAAGACAACAATGTGATTGGTTCAGTCACTCAAACTGTCGGAATCCTTGAGTTTAAGGGCATCTGGTTTATTTGAGGATGAATGAAAACTGTTGAAACTTTTTATGAGATGAATGTTTATTATCTAAGAACATCAAATGAATGCATGATTTATGATTGGTCAGCATGCTGAGTGCACAGTAATTTTGAGAACTAATTTCTCTCCATCCTCTAAGGAGTGAAGTTACAAAATAATTTGGACGGTCAAGAGGCTTGAAAACTTCACTTTGTGACGGCAACATGCAATTATTATCTTCTGAAAGAGTAGTCTTGATCCCCAACTGACTGTAAACAATCCAGATTCTGAAAAAGAGAGAACAGTTTATGAGACTTTCGACAGTGAAGCAATGAAACACCGAGACGGAGGAGGATGATAGCTTCGTTTCAAAGCCAGAGCCTTCATCAGGTGCTTTCAATCCTTGAATAAAGCCGATCAGACTCAAATTCATCTTTGAATTAAAGTTTTTCAGTTGTCCTAAGGATTTCCCCATAATATCGGATAGTAACAGCTTAAGGTAGTTTACAGAATGATATTCTTAAGTGAAGATAATTGCTTCAACTATATTGAAATCAACGTATATCTTTGTTAAACAAACTGCCCGAAGAGTTAAGATTATCTATTTAAAAATCAAAATTTAGTAAGCCTCCACATAATTTTTTAACTTGGTTGAGTTTAAATACCGATGGTTGAGGGTGTCTGGTTGTGGCTCAGTTTGAGAAGTATGTTGCCCATGCTTCTCCGATCGAGCCGCAGCCAGACATTTTCAACCATGATGATGATCAGCTCGATTTTAGAAACAAAGAAATACACTTTTAAAATAAAAAAAAAATAAGCCAATTTCTTCCTTTACTCAGTGCAGTTCAAATTTTCAATTTTCAATTTAAAATTGTCCTTTTATACTCACAAGGGGAGTGCACCAACCCGGACCCTCGAAATTTGATCAAATTTTCAGGATCGGTAGTTCGTAAGAAACTATTTGACACATGTTTTGCCTTTTTTGTGAATGGGCCTTAGAAACGAAGAAAAAAAATTGGCTGCGCGCGTGACCTCAAATAGCTGCAACTGACTGCCCCTATCATCAACCGACAGCGTGGCCGAAGGGACAACGGCTCGGACTACGGGTCAAGAGGTTGGTGGTTCGAGTCTGGCTCCCGCCACTGTATTTTTGCACTGCGTGTTTGCAACGACACATTTATTTCCTCTACGTTCGGACTTTTTCGCCGTGTGCACAAAACCGTTTTTTTTTTTACAAGTAAGAACTATATGAAAATTAAACATTGAAACGACACACATTTTTGCATAAATGAGAGGGGAGGAGGTATCAATGTCAAAATTAGAATAGGAAGAAAGTAGAAGAATTGATAAAAAAAACGATAGTAAATACAAAATCTGTTGGTATTTTTATCAGGGTGCATTATGATTTGTGTAGGTTGAGTATTCACCTGATATCTTAAAAATAACATCTAGTAAACGATGATTTACAGATGATTTACAGATGATTTACTTTACAGATCTGAAGATGGGGCAGTCACTCCCCGAAATAGCTATCATCACCATCCTAAGTAGACACTTATGTTGTTAATCATCGTTTACTTACTAGATGTTATTTTTAAGATATCAGGTGAATACTCAACCTACACAAATGATAATAAATACGATTTTCCTGACTCACCAATACGGAACTCCGGAAATTTTACACAACATTCTTGGTGTTTTTGACTGCAGGCAGTGGCGGATCCAGAAAAAATTTTCTGGGGAGGGGGGGACGCCCATGACATTTTAAATTTGAAGCGTTGCAGAAGAAATGTTGGGCTATTTTCTGTTGAAAGAAGGCAACATTTGAGTCTTGGGGGGGGGGAGGGTGCCCTTGCCCCCTTCCCCCATCCGCCACTGACTGCTAGGTAGTAAGATTTTAAATTTTTTTGTGCGTGGATTTATGAGTACACGAGTCGCACTTCAGGAAGAGAAGGGGACAGAGGAAAGTATTAACGAAAAAAAAAAAAAAAAAACAAAAAAAAAAAAAAAAAAAAAAATGAGTAAAAGTAAATAAAAATGAATGAGAAAACGAATAATTGTATTAATTATTGTTTTTTTAGTGATTCTTCTACTTTCTTACTCTTCTAACATTGACAGTGATAACCCCCCCTCCCCCCGCCGATGCAAAAATGTGTGTCGTTTAAACATTTAATTTGCTGCATAGTTCTTACTTGTTAAATTAAAAGCGATTCGGTGCACACGGCAAAATAGTCCAAACATAGAGGAAAAAAAATGTCATTGCAAACACGCAGTGCAAAGATACAGTGGCTGGAGCCAGACTCGAACCACCCAAACCCCTTGACCCGTAGTCCGTTCGGCCACGCTGCTGATTGATGATAGGGGCAGTCAGTTGCAGCTATTTGAGGTCACGACACAGCCAATTTTTTTCTCCGTTTCTAAGGCCCATTCACAAAAACGGCAAAACATGTGTCAAATAGTTTCTTATGAACTTCCAATCCTGAAAACTTGATCAAATTTCGAGGGCCCGGGTTAGGGTGATTCTTATTTTTTAGAATTCCGACATTTTTTTTGCGAACGCTCAATTTTTTTTTCTTTGTGGTCTACAAAATTGACCCATATCAAGCATCTTGAAAAAAAAAAAGTTAAATGGACGCTCAACCGCAAAAAGGGCGTAAGTGCCAAATATGAATTTTTTGGGTGTTTTAATAGTCAATTATGGTGTAAAATAGCCAATTCAGATCCTACAGGACTGAAATTCTTAGTATTTTTGGCATATATGCAACTCTAAGGCCACAAAAGTCCATTTTATACTATGCGTAAAACGCTCTCGCCGCGCTGCGGAATAGTAGGCTCTTGCGCAGCATCACCGGTCGAGGTTGGCTTCAACGAAAGTTAAATAAAAAATCGCTGGACCTCTCGGATCTTTTCGGGAGCTTAAAGTAGGGTATGAGTGGAGTCATTTAAGGCCAAATTGGAAATATGTTCCTCGAGCTCCTCGAAAAATAAATTGATTTTCAAGTTTTTTAGGAAAATCTCAGCAAAAAAAAAAAAAATAGGGTTTAATTTTTTTTTTATTTGCAACCCCTATCTTGTGATACATTGTTTGAAAGGGCATAAATATCTAAGACTTTTGTCGCAAATCGGAGGTCGATATCGTTTTTCGTTTTCGAGATATCGAAAGTGAAAGTTCGATTTGGACCCATTTTAAAAAAAAACATTACTCCTCTTTGAGAAGTCGGATTTAAAAAAATAAGAGCTTACAATACTCTTAATAGCAAGCCTTTTCTAGAAAAAAATGCAATTTTAACAAAAGATTAGTCAAAATTTGGTAACATAGCCCCCAAACATTTTCAACGTTCTTGCCCACCCCCCTCAAGGGGGCTATCTGAAAGATTCCGAATGACGACCCCCATCGAGCGATACATTGCATTTTTTTTAGAAAAGGCTTGCTATTTAGAGTATTGTAGGCTCTTAGTTTTTTAAAATCCGACTTCTCAAAGAGGAGTAATGATTTCTTTTAAAATGGGTCCAAATCGAATTTTCACCTTCGATATCTCGAAAACGAAAAACGATATCGACCTCTGGTTTACGACAAAAGTCTTAGAAATTTATGCCCTTTCAAACAATGTATCACAAGATAGGGGTTGCAAATAGAAAAAAAATTAACCTATTTTTTTTTTTTGCTGAGATTTTCCTAAAAAACTTGAAAATCAATTTATTTTTCGAGGAGCTCGAGGAACATATTTCCAATTTGGCCTTAAATGACTCCACTCATACCCTACTTTAAGCTCCCGAAAAGATCCGAGAGGTCCAGCGATTTTTTATTTAACTTTCGTTGAAGCCAACCTCGACCGGTGATGCTGCGCAAGAGCCTACTATTCCGGAGCGCGGCGAGAGCATTTTACGCATAGTATAAAATGGACTTTTGTGGCCTTAGAGTTGCAGATATGCCAAAAAAAATAAGAATTTCAGCCCTGTAGGGCCAAAATTGGCTATTTTACACCATAATTGACTATTAAAACATCCAAAAATTCATATTTGGCACTTACGCCCTTTTTGCGGTTGAGCGTCCATTTAACAATTTTTTTTTCAAAATGCTTGATATGGGTCAATTTTGTAGACCGAAAAGAACAAAAATTGAGCGTTCGCTAAAAAATTTCGGAATTCTAAAAAATAAGAATCACCCTAGCCCGGGTTCGTGCACTCCCCTTGTCAGTGGCCCTTCATAAGTTTGTGACAGGTTGCCAACCTTATTTGAAATTGTTTGAAATTAAATTTACTATATTCATATTGAGTTCACATTTTTTAATTTATATTGTGATTTTAATTTCATTTCATATTTTTGTTATTTTCATCTAATTATTATTTCTCTTTATTTCTTTAATTTTTTAGTGAACCTGCCACTCGAGCTAGCTTGCAGCAGGGAAAACTTTTCTTTACTTTCCTTTATTTTCTGTTAAACTTGTACCAAAAAATAAATAAAAAAAAATAAAAAAAGAATTCATAGTATTGCAAGCCTTTCTAGATCACTTCTCTCAGTGATGATCATTGAACATATCAATAAAACGTCAGAGCAACATTTTTCTTAAAAAATTTTTTTGGATGAGTCAATGTGGTGCTTTGCTTGTAGAATCTTTACCTCGGATTTAGTGTGCCTTTGCACCCTGAAAAACTAGCGCCTCATTCACCAAAAGTTTTTAGCATCTGAATAATGACTACACTGGGCTTGCCATTTTTCACTCACAATCGGTAGTTACCCAGGTTAACAGGATATCAACCCCATCCTCCCTTGAACTGACACTGGAGAGAGTTGATTGGAAACGAAAGGACTACAATGCAGAAAACATTGCCAAAGTCACTTCAAAAGCAGTGACGGTGGAAGTAGGCAAAGTGAGCGACCCAGAACAATGGAAAGGTCATAAAATTTTGGTTTTGCCTCTCCCCTTCCTAGTAGAAGTTTGGTGAATGATGAGCCCGGAGGTAATTTATTGACCTACATTTCTTGAGCATACTGTTTTGAGGAATGAGTTTTCTATTATATTTTGAAGCAAATTTTTAGCTGAAAATGGTGTGCATTTGAGCCATGGTTTCGCCTTACATTGTCAGGAGGCGAAATTCAGATCCGACAGATTTTTTTCGCACCGCTAAAGAAAGATAAGCTCTTTGAGACTCTCACTTCATAACCAGTGAATTATTTGTAGAAGAGGAACTCAAAGACAGATTTTGAAAGAAAGTGAGTTTTTGCATCAAATTGAGCGTCTTACCAGAAAAGGGGGTGCGGTTTCACTGTTCAGCAAATAAGCTCAGTCTGCTCAGAACATCAGTCATATTCCTGACGTTGAAGAAGCTTTTTTTCCCCTGACTTCTCATTTTAGACAGGAGCAGTGGGTTGACCAAATTTTTCAGTTCCTCTGACTAGCTTCGATAACTGAAAAATTGAGGAGTAACATTAAGATAGCGGAACACGAAACAGAATACATGATAATTCTTGAAACTGAAATTAGGTTGTGTGTGCAACTTTGAGTCTAAGCATTCATGGAGCAGATAAGTTTCGGGGAAAACCGGTATATTCAAAATGCGCACTTTTCCCCCCCCCCCCCCCCCCCAAAAACCTCAAATTTAGCAGTTGGTGGACTTTGCCGCAAATATTTAGGTCAAAAAGTTAAGTAGGAGGTACCTAAAATTCATAATTCAATGCTGCTCAAGGTCTTCAATTTGGAAGTTTTTTTTTCCTCCATCGGTGGTACACACAGGAAAATACATGATTGAAAGAGGTTCCAGTAGAGACTATCGGATCTCAGCAAGAACTGGCCAATGACCTTCTATCTTCGGAGCATGTCCCCTAAAAATTGGAGATTGTTTTTTTTCCCATTCCAATCTAGAGAGGTTATTTCATCCCTAAGAATATAGTCAATAAATTTGTTTGCGGTTCAAGCTTCTTAAGTCAGCCCCTAACTCAATAATGATACAATGAGGTGGCTGTGCTATGTTAAAAGTAGCTGGGCGACTGGCTGAACTAACTTTCGGAAATGCAAGATCATGCATCTCAAAGCAGGTTACGGTGTCAAGAAGCTTGAGACTTGCGATTTTGAGCAAAACAACGTGGCAGGAATGAGCTCAGAACTAACCTGGTAGAGGTCGTTTCACGAAAGTTTGGGCCCTTGACAGATAGGTTTGTTTACTGCGCAGAGACTAGTTTGCGTTATAGCACATATGCAAGAGCACAAACAAGTCTATAACCAGCGAGCTGCATGATCTGTCATTGGTCTTCTTTTGTGAATCGAGCAATAATGAACTCAAACTATTGCGCATGTCACATTCGACATTTTTCAGTTTCAAATGGCTGTAGCACCCCCCCTTTAAAAAGCAAAATTTTACTGTGATACTTGGGGAATAGATGGCCTGCATCTTGAATATTGCATGTCCCAAAAGTAAAAATTGAAAACGTGGCGAGTGGGTCCCTTAGGTAGAGGTCAATTCAGATGCGTACGTGCACTTAGACCGATAATCTTCGGTAATGTTCCAACGTTATTCCTCATATTATGTGTACAATAAGAATTTGGGTGTTAGTTTTCCATTGAAGAAAGCTTAAAAATCAACAGGTCAAAGTTGCACACAAATTTGTTTCCGAAGATATATTGCGATTCGGAGGAACAAAAATTAAAAATTCCCCACAAAAATAAGCTACACATCTGCAATGAACTCGATGAATGCGTCCAGTGGGCCGATCATTTGTACTTCATCGCTAAAGCGATCGTTAAGACTGTATATGAGTGACTATATTGGTCGGAAATTATAAAACTTGGCTGTTGCTATGGTAACCATCGTTATAGTGCCCGCTATTTAAAGGTTACTCATGAACAACCTTTAAAGAACGGACACTTTAACTATGGTTACCATAGCAATGGCCAAGTTTTACAATTTCCGACCAATATAATCACTCATATACAGTCTTAACGATCGCTTTAACGATGAAGTAAATGATCGGCCCGCAGATGTCAAAGTGAATAGAAGTAAAGAAGAGAGAGCGTTGAATAGTGATTGATCAACTTACCACTAGGCGAACCAACAGAATCGAATCTAAGGTTTTAGGGGAGTCTCTTCAGATTGTGTCGGAGTAGGCAGTGAAAGCGCTTGCAACCGTACTTCCGTTAAACACAGCAAAGTTCACTTTGAAGAAGATTGTGAATCATTAACACGGTGCTCTGTTTCACGGCTTTCAGTATTAGCTCTCGGCGGCGCAAATCGAGAATTGAAAAGAATCTCATTCAAACCGATTTAAAAAACGAATTAAAGATGATCATGCGAACAAACGGAAGAATTTTTTCCGAGGAAAAACGTCTGAAGCTTAATATACCTAGGTTAAGCGAATAAAATAAAGAAAACGTAACAAAGATTAGGATTATTTAAATAATTATGACAAACAGACATATTTGCTCTTCTCCAGAAGATATGATTTTTAATAAAATAATAAAGTTTTAGTTATAACCTCACATAATAGTTGGCGCGCAAACCGCACATCAACAAAACACCGAGCAACGATGGCACATCGGTTGTAGAAAAAAAGAGAAATAATTTTTGCCGGAGAATAACGCCATAGACTTTTTCTCCCAACAATTTTTTCTTTTCAAATCGCAACCAATTTTGATGAGATTATTTTTGATTTCGATTTTTTTTTTTGTTTTGTGACCCAAAGGGTCGCGTCGAGCCGTTTGGGGGACAAGCGCGATTTTTTTGCGGATATTTGAAAAAAATCTTATCAAAATTGGGTTTAGATTAAAAAAAAAAAAAAAAAAAATTTAAAACGGGTGTGGCGACCACCCCCTATCTTTTCTCAAAAAAGGCCCCAAAAATTTAGCTTTGGGGGGAAAATTTTATTGGGTATACGACCCCCAAAGGGAATCCAAGAAAAATTTTCAGCCCCCAAAACCCTCCCTTGGGGGTTTTTTTGGGAGTGGGGCCCCGTATCTCGAAAAAATCAAATAAAAGGGTAGTTTTTACATTTGGGAACTAATACGGCATAAAAAAAAAAATTTTTTATCCCTGAGTTTTTTTCTAAAAAAACCCTTTTTGAGTTAGGGGGGGTTTCAAAAAAAATTTGGGGTAAACTTTAATTTACCGCTGTGACCCTAAAAATTTTGGATTTCAAAAAAATAAGAAGTTTTTGAAAGGGCAGACCCAAAGGGGTTTCTTTTGATGTATCAATGCCTATTTTTTTTGAAAAAAGGTACAAAGGGCCCCCCCACCCCCCAAAATTTTGGGGTTCGGGGGCCCCACGTAAAAATTTTCAAATGGAAAGGTATGGCTTGTGATACATCATTTGAAAGGTCTTTTAGAGACGAAAAAAGTGATACCCCCCAAAAGTCGCAAAACAACCCCCCTTCCCAAAAAGGCGGCCGTTTAAGGTTAGGGGGCTCAAGGGGGACCTTTAGAAAAATGATCCAAAAATTTAACGATACATGGGTAAAAGGGGCTTAAAAAGAAAAATAATGGTTTAAACCCCGAGTCAAACAGACTTTTCAATCCAAAGTTACGGCCGATATAAATTTTGGGGGAGTTGGGTTTCCCAAAAAGCACCCCCAAATTTCAATCGGCCGTAACTTTTGGGTTGAAAAGTCGGTTTGACTCGCGGTTTGAACCATTATTTTTCTCTTTTTTAAAACCTTTTAGCCATGTATCGTTCAATTTTTGGGTCATTTTTCTGAAGGGCCCCCCCTTGGGCCCCCCAACCTTAAAACGGCCGCCATTTTGGAAGGGGGTTTTTTTTGCGACTTTTGGGGGGTATCACTTTTTTCGTCTCTGAAAGACCTTTCAAATGATGTATCACAAGCCATACCTTTCCATTTGAAAAATTTTTTCGTAGGGCCCCCGAAGCCCCCAAAATTTTGGGTGAGGGGGCCTTTTACCCTTTTTTACAAAAATAGGCATGTGATCATCAAAAGAAAGCCCCTTTGGGCTGCCCTTTTAGAAACTTCTTAGTTTTTTGAAATCCAATGATTTGGAGGGGCACAGCGGTCAATTGAAGATTACCCCTAAATTTTTTGAAAACCACCCCTAACTCAAAAAAGGGTGGGTTTTTTGAAAAAAAAATCAGGGGTAAAAAAATTTTATTTTTTTTTTGCCGTATTAGATTCCAATGTCAAAACATACCCTTTCTATTTGATTTTTTCGAGATAGGGGGCCCACTCCCCTAAATAACCCCAAGGGATGGTTTTTTGGGGGGGTGAAAAATTTTCATTGGATTCCTTGGGGGCGATATACCCAATGAAAGTTTTGCCCCCCAAGCCAATTTTCGGCCGTTTTTGAGAAAAAGATAGTGGACGGGTGGTCTGCCACACCCTGTATATAGTTGGAGAAAATTCGGCCAAATTCTAGACGAAAAAGTTCTGATAAAATCCACGTGGTTACAGTTTATTTTTACCATCCACTGTTTGCCTCAAAAATTGTATTTATTACTTCGAAAAATCCTGGATGCGGGGTCTTTTTTTTTTACAGACTATCTGTTTGCCCTATATGCACTACTCGCAGGTAACTTTTAACGATGTGCCTGAGAATCTTCTCCCTAACCAAACTGGGATTTTCACGTTTCTTTTTACCCCAGTATTTATAAAGTTAAGAATTCAATTTCAATTTCAAAACCGTTATAAAAGTCGCAGAGAGTGCTCGATCTATTCATTTGTTTTGACTCTTGTAAGAATCTCACAGTTTAATTATCTAAACAAATATAATAGTTGCCTATTACCCATCGATAGGTGCAACTTTTTTCTTTGTTAGATTGTATTGCAGAATGCAGGTCTTCGGGTCAGGGCTCTGTCCTCCCCAGAAAGAATCCCTAAATTTAAAATAATAATAATAATAATAGTAAAAAAAAAAAAACTATACAGTCAAAGAGATGATAACTTTGTAGATAGATTATACTCGTAGATAAGAATCCGAGTAATTGTTAAGTAATTGGTCATAAAATTATCAGATCGACGATGAAAAATGGATACGGTTTATCACTGCCGGTGGATCGGAAGTAGTCACGTGACCCCCCTCGATGAGATCACGTGCCGTGGGCACGCGTGGACAGAAGCCGTACGGCATGCGCGAGAAAAAAAAAAGAAAAAAAAAAAAAAACCATCTGTTTATTGGGTGTTTTAGACCACCGACGGGACCACATAACAAAAGTCGCGTCCGTGCGGCAGGAAGCGTGGGTTCAGTAATGGGGTGGGAGGGAGGGGGATGAAAGCAGTGGCGGCTCGTGGGCTTTAGTATTGGGGAGGCTGTGGGGGGCCGGGGGGGTCTGGAGGGAACCCTCCTTCAGCAGGTGAGGGAGGGGAGGGGAGGGTTCCCCCAGAAACAAAACACACAACACGAAAACAAACAGGCGCGGCTGGTCCGGCGACTGGCATGGCGGTTATCCGGCTACTGGCTCGGCAACGCTGCGTGAGTCATGGAGGATAGCAGCCTCCGATACCTTCGTTAGTGCGTGCACAGTCCTTGCTTGGTTGTGTGTCCACTTGACTGACTCGACCGACTCGGAGAGTCTGTGACTCGTCGAGAGGCACAGACTCCGGCACTGCTGACCGCTGTCGTTTCGCGTCTCTGAAATTTCGTTCCCCGCCCGCTTATAACTTCCTTCTCTTGCGCTCTCTCCTAGTGAAGATTGACTCAAGTTTTAGAGTCACGGACATTGTGATTGCCTAATTTTAATATGTTGTCTCTCATTACTGTCTTGTCGACGTTATTTTTTCTTCCCTCTGAATGTCTGGGGAGGCACAGCCTCCCTTGCCTCCTTAGGCGAGCCGCCACTGGATGAAAGGACGTTGCATGCCCACTGCACTTTATGTCGGTGTCCATTAACAGGACATTAGTTTACAAATCAAATTGTTTTAGACTACACTAGTCTTCCTACCTTCATGCCTTACACTAGGGTCGGCCCTGTTGCCAAATGTTATAAAGAAGATACAGAGACAAAACACATTGAAAGCGCTGACCAAAGATTACTTATATACAAACAGATATGCCCGAAGTTGACTCCGGCCGTGATATAACTAGGCATACAGAGGGGATCATAAAGATTATAGAGAAAAGATTACATTTTCCATGTTTGTCTGTTACAAAACTGTTCCGTGTCCCACGTTTTACTGTTCTCTGATCCATGTATGTTCTATTTTCGCAAACAAACACAGGAAAAGTGGGAAAAGTAATACTTCCGATCGAACTAGAATTCTGTCATCTTTATGATCCCCTCTGTATGCCCAGTTGTATCACGGCCGGCGTTTTATCAATTTTTCACTTAACACGGGCGACGGGCGAGATCTTGTGGCATATAGGTTTGTATAAGTAATCTTTGGCACTGACGAAACCTTTGGTAAAAAAATGACAGCAAAAGACTTTAGTTGAGCCAGCCAAAGCTTCTACCAGAAACGTTTTACTTTTTTTTTTTTTTTTTTTTTTTTTTTTATACCAGAAACGAAGCACTTTGAAAGCTAAAACGGGCGTGAAACAAAAAAAAAAAATAAGAAAAAAGAGAATTTTTTTTTCGAAAATTGGAAATTTCCTGCATTCAACGTGAATCTCTTCACAATAACGTGAAAAATCAAGAAAACAGCTGTACCACGATGAAGGTGAATCATCGAGAATATTTTGCCTCGGAATTATTTCCTTTTTTTTCTCGTGAAAATTGCGTAAATAAATTTGAACAGAAGAAGGACGGTCGGGACAATAAGTACGACTTTACCTCTCCTCATGGAAGAAATCCTACTTTTATGAGTTTCATTAAGCTTTACCTTGTCCAAAATCGTATTCCACAGGCTTTGATGAATCTTTAAGAGGTAACTTTCATCATGGTCATTGAAAGTTCATTTTTGAAAATTTTAAACGTCAAAAATTATAGGTTAAATAAAAACACTCCTCTGAATGGAACGATGTTGCGCGCAGTCTTAATTGCAACGTTCATTTGGTCTAGGGTTTGTAGTTCTACGAAGATCAACATACTATGGCTAGTCATGAAAGCATACGAGAAAAAGTAATTTGATTCATCGGTGATGAGCGTTCCAAACAAAGACAGTTCGTCGCTCTCGCTCTCACGTGACCCCCATGTATTGCCATCTCACTCTAATTTCAAAAATCTTAAATAGAGACTTATTTTGTGAAATTATTTGGCTGAAAGGAATTCCTCGAGGAATATATGTTGAAGCAATTTTGATAATGATATGTCATAAAACAAGGCCCTGTATACGAATTTCGAAACTAGAAAGATATGGGTATACATGGAGGTGATGGGAGAGTTAGTGAGATAGTTTGGAACGCTACTCGAGTTTTATCACAACCGATTGCGACCGACGAGTGCATTGTTGTGGTTGTTGGCTAACCGTTGACTTCCCACTAAAACTATCTATTAAACTGCTCGAGCTGGCAAACCTGCTTCGGGGATATCTCTTGACGACTTCACCGATAGCAGTCGAAGAGCACACTCAACAGTCAACTCGCTCAACACTCAACAGTGTATTGGTGAATGTTGTATCTTGTATCATTTCTCCCCAGTTCGGTCTCCTCTCTTCTCGCACGTGCGCGATGAGCTCTGACCGTTGGCGAGCGATAAGGTAAACGAGGGGGCGCCTCGCCTAATTTGGTAATTCGGAAGCCTGCCTATTATTTACCTTTCAAATTCTTCATGTTGACGGTTCAATTAGCGAAACTGACCGGTTGAGTTCGAGTGGAGTCGAACTAGCTAGTAGTCGGATACAGAGCGAGTTGTTAATCAGTGGTCGGTCGTCGACTCGTCGCTCGTTGCTAAAGGGAGGAAGATGGGGATGGAATGGGGATAGGAAGGGATTAGCTTGCGTGCAGTCGAACTTGAGAGTATGAGACCCTTATCAGCTCTTTATCATTTCAATAAACTAAATGAGAGGGTGAGGATGGCAGAGTGCATAAAGCTGCAGACCACTCACTAAGAGGAATTTTAACAGGGCACATGGAGCACTGCAGTCTGTCCTCTCCTTGTCCTTATATCCTTATATATTAACGTAAAATGAGCGGAAAGTCGTATAGGTAATCGCTACTGATTGGTCAGTGCTGCAATTTCGGGTATCGATGATCCAGGACCACTAGGATAAGGCCTTCGTACACGTACACGCTCAGTGGCGAGGCGTGCGATTTGGCAACGTTCCTGTTTCCCCATTAATCACATTAGAAAGGTCGAAATGCCTGGTCATTGCCGATGACTGAATGCGTTCGACCTTTTTGATGAATTTAAATGGAGAAACTACATTGTTGCCAAATTTCATGCCTCGCCACACTGTACACGCTCAAAGAAGAATCGTCAAATTGGCATCGATGAGCCGAGATCCACCACAAAGCGGCAGGTGAGCCAACCGTTGCATGTTTGGTTGAATCGTTGTCCAAACAACTGTGCAATTTGACGGCCCTTCAAACTGCAGAGTTATTTGACGATGGATGTTGTGTCATCTGTTCACCAATCTACTGCCAACAAAACAAATAAACCCCATTTTGAGATGTTTTGGTCAAGGTTATGTTTGAAATTTAGAAATGTCAGGTTGGCAATTAATGCTACTGTTTGCGGTGGATTTCAGCTCATCGATGCGCATTTGACGATCCTACTTTGAGCGTGTACGAATGGGGCTCTTGCAAACTTTTGCTATAGGGGATTGAAGAGTTGATTCTTGCATAAAAATCTGTAAAAATGACGATGAGCATACATACTAAAAAATCACGAGATTCACTCTCAGAATCGGGAGACTCAGGTATCGTGGGAGATTCCTAGCAGGGCTGCCGTTTTGCGTATAATCAATGCTATTTTTCTATTCACCGATGATTCCACCGGTTGAGAAAAGATTACACAGTTCAGTTCAGAGCATGACTATGATAAACTGAAATACTCGCATCTGTAATCTTTTCTCAACCGGTGGAGTCGTCGATGTCTTAAAAAACTCGCGGATATTTTAATTAATCAACGGAGTTTCCACCGATTAAGGAAAGATTACAGATCAGAGTATTTTTGTGCATTACAGTCATACACTGAAATAAACTGTGTAATCTTTTCTCAACCGGTGGAATCATCGGTGAGTAGAAAAATAGCATTGCTTATACGCAAAACGGCAGCCCTGATTTCTATAGATGGGAGATAATAGGAATCTCCCATTATTACTGCCCTATGCCACTATTAAGGGGTGTCTCCATCTGCGAATTTAAAAGCGCGAATAAACTGATTGAGCCAATGAGCTGCCTTCAAGGCGATAGGTCGAGTCCGATGTATCGACAACGAAGAAGCCTATTGGCTCAAGCGGTCAATTCGCGCTTTTAAATTCGCAGGTGGAGACACCCCTTTACGCTTGCGCAAATAAAAGCGTTTATTGAGTTTAGGAGTGAATTTCGGAAGTTTTTAGTGATGCTGTTATCGTTGTTTTTGGAGGTGTTTACACCAGATTCGACGATTAAATCGCTTATAGCAAAAGTGTGCAACAGCCCCCATTTTCATTCATTCGACCCAAGAGAGAAAACTTGTCTCCGACTTTAACTTTTGAATTAATTAGAAATATATGAAAAGTAAACGCTCAAATACATTATATATCATTCCTTTTTACCGCATTTAATATGAGAAGTAGCACGTTGTTGATTACTTCCAAATATTATCGGTTTCGGTGCGTCAACAGTGTCAACTCTTGTGAAATAACCTCAATAACCGATTTGATTAAAAAGTCCTCACGAATTTTCGCATATCTATTTCACGCAACTGCTATTTGTTGGTAAACGCTGCAATTTTATTCCGATATTTGGTACTACGCGACCAGAGCTGCCGATTTGCGAAGATTTAATGACATTTTGAAATCCACAAAAGGAAGGTTCCGCACAGGTTGAGAAAATATTACAGAGTTAATATATCAGTGCATGTATGACTGTAATGCTCGAAAATACTAGCGTCTTTTATCTTTTCTCAACCGGCACTAGCGCAACCAGGATCTCTTCCATCTCTCTCATTTCCCATTCGAATGTATAAATAGGAAAAGGACAGAAGGAGGGGGTTTTATCCCCTTGTCCATCCTTGTCTAACATACGTTTTTTAATGGAGGAAAGAGAGAGATGAAGAAACTCTCGGTGCGCTACTGTCAACCGGTATATTTTAATTAATTAACGGCGTTTCCACATAGAATGAAAAGATTACAGATCAGAGTATTTTCGTGCATTACAGTCATACACTGAATTGAACTATGTAATCTTTTCTCAACCGGTGGAATCATTGATGAATTTAAAAATGTCATTAAATCTACGCAAATCGGCAGCTCTGATTTAGTAGCGACTCCTTATTTTCCCCCCGCCTATTCTCGCCTACAAAACAATATAATACCTGTCCTTTTAGCAGCATCATCGTTTGTACTGCGAAAACATCAGTAAACAAAAGGAACTCACCCCGTCCCAAAAATAGACAGCTATATATGCGTTCAGGAAGCAAAGGATAAAAAGTTCGGGTGACTTTAAAAAAAAAAAAAAGGAAGGAGTAAGCGAACCTTTTCCATCAATTTGATTGCTTTTGTACTTTGTAATTGCGCGCTATCCTACTGCTGGAGAGGAGTAAGAGAGGAGGAGTGTGAGGGGAGGAGGGGGGGGGAGGGCGCCCCCAACCAACACTACCGCACCGAGGGACCTCCAATACGATTCGACTTTGGACCTCCCGTGCTCGCCACCCCGGTTTCTATTTCGCGCCGCGTCGGATAGCTCCTCTCCATTGAAATGATTAAATGATGAAAAAACGTTTTTGTTTTGTTTTTGTTGGGTGTTTTTTGTTCTTTCGCCTGTTTTTGTTTCTACCCTGTCCCATCCAAATTTTTGACAAGGGCTGTGCGATGTCGACTTCAGGATGTTTTTCAATCAAATTAGCTCGGATCAAACATTTTAATCCGTCGCCAACCCTTTCAAAAATGAACAATGGCTGGCTCGATCCCGCCGTGGTGGTGGCCGCCGCTTCCCTAAAAACTCGATTCAAATGAGAGTGTTTGTTGGTCTTTTCTTTTAATCATATATTTTAAATGAAATGCATGTCGAAGGGGGCAGGATTGAATTGAAAACCTTCCCGAGGTTTTTAAGATATGACGATTAAATTTGACGGCTCAACTTTAGACTGCATTCGTTGCATATTTTCTACGTGACAGACTATATTAGCTCTATTTATAATGAATTTGAATCAATTTACGCTGTGTGTGTAGCCGCGCGTAATTATACTATGCCACCACTGCCATCAGATATGCCGTATTTTTTGCTTGAAAATCAAAAGATCGATTGAAACGACGATTTTTCGATGGAAATGATGTTTTAACGATGATTTTGAGGTGATAAGACGGCTATGACAGCTATTTTTACTCTTTTTCTCTCAAATTTCCGTATTTTTCGCCGTCATCAAAAGTGGTTTGTAGTGACGTTTTTGGGCTCCAAGCTCTACGCTGCGGAGTGCGGAGCCCAAAACCGCCATCAGACGCGTGACAGTAGAGAACAATACCAAACTCTACTATAAAATAGCTGTAAAACCCGTATCTTTGCCTAGAATCACTGTTAAAGCGTCATTATCACCGAAAAATCACCATTCCAATTGATAGTTCGATTTTCAAACAAAACGGCAAAAAATATCGGCATCACTGATGCCATAACAAAACACATAGGTTATGTTTATTGATAACGAATATTACATACAACATGTTGATGTATGTACATACTCTAGCATAAAATGGCTTATTCCCACACAGAGAAAAAATTATATTTGGCGCTACCAGAATTTACTTCTACGTAATATATTTAATGTGGATTCACGTATCCTTAACCGCAGATTTCTGGTAATATTCAAAATACATTTTTCGTTGAAACCAGCAATATCTTCATAGATACCAAAATTACACTTAATTATCACATGGAAGTAATGCTGGTAGCCCCAAATATAAATTTTTCTCCGTGCACTTTGGTCAAAACTAAGTTAGCAGGTCACTATGAAAAAAAAAAAGATTACACAGAAAAAATAGAAAAAAACCCTTTGGTCGCGCTGACAAAACCTTTGGTAGATAAATGACCCAGAATGATTTTAAAAGAGCCAACCAAATATTTGGTTCACCCGCATAGCAAAATCTTTTTAGTCAGGCGTACAAAACTTTTGGTTAGCTCTATATATTATAAGTATTTTGCTTTACGTCAAATATATACCCGTTAGTTTGCGAATAGTTTAAAATAGCGGCCTTTTAAAATAGGTACCTGATGCGCACCGATCATAATCCTAGTTTATGGCTACTTTGAGGATCCAATTTGATCGTCAGAAAGGGCCTCGAGCGGTAGCAAAAGTTTGCAAAAAACCCTTTCACTTCCCTTCAAAATCAACGATAACGAACAGTTAATTTTTTGGTCGTCACTAACATTTCTTGCCAACCCGGAAGATGAGGAGGCTCCCAAGGTACTTTTATTTAACAGGTATGCTCGACTCGCTTCCCGCGTCATCTCCAGTGGCGCGAAAATCAAACGCAGACTCCATGATGGCCGTCAAAAGAAGAAAACACTGGACAGTTACGTTGGTGTAAAAGAATTCACAGAGAGATAATCAAATCAACTAAAATCGACGAAGCTAGAAAAAACACTAAATCGTGAGTTCCACTTCCACCCATCCTCATAACAAACCTATACACTCCTGATCATGTCCCACGTCATACAGTGCAATGATAAAAAAAAAAACTCCAAAATGGGGCTGTTGGACACTTTAGTTATATGCGATTTAACAGTCAATTCTGGTGTAAAAACCTCTAAAAATAACTATGGCAGCACTAAAAACTTCCAAAATCCACTCCTAAAATCGACAAACGCTTTTATTTGCGTGGGCGTAATGGTGGCTGAGGGTAGTAACAATGGGAGATTCCCATCTAACAAATACTGCAATTCCATCAAGAAGTGACCAATAAGAGACGACTTTCATTTGACACCGATATCACTAGGTGTTGCGATACCATTCATCGGATGTGGATCATCACTCTGATGACTAATTACTCTGTGAATCATCCTTGTCAGCATAGAAAGAGTGACGAAATTAAGATATAGGAATCTCCCATTGTTACTTCCCTCGGCCACCATTACGTCCTCGCAAATAAAAGCGTTTATTGAGTTTAAGTGTGGATTTCGGAAGCTTTTAGTGCTGCCATTGTTATTTGTCGAGATTTTTACAACAAAATCGACTGTTAAATCGCTTATAGCAAAAGTGTACGACACCCCCATTGCTTTAGGTAGCTTTTCTCGGAAAATCTCAATTTTTGACCGAGAAATGCTGCCCCTGTGAAAAATTATTCAGGGCAGGATTTCTCGGTCAAAAATTACGTAAGAACGTAACGTAACGTACGTAACGTAAGACGTAAGAACGTTACGTAAGAATTTGAAAAGACAATTTCTTCCTTTCCACAAAAGAGAAATATTTTTTTTTCAGTTTTTAAATAAGGTAGGTGACCCAAAGGTGGCCCACCCCAGCTTATTTCAGTTAATTACACGAATTGACGATAAATGGCGTTAGTGCTGAGTAGCAGGATGCTATTGCTTCCCCCTTTCCAAAAATTAAGAGCATCGGGTGATTCAGTCGGCGCGGAACAGTGCAACGTCCATTTTCGCAGGTCTTCGGCTAACTTTCACGGAAGTAAACAACCTTAAAAGCTAAGCCCTTAAATTGATTCCACCTTTGACTTTGTACTCATCATAATCATTATAATTTCTGGTGAAACTAGGGTCAAGATTCCGTTTTTGAACGATAAAATAGCATTAGAATACTTATTAATGAAATTTGAAAGAGGGTGTGTACCTATAGGTGCATCAAAAATATTAGAGGTGTCCACCTTACGCGCATGTTGTCAAAACTCTACTTTTTTTCAAACGCAAAAATCACCTCAAAAACAAGCAAATTTAAAAAAAAAACGAAATTAACATGTGATAGCCAACTGTCTGAATATATAATTGACATATTTAGTTTTTTGATCTTTCATGACTTATACGTGCATAATGGCCCCAAGCATAGGTACGGTCACCTTTGGGTCACTATTACCTTAACTCAATAATTTGCCGAGTAAAACTGCCCAAAGCGATTTTGGAGTGTTTTCCTCACTGCACTGTGTGTTATTTACAGTTTTTTCTTCTTTTGCCGGCCATCTTAGATTTTGCTTTAGATTTTCGCGCCACTGAAGATGACGCGGGAAGCGAGTCGAGCACACCTGTTAAATAACCTTGAGAGGCGCTCATATTGACCACAAAAACGGTTAGTTCGCACCACTTAAAGTCTGGTTCGCCCGCTGTGCGAGCCGCGACAGTGTGACACTGTGACATGCAGAAGTAGTTTCCACTCGACGGAGTCGGAGGGGTAGAAATCTATAAAGGTTTAAGGCGCGAACGAATGGAATAAAAGCAATTAGTCACGGCAAATGATATCGGATCGGCGTTAAGTACGGGGGCGCGAAGTAGTGAAATATGTTGCCGAGCGAGAAGGAAAGGGGTGGGTCAGCCGTCGAATGGGGGGGGGGGTGGTGAGATTAGGCGTGAAATGTTGTGATTGGCCCTCTTCCCGCCGACCGAGCCATCCGCCACTCATTTTTCATTTAAATCGAATCCAATTGCGAATGATGGCGGGTGACGCGGGAGGGGGGGGAGGGTGGGTGAGAGGGGTCCGCGATAAGAATCGTCAGTAATGTGTATAATGTAATCGAATAGAATTGGAACGATCGGAATAACCAAACGAAACGAATCGCACCGCTTTTTATCCGATTTTCTTAACCTCTTTAAACTCGCGCCCCTTCTATATGCCCTTCCTCCACCCCCCCCCCCCCCCCCCCCCCCCCCCCCGCGGGTCCGTGCGGTGACTCTCGTGATGCTCGGTGCTCTGCTCTGGTGTTGTTTGCTCGAGGGTATATTTTTATGTTCCATCGCACGGTGGAACGAAACCCACCAATATCAGGAATCAGTTAATGGTTTTCTTGAGCACTTTTTAGGTTAAAGTTTAGCTCACGCAGTCATTTTGACAGTCTGCTGCCGTTCGTGTATATTTAATGGAATTTTTTCAATACACCGATGATTTTACCGGTTGAAAAGATTACACATGCAGTTCAGTTTGGTTCATGACTAGAGTCCCTGTATATGAAAGAGTCAAGACACGTGAACGAAAGTGAAGAAGAAGAACGAGGGGTCTGAGAAAAGGTTGTAGATTAAAGAGGTATGCTCATCTGACTTCGCGCCACGAAGTCAGTAGCACGCAGTTCAAAATCCAGATCCAAGAGGGCTGACAAAAGCAGAAAACATTGTATACTCTTTCCAGAAAACATCGGGCTTCCCTCTACGGTAAAGCAGAAAATACCCCGATGTTTTCTGGAAAGAGTATACAATGTTTTCTGCTATTGTCGGCCATCTTGGATCTGGATTTTGAACTGCGCGCTACTGACTTCGTGGCGCGAAGTCAGATGAGTATACCTCTTAATCTATTACCTTTTTTTTTCGGAAGTTTAAGTGTCCTCTTTCGCCAACTAGGGCCCAACAGACGAAATGGAAGAGAGAAGAGGAAGGAAAGATGATAGAGAGAGAGACAGAGAGAGAGAGAGAGAGAGAGAGAGAGAGAGAGAGAGAGAGAGAGAGAGAGAGAGAGAGAGAGAGAGAGAGAGAGAGAGAGAGAGAGAGAGAGAGAGAGAGAGAGAGAGAGAGAGAGAGAGAGAGAGAGAGAGAGAGAGAGAGAGAGAGAGAGAGAGAGAGAGAGAGAGAGAGTGTTAGTTACATCCATGTCCTTCCGAGATGACTAGATCTGAGACCGTCAAATCTTGTCACCTCGGCCGGGATTCGAACCCGGGACCTCTGGGTTAGTGGCCAGTTGCGCTGACCACCAGACCACGGAGGCCGACAATCTATAACCTTGAGTCTGAGGAGCCTGGAGGCGCGCCTCTTGTTTACATTTTTATCCAACGATCTTCCCTCCAAGTATTCCCTGGTAAAAATGACGACTATAACCGTTCCAAAAACGACTATAAACATAGTTGGCCAACTATGGATTTATAGTTGGCCAACTATAGATTATAGTCGGCAACTATGTTTATAGTCGTTTTTGGAATAGTCGTATAGTCGTCATTTTTACCAGGGTTACTTATACATGTATTCGTGTGTAAGTATAATCTTCGTAAGGTCAACCTAACCTTCAATTCCCGTTAGCTTCACTACCTGTTTCAATTTACAGTGAAGAGTACTGCGTGAATTTTATTCTGTTCTAAACATACATTTATCAATTTCAATAGAAAATTTCATTAGTACAAACTAAAAATGCCGAAAATTTCCTCAAAGTTGGGCGGCGGGGAAGATGGTTACATGGATATGTAAACAAGAGGCGCGCGCCTCCAGGCTTCATACCTAGACCCCTTCTTCTTCTTCAGTTTTCAGCAGCCAATCAGAGATGGAATCTCGTATGGCGAGGAGAGACCCCCTTGTTCTTTTTTCACTCTTACTTTCCTCCTTCCTCCTCCTTCTTTTCCTATTTTATGGGCCAAACAGGGGGGGCGATCGCCCCTTCGCCACCCCCCTGTATGTATCCGCCAATGCGTCACGTTGAGCGCATCATCAGAAACCATCTTCAATTCCAGAATTTTGAAAAATACATTTTGAACAAGATGTTGTAGATCTGCGAAGTGCGAACGAGAAATCCTGAAATGCATATTGCATACCCAATGTGAGGTGTTGTTGAGGAGGTCTCTAATTGAGTGCAAACACTGGATAATAGAGATGTTTGATATTTGATTACCCCTCGAGCACTAACCATTGCTCGGATGGGCTTGCGAAGGAGGGATGGATCGGGGAGGGGGAGTGGGGTGCCCGCGCCTTCGCGGTATCAAACGAGGGTGATTGTGAACTGTGACTGTGAGTGACTGAGTCGTAGTAGCGTCACATCTCTGTCTGACTGGTTGCTTATTCCTTGCATGGTCAACGTGTCAACCGTTGACTACACCAATCAGCATGCATTCCTCTCTCACTCCTCATTCTCATTAGGCCGCATGTTGCATCCCTCTCGCTTCTTAACCCTTTCCGGTCCATTGTCGGATATATCCGACAATACAAAAAAGCAGTTCCGGTCCACTGTCGGATATATTCGACACGAAAGTTAAACTTGTTTCGCAGTCCGATGTTGGATATATTCGACTCGTCCAGCGTGTGGCGGGCTCTGGTGAACACTTAAGGAGCTAGTCTCACAGTCGGCAACGGTGACAGCTGGCTTAACCTTGTCTCCCTTCGCATATTTTCACTTTTTTCGGAATAACCCGAAAAAGGCCGAAAATCGGCAAAAGGTACGCGGACCTGCTGCGGCGGCCGGGTAAAACGGTCGTGGACCGGAAAGGGTTAAGGGGTCTCTCCACCAGCGAATTTAAAAGCGCGAATAAACTGATTGAGCCAATGAGCTCCAATGGCATTAAGGATCAGTGGCACTCAGGGCGAAGCACTAATAATCTTATTAAATTAGAAAAATTTAGCATGCAAGTTTAATGGGTTTAGGGGCAAGTTTAATGAGCTCTGAGTATATTTTGAACGTGAATCTGAAAATCTAAGTCATTTTAATCATCCCATCGGCCATTAGATGCCAAACATTTAGATGCTGCAGATAATCTAACCTCATTTCCAACAACATCAATAACAGCAATGTTTACGGTCACCAGCGTACTGCAGGTTTCATCACGGTCATTCTGCAAGCGTTTTTTTTTTACGGAGCCCGGCCAACAGTTTTTCAACACGGCGGAGATAGAAAGTGTCATTATCTATCACTTAGGCTTAGTAATCTCTGTTCGCGCCACTCATAACTCTACACAAGTATCTGTGGTTCGTTACAGTAATTCGATGGTTTGTATCATCGTAAGAAAGATAGCCAGTTATGTTTTTTACCATGGTAGAAAAGATTGTATCTGATGGTATCATTTATTTAGTCTGCTAACTTGGTTAAGAGTTTACTGTCTGTTGTATTTATTTTTATTTTCAATACGCGTACAATAATAAGGAATTAAAAAAATTAGGGATTTTGTTTCCTAAAGAGAATCCAAATAATTAATTAACCTTATGAGACAATAATTTAAAATGAGAGGGAGAGAGAGAGAGAGAGAGAGAGAGAGAGAGAGAGAGAGAGAGAGAGAGAGAGAGGAGAGAGAGAGAGAGAGAGAGAGAGAGAGAGAGAGAGAGAGAGAGAGAGAGAGAGAGAGAGAGAGAGAGAGAGGAGAGAGAGAGAGAGAGAGAGAGAGAGAGAGAGAGAGAGAGAGAGAGAGAGAGAGAGACAGGAGAGAGAGGGAGAGAGGAGAGAGAGAGAGAGGAGAGAGAGAGAGAGGAGGAGAGAAGGGAGAGAGGGAGAGAGAGAGGGGGGGAGGAGGAAAGAATCGGACTTAAAAAAAAGGAGAAAAAAAAAGGTTTGAGAGCAACTTCATAAGAATAAAAAAAGAAGACCAAAAACTGTAATTTTAAACTGCAAGCAAAATGCCGCACTGCAGAAGGCTACGGAAAAACTGAGTCTTTTTTTTTCCAGAATCAAGTTTGAAGTGTTAAAAAGGTCTTATTTCCTTTTTAGATTCTAATTGCTTCACACTTGCAGAGGAGAAAAGGCGGCGTATAATCTGCATTCACTCTTTTTATTTCATCCCCCTTCCCCT
The DNA here is from genome assembly GCA_011764245.1 of Trialeurodes vaporariorum. Classification (NCBI taxonomy): domain Eukaryota; kingdom Metazoa; phylum Arthropoda; class Insecta; order Hemiptera; family Aleyrodidae; genus Trialeurodes; species Trialeurodes vaporariorum. The sequence goes on from VMOF01000379.1 coordinate 16,984,714, forward strand.
CCCTCCCTCCCTCCCACCTTCACTCCCTTTATCACTCTTCTTTTTTTATCCGTTCTCCACTTACACCGACACACAAGCGCACCTTAAATTCTTGTTTATTGGTAATTGGAGACTATTATTCATACAAAGAGAAAAGGAGAGGGAGAGGGGAGGAAGGAGAGGGAGGAGGTCGAGAGTTTGTTATTTTCTTCTCTGGATGCAAGAGAATCGCGGGCGTAAAAAAAAAAAAAAAAAAAAAAAAAAAAAAAATCAAACTTCCTCTTTTCAATTCTCCGACAAAATTGTTCAATGAAATGACAACTGGGCTTCAGTCAAGTTTGGTTTTTTCACTTTTTATCCACTGGTTCTCTCCCCCCCCCCCCCTTCACCCTATTTCTCTTCCTTCCCTCTTTTGTTCGTCTGTTCCTCTTCCTCTTTGCCATCTCACTCACACTAAATGGAGAAGAAGGAGAAGGAGTAGGAGGAAAGAGAGGGTGGAGGAAGAATCTTTTTCTCAGCTCATTTTAATGACCCAAGAAGTTTTTCCTCCCTCCTTTCCCTCATTCCACGAGCCTTTGTACTCGATCAAATAGCAAATATTTATCTTAACGCCCCCTCAATCCTAATCTACCCTCTCTCTCTCTCTTTTGCTGTCTCTCTCTCTCTCTCACTCTCTCTCTCTCTCTCTCTCTCTCTCTCTCTCTCTCTCTCTATCTCTCTATCTCTCTATCTCTCTCTCTGTCTCTCTCTCCTTTTTGCATCAAAACCTTTTTTTTTTATATCATCACAACCTTTCCATTTTAAAGATGATTCATTCCAATCTCGTTTAAATGATGAGCAATTTACTTTATTTGCTATTGAAGAGTCAGAAGCAACAGGAAGCACCATCTTTCTCATCGCTTTGAATCAATCAATGAAACATTTCGTACGGCAGTACCTATAGTTGCGCAATGAGAAGTTCTATATAATCTATCTCTTTGATCCATTGATAAACATGCGTGTTAGCCTGATGCTCTCGGAACAAACAACGGACCAAAATGCGCCCTTATTTCGCAATATTTCAGAAAATATTTGGCTGATATATTTTTTTTTAATGAGAGCTGATGATTGATGAACCTGTGGCATATGCTGGATTTTTGCCGGTAGGGGCTCTCAGTCTTGGACTGATGAGTGACTGACTGAAAATGATTCACTTCTTCCCCTCAGCCCTTTGAAATTGAAGATCTGATAATTAGAGGGAGGATAATTAAGTAACCCCAAAACCTTAAAAAAAAAAAAAAAAAAAAAAAAAAAAAAAAAAAATGCAATTCTTGAATGCCCAGAAAAGGCTGATACCGAATGACATCTCATCTATGACATCTGCAATGATTGACAATACAGATTATTTAAATAACCCCGGAAAATTAAAACTATACTCCTTACTGTGGCCATATGAGGAGTGAAAATTCAAAATGTTGTAAGTGCAATCCGATGTTGCAAATATTGTGCAACTCACTGGCGCAACCAGGATATCTTCCATCTCTCTCATTTCCCATTTGAATGTATGAGTAGGAAAAGGACAGAAGGAGGGGGTTTTATCCCTTTGTCCATCCTTGTCTAACATACGTTTCTTAATGGAGAAAAGAGAGAGATGAAGAAACTCTCGGTGCGCTACTGGTGCAACTTCTTCTTTCTGTAAAACATAATTGTGAAAAGAACGACAATTTTGGCAAATCATTTTCTTGAATTTGACGAATTTTCTAGGGAAAAAATTCCAGCTGAGCTTTCTCATCGGTTAGGTACTCTAAAAAAGATTAAGAAGCTGCACAATCTTTGCAACGTCTGATGGCACTTACAACATTTTGAATTTTCACGCCTCATAATATAGCGATGGTCGGCATGTATAGGGGCGTAACTTATTTTCCATAATTTTCGACACACGCTAACTTACCTCCTTCTGCCAGGGGGCTGATTCTAATCTTTTATGGACGAGATGAGACAAGATGGTAAGAATCGACGAATCCCATTCATTTAAACGGCGGCGTCACGTGACAGATTCCGAGTCATTCGATGGACGGAGGACGTCGAAGGAGTCATTTTATCTGAGATGAACGACTCAAATGACTTCGAATTTGTCACGTGACGCCGTTTAAGCCAATGGGAATGATCGATTCCCGCTATCTAGTCTCGTACCCAGAAGAAGAATCAGCAGAATCAGCCTCCTGGTGTATCTGTTAAATTTTCAAGTTTTGAAGGTGCATTTGTGTTCTTATGACAATAATCAATAGGGAACTAGGTCTTAAAACCTATTTAGATCAAAAGACTATCTAAAAATACATAGAAATCAATCATGCAACAACTCAAATCAGCAAAATTTACGAGCTTACGCTTTTTACTCGTACATATACATGCATGGGCACCGCACCGTTGCGGTCGATATGGTACCGCTAGAATCTTATGGGTTTTAATTAATGCCTTGAAAGACGGATGTCAAATGGGCGAAAAATTGTGGCTCAGGAACTAGCAATTATTCCCATTGAAACCTATGGCCTACGCGTCCTACCCAAATTTGAATCCGTGTAAAAATTGACTATATGCCAAGGTTCAATGCGGAGCCGTCTAAAAAACGAATTTTTCCCATAGGTTTATATGGAGAAGATATATTGATGTGTATTTTTGGGTTTATTTTTCTTATTCACCCCTCACTGTGGTAGGTATTTTTTTTACGAAGCGTTTTTCTCATGATAATTAGGCACCTCTTTTAACAGTACAATGGGAATGGTAGTTAAAATCAACCTGATGAATTAAAGTACCAATATTAGGTAAAAGGAACGCCGTGCGATCTAAATAATTATGTCACTCCCGAAAAGAGAGAGTTAAATTAAGTCGAAAACGAGATGGGGCGATGAAAAAGGTGGAATTTGTGAACACTCATAGCGTAATTTTTGACACTTGTCATGACCGAGCCATTGTTTACACATCAGCGAACAAACAAACATACAAACCATACGCCGAAAAAGTTGTATAGAAAACATGAAATAAAAACGTGATTGACGATGCTAAAATAATCCGATTAAACTGCGGGAAAAAAAATGAGAGCCTATATATACAGAAGTCACGACTTGGGTGATATTTTAGGGAGGAGGCCAGGAGACCAGGAGGGCCACCACACACCTGAAATGAGAATGGCGCCGCGGGTGGTTTTTTTCAATTGCGTCATTTAGTGAGCTGCACCGCACAAGATGTAAAACAACAGAGATGCCATGCAGCCGAAAAAATATACTGAGCAAACTCAAATACCAATTTTTATGAAGTTTTGGCAATTTTGTTGGAGTAGAAAGTATGGCAAGTTTTCTTATTTTTTTTTAATAGAAAATGGGGCTCTTGCAAACTTTTTCTATTTGCAAATAAATAGTCCAATCTTCTGTAAAGACCAGCGGAAATCACGAAAATCACACTAAAAAAGTCTAAAATTAAGTAATAAACTCACATAATTGCGATAACGGCAAGATGGTAATGGCGGTTCGACGCAGGTATCGTGGGAGATTCCTGTATTTTATGTCACTTTCTCTACGACAACACAGAGATATATGTCTGAATTTAGATAGGAATCTCCCATGATACCTGCGTCTCTCCGCCATTAAGCCCGATTCTGAGTGTGAATTTCGTGATTTTATAGTGTACTCATCGTTATTTGCACAGGTTTTCATGCAAGAATCAACTCTTCAATTCGCTATAGCAAAAGTTTGCAAGAGCCCCATTCAGAAACGCTACGGTTTAAGTGGGTTTGTTGCGTTCTTCTGGTACAACAATATTTCTTATTGATTCTACTCTGAAATTTGGCGAAAATAACAATGCGGACGTTGAAAAATTTCAAGATCCACTCGTTAACTCAGGAAATCACTTCCATCCCAAACAACCCGCTCTAGGCTCTACACTATAATCACTTTTATCACAGACATAGGTACAGCTACATAGACGGAACCACCATGTTTTTCTAAACATCAACATAATTTACAAACATTTGAATGTTTCTTTCAGATGCATACAATTTTTGTATCATGGAATATCTGATAAGCCAGGAAAGACCAAACACAGGAAATGCGGCAATATTTCATGTAGGTATTTAGAAGAAATTTCCATCATTTTGTATTTACGATGATATTTACATACAGTGGACTGAATTACAACTTGTCATAAAATATGATATTTTTTTAAAACAGCCGCTGCAGCATAGAATATAACTTGGGGCCTATAAAGGCCTCCCCCCCCCCTTGGTAAGTTGAAATTTTATGCAAATCACACTGAGAAATTGTTCACCGGAATTTCCGGAGAGGTATAAGTATTAAACAGAAGTCTTGTTACGACAGCAGGAAACTCAGCGCATCTTTATTGTTAGGGGGGGGGGGTGGATTTTGGTGATTATTTCTACGAACTGCAGACATTTGCTAACAGCATCACCTGTATGATGGAGACAAATCCAAAGTTTTACAAATTATCCTGGAACCTCCGAATATCGCATTAAAGTCTAGTTATCTTGCAGGGATTTTGAGTCAAAGAACCTGACTTTTTTATCAGTTTTTCTCCAGCTCCAAAAGTTTTGCCAACATTTTTCTAGTTTTCAATGGATCGTCAATTTGAGGATAAGATCAGATTATTTCTATTTTTCGAAGTAATATTGAAACTAAATGTAAAGCAGAGGCATAATCTGGATTTAGCACGCTAAAGTGCAAGCTGCAATGTAAAATTTCATTATACTAAGTCCAAAGATTAGCTATTTTTGAAGAGTTTATGAGTGTGGTTTATGATGGAAATTCGCTAGGAAATGTCTGCAGAACTGATCGCTTGGAATTGGGAGAGTTGGCACCGTTGATCTGTCATATCGCAAGTTATGAGTGAATATAAAAACGATGCTGGAAAAAAATAAAAAAAATTACTGGACTCGACATTTCACGCAGTGTTGTCAAATTTGAGGTTAAAATCGTATATTTTACATCGAGTCTTATAGGAATACACAGCCTAAAGCCGTACAGACGTACAACTGGCAACTTTGATTGCACGCGGTGTGCTCACTTATTATTTAACGCGATATTCATTAACGCATATGTATATTCATTTGATCCAGACAATTCCTTGATAGAGGGCTATATATGTATAGGAGTGTAAGAGAGAGGGGTGAGAATTATCGCCCAGGGTGGAAATTAGCCAAAGGGGGCGACCAAAGGGGGCTGGGCTGGCCGCGAAGCTGCGCACCCCGGGGTAACCCTCGCAGCCACAGCAGGGAAAAGTTGGCTGAGAGATGGATGATGATTTGTTTATTATCCACATCCGACGAATTTGTGGCGGTTTTTGGTGGCCGGCACAGCGCGGCGCACAGTGCTTCAGCTCCAAGCATGGGCGGATACAGAGAATTGTCTTTCTCTCTCTAGTTTCATTTGAACTTATGTGATAGGAAAAGACAGCAGAGGGCGCCGTCACGTGACTTTGGCCCCCTCTCTTCTGTCCTTCTCTAACGCACGTTTTCAAATGGGAGGAGAGAGAGAAAGACAATTCCCTGTATCCGCCCATGACTCCAAGATTAACCCTTTCCATCCCACGCCCGAGTTTATTCCTTTTTTGTGACTAGATCTGCACACGACACAATGTCAGGTTTGTATTCACGCGATAACTGCGGCTCCAAATTGTCAATAATGGAGCTCTTGCAAGATTTTGCTGTAGACAATAATGGCCTATCAACTCAGATGTAAACTGCTGCGAAAATAACGATGAGACTATTAAAAAAGTCTAAAACTCACTCCTCGCAGAGAAAACTTGACTTGAAATTTCGGATGATTACCCTTGCATGTATGCACCAACCTTGGATTCGGACCCCAAACAAAAGAACAGGACATGAAATTAAGCGCCGCCTTCCTCGTTTATTACGCAACGTAAAACTTTTCTGTAGTTACCACCGTGCTCCTAGTGACAAAATGTCTGTGTATAAATGGGCCTTTAATTCCTTCAAATTGACTTTTTGAAAGCAAATTCATTAATCTCATTGTTCAAATTCATAGGTTAGCCGGCCTCGGTGGCTTGGTGGTCAGGACACCTGACTGCCAATCCATAGGTCCCAGGTTCGAATCCCGGTAGTGGCAGCAGATTTTTCACTCGTCTTGTCGCTCGGTCTCCTTAAAAGTGGGTCCACGGCAAAGATTACAGTGGAAATCTGAGTGCTTTGAGCATGGATGTTTCAAGTCCCCTGTTGTCTTCTGACATTAAACAAACACTCACACACTGACATTAGTCTATAGTTGGCTGTAGGCTCCTTGACTGGAGTATAAGCCATAAAACAAGCAAAAAAAAAAAAAAAAAAAATTCATAGGTTATGTTCTTTTGTTTGGGGTCCGAATCCGAGGTTGGTGCATATATGCAAGGGTGGTCACCCATTAGACATTTTATTCATCTATCTACAGACATGGACGGGACGGGTTACAGGAATGGCCGGGCTCTTGCAAAATTTTGCTAAGCAAATAAATAGTCCAATCTTATGTAATGACCAACAAAAATCAGGAAAATCACACCGGAAAAGTCTAAAAGTCAGTAATAAACTCACAAAACTGCTTTAACGGCACACCGCGGAAAAAAAAGGAATCAGGTCAATTTCACTTGATACCTACCTGGTCAAATGTTCCATAACTCTGGTCAAGTTTATCTTAACTCTATGGTAGGGGCCCAAAATCAGCTATGCGAATTGGTTAATTACACCATTCTTTTTTTTCCGTGCAAGATCGTAATGGCGCTTCAACGCAGGTATCATGGGAGATTCCTGCCAATCTGTCACTTTCTCTACGGAAACACAGAGACATGTCTCTTTTTAGATAGGAATCTCCCATGATACCTGCGTCTCTCCGCCATTAAACCCGATTCTGAGAGTGAATATCGTGATTTTACAGTATACTCATCGTCATTTTTACGCAGGTTTTTATGCAAGAATCAACGCTTCAATCCCCTATAGCAAAAGTTTGGAAGGGCCCCATTTGGCTTTCTCTCTTCCTCCGGACGTTTGAACATATGTGTTAGAAAAGGATAGCAGATAGGCTATCAAGTGACTTTAACTCCTTATCTCCGTCCTTTTCTAACTCACTCAATTCAATGGGAGGAGAGAGAGACAGACGCAGTCCTGTCTCTACCCATGTATACGGAAGATCCTTGCCAGAGCTTCATTCTTTTTAACCCAGAGTGCGGCTCTCGCTCTCCTGTGTTCTGGCACAGCGGGACTCTTTTATCGCGTGTGCTCCCGAGTTCACGAGTAAAAGTATGCGCCTTGTGTCTACTAGTTCAGGGCGCTGGAAACCGTAACCGAACTGGTTCGTTTTCCGCAAAGCGTAATGTGAACCGAAACCGAAATTCTGAAGAATCCGTGAACCGCCAAACCCTGAACCGAAATTGAATCGAAACTGTTTATGGGGGGGGGGGTTCAAACAGCAGTTAGATTCTTGCAAACATTTCTTCGTCACATTAATTTTATTTAACTTGAAAACTGTTCCGTTAGAAATCAATATGACGTTATGCATTTGTCAATCAACCCGAAGAGCATGTCTGTTTCTGTCTGAAAGTAAATGAAAACAGATGCTACATTAGATAGAACGTATAAAATATGATCCAAAAAACTTCATTAATTGGTCATAAATTGCTTGTTAGTAAATTTATAAATTGAAAAATAATTCATTGATGATTTGTTCAACCAAATTTATTCAAAGTGACAGTGACAGCTAGCTTTTTTCATAATTCGTATGCGAAAGGATTAATGCATCAAAAACCTCACTTCCTCATTTACCAACTTATCTAGTTCTGACTTTCTGAGTCTATCTAGTTTGAGTCTGTATCCGATGTGATTTTGGGTCAGACTCATATTTTTTGTTTTTTGTTTTTTCTATATGTGTTTTAACTATACCAACTGATGAAGATTTTGTAATTTAGATCGAAACGTTTCGGGTTTTTCATATCCTTTTGGCTTAGTTCCCATTTTTCCTTCTCATCTTATAGTTATTTGGCCAATTTAGTATTAGTATGGAGCTGTTGCAGACTTTTGCTACAGACTTATTAATAGTTGATTATGGGGTAATACCCTGCAAATATAACGATTAGCGCACTAAAAAATCACGAAATCCACTCCTAAACTCACAAAATGCTTTTAAATTCGAGACCGTAATGGCGGCTGAGGCCGCGGTTTTCTTATGACAATTGTATGCTTCTTCTTCTTCTTGTGTGGTGTTGCGAGAACACCTCGTGTAGATGGCGCTGATTGAAGATAGGGAACCCCAATGAAAACCGCGGCCCCGGCCGCCATTACGGTCTCGCGTTTAAAAGCATTTTGTGAGTTTAGGAGTGGATTTCGTGATTTTTTTAGTGCGCTAATCGTTATTTTTACAGGGTATTACCCCATAATCAACTATTAATAAGCCTGTAGCAAAAGTTTGCAACAGCTCCATTTAGTATTAGTATTCTCAACTTATCTACTTCATTTATAATGATGAAATGTGCCTGTTTAAATTTCATTAGTCGAAAGAACGTCACTCATAAATGGAGAAAATAAATAAATACACATTTATTTATAAAGAAAGAAACAAAAAAAAAAAACAAAAACTCATATAAGTATACGGATTAGCCGTCTTCTTGTTATTTTGTTCATTGAGTTATGTAATAGGAACCCGATCACACCCTGCTCGGTGCTACCCGAAAATTGGGCCCTTACGCTTACATAATAAAATCGTCTTGAGGGCAAATATAATTCGGAGGGGGTAAATTAGTCGACAGCGATTAAAATCGTGCCGCGAGAAAAAGAGGAGTAATTACTCTCCTCCGGCAGGGACGCAGGGTGACACACAAGAAGTGTTAAATTCGTAATACCAATTCCGCGCGACCATTTAAAGGAATCTGGAGGGGAGGGGGTAGCGCGTCGGTCGTGCCGAGAGGGGATATTTTGAGGGTGAGGGGGAGGTGAAACGAAAAAACGACGGCACAAAAGGAGGCGAAGAATGAATGAAATCCGAGACTGATTGTATGTATTAATCTGTCATTTGGACCCTCCCAGAAAAAACACGACTTGAGGCAAGGCACCAAATGTGTACCACCGAGAAATAACAATCATGATCACACTCATACACGCACACTCATACATACTCAGTCATTCATTCATTGACTCAATCACAACTCACAACTCACAATCACAAATGCTATATTACTGCCATGCCGCGGAGAGTGAGAAAGGAAAAAGAAGAAAAGAAAGATCAGAAATTAAAATGTTTGAGCGTTCGGATTGATGGCCCTCCCAGTTCGTGCATTTAAAAAACCGAATCGCACATGGGTTTTTTTTCTAAACAATTGGGCAGCGGAAATACGAGTCGATCAGCAGTCTTTAAAAATAGGTTTACAAAAAAAAAAAAAGTTCCGTCGAGCAAATATATATAGTAAAGTAACGGAGGGTAGGAGTGGGGGAGGGGGAGGGTGTCGAAGCATTGAGAAAGTAGTTCTAGCGAAAACGGTGCGGGGCAGCAGTCCAAATAATGTAGCTCTCTTGCAAACTTTGGCTTCAGGCAAAGGAACAGTCAAATCTGATGTAAAAACCAGCGAAAATCCCAAAGATCCCTCTGAGCAAATCTAAAATTCAGTAATAAACTCAAAAAACAGCTATGTAACCGTCGTAACTACTATAAAGACTTCCGAATGCCACTCCTAAACGCAATAAACGCTTTTATTTGCGCCAGTGTCATGGTGGCATAGGGAAGTAATAATGGGAGATTCCTATCTTAATTTTGTCACTCTCTCAATGCTGACAAGGATGATTCACAGAGTAATTAGTCAACAGCGTAATGATCCACATCCGATGAATGGTACTGTGACACCTAGTGATTTTAAAGTGGTGTCAGCAAAGAGTAGTGCAGTCAATAATAATCAGTAGACCATCCACATAATTGAAGCCGCCTTTGGAAGAAGGACCTATGAAACAACAGGTGTGCTCTTCAGCTCTTCAGCCCCTATTCGCTCACAATGCTAAACTCATCGGGAAGAGCACATCCGTTGTTTTACAGGCCTTTCTTCCGGAGACGGCTTCAATTCACAATACACATGCGTGTATTTATAAGTTTTTAAAAGTACAAATAATGAGTATATACATCAATACATCTACAATACTTAGTTATTTAATGGACAAGTGACCGTGCGGAAGAGAATTGGGAGAAAAGGGTGGGGGAGGTGAGCAAGTAATTGTGTGTTGCGGCGGAGAGCGAGAGAGAGAGAGAGAGAGAGAGAGAGAGAGAGAGAGAGAGAGAGAGAGAGAGAGAGAGAGAGAGAAAGGTTTGAAAACTACCGGGACTCGAGGCTGGAAGCTTTTGTTTCCGATAAAAAGACCCTTCATCTTGTGTGTTCTCGTTTTTCTTTTTTCGCCCCCTGCTCATTCTCTCTCTCTCTCTATCTCACTCTCTCTCTCTCTCTCTCTCTCTCTCTCTCTCTCTCTCTCTCTCTCTCTCTCTTTCTCTCTTTCTTTCTCTCTCTCTCTCTCTCTCTCTCTCTCTCTCTCTCTCTCTCTCTCTCTCTCTCTCTCTCTCTCTCTCTCTCTCTCTCTATCTCCCGCCGTTCTCTCTCTTTCTCTCTCTCTCTATCTCCCGCCGTTCTCTCTCTTTCTAGCATGCACAACATATACTCGAATCCTCTCTCCGTCTCTCTCTAATGCCTCATATGTCACCTAATTTGCAGCTTAGCAATGTGAGACACCACCGGCTCGTCCAATCCTCCGCTCCTCCTGTCAATCTATGTCTCTCTTTTAACTGTTAATGACTCTGTGCTTGGTTTTGTCGAGTTTCTCCTCTCCTTCGCGAAGCCGCCTTTGCTTTAGGACTCGAGCCTCTCTCTCTCTCTCTCTCTCTCTCTCTCTCTCTCTCTCTCTCTCTCTCTTTCTCTCTCCCCCCTCTCTCTCTCTCTCTCTCCCACTATCTCACTGCTGGCGGATCTCGATTGCTCTGACTTTTAATTTTGAGATGCTCCCATCGCATATGGTGCGCCTCCTCCTCCCCCCCCCCTTTTCATTTTTTCTTTTTTAGTCATCTCAAGTGCTGACGCAGTGAGATGTAAATAGTTTTGGGAATTCTAGGAATCTACAAGTGGAAGCTAGAGTTTCAAATCAGACAGAAAACTTATTCGTCAAAAATCTTATCATAACCTTCTAGTATTAGATACCAAGGCATTTGATCTACATTTTTAAGAACGGAGGGGGGGGAGGGAGGTCCGCTCGGACCCCAATTTTCAGAATGAAGTTTGGTTCAATTAATGTTAGTGAATAAACTCTAAAAAACGGTTTTAGGGCTAAAAATTGCCAGGACCTTTATCTTACCACCATCGCGTCTATTCAAAAGTGATCCCAGCAAATTTGACGTCATGAAATTTGGTTTGGGATGCTCGCACAATCAAACATCTCCCGATGTGCCAGAGTTTTAGTCGACTCCCTATATATTTCTCTTTAGGCAGGTAATCTACAAAATATACTTACCAAAACTTAAGCATTGCAGGTATTCTATTTGAGTAAAAGCAAAGGCTTCGACTGACATTATTTAATTCGCAGACTCTGTCTCCGAACTGACCTGACTTTTGAGTGATCTTCTGTTTTTTCTTCTTTTTCCCACATCAGAAACTTACGTTGACTTTAAATTCATTAATCGATTTTTTTTTTTTTGTGATTTGGTTCACGTTGCTTAACCCTTAAACCATACCAGAATCAGGTACCCAGAAAAAAGCGAAGCTATAAATCGCTCAAATTTGGTGGGTATAGTTAATTATTCCTACTTCCCGGAAGTCATTTTGCCTATATTGGTAATTGAAGGCACTCGATGAAACGACCTTGCAAATGTTGAGAGTTTGCAGCAGTTTTTACAGTCAATGAAAGGTCAAGCCACGAAAACGAATAACTCGGGCGGTTTAAAAGGGTTAACCATTTAACGATATACCAGGTTACTTCAGGAAATCAGCGCTAACGCGCTCAAATTTAGAGGGTATAGTTAAACATTCCTACTCAACGGTTTTGATTTTGCCTACCCATCTAATTGAAGGCGCTAGACATAAGCAAACATCCGACGAGTCGTCTGACATTCTTTTTGTCCCCGATTTTAAGTACCTATAAACAACGCATAGGACTTTCTCATAAGAATCGAAGCCCCCCCCCCCCCCCCCCCACAATAGAGGATCCAGGAAAGTGTTCTGTTCTCTCTTTTCCCATAAGAGCGTATATGTTAGGGAAGGGTAGAAGAGGGTGCGAGAATCATGTGACTGCCACTAAGCTGTCCTTTTCTAACACACGCAGTCTAATGAGAGAAGAGAGAGAGAAAAGGAAAAATTCCTGGATCCAACAATGCCTCCGACAAAGTCTACAAGTATCTGGTATTAACCCTTTATGGACCAAGCCCGAGTATATTCGTTTTTTGCTTCTTGTCCATTTCACATTGTTTCAGTCTTCATTCCGCATAAAAGCGACTCAGCGATGATAAAACACTCACAAAACAAGGTTTCAGCGGGCGCCTTCAATGTATCGTATAGGCAATTCCAACTCCACCGAGTACGAATAGTTGACTACCTTCCCTATGTAAAGGGAAGAGTGGCGTTCTTTTGAACTAACCTGGTCCGTAAAGGGTTAAAGTCGGGGTTTTTAAGACCCATATTGCAACTGACGCATTGAGCAAAAGGTTCCCGGACGTTTGCCCTAAAACTTTTGATCTACGAACAGATAACCTACTAGTTTTTTACCTAAAGAAAGTTGCCCTATCGATTTTTACCGAAAACGCATTTTACCTCAAACACCTTTTTACCTAAAATCTTTGAGGCAAAAAGCCTCAAAAAGCCATTTTCAACAGGGAAGGAGAGCTGCAGTTACCTGTTCACAGGAGAGGGTGCAATTGTATCCTACTGACCTTAAACAATAATGAAAACTGTCCTCGTCACAAATCTTGACATGATTTTTTTTACCTTTTGTAGATTTGACAAATTCCGCCATTGTAAAAAAGTGAACAAAAAAATCAAAAGGAACAAAGCCAGGGCACACAATAATTTTGATAATAACAGAGCAATGAATAATTTCGACAGGAACAAGATTTCGTCTGAAAATTTTACATTTCCTAATAGGTTAGGTATGAAAATTATTCACAGCTTACACTCTTTCTCTCCATTGCAATAATTTCATGAGAAGGAAGCATACATGCCAGCTGAAATATTAGGCAAAGAAACAGTTAGATAAAATATGCTTTAGATCAAAATGTGTAGGGGAACTATTTTTAGACAAAAAACCTGTAGATAATCTGCGTTTAGGTCAAATACTTTAGGGCAAGTGACCCGGGATCGAGCAAAATATTGCGTGAACAACGGCAGCCTTGCGAAGTCGAAACAGAATACAGTTACGTCAGACGTATATAAAAGACGCTTGATAGTCGCGAAATGCGGAAGGAAGATAGCGGCCATTGAAATCAATGCAAAACCGCTAAATTAGACTAATGGAGGAAATAAGCTATGGACGAATCGAATTATTAAGGGGGCGCATTACGAGAAAAACCTTCGCTTTCAACTTTGTATACACAGGCAGAGGATATATAGGATAGGGCTGTGAAGCATATCAAAACACCCTCTTTGTTTGGTGTTTGGTTTGGAGAGGAAGAGAAATCAATTTATATACTCAAACTCTCAAAGCAACAGTCGGGGGTTGAAACGAAGCGAAAGTGGGGTGAGGGGGTAAGTTATGAAGTTATTGACCAAAAAGGCAACGAACGACCAAATGGAGTAAATAGAGAGAAGGGGGCGGTGGTGGAGAGAGGAGAGGAGAGGAGAGTTATGAGAGGGCGAAAATATCATTTCTCAATTAGATAAATTTCCTTCTCTTCCTACAACATCGCCGCACAGTATGCGGATTGAAATGGAATTGAATTTCCTAGACATAATTTTACACATAAAAATCCACGAACAATATACGTTTATACCTAGAGTGGCAGTCTAATGCAAAAAAAAAAAACCTGTGTAACCACCGTGGAGGATTTTTTTTTTTTTTTTTTTTTTTTTTTTTGGGTTTAAGTTAGGTTAGATTAGGTTTTTAGATTAGGTTAGGTTCTCAATTTAATCTTTCACTTATATTGTGTTTTTGGCCGTTTAATTTGTAATTATTTGTAATATTGTTAGGTTTCAGGTGTATTTTTTTTATTTATTCCCATGTATTTTAGTGCAACCGCAAACAGAGGATCGAAGCATGTTCAAGCTTCTGTTCGTTGCACTAAAATACATAGGAATAAATGAAAACAATTCCACCTTAAACCTAACCTAAAAATACTCCATAGCAGTTACGCAGGTTTTCCATTGATAAAGGAACAGCTCGTTGAGAGAAATCAAGATTATGAACTGTAAGTAGGAAAAAAAAAACTGAATAAATTATGTAAAATCGTTCTTTAAGAGCTTTAAATGAGTCATATAGATAACATTCGTTTTTGAAACAAACTACCAATATTTAAATGTTTTTATAGCAAAAAAAAACAAAAAAACAAAAAAACAAAAAACAAAGAAAACAGCAGACTCTTCATGTCTTGAACAATCTGTGTTTTATCCAGTGTGTGCCTGAACCTAACCTAAAAATCATCTATGGCAGGTCTACGTTGGTTTTCCATTAGACTGCCCTTCTAGATAAAAGTATATTCGTTGATAGGAATCAAGATTATGAGCTTTAAGTTGGGAAAAAACTTAATCAATTGTGTAAAATCATTCTTTGAGAGCTTGAAATGAGTCAGGTAACATGCGTTTTTGAAACATAATATCAACATTTAAAAAAAAAAAAAAAACAAACAAAAATAACAACAACAGCAATAAACTTTGTATGTCCGGAAAAATCTTTGGTTCCATCCAGTGTGCGCTGGCCTTTTCGGGAGTCGTAGCTGCGGCGGGGTCGGCGAGACGGCCAACGTTGATGCGCACGGCCATTGCGACCATTGCGTGGCGTTAATTTGCCAACTTACGACAAAAGCCAGTTTCCGATGCGTTGTCAAGTTTCATTTGCCGTCAATGCGAAGTTAACCATGGAGTTACAGCTACTCTGCGCTTCACCAAAGCACCAAAATCCATGGAAGTACGCGTAAAAGTTACATTTTTTTTTTTAAACAAGTTTGACGACTTTCAGGGTCACTAGTCGGCAGAGCTGCCGTTTTGCGTAGATTTAATGGCATTGTGAAATTTACTCCACCGGTTGAGGAAAGATTACAGAGTAAAATTTAGTGTATGACTGACTGTAGTGCACGAAAATACTAGCGTCTTTTACCCAGGGCTGCCGTTTGGCGTATAATCAATCGCATTTTTCAATTCACCGATGATTCCACCGGTTGAAAAAAGATTACGCAGTTCAATTCAAAGTATGACTGAAATGCATGAAAGTACGCTGATCAGTAATCTCTTCTCAATCGGTGAAAACTCTGTTAATTAATTAAAATATCCGCAAGTTTTTTAAAGTCATCAACGACTCCACCGATTGAGAAAATATTACAGATGCAAGCATTTTCGTGCATTACAGTCATACACAGAATTGAACTGTGTACTTTTCTCAACCGGTGGAATCATCAGTGAATCGAAAAATGCGATTAATTTTACGCAAAACGGCAGCCCTGATTTACCTTTTCTCAACCGGTATAGAGTCGTCGATAACTTTGAATAAACTTGCGGATATTTCCATTAATTGACGGCGTTTCCAGCGATCGACAAAAGATTACAGATCAGAGTATTTTCGTGCATTATAGTCGCACACTGACTCACATCGGTGACTTTAAAAATGTCATTAAATCTATACGCAAATCGGCAGCTCTGTCGGTCGGGTCCAGGGACGCACCCAAATGAGAAGCAGAGCTTGATAAACGGGGGAAAAGTATTCGATTCCCACCAGTGCTGTGGCATGGCGTAGCCTGCAACTTCGAAACGTTGCAGATCGTCCATTAAAACCAATTTAATAGGTCGAATGCGAAGGTGCTCACCGAACACTTAATAGTTCGATACTTTTTATGGGTTGAAATGGACGAACTGCAACGTTGACAAACTGAACGCCACGCCACTGAGACCTATATGAGTCCCAGTAATCAAGATTTGCAATTTTTTTGAATTGTATTTCAACGGTATAACCAAAGATGACTTTTAACGATGAATCAAGGATAACCCCATGTAAATAATAATATCCAAGTAATAAAGGCTATAGTTTGAAGTTTTGTAATTATATTGCAACTGTATGTATTGTATATGTATGAGGGGGGGCGACCCTCCTGTCCCTGTGTTTTTGTCAAACCGAAATGAAAAAAGTAATCAGTCATTTATATCCAAACATTAAAATCTACAAAAATGCTCTATTGAATCCTTACTAGGTAGTATTTATTGCTGTTTTGCTGCTTTTTTTTCTTCATCACGTCAAGTATAGAATTTTTCCGGCGAAAACCGACAAATTTCGGGAAATGAAAGTAATTGGAGCCGATTTAGCCCGAAATAAGCCACCTCACTTTTCAAAATTTCTCTCCTTAGATTGCAAAACGCATATGAATTAAATTTCTGAAATTCCCAAAACGATAACACTGATGTTTACGCGTTTTTTCGTGAACTGAATAATACATTTTTTTTTGTTTTTGTTTTGTTTTGTTTTTTTTTTAAAAACATTGTTGAAATACGTGTTGAGATCTCACCCATTGAATTCCCAAAAACTATCAATATAAAATCCAGTAAAATAGAGAGACTATACTGGATTTACTGCACTGATGGTAAAGTTTTTATTTAAAATGTTCAGCATTCTAAAATAAAGTTTCCGAAGAGATATTCCGGAAAAAAAAGTTTGATATTTTGAAACCTTTATGTACCGAACGCATTTATTTAGGTACTTAATATGTTTTGAACGGTTGTAAGTCTTAATTTTGAAAAAAAAGAACATTGAGTCAGTGAATAGTATGGACATGTCAAATGATCTATGATGTACACAAAAACAAGTACCGCGGAGTATAGGTATAGTAATGTTTATCTACCTTGTTTGATTTAAATAAGCGTGTGGTGATTTGACTTGTTCACTTGGTATACTGACAATGAGATCGTTACTCGGAATTCTGACATTTTTAGTTAGAAATTCTGGCATTTTCCATCAGATTATTCTGGTCGAAAATTACATAATTACTTTCTTTACGGAAACTTTTCCATTAGCTCTCTGGCTGTCTTAAGGAGAGCTGTTTTCTTCGCCTAGATAACTTAAAGGGGGAGCGCCTAAGACCGAGATCACATGAATATATATATTATTCAGTAAAAATCATTGGCGGATCTGGGAATATATCCTCCTCTCTCTTCTCCAGTTAGAACGGGTGAATTAGAAAAGGACAGATTAGGGGCAGTCACGTGAGTTTCGTCCCCTCTTAATTCTATCCTTTTCTAACACATGCATTCTAATGGCCAGAAAGAGAGAGAGAGAGAGAGAGAGAGAGAGAGAGAGAGAGAGAGAGGAGAGAGAGAGGAGAGAGAGAGAGAGGAGAGGAGAGAGAGAGAGAGACTGACAATTTCCTGGATCCACCAGTGGTAAACATCGTTAGAGGATGAGGTCCAAATACACTGTGGAGGGGGATCTGAAATTCTAGTAATATTACCAGTTACCACAAGCACAACGGTATGTAAACCGCACGGAGAGTCAAGTACTTTTCCCACAAAATTTGGGCGTTACTATTAGATCAGAGTACGGCCAAAGTTTCAGAATGTCTTGATACAATTTCAAAAACTATGGTATAAACATTAGAAATTAAAAAAATTACAAACTAAATGGCCAAAAAATATCGTAGACAAAATACGGATTAAAATGGGAACTATAAGGCCAATTTCTTATTTATTGTTGGCCTAGTTTCCATTTTAATCCGTATTTTGTCTATTAGAAATTCAGGCAAAAATACCCTCCCTTACTTTGGCTCACATATGTCGTTACTTCTGGTATTTTTGCTATCTCTTTTTTCAGTGTATACTAGTATATGATTCTTTTTAATGTACTGTCACATTGGAACGATTGTGAAAATACACAGAAAAAACTGAAAACGTTTTTTTGGTTGCGCTGACAAAACCTGTGGAAGAAAAATGACCTAGCGAAATCTATAGTTGAGCCAACCAAGTCTTCGGTTTTCTTCAGTTAGGCGTCCAAAAATGTTCGTTGGCTTTACGAAAGTCTTTTCGCTGGGTCATGTTTGTACCAAAGGTTTTATCGGCACTACCAAAGCGTTTTCCTCTGTTGTTATTTGGTTTTGTTTTTTTTTCTGAGTAAAAACACGATGACAATGTCACGAATATATCGTTTAACATTTTCCCTGAAACTCGGCAACACTTCAAGCGACCGTGTTTCTGCGCTGCGCCGCTAAAGACCGGAGTGGCGAAGAAGCAAGCGTAGAGGTTATTAATAAAGTAAGGGACATGAAACCACACCCAAAGGGATAAAACGCTCCTCCCTCCTTGGTCCTTAGAGTCCGGGGCTATACGAAGAGGGGGGAGGGTCCAAGAGCGATGTGGGCTGAGGGGAGCCTACACTCTCTCGAACTCATCCCTCCGCTACGATCCAAAGCGAGGAGCGGAGTGGCTACCGTATATGAATTCATCCCCGTCCCTGTATCGCTGTAAAGGAATGAATTTCGCTCCTTCGAATCCCTCAGAGTACAAATCGGGAGACAATCGATATTATCTCTCAAGCGGAAAACAGTTGGAGCTACATACTTTGCCTTAGAGTGCAGGTTTGTTCCTCTCTCTTTTTATGTAATAGAGGGTTTTATAGTGATGACGTCATCCGAAGAAAAAGTTCGTCAATCGCTCCAAACTATCTTCCGCATTCTCACGTGATCCCTATGTTTGACCCTAATTATAATCGCTGAAATCGTATACAGAGACAATTGTGTGAAATTTCTTGGCAGAAATTAATTTCTCAAGTCAAAGAAAATGCTATTTCAAATATCATTATAGTTAAATTGACACCACTATCTCAAGCGGAAAATGGATGGAGCCACATACTTTGCCTTAGAAGTTAGAGTGCAGGTTTGTTCCTCTCTCTCTTTATGTATAAAATGCGGTTTTTTAGTGATGACGTCATCCGAAGAAAAAGTTCGTCAATCGCTCCAAACTATCGCCTCATTCTCACGTGATCACTATGTTTGACCCTAATTATAATCGCTGAAATCGTATACAGAGACAATTGTGTGAAATTTCTTGGCAGAAATTAATTTCTCAAGTCAAAGAAAATGCTATTTCAAATATCATTATAGTTAAATTGACACCACTATCTCAAGCGGAAAATGGATGGAGCCACATACTTTGCCTTAGAAGTTAGAGTGCAGGTTTGTTCCTCTCTCTCTTTATGTATAAAATGCGGTTTTTTAGTGATGACGTCATCCGAAGAAAAAGTTCGTCAATCGCTCCAAACTATCGCCTCATTCTCACGTGATCACTATGTTTGACCCTAATTATAATCGCTGAAATCGTATGCAGAGACAATTGTGTGAAATTTCTTGGCAGAAATAAATTTCTCAAGTCAAAGAAAATGCTATTTCAAATATCATTATAGTTATAAATTGACACTACTATCTCAAGCGGAAAATAGTTGGAGCCACATACTTTGCCTTAGAAGTTAGAGTGCAGGTTTGTTCCTCTCTCTTTTTATGTAATAGACGGTTTTATAGTGATGACGTCATCCGAAGAAAAAAATCGTCAATCGCTCCAAACTATCTGCCTCTTTCTCACGTGATCACTATGTTTGACCCTCATTATAATCACTGCAATCGTATGCAGAGACAATTGTGTGAAATTTCTTGGCAGAAATTAATTTCTCAAGTCAGTTTAATGCAAATTTGATAAGAAAACGTTAATTCAAATATCATTTTATACAGTTAAATTGACATCACGGCTATGTGGTTTTTTCTTGATGTTTAGGATAACACAACATGCCCGTTTCACAATTTGTCAGAGACTGCTCGTGCCGTTTGGAAACCACATTTTTTTGGAGTTTGAACCTATATGCAAAAGTATCTGCAATTTCTCAGGGATTCAATGAATCAGTGATGAGGCGTGCGATTTGGCAACGTTCCGTTTTCCCCCATTTAAACACATTAGAAAGGTCGAAATGCCTGGTCATCGCCGATGACTGAAGCGTTCGACTTTTTTGGTGGATTTAAATGGAGGATATACATTTGTTGCCAAATTCCACGCTTCGCCACTGCAATGAATTCCCTGAAGATCAATTAATATTTTACTTAGGTTTAAATGGAGAGAAGCCATCGTTGCCACAGAGCCGCCACAACCGTGTCAGTATACCTACACGGGAAAAAAACTACGGTGAAAATAACCATACGGATACCTGATTTTGGCACCTGCTAGATGTTATGGTAATGTTAACCAGAAGTATACTATGTTTTGACTAGGTACTAGGTGATGTTACCTGATTGCGTGTCGAATTTATTCAAAGTATCGGTAAATGTACCGTACTGCTGGGCAAGTTTACCATAACATCTAGCAGGTGCCAAAATCAGGTATCCGTATGGTTATTTTCACTAATCTTTTTTCCGTGTATATATTCCTATTTTGGTGGTTAATTTTATAACGAAAAATAACATCGCAATCCGTTTATCAACAACCGAGATAAAATCGTTTAAAAATGCTGTTTTGAGTCATACTTGTCCGTGTATAAGTGTAAAGCGACGGATCCATACTCTATCTCTTTGTCCCACATGCAAATCAGTCAACAATTTCGACAAAAAATACGTCACGCGAAACAGCATTATCAAGCACCCATTTCAAGGTATTAATACCAGACGAATCGCAATGAAATTGCGCCCATTTATGATGTTTTTGGCATTTTACTTACACAATAAAAAAAAAGCTGAATTCAAATATTTAAATAGTTAAGAATATGGATAAAACTTAAAAACTTGTCAGTTTTACCATTTGAAATAGTTCAATTAACACAGTGAGGAGGTATGTCAACTATTTCAAGTGGTAAATCTAACAGTTTTTCAGATTTTTCCATTCTTTTAACATTCATTTAACATTTTTTTTTTTTTTTTATTGAAACAGCCAAGAGTTGATATTTTTTTCGTTCAATCAGGAATTGGCAAAATAGAAAAGACCACTTCCTGGAACTACGGTCCTCAACAATGCTCAATTTATACTGCGGGCCGATCATTTACTTCATCGTTAAACCGATCGTTATGACTGTCTATGAGTGATGCTATTGGTCGAAAATTGAGTAAATCTTGACCGTTGCTATGGTAACCATATCGTTAAAGTGTCGCGTTCTATAAAGCTGATTCATGAGTAACCTTTAAAAAGCGGGCACTTCAACGATGGTCACCATAGCAACGGTCAAGTTTTACAATTTTCAACCAATACAATCACTCATACAGACATTCTTAACGATCGATTTAACGATGAAGTAAATGATCGGCCTCCAGGTGTGAATTAGCCAGACCATATCCTTGTGATCGCTTCAACACGAGCTTTCATTTTTTTGTTTTCATTTTAGTTTTTTTTTTTTGTGGTCTTTAAAAAAGTCTGCTCATTGAAGGATAAAATATGAGAATAAAGAAAAATCATGACAACTTCAGTTGTAAAAGTTTAAGAATTATTAAATTTATTTCTATTTTTTCCACATTTTACATCAAGAATTGGACCTATGTAATGTACTCGTAATCAGTGAGATTTTTGTCCATTCGGTAAATTCTTAGGTTTCAACAGCTTTATCACGAATAAAGTCAAATGGACTTTTCATGAAAGTAGAAGCAAGGAATAGGTACAGTATTTTTAACTTCCACATTACAAAATTTCAAGTGATAATACCAGGTAATCAGTATAGATACAGAAATTGAGAGTACCTACCTATTCTGTTTTACAAACAAATTATTGATTTTATTTAATACAATTCGAGAATAACTTTAGTTTATCATAGTAATAATTGCACCTTCAAATATTTACAAATCAATTTACTAAACATATATTTAATAAGAGTAAAATCATCCACTGTTTACAGTTTTATGTACATAATCTTTGTACAAAATGATTACTATAAATAGTTACTACCTACCTATACATGAGATTTATGAGAATACCCAACAAGGTTATCAATAAATAGTAAAAGTAGTAAATACAATTAATTTAAAAGATAAAAATCCAGATTTAGGCTGTGGCGAAGCGTACTATCCGAATGCATTATTGTTTTCATTTAAAACCATGGAAAATCTCGAACAACCTATTGATGGGTGCTTGCAATGAATTCGAACATCCACAATGTCGAGCTTTTGTATGGGTTTAAATGACAAAATACAATGTTGTCAGATTCCACGCTATACCACTGATTTCAAGGTTGAAAAGGGCGTTCTTCATTCGCTTGAAAATAATCGTCGCATTAAATTATACTTTTGAAGCTTCTTAATTAATACAAGTTTTTCGAGTGTTGTGCTCAAGAGGAAGAGGACAAAAGACGCGTTGTAATTGGCTCTCTAACAATACTGAATATAACTCCAAGCGCATAGTGAATATATAGATGCATCGAGGCGCACCCATAATTTTATGACTAGCTTCATTATTTATACAGGTAATTACTTAATTTTACAAGCTTTATACACTTATACAGGTATTTATACATTGCGCAAAATCATATTTAATTAGCGGTTCCAGTCAGGTTTTCACGCGATGTTATTGACCAAGTGCCACGGCTACCCACCCCTCGTCTACCTTTTTACAATAGGTGATAAGGGTGAGTACCTCCTTGAAGTCTCGACGGAAAATTAATTTTCGTTCCACTTATCAACTCTGCAATGAAACGCTCTCTTATAATAGTTAGTCTCCAAAAAGGGCGTTTAATGAATTAATTTGAAAGGACTCATTCGTTTATACCATGTCCAAGAAAAGGGACCTTATCTTCCAAAATCCGAAATTAAGTTATTATGATGCTACTGAATAAAGGAGGCCAAGACGAACACACCAAAAACGTACAGAAATCTAAAAATTATGGATTTTACTTGTCTGAACCCTTTTACGGCAAGTTACGAAGACAAACCAATGTTCATTAGCTCAAACTAAATAAATAGTTAAATATTCCTATAGTGCCGTGATGGTTTTGCATACACAATGGATTGAAGGCGCTCTAAGAAACGTTGTTTTTTGAATGTTAACAATTTAGAGTCGCAATAACTGAGAATACAAAACTGCTATTGTATAAGGTAGATCTAGTCACATAAACGAGTATACTCGGGTGTGCTATTGAAGTAGTTAACTCTCTACAAACAGGAAATCCAGAGTGATTTTGCTTACACAATGGATTGAAGGCGCTCCAAGAAACGTAGTTTTTCGAATATTAACAATTTGGAGTCGCAATAACTGAGAATACAAAACTGCCATTGTGTGAGGCAGATCTAGTCACAGAGACGAGTATACTCGGGCGTTCTATTGAAGTGGTTAAATCTCTACATACAGGAACTCTAGAATGATTGTGGTCAGTTAAATTTGGCATCTCTACTTTAGTGATTGACGATTGCTGACGAGTGCTCATTGGTCGGTCGGCGGCGGACACAGAAACGCGGCCCCGTGTCTGGTGTCTCCTCTCTAATCAATTTATCGTCGGTGGGTGGCTTGAGTTTCGAAGTTTCTTCCTTTTGTTTTATCGTGGCCCGATTTCCGATTTCCGCGATTACGCCTTGCTTCGATCGAGTCGGTCGCCGCGGCGAGGCAGTTGAGCTCGCGCGGGAGCCAAGGCGTGCTCAGACGGTTTATTAGGTTTCACACTTTTTTTTACTCCGGACACGAGCATTCATGGAATCGGATATGGAATCCATTGATGCCTAATTTGGACATTTGAAGATTTTAGAATGGACGAAATTAATCTAATTTGTAACTTTAAACTGGCAAGACTATATTCATAGGATCGCCCATTTAGCTCCTCGACTCATGTTTAAGTTGAACTTATGGCGCGAGTTTTCTCAGTAGACTAATTTGAATGAAAGCTTTTGCTCGCACGAGGCACAATGGTCCGTGATGGAAAAAGAGTCAGTGGCGAGGCGTGAAATTTGACAACGATGTACTTTCTCCATTTAAACTCACTGAAAGAATCGAATGCTTTGGTCATCGGCGATGACCGGATGTTTCGACCTTTCTAATGTGTTTAAAGGGGGAAAAGAAACGTAGCCAAATGGCACGCCTCACCACTGAAAAGAGTGGCCAAAAATCAGCGAAAAAAATTCAACAAGAATCATCGTTTTCGACTTCTTAAGTTAGTTTAAAACTTTCCAGTCACATATTTATGTATTTAAATTACTCGCTTGATGTGTTTTCTGTGTTTGGAATTGGACTTGAAAATTCGATGAGACATTTTTTTCCCTGATTTTTTACCACTTTCTGATGATCTCAGATCATTGTGCGAGAGAGAGAGAGAGAGAGAGAGAGAGAGAGAGAGAGAGAGAGAGAGAGAGAGAGAGAGAGAGAGAGAGAGAGAGAGCGCAGGCATAGACGTCGAATCAATGTACAGTGGAGCCTCGATTAACCGGGTGGGTCGGCTCCGGACATTATCGTATCCGGATGGACCGAAATATCTAGATAATCAAATTTCGGAGATAGAATGACAATCAGTTTGTAATTATAGCGCAAAATGTGTACTATTAGAGATTTATTAACAAGAACATATGCGCATTTGTACATATTTACAATAGAACTTGCGTATTACCTGAATTATATATTTCCTATAAAGAACGAGTCTATTTTCTTTTGGACAGATATATGGTTTCTTTTTCTCGCAGCCATGTCTCTGATTCTTTTGAGCAACTGCGGAGTGAAAACTGAAATCTAGATCGAGATAAAGTAAGACGATTTCCCGATCACGGTTCGCGCTTAGATTTTCCTTGGTTTCTCTCGTTCTAATTTTCAAAACCATTTCCGGACCCCGTCCGGATAATTGAGTGTTCGGATAATCGAGGTTCCACTGTAGTAATTATTTTTTTTTTTTTTTTTTAGACGAATCTCATTTCGACCCTAAACTGCGCGAGGTATTTCACACTATGATCTGAAATCGTCTAGTGGCTAAAAATCATAGTAATGTTCTCATTGGAAAAAAAAAAAACAAAAAAAAACAAAAAAATATGGTTACCGTGTTGCACGATCCGCCACTGCCCCTCACAATGCCCAGCTATTGCAATTTTAGAAGAATCTTAGAATTATTTGTCAGTCAGAATCCAAGAGTAAACAAGAAGAGTCGCATTATATTATTCAACATACGTGGCAACTCCATACTTTTAAAGACTGCCATTTGCAACCAACAATATAAGTATTAATTTTAAATCTGATTACTTTGCTTGTAATACATCAATTTGTTTATGAGAATATATAGGAGCAAATGATTTGAAGAATTAGGGACACACACATTTTGTACCAGTTTTGAGGAAAAAAACCACAAGGAAAATTACTGCGTGTTAGTTTTCATAAAGCCGAAAAGTTCGGGTGCAAGCTCATCAATCAATCAGAAGCCGCCTTTCATGTCCACTGTTATCACAGTTTACCGAGAGAGATGTCCATTCTTTTGCGGCTCTTGTTTACTATTTGGTCAGAAATATACATTTTGATTCGTTACTACCCGCTTCTAAACGATAAATAATGTGGTTTTAAAAAAAAATAATACATATAATGGTCTATGGGAGGAACCGCAAACATTAATTACAAAATTGAATTTAACAAAAAGCTACATTCTGTAGCAGTAATTTCTATTTAGTATAATATACAGTTCAACGTTTTATGCACATATCAATTTTCATCCATCAGATTTTTATCACAAGTAAATCTAAAAATATAGGAAAACAGAAGAAAATTATGACTAGAAAATTCGAAAGTATTCAATTCAGTATTGATGGGTTTTTGACTGTAGCGCTCAAAAATAAATAAATAAATAAATTCATGATTTATTACCTCATTTTCGGCAAATGAGCGCTGAGTGTTTATAAATCAGTGCGAAGAGCAAGATATACAGTAGTGGCACCGATCTACCGCTTGAAGAAGTTTAAAGGTCAATTGTAGTACACTAAACGATTACATTTCCTGAAAAAAAAAACCGACTAAACTCAGTTCTGTTGTGGATTTCTCCGAAAAATTTAACTGATCAGTTTGTTATTTGAAGTAGGTGGGGTTCACGATAAAAAAAAAAAAAAAAAAAAAAAAAAAAAAAAAAAAAAAAAAAAAAAAAAAAAAAAAAAAAAATAAAAAACTTACGTTGAAATTACGGAACGTATTAATAAATAAGGACTAATTAGAAATAACATTTAAAATGATCAGAATTCCTATTGACTCGACTATGCTTTCTTGTAAATTATAAGAACGTTGGATTCGATCAATTACACTCAGTGGCGGATCTAGGGGGAAGGGAGAGGGGATGTTCTCCCTAGAAACCTTAAATTTTGCCTCTTTTCCACGGAAAATAGATCGAAATTGATTCCTCCAACACTTCAAATTTCATAGGCATGCTCCCTCTCCTCAGAAAAATTTTCTGGGTCCGCCTCTGATGGAAGTCTGGTGATTTCAGTTGTGAGAATTATTGAGAATTCCGGTGATTCTAAAAGAATTGTCTTTTTAGTCCATATTTTACAAGAATTTTTATTTGCATGTTTTAACCTTTACCCGATTTAGAGCCCTTAAGTTAAATAATACCTTTGGATATGCTTTCTTAAAAGGACGCTGGGTTAAACTAAGCTAGGGAGAGGTGGCCTAGAAGTAACGGAGCTCGCTGAGGATTGGATGGCGTGTAAGGTCGGGTGATGATGATGGAAATACAGCGAAGAATAAGTGGAGGTCGGCGGTGACAAACCGGACGACGAGCTGCTAACCGGCGAGATGATTTGATGGAGGCCGCCATTGGAGGTCGAGGTGATCGGTTGTATGATCGAGTGGAGGCCCGAAGCGGCGGAGCTCGATGTGACCGGTTGGATGATGGAATGGAGCGACGCCGAACCGGTTCCGGGAGCACCGGAACCGATCTGATGGAGACCGGGCCCTGCCGCCGAACCGTTGGCGCCGGGATTCGACTCGTGGTACAGTATCGGCACACGGACTAAGCGTTGAGCCGCGTGCGCCATGTTGGCCGCCTCGAGTTCGGCCGCCAGTTGTCGCTTCCATTTGTTCCGCCGATTCTGGAACCAGATCTTCACTTGCGTCTCTGTTAGGTGGAGGCTTGCCGCGAGTCCAGCTCGCTCGGAACTCGAGAGGTAGCGCTTCATGTCAAACGTTGACTCTAGTTGGAATACCTGTGGAACAAAAATGAAGATTACGTAAGTAAGTTTCAGATAGAAATTTTAGGCTAGTTGAAGGGATCGAAAATACAACGGGCCGACGATTAACTTTTTAATTAATGGAGGGAAAATAAAAACTAACCTGCCCTAGTGGGAGCGTTGCGGCTGTGACTTCTCTGTCACTTATCAACTTATACAAATTATTTAGGTTATGACTTGTACAAATGATAAATTACTACCCTTGCAACGACAAAATTTTATTTTTCTTGCGACATAAAAAAGTATTAGTCACAAATGCAACGTAGCCACTTTCGGGCGAAAAACGGGAAAAATTTGGAAAGGTCTTCGCGGACCACCAAATCTCGGTCCACGGACCACCGCACCGATTGGGAACCGCTAATGCAGACAGTAAAAATGAAAAAATTATTATGAAAAAAAAAAAAAAAAAAAAAGAGCAAATAAAATAAAAAATTAAATAAAAAATAAAAACAATTGTTATTATGAAAAGAATTATTAAGTAATTGATTAAAAATTTGAAACAATACCTGACTTCTTGAAAACACCGTCCGCGTCTTCTTCTTCCTCTTGTTATTGTTATTGTTAGGGTTATTATTGTTTTTACTGTCCGTATCGTCATCCATATCGTCACAATCGTCGCCTAGATCATCGTCGGCCATCATGCCGCTATCGTCCAACATGCTGTTGCTCCGCTGTTTCGAAAACAGATTCAAATTTCTCGAATTGCTGATAGCACCTCCTCCTCCACCGCCGCCTCCTACCCCCGATCCACTCCTCTGAGAGTTAGCGAAGTTTGTCAGACTCCGAGCCAAAAAATTGCTACTGTTCTGCGAGAGATACGAGCTCAGATTCGCGTCCGGGTCTCTCGTCCCGTGCTTAGGGGACATGGATCCGGGTCGGAATAACGAAAGGCCCGTCGACTCGCGATGAGCCCCGCCGGGTGGCGGGGATTTGGAGGACTCTCTCCCGTCTTTACAGTCGGTCCCTTTCTCGCAACTACCGGCGTCCTTCATCGAAACGTCCCGATCGCCGGCGCCCATGCTTTGCGGGGAGCCTGGTCGGCTGGTGTCTTCGTTCGTTGTCACGGAACCTCCTGAAACACAAAATTAAAAATCGAATTCAAAATTACTTCGATGATACACTAAAATGTAAAGGATTGCAAGCATGAAGACAATACCAACCACAGCATACGGAAAAAAAGACTGGTCGAAAACACAAAGTTGATTTTGGCGTCTCTAGAAATAATGTTCAAAATCACCAGATTATGGTAAAATAAACCAACACAATTAACCTAATTTACCTCAAATTACCTTGGAGTTACCATAAATGGTAACTACAGCGTAATTTAAGGTAAATTAGGGCCATTACGCACGGAGAAAAAAAAAATCGGTTATGAGAACTGAACTTCGGCTCATAGAACACCGAGGTGTTCGGTTACAGTAACCAAAGTTTTCGGTTGTGAGTACCGAACTTCAGTTAGGAGTACAGAAGGTTTCGGTAAGTGTGACTAATATTATGACTCACATTTCGTTTCTACTGAACCACTTCGGTACTCCTAACTGAAGTTCGGTACTCACGACTGAAAACTTCGGAAACTGGAACCAAACATCCTCGGTGTTCCATATGAACCGAAGTTTTTTTTCTCCGTGAGTGATTTTGCCCCCCCTCCCCCCCCCTCTCTGTCCTTTTCTAACGCCCGTTTTCAAATGAAAGAAGAGAGAGAAAGACGATTTCCTGTTTCCGTCTCTGGTATAAAACTAAAGCGGCTCATCATCAGACGATTTTCCTCATACCTCGTGCGCGACGCGACGTCGTCACTTTAACTGATCATTACACACTCCTCGGGAAAGTGTTGAGAGGAAGAATGACTCGGCCATCTTTGAATGAAAGCGCGCGTGTTTCCCTTCTTCTGGGAAATCGAATTTAATGGAAGTGAAGAGTGTGCGATGGGTGGAGTCAAGGATCGCCATCTCAGTCCCACTCATTCACCCGGAGAGAGGTCCTGCTTTTTTATTGCTTTTATCTCTCTGGCCCTGCGCCCCCGCGAGCTTGTCAAGGAAAGCGGTTCGTTGACTTGACTCCACGCGGAGAGGAGTGAGTGTGTGTACCTTTTTATTCAAGTGCGCTGTCGAGGTAGATACATAGAGTAAGTATATAACTTAACCCCCCTTCCCCCACTCCCTAACCTCCGCACCTGCTCCACCCCTCCTCACGTTTATATTAGTCCGTCGCTGCCCTGCCATCCTGCCAAGCGTCTTCTCCTGAGCCCCGAGCTTCAGCTTTTGAACGGATTTCGTCAGGCTCCCAGCTCTATCTCCACTAGCGGACCCAACAATAAATTGTCTTTCTCTATCTTTTCCCATTTGAACGCATGAATTAGAAAAAGAAAGAAGAGGGAGCAAAAAGCGCACATGGCTGCCTCTGATCTGTCCTTTTCTAACACATGCGATCTAATGAGAGAATAGAGAGAAGGACGAATTCCTGGATCCGCCAGTGTCCCTCTCACAAGCTCCTTTCCTTTCCTTTTCCTTTCCTTTCCTTTTTTTATTTTCCTTTTTTGCTTTAACATTTAACGCTCAAGAAGTTAAGTTTATACTACGAGGTTACTCGAAAAAGTAGCATATCTTCGTTCTCGCTTTTACTCGCTCACTCTTACGAAGTTAGAAACATTGAAAAATCACGAAATTTACTCTCAGAACCGGGCTTAATGGCGCAGAGACGCAGGTATCATGGGAGACCCCTATCTAAATTTAAGCATATCTCTGTGTTTCTGTAGAGAAAGTGACATTATAGACAGAAATCTCTCATAATACCTGCGTTGAGCCGCCATTACGAACTTGTCTTTTCAGCAGTTATGTGAGTTTATTACTGAATTTAGACTGTCTTAGAGTGATTTTCGTGATTTTCGTTGATTTTTACATCATACTGGACTATTTATTTGCTTATAGCAAAAAATTGCAAGAGCCTCATTGAAATAAGTAATGTTGATGTTTACATGAACGCGGTTTTCCGTCTATAGATGGTAAAAATAGTGTACAGTGTAGCGCGGCTTGCTCAAAAAGGAAAAGGGCAGCCCTGCGCTTTACGGTTTGAAGAAGTAGGCGGAGGAGAGGGGCCGGGAAGAGATAGGAGTGCGACACAAAAATCGAAGCATGTGACAGAAGCGGCAGATTGCCGGCATCGGGAAGGCAGGCGCCGCGCCGGGATGGAGGGCTGATTTGGATATCGATAGCAGGTGTAAAAGCACAGTGGGACGTCTTAGAAGGTATTTGAAATATCATAAAGAACAAACACAATTAAATTGATTTCGGACAATGCATGAAATTTGGCAGCGTTGCGATGCAGCCATGAATTAAATCACACCGTTGGCTTTTGCGGCGAACATTTTCGAATCCAACCATTTTAATGAATTCAAATGGGGCAAAATGAAACGTTACCTTTACCCGTTGCAAACTTTTGCTACAGGCTTATTAATAGCAGTAGCGAGGC
Organism: Trialeurodes vaporariorum; assembly: GCA_011764245.1. Taxonomy (NCBI): domain Eukaryota; kingdom Metazoa; phylum Arthropoda; class Insecta; order Hemiptera; family Aleyrodidae; genus Trialeurodes; species Trialeurodes vaporariorum. Next base: position 17,015,457 of record VMOF01000379.1, read on the forward strand.
GTGCTACATACATAACATACATAACTTACTGAAAGAATCGAATTCTATATACGAAAGAATACGATGACCAGATGTTTCGACCTTTCTAATGTTTTTAAAGGGGAATTAAGAAATGTTGCCAAACTGCACGCCTCGCCACTGATTAATAGTTGAGTCGGAAGTAAAATAATGAAATGAAGTAAATGCGAAGATTACAATACGCGCACTAAAAAATCACAAAATCCACCCCCCAAACTCATAAAATGCTTTCAAATTCGAGATCGTTATGGCGGCGATATCCGCCTTATACACTCGGTTTCGATTTCTCATTAAAGCTCCAGCCCCACATTAAGCTGTTCTCGCGATACCAGAAAAGAAGAAGGAGAAGGTTACATGAAGATTTATGTGGCTATCGCCGTCATTACAATCTTGCGTTTGAAAGCATGTTATGAGTTTGAGAGTAGATTTCGTGATTTTTTAGTGCACTTATTGCCATTTTTTGCAGGGTTTTACATCCGAATCGACTATTAATAAACATGTAGCAAAATTTTGCAAAAGCTTCATTGTATGGTTATAGGCTTATATCTCGCTGACGGATCCAAAACATCGTCTTTTTCGTTCCACTGTGGGAGGATGTGGAAATGTAATCGGACACCCATTATGTTGAGTGAGCAGCGCGAGAGCAAGGAGAAAGTCAATGCAGAAGCGACTGAACTCAGAGAGAGAGAGAGAGAGAGAGAGAGAGAGAGAGAGAGAGAGAGAGAGAGAGAGAGAGAGAGAGAGAGAGAGAGAGAGAGAGAGAGACACAGAGAGAGAGAGAGAGAGAGAGAGAGAGAAGAGAGACAGAGAGAGAGAGAGAGAGAGAGAGAGAGAGAGAGAGAGAGAGAGAGAGAGAGAGAGAGAGAGAGGGATTCCCTCTTTATACGTATACATCCATTCATTATATTATTATACCTGCGCTCTGCGTGTTTGGCGGGTGGTATTCCGGTGTTTGACGGTGCGAGTGCCGTAAGGCAAGGAGCTGACTCTGATCGCTGAGGATCGTGTCGTGATCGGGGTGTCAGATCTCCTTACTGAGTGAATCAATGGCCCAGTTTTGTTCCCTCAAACTTGAATCCCTGAATTCTCTCCGGAAGACTCTCAATATCTACCACTCCTATCTCTATTTGAGCCATCAGTATGATTCCGCTGGAAAACTAGAGAGTGCAGCATTTGGAAGAGCTTTAAAGCACTTTAAAGTTCTTAACCGTTGTTGCCGTATCTTTTCCTTGGCAGCGTGGTGGCATTGTGTGAAATTACGCAACATCGTATTTCAGGCATTTACACCCTTGAAACAGGTCGAACTCTTGAAGGTGCACGGTACACTACTCCCCCGAATCGATACTTTGTACGAGTTTATATGGATAAAATGCAGCTGTTGATTATTGGGTGCGGACGGTCAAACATCCAAGGTTTGCGGCCCTCAAACCTTGCGGTGGAGGAAAAATGTAAATTTATACCGATTTAGTTTAGACGTCACAACCAAAATTGGACCCAAACCAACGAGCTTTAACCGCAGATGAACTTTCTGCAGATCTTGTTACGGAAACGAATCTGCTCGGGCGTGGTATAGACGGCTTAGGTGCGAAGTCAACGGTTAGCCAACAACCATAACAAAGCACTCATCGTGATCGGTCGCAATCGGTTGTGATAAAACTCGCGAACCTTATCAAACCATCTCACTCACTTTCCCGTGACCCCCATGTATACCCATATCTTTCTAGTTTCAAAATTCGTATACAGGGCCTTGTTTTACGACACATTAGTATCGAAATCGCGTTAAAATGCCTCGAGGAATTCATTTCACCCAAAAAATTTCACGAAAGATGTCTCTACATACGATTTTTGAAATTAAAGTGAGATGGCAGTACATAGGGGTTACGTGAGAGCGAGAGAGACAAACTATCTTTGATGTTTGGAACGCTCATCACCGGCTGCCGCCATTACTAAAACCCTCTTTTGCGAAAGGGTTAACCCTTTAACTGCCAGGTTAAGAAAACCAGAAGAAATCAAAGTCATGATCCGCTCAAATTCAGGAAGTAGTCAAATATTCGTACTCGGCGGTGTTGATTTTGCCTATCCTAGTAATTGAAGGCGCTCAACGAAACAATATTTTGCAGTTGTTAACGATTTGGAGTAGCGTTTACTGTCAATGAGAGATAGAGATACGAAAAAATTAGCTCGGGCGTGGTATTGAACGGGTTAAAGCTCGTTGAGATGTGCTGTTGAAAATAAAGAACCGATTGAGCATGACGTTGGTGATTGGTGAAGCTCTATTTGATAACCGATGGAACGGCGGATTTGTTGTGAGAGGCAGAGGCGTCAATAAGTCCAGTTGAAAACAAACAAGTCAAAGAGAGCGGCGGGGAGGGGGGGGGAGAAAAGTGGGATCCGGCGGTGGTGCGCGGGTGTCTCAAATCGGTGTTTTGATGGATGTTGAGCCGCGTTAAGTTTCGGCGCGAGTTTGCGGGTGGTGAGGTGCGGAGTTGCTCTGCCAGCGTTGCCGGAACTTCCCGAGAATCCCTTCTACTTGTATCGCGCAGAAGTAGAGAAATAAGGGGTATTTCCGGCAGTGTGGTAACGGTGCTGTTCTGAGCCCGCAACAGTAAACGATATAAAACAACTAAAGCGTTTGCTTAGACTTTGAATGGCTTCAACGATGTTGCAAGATCTTGTATCTTCTAGTGAGTAGAGGAACGGAATGTTGGTTTGATCTATGTATAGAGTATAATGAATGGGGGCTCTTTCAAACTTTTGCTGTGAGCAAATGAATTGTCCAATGTGATGTAAAAACCAGCGAAAATAACGAATATCACACTATGAAATTCTAAAATTCAGTAATACACTAACATAACTGCTATGACGGCAAGTTTGTAATGGCAGCTCAACGCATAGGTATCATGGAAGATTTCTGTCTATAATGTCACTTTCTCCACGGAAACACAGATATATGTCTCAATTTAGATAGGAATCTCCTATGATACCTGCGACCTGTGTCTCTCTGCCATTAAACCCGATTCTGAGAGTGAATTTTGTGATATTCTAGTGTGCTCATTGTCATTTTACCTTTTTTTTTTTTTTTTTTTTTTTTTTTTTTTTTTTTTTTTTTCTTTTCTCTTTTTTTTTTTTCTCTCCAAGAATCACCTCTTCAATCCCCCATAGCAAAAGTTTGCAAGAGCCCCGTTAGGAGCATTCAAAGGTGGCTCTTCTGTAACAAGACTTTTCACTGACGTTGATAGTATTGTCATAGAAATTAAATAGTTGAAATGTTTAAAGCAACCGAAAACAAAATGAATATTTCCGTCGAATGTGTCTCTTGCTCAAGCTTAATGGAAGCAAGCCATTATAGTTAAACCCTTTCACAATACCATGCCCGAATATATTCGTTTCAAGGATTAGATCTGCCTCACACGATTTAAGTTTTTTATTCACAACAATTACGACTTAAAATTGTTTAAAGATTTAAAAAAATAATGCGTCCTCAAACGCCTTCAATAAATGATGTATGCAAAACCAGCACCACTGTGTAAGAATAGTTTTGAGCGAGCGAACATTAATTTGTCTACGTATTCTGGTCGTAAAAGAAGGTTAATGATTCATTCGAATCGCACTGCTTTTGAGGAGTCAAATAAAGGTTTTTGCATTGACGAAATGACTATGGTCATTCTGTGAGTTCATGATTTGACTCTTACATAGGTTTATATAATTCCAGCGACTCATTATAACTTTACGGTCGTTTACCGTAGAACTTGACCGTAGACGTTTTTAACATAAATATTCATTCATTTAGTTGCTTTAGACGTATTTATGACGCAATTTCTATTCCATTTTCCGGTGTTAGTAAAAGTTTTTCGCCCTTTCCCAGCTTGTATAGGCCAAAAGGAGATTAGTCTTTTCAAATGTAATGTTTTTCGGCGGAATCCTTCACTTCTCGTAACGGTGCCCTGAAATTTTCTCAGTGATACGCGCAGTGGTGGATCCTGAAAAATTTTCTGAGGAGGGGGAGGGGTCAGGGGGCACGCCTGTGAAATTTTGAAATTTGAAGCGTCGATGGAAGCAATTTCGGGATGTATTTTTTTTTTTTTTTTTATTAAAAAATTGTAACATTTGAGACTTCTAAGGGGAGGGGGTGGGGGGCGAGTGTCCCCGTGCCCCCCTTTCCCGTGGATCCACCATTGGATACACATATGATCGCGTAAGTATACATTGCGTGGTAGACACTTCGTGCGCGAGTTTCCCAAAGAAATGTTTGAATTTGCAGCTTCGTAATGTTGTATACTTTTGCTACGGCAATATGGAGGCTTGATTTTGAAGTAAAATCGCGTAAAAATCACATAGAAAACATCAAATGGTTTCAAAATTGACTCATAAACCCACAGAAGGCGTTTTAAGGAAAGCCTAAGATAGCGCGGTTGAAAGGGCGAATCAACCCTGCATGCATGTACCTACCACGAGCACCAAAAGATGGCCGATGATGGTACTTTATCATGTTAGAAAAATGTAAACAAACATTCATCCTCATAGTACTTACATTTTGTGTCATTCTGTGTCCCCCCCCCCCCCGGTGAATATATTACGTTCTGTGGCGATTTGCTGAGATTCTGATAAGGAAACAACGGGGAACCGCCGAGAAAACCAGCGAAAATCATGAAATCACACAATAAAAGTATAAAATTCAGTTATTCACTCAGAAAACAGCTGTGACTGCAAGGTCGTAACGGCGGTTTACCTGATACGCAATTATCCTGAAAGTATAAAATTCAGTTATTCACTCAGAAAACAGCTGTGACTGCAAGGTCGTAACGGCGGTTTACCTGATACGCAATTATCACGGGAGACACCTGTCTAAGATGTAACTTTCTCTACGGAGACTCAGAGGTAAGTTTCAGGACTCTCCTATGACACCTGCGTAGCTCCGCCATCACTAAGCCCGATTTCAGAATTTGAATTTGAGAATTTTTGATTTTTGATTTTTTTGTGTATATAGGTACTCATCGTTGTTTTTAGAGGTTTTGATGTAAGGATCAACTTTTCAATCACCTACAGCAGAAGCTTGCAAGAGCCCCGTTGCTTCATTTTGTTGCTTGATCCTGACGTGGCTGTTGTAAGTTTTTGCTGTAAGCGATGTCAAGGTAGACTCAAAAGTGAACACCAGAGATAAAGTAACGATTGAAGCACTAAAAACCTACCCAAATCCACCCCTAAACTCATCGAATATTTAGAAATGTGTGAATGTAATGGCGGCGTTGGGCATTAATAATGAGAGATACTCAGCACTGAGAACCAATCATGGGAGATTCCTGTCTTTGTCACTTTCTCTACAGAAACACAAAGATATGTCTCAATTTAGAAAGGAATCTCCCATGATACTTGCGTAGCCCTGCCATTAAGCACCGATTCTGAGAGTGACTATCGTGATTTTTTAGTGCACTCATCACCTTTTTTACAGGTTTTTATTGCAAGAATCAACTCTTCAGTCCCCTGTAGCAAAAATTTGCAAGAGCCCCATTTGCGGGTGAAAAAACAATTGAAAAAAAAAAAACCCCTGAAAAACAGTTTGGAGCTCCCCCTCAAAGAAAAACCATAAATCGTCCTTTAGGTCACCAAAATTTATAAGCAAAGCCACAGGAACAGGAACTTTGTTTACAACCGGCCAACTTCCAGATAGCCGTAGCTTATAGAAACCGGGACAGTCTTAATATTGACTTGGCAACGAGGGGTTGAGCTTGGTAAGTTGCACCAATTCAGGAGGCAACTTTTGTAGGGCTGCCTTTTGTTAAACCTCCTCTCTGTCCTGTGCGCGACGCGGGGCTAACTGCCAAGAGTATCCTACATTCATATTACATGAACCTAAATGCAACGGCTAATCGATCCCTTTTAAAAACGTCGTCTACTTACTTGTCTCCTTGTCCGTCCAAGTCCATCTTCACAATCACTAAATTGCTTTTCTCTCTCTCTCTCTCTCTCTCTCTCTCTCTCTCTCTCTCTCTCTCTCTCTCTCTCTCTCTCTCTCTCACCCTCTTTTCCTCCTCTTTGATTTGATCTTTCTTTGATCCTCACTATCTCTGATTTAGTGCTGATCCGCTCACCGGAAGAATCGGTCTTTTGAATGACTTGAGAAAAATGTAGAAACAAGTTGAGATATTGAGACCACCGAGCCACTGGCGCAACCAGGATCTCTTCCATCTCTCTCATTTATCATTTGAATGTATAAGTGGAAAAGGACAGGAAGAGGGGGTTTTATCCCCTTGTCTCACCCTTGTCTAACATACGTTTCTTAATGGAGAAAAGAGAGAGATGAAGAAACTCTCGTTGCGCTACTGCATGAGTCATCTATTTATCTTAAGCTGTATAGAAATGGAGAGGCTGATACATGAAGTCCTATCCCAAAGTGGGCAGCATGGGCGATCTGATTCTGGTTTGTTTGCCTGATATTTTTTAACCTTAAATCAAAATTTGTAACTAACCCAGTGGAAATTGATTTCTCACCTGGATATGGTTGTATTAAAATTCTGAAAGAGAGGGAGGGAGAGAGAGAGAGAGAGAGAGATAGAGACAGTGAGGGAGAGAGAGAGTGGGGGAGAGGGAGAGAGAGAGAGAGAGAGAGAGAGAGAGAGAGAGAGAGATAGACAGGGAGAGAGAGAAGAAGAGAGGGACAATCCACTGGATCCGCCAGAGTCGTGGAGCGTTGAAGACATTGTTTGATTGGCCAATGGTCACTGGTCACTACGGTCATGCCTAAAAGTGAAACGAGTCAATCTATCGAATCAAATCGAAAAAAAAATGTATTCTTTTTAATTAAAGAACAATTATTTTTCTATTTTTACGCTACCATGGTATAATACGCTACATAGGTATAAAATGCATACTATACATACTCTTCTGTAGGACCTATATTATTAATCCTTTTCATCTTCTTTATTCGCCCCCCCCCTATCAAAGCTTCCTTTCTCCGTCTGCGTCAGCCTTCATCTAGACCCACCATATTCAAACCGTAAGCTCTTAAGAGCCTCCCTACCTTTTTTTTCATCAAATATTACGATTATTAAGATTTATAAAAGAGGGGGGGGGGGCGGCAACAACCCTCAAATCAGACAAATGTGGACACGGGTCATTTTTTGTATTCATATCGGAGTGCTGCATCGGTGCAGAAAAGACTATGGATAGGTTTCTTTATTGCTACAGAAATAAATATACCGAAACCATGAGCTGTATATGTAATCTTTATAAGCAAATTTTCGCGACGAGTATATCCAACAGAATCATACAAGATCATTGCCAACCTACACATGACAACAGTGGATGACACAGAACTGGATCGTGTTTTCGGAACTTTTCTGGTGTTTTCAGGCATCGATGGAAACAATTCGATTTTGCATTCAAGTCTGGAGGTGAATTCAAATTCGAATTGATGCCATCCATGCCCCGAAAGCACCTCAAAACCCAATTGCGAGTTTCATCGAAAATGTAGGCTAGGTTGGTATTGTTAATCATATTCGATTGCGAAAATTCGCTTTATCATGCACCGCCACAAATTACACGCGACGCCAATGACAGGAGCGGACTATGAAGAGTATAATATGCGTGAAAAGAAAATTAGGACATTATGTGGATCTTTCTATGTCTTCATGGGGTTGACACATCCTTTCGGGATGTGAAAAATTTATTTCTATATATATGGCAGTGTTAAATTTAGTGCGGCGTTTGCTAATACTAAATAAATATCACACATTTCAAACACCTACACGAATCCATGATCAGAGGACGGGAATAGTTCTGACGAATATGCGAAGCGCTGCCAAATGTATATAGGAGAAATCGGTAGATTTCACATCAGTAGAGGCTCGTGAATTTTGGTAACAATGTTTTCCTTCCATTTGATTCAATGCAAAATAATCGATTCGATAGTGAAGCAGCGTTACACCTGCAATCGATTGTTTTACATGTATTCAAATGAAGGAAAACATTGTTGCCAAAATTCACGAGCCGCCACTGTTTCACATTTATTCAAGTGAACATTTGAAGGTATATTTTCAGCGAAACGGCAACGTCACACGAGCAGTTCGACGGACGGAAAGATGGACGCACGGCACGACTCATTGCTGCGCGTAAATTGGATTAGAGGAAGTGTGAAATCGTTTGAACATTTGATTTATAAAACTTTTTTTCTCCCCCCTTCCTCTTCTTCCTTTTCCCTTCCCTACTCTGCATAAGTAGGGTGATGATTCGGCCCGCGAGCAGTCGTACGGATTCGGAGAGCTCTGAGCCTTGTTCCGAAACGCACCGTGGGGATGAAACCGTCCGATTCACAGACAAATGGGGCTCTTGCAAACTTTTGCTACTCGGAAAAAAAAGTCTGGTAGAATTATTATCATCTGCATAGCTGATTTTGGAGTCAGCTATCAAGTACACAGAAAAAAATGGACGGGCTCCAGACACAAACTTTCCGTGTTCTAGACACGAATGTACACACCAGTACGGGAACGAGCTCTGAGCGCAATCTATTTAGGTTGACTTTGCGTCTGAAACGCATCCCGTCGTGCCCAGAACCTGAAATGTTTATGCTCTGAGCACGTTACGTACTGGTGTGTATATAGATCGTGTCTGGAGCACATCCTTTTTTTTCTGTGTATGGTGAATTTTATACCATCATATGGTAAATGCAACGTAGCTTGTGGTGAAATATACCAACAGGTTATCTCAATTTACCACAAGGTTTGTTGCATTTACCATAAGATGGTAAAATTTACCATACTTGATAGCAGATGACTCAAAAATTAGCTATGCAGATGGTAAATTCTATCAATATTTTTTTTTTCTTGTAATAATTGGGTCAAATCTTGTGTAAAATTCATCGAAAATCTCAAAAAGCACACTGATATAGTCTAAAATTCAGTAATATCTCAGAAAACAGCTGTAACATCAATATCGCAATGGCGGAGCTACGCTGGTTTCATGGGAGATTCCTGTCTAATTTGTCACTTTCTCTATACGAAAACACTGAGATATGTCTCAAATTAGAAAGGATGTCTCCCATGATACCTGCGTAGCTCCGCCATGCTGCCCCAATTCTGAGAGTGAATTTTGTGATTTTCTAGAGTACATCGTCGTTTTTACAGGTTTTCATGCAAGGATCGAACTCTTCAATCACCTTTGAAAAAGTTTGCAAGAGCCGAACAATACAAATACTTTAGAGCGGCACCGAAATGGACCCCTTGCGAGGGTTTACTGCGTAGGCATAAACGAACTGCCGATGTTGAAGTAAAATGCTGCGAAAATAACAATTAATGAGAAAAAAGTATAATTTGTAAAACTCACACTGCGCATAGAAATTTTAGCTCTATAAGTTCAGATGAACTAAGGGCTTCGAGCATATGTATGTGTATGCACTGAAAAAAGTTTCAAAGAAATCCTTAGAGCCATTTTTTAGGAATTTCAATTTTTACCCTATTTTAGGGGTAACCTCCCCCCCCTAACAACCCTCAAATTCAATCTTAAGAAAAAAAAAAACCGCCTCTAGCACTATCTGAAAGAACCCCTCTTGCCAAATTTGGATGCTAATGGACCCATAGGTTAGAAGTTATGATGTCGGACGGACAGATGGACTGACGGACAGACATATTTTGGGAATATGATTTTTGAGTTCAGGGGACCTGAAATGTCAAGATATGGAAAAACCCCAACTTCGAAATTTTTCACGATGACAATACTTTCTCTCCTTATGGGGGAGCGAGAAAGTAAAAATAATTATTGAATTATTGTAATATCACACAAAGTATACAGCGATACGTCGATATACGTGAAAGCTCTGGAGTTACTTTATCAGAATATGTAGTTCAGTACCTTCATTTCAAAAAAAAAAAAAAAAAAATGTCAAGAACTATGGTGTAAACATTTAAAATGCTGGTAAGAGTACCATCCCTTACCATAGTTTAAATATCTATCTTTGCATGTGCTTTTGCTATTTTTGCTATCTCTTTTTTTCAGTGTAGTTTTGCAATATTTGACATCAGAATTGCAGCATTCATTCGACCTAATAGGCCAAATGCAAAGTTGTTCATTGAAAACTCAAAAGTTCGATCTTTTTCATGGGTTTAAATGAATGAGCTGCAACGTTGCCGAACGGCACGCTACGTGACTGATAAAAATTTCGAGTCCACCCCCAGTGCGACGTTTAGTTCTCTCTCCCCGCGTAGAAAAAAAAAGTAAAAGAAGAAGATCCGATTAAGTCTTTAAAATGATTAGGAACTCGCCAGCCTCGGAAGCACACAAAAACGAAGGTGGGAGGGGTGAGGGGGGGGGGTTGATGAAAGTTTTAGAAGTCATGGTTCTTTGCATGCCCACTCGATTAATAATAGCGCCTCCTCATATGCGTGGATTATCGACGACTCGCGCGATTAAAAACGCGAGAAAGCGCTCACTGGCTTCAACATGCGACTTGCGAGCTTTGAGCTTTTATATAGATTAATTCAGCAATGACGTCAAATTAGGGGATGTTCGTTTGCGAACTTTTTCCACCGATATAAATGGAAAATATTGGATGTAATCAGTAGCGTACACAGGAATTTGTCTTTCTCTCTCTTTCCCCATTTGAACACGTGAGTAGGGAAAGGACAGAAACAGGGGCTCGAACGTGTCTTCAGCCTCTATCTCTTTCCTTTTCTAGTACATGCACCCAAACGGGAAAAGAGCGAGAGAGACTGATTTCCTGCGTACGCCATTGGATGCAATAAACTTCAACGATGAGCTGTAGCAATAGAGAGGATTTTATGGGACGTGGTTTTTGAAACTTCAAGGAGGCAGCCTGGCAGCCACAGAGGAAATCTAGCTCTTATGGACATTTTACACAAAAGGACATTTATGGACATCTTATGGACATTTTTTTAAGTTTGTTTGCCTAATTTTTTTTTTTAAATCTTACAAAGAAAGATGTAACCATTGGCGGATACAGGGAGTTGTCTTTCTCTCTCTCCTTCCATTTGAACTTATATGTGTTAGAAAAGGACAGGAGAGGGGGGCATAATGTGACTTTGGCCTCCTCTTCTGTCCTTTTCTAACGCACGTTTTCAAATGGGAGGAGAGAGAGAAAGACAATTCCCTGTATCCGCCCATGGATGTAACAAATCCATTTGCTTTTGGTTTGAAACGAGAGCGCAAGTGTTTGAGAGCGGCTATCTGGGACACGGAAATCGATGTAACTGCGTTTCTTTTTGGAAGGATTTACACGATAAAGAAACTGACTCATAACAGCTAGAAATAAGTCAAATTTTCTTACCTGAATAGATCTTGTAGAAGTCGATGGCCAGATAGCCAAACATTTGCACTTTCATTTAAAACCAATTTCCTCTGAATTATTCACAATTTTTAATTTAGGGTAAAAAAAAAAAAAAAAAGAGGCAAACAAACCAGAATCAGATCGTCTATGCTGTCACACTTTAGGCTAGGACTTTAAACACGTATCAATCAGTGGCGAGGCGTGCCATTTGGCAACGTTTCTTTTTCCCTATTTAAACACATTAGAAAGGTCGAAACATCTGGTCATCGCCAATGAGCGAAGCATTCGATTCTTTCAGTGAGTTTAAATGGAGAAAATACATCGTTGTCAAATTTCACGCCTCGCTACTGACAATACATAGAGATGCTATGGCTCGTTGAAGGTACCCCAACTTCTGTGCTGAATAAAGTAGTTAAAAGAAATATTTATCTGAAATAAGTTTTACCTGTAGGACTTGATGGAGGGGCAGGATGAAGTCTAGACCACGCCGTGTACCAATGTTTATCCAACGAGGGAGGGTGTCCAGGGTACACCGTTAAAAAGGGACTCCTCCCAGCGGCAGCTGCAGCTAGCGCACCCCAGTGAGACATAATCCCTAACCTAAAAAGAATGGGGAAACAAAATAACGTAAGAAATGTATTCGTTCGTGTATTAGGCTATGACATTTCAAACCTTATCTCATAAATGCACAAAGTATTGCGAAGAGTTGTTATTGAGTACTGAAGGATATTAGAGAACGTATATATGTGTACATCACTGCAGACTGATAGAGAGTTGGATTTTGCGGGTTCGATTGGTTGACTGCATACTCCAGAGCTGCCGTTTTGCGTGGATTTGATTACATTTTTCAATTCACCGATGATTCCACCGGTTGAGAAAAGATTACACAGTTCAAATCAATGTACCTATGACTAAAATGCGCGAAAATACTCTGATCTGTGCAGATCTTTTCTCAATCTGTGGAAACTCCGTTAATTAATTAAAATATCCGCAAGTTTTTTTTAAAGTCATCAACGACTCAACCGGTTGAGAAAAGATTACAGATTTGAGCATTTTCGTGTGTTACAGTCATACACTGAACTAAACTCTGTAATCTTTTCTCAGCCGGTGGAATCGTCGGTAAATTTCAAAATGCGATTAATTAATCATACGCAAAACGGCAGCTCTGGCATACTCGTATTTTCCTTTTCCCGAATAAAAGCCGGACAAATGCGACGATTTTTCTAATGAAGTCCCATTGTTCCGGAGATGAGATTTTGGCCCAAGATCAAATACATTGTTTTAGAAGGGAATTTCGCGCAATGACGTCACTATAGGCACACGAATTTTTGTAACTTTACACGCGTGCATATCTCCAAAACCGGGACACTTTGGAAAAACCAAATTTTAAAAACACAAATTTCAGACCCTTGAAACTGCCCCATTGTTTGAAACGAAGATCTAGACACAGTAGTGAATATACTCGGGCATGGCACTGGAAGGCAGAGCTGCCGATTTGCGTTGATTTAATGACATTTTGAAATTCACCGATGATTCCACCGGTTATGAGAAAAGATCACACAGTTCAATTCAATGTTTGACTAAAATGCGCGAAAATACTCTAATCTGTGCAGATCGTTTCTCAATCCGTGGAAACTCCGTTAATTAATTAAAATATCCGCAAGTTTTCAAAGTTACCGACGACTCTATACCGGTTGAGAAAAGATAAAATACGCTAGTACCTATTTTCGTGCATTACAGTCTTGCTCTGAACGAAACTCTGTAATCTTTTCTCAACCGGTGGAATCTTCGGTGAATTTCAAAATGCCATTGAATCAACGCAAATCGGCATTTCTGCTGAAAGGGTTAACCGGAAAAATCGTCAAACTTCGATTTTGATTTCGGGATCAGTTAAGGTACACATTTTCATTTGACGCATCACATATTATAATGACTTCAGCAGAAAGAAATTAGGTCTCCAGGAAGTTTGCACGAGTATTTATCCTCAAATATACTTATTTATTTGGGTGGGAAACTATGTGGAATTTGTTATCATTCAGTGAGTGAACAACGATAACGCCTGTTCAACGAACAGGCGTTAAAAGCACTTCAAGCTTCTATGGCGATGAATTGCATGTGTATGCACTGCGGTTACAGCTTTCGCGCGCAATCAATACAAATAAAACGTAAAGTGTGATTTATTGCACGTTTGTCTGTGAACAGGGTTGCACAGGTTTATATACTTAAAGCAGTTCGATTCGCTATACAAAAAGTGTCAGTAGCTATAATCGGTCGAGAATTGAGCGACGCGAAGTATACAGGAAAAGGACGAAGACAAATGGATGAACATCGGAAATAGATTCATGCAATAAAAGTTTAGATAGGTAAGTTTCAGCAGTGCTTGCTTTTATTTGCAACTTTCGCTATAGTCGGTTTTAACAGAAATGGATTTGATTCCCCCCTCTTAAAATATAAGGCAGAGAGGTGGGGATAGAAAAAGAAATAGTGTGGGGGGAGGGGATGGGAGGGGAATGTCAGAGAGAGCCAAGAGAGTTGTTGGTACCACTAGCGCAACCAGGATCTCTTCCATCTCTCTCATTTCCCATTTGAATGTTTAAGTAGGAAAAGGACAGAAAGAGGGGGTTTTATCCCGTTGTCCATCCTTGTCTAACATACGTCTCTTAATGGAGAAAAGAGAGAGATGAAGAAACTCTCGGTGCGCTACTGGTTGGTGCCTGTTGTCAAATTTCATTGCTACAAATTCGAATCCGACTAAATCGGTAATGGTCAAATTGGTCAGCAGAGCTGCCGTTTTTGCGTAAAATCAATGCCATTTTGCTATTCACCGATGATTCCCACCGGTTGAGAAAAGATTACACAGTTTAGTTCAGTGTATGACTGCGCTCTTCACGAAAATACTCGCATATACACATAATCTTTCCTTAATCGGTGGAAACTCCGTTAATTAATTAAAATATCCGCATGAAGTTTTTTAAAGTCATCGACGACTCCACCGGTTGAGAAAAGATTACAGATGAGAGCATTTTAGTTCATTACAGTAATACACTGAACTGAACTGTGTAATCTTTTCTCGACCGATGAAATCATCGGCGAATAATGGAAAAAATAATTGGCCACAAATCAGTGGAAAAAATTCATCAAAATCCATCATTTTTGACCTTCTAAGCTTGATTTAAAACTTTTCAGAGTAATTTTTAAGTTTAAATTACTTGTGAAAAGTTTTTTCGGTGATTCAATTTGGTCTTGGAAGTTTGCAACTGATAAAGTGACCAGGGGCGAGGCGTGAAATTTGGCAACAACGTAGTTTCTCCATTTAAATTCACCAAAAAGGTCAAACGCTTTAGTCATCGCCGATGACCAGGCATTTCGACCTTTCTAATGTGTTTAAATGGGGAAACAGGAACGTTGCCAAATCAAACGCCTCGCCACTGAAAGTGCCGAGAAATTTATACTTTCTGATTTTTGGCCACTTTTTGACAACGTACGTCAGACCGCATAGTACTATCGACGAATTAAAGATCGTCGCGAGATTTCCACAAGCTAAGTTTTGCCTTCAATGTTCTGGTTCGGCCACTCTTCATACTCCTCACACCTTGCAGGTGAGGGGCCACTTTCAAGTGTGGCGGGAAAGCCGTTGCAGATCAGTCCCACACTCACACCCATATCTGAAAATGAGAGCAAATCTTGCGACAGTCTTTAATTCGTAGATAGTACAGAGCGTCGCGGTGAGCATATGTATACAGCGACCAAGGTGGCATCGTTGTATTTTTGTCCCCATTTACACCCATTATAAAGAGCGAATTATTGGATGTCCGGTGAAAACCTTCCAATTCGACCTGCATGAGTTGGAATGGACAAAATGCAAGGTTGCCAAGTGGGGCAGTTGCATATTATCTCTGTGTTTCCGTAGAGAAAGTGACAAACTAGACAGGGATCCCCCATGCTACCTACCAGTGGCGTAGCGTGCAATTTGGCAACGTTGCAGTTCGTACATTTAAACCCATTATAAAGATCGAAGTTTTGGGTGTTCGGTGAATACCTTTGCATTCGACCTTTTACATGCGCTTAAATGGACAAAATAAAACGTTGCCATACTGCACGATACGCTACTATGATACCTACATAGCTCTGCCATTACGATCTTGCCGTTACAGCTATTTTCTGAGTTTATCACTAAATTTTTATAATTCTTTTTGCGTGATTTTTGTGATTTTTGTTGGTTTTTTTACATTAGACTTAACTATCCATTTGCTTATGGCAAAAGTTTGCAATTAAGAGCCTCCTTTTTCGAATATACTTTTCTAAATGGAACTCCGAAAGGAGGCAATCTGGCAACAACGGTTGCGAGGGAGAGTAATGAAAGTAGAGGGAGCTCCGAGAGTGTGCAGAGGTGAAAATTCGCGCGGGAGAGAAGAGGCGAGAGAAAAAAAAAGAAAAAAAAAATCGGAAGGGAAAAAAGTTAAAAAGCTACAAGTTGAGAGTTATGTCGGAATAGAATAAACTGGCGACAAGATACTAAGCGCACGGCGCGAACCCAAGGAGATGACAAGGAGACTTAAGGTCGTGTTCAAACCCGTGAAGTGGCGGTCGGAAGGACCGAGAGAGAGAGAGAGAGAGAGAGAGAGAGAGAGAGAGAAAGGGGGAGGGAGAGAGAGAGAGAGAGGGAGAGAGAGAGAGGGAGAGGGAGAGAGGAAGTTGTGAGGGGGGGGGGGGTAGAGAGTAAAGCAGGTAAATGGTGCGGGGGATGGGGGGGGGGTTCGCGCGATAGTAACCGTCTCAGTCATCCCTCTCGCATGAGTGAGGGGGCAGATAGAAAGGGGAGGGGTTGGCCCCCGGGGGAACGCCGTAAAGTGTAGCGTTCAGCTCTAAACTGTGCGCAAAGTGAGTCGCCGGGAATGAAGATCCATTTTCTACCCCCCCCCCCCCCACCCAATCCCCCACCACTTTTCCGAACTCTTGCGAGGACCCTGAGGATGCCTGGTAAAAGCTGCAGGTAGAAAACAATCGAAGTTTGAAGCGCGGGCTGCAGAGAGTAAAAGGATGGGGGAATCAAGGAGACAAAAAAAAAAAAAAAAAATTATATTTATCGACTAACATGGCAAATATTGCTAAAGCGTAAACGTTGCCAAATTTTCAGACTGACTCGGAGAATCGGAGCAAAATATTTATCGATTGATATGGCTCATATTATTGCTTCAAGTGACGAAGTGAACGTTGCAAAATAGGTTTGAGTTGTAAGCAATGAAATCAAAAAGTGGCGAAGCGTGCATTTGGCAACGATGTACGCTGAAAAAAGGGCTGAATTTAACGATTTGTGGAGTGAAAAGTATAGATAATACTTAAAAGCTGTTAGCTCAACCATTTAAAATTGTTAAATAACCCCTGTCCTGAGTTAATTTAACTATTTCAAATACTAAAAACAACAGTCTTTAAGTAAGTACATACTACATATCCA
This sequence comes from Trialeurodes vaporariorum, assembly GCA_011764245.1. NCBI lineage: Eukaryota > Metazoa > Arthropoda > Insecta > Hemiptera > Aleyrodidae > Trialeurodes > Trialeurodes vaporariorum. The sequence goes on from VMOF01000379.1 coordinate 17,032,205, forward strand.
TACTTTTCATTATACAAATAGTTAAATTTAGCACTTTTTTCCAGTGTTTTGTCCACTAAAACTCGTGTAAAAGATCGAATGCGAAGGTGTTCTCCGAACACCCAATACTTCGATTTTTTTTCACAAGTTTAAACGAACAAATTGCAACGTTGTAAAAATGCACGCTACGCTATACTGAATTCAAACTAGCTCACAATGACTGTTCACAACCCTTCTGTTGTCAAGAAACACAAATACACAAACTGGAAATAGCCTTAATTTGTGTCGGTAGGTTCATTTTTTTTTTTTTTTTTTTTTTTTTTTTTTTTAATAAAAATAAAAAATAAAAAAACCCAGCAATAATCATATCGCCTCAGCTTTAATGACAGCGCTCACACTTACTTGAATTTTAATCTGGACAATCACTTTCTTAATTTCCTAACCGGGCGTTCAAGTTACTATAATACAATAATTTCATCAATGAAATTCAGTGCATGGCAAAAAAAAAAAAAAAAAAAAAAAAAAAAAAACCCGAACTGCACTTTTAAAGAACAAATTAATCAATGAGTGGTATCTTACAATTTTATTGTTTACTTTCAGATCATAATTGAAGGACCCTTCAAAGGCATTGCCTGATTAATAATTCTCACTCTTCAGGTATAGATTCAAATAAGACCGCTGTTGTTACAATGGAGCCGTTGCAAACTGTTGCTACACGCTTATTAATAGATGATTATGGGGTAAAACCCTGCAAAAATAACAATTAGCGCACTAAAAAATTACGACATCCACTCCCGAATATATAAAATGCTTTCAAACGCGAGACCATAATGGCGGATGTTGCCGCGAATTACATTGGGTTTCCCTATCTTCAATCAGCTCCATCTACACGAGGTGCTCTTGCAACACCACACAAGAAGAAGAAGAAGCATACAATTGCCATAAGATTTGGGCGGCAACGGCCGCCATTACGGTCTCGCGTTTGAAAGCATTGTATGAGTTTGGGAGTGGATTTCGTGATTTGTTAGTGCGCTAATCGTTATTTTTACAGGGTTTCACCCCATTATCAACTATTAATAAGCCTGTAGCAAAAGTTTACAACAGTTCCATTGAATTATGCCTCACTCGTTAACAACAGCTACGTCTATTATATTAGTTGGTTTATGTTCATCAGTTCATGTTTCAAAAGTTAAGATAGGTTTAATTTGCCCTTTCAAATTGTACTTCTGTTTGTATTTATTCGTGCGATTTTATTACTTAACGTGTTTCAATTTTTTTCTCTGTTGTCTTCGGCGGATTCCAAAAGCGCACACACCCAAAAGCGCACAGCTCAAAAGCGCACACAGAATTGTGCGCTTTTGGGCTCCAACTCTGATTGCCGTTTGTGCGCATTTGGGTTGCGACCTCAGACGCAATTCTCGGCAAGCAAGTTGATTGCGACTTGGCAACAAGGTGTATAGGTAACTCCACCCTCAGAAAAGCATGTACGCACTACTAACGCCGCCGAATCTTTTAATTCACATTTTCATCTCAATTTCTACCAATCTCATCCAAATATTCATGCTTTCCTGGACGTTTTGAAGAATCTACAGGCGGAAACATACATCAAAATGAAAGGACCCCACAAACGAAAACTCGATTCCAAGGAAACTGAAAAAATTGATTACCTCATTGATACGTATCAACTACTTCAAAACGGCATTATCGACGTACCAAAATATTTAAAACGCGTCGGTTTTAAATTTGCTGCTACTTCTCTCCACTAATTACAGGTCAAGGGGGGGATTCCCAGCAGTGGCGTACGCAGGGGGGGGGGGGGGCTAAGGGGGCTAAAGCCCCCCCAGACCTCCGATTTTTGGGGGTGGAGGGGAAGGGGGGAACAATTTTCAGTCAAATGCTCATCAGTGCGAGCCCCTCCCAAGAAAAATCCTGCGTACGCCACTGATTCCCAGATTTTACTTTTTGCACAGTCAAAGTAGAGTTTGGGAACTTTCTGTCAACCGATAACCGCTACCTTCAATATTACCATCATATATCATCTCCGCCAGCTCATAGGTAAGCAACGTTGTCATTCATGACATTAAAAATACTAATAATTTTTCTTGTGCGCTTTTGGACTTCGTCTCATCCGAGTGTCTGTGCGCTTTTGGGTTGTGCGCTCACCATTCCAATGTGCGCATTTGGGTCCCGCAATGTGCGCTTTTCGACCCTTTTTTTAGCGCTTGTGCGCTTTTGGGCTCCTTGCCCAAACCCCCTGGGTTGTCTTATCCTTTCATTCTTATTATTACTATTATTTGCTGTCAATTGATTAACGCAAGTTTAACAAACTGATGGTTTTATTTATTTGGTATTGTTACTTTTTCTATAATTTTGTCTAATAAGTAATTCGAGGACATGCATTATGATAGAGTTCGTATCAGAAGTATAGGCGCAGCTTACGGATAATCTTTGGCAAATTTTCATTTTTCATTCGTTCAAATGAAAGAAAAAAAAATCGCATTTGACCTTTTACATGGATTTAAATGGAAAAATACAACGTTGCTAAATTGCACGCTACGCCACTGAACGCAACGGCCAAACTTTGAGCGCGGTGAGAGGCTCAGGTCAGTGGCGGCTCGTGCAATGTGGCAACAATGTATTCTCTCCATTTTAACCGATGTAAAATAATCGATCTTGAGGAGGTGCAATCGCACCCCCAAGATATCGATACTTTTGTACAGGTTTAAATGGCAAATAAGCATGGTTACCAAGTTGCACGAGCCGCCACTGGATCAGGTCAAGGCGTGGACTATGAAGGGTTTGTAAAAGAGATTAAGATTAATATGTCTTCAACGAGTGGCAGTGCCTTGCGGGGGGCTGAAGCAGGTTTGAACATTTACAGCGGAAAATCAGAGCATCAAGAAAGCTTCTCGATTAAAGAGCTTTCTCGAAAGTAGGGCCAAAGCAGGCGCATCGCGGATGAGTGGGAGGAGAGGGGTATGCGGAGCTTTTGCGCTGCTTAAAAGCTCCATGAAACCTCATCAAGCATTCAACATCCACACTTTAAGCACTAAACTAGTCTAACTTAAACACATTAACGTTCAACTGATATTTTATTTGTTTCCAGAGCCGATGAAGTTTTCAGAATGGGTTGTGTTGTCAGATTGGGCTACTTTGTATTTTGTTTGTTTGTTTGTTTGTTTCTTTTATTCCCCGGTTTCTAATCTACCGTCCTTTTATATCAGGGGCGTGGGGTCAAATAAATGGTCATATTATATTGTAATGGGGCTCTTGCAAACTTTTGCTGCAGGGGATTGAAGAATTGATTCTTGCATGAAAACCTGCAAAAATGACGATGAGCACGTACACTAAAAAATCACGAAATTCGCTCTCAAAATCGGGCCTAATGGCGGAAACAGGGAGATTCCTATCTAAATTGAGACATATCTCTGTGTTTCTATGGAGAAAGTGACATAGTAGACAGGAGTCTCCCATGATACCTGTGTTGAACCCCCAATACAAAATTGCCGTTATAGCAGTTATGTGAGTTTATTACTGAATTTTAGACTTATTTAGTGTGATTTTCGTGATTTTTGCTTGTTATTACAGAAGATTGGAACTATTCATTTGCTTACAGCAAAAGTTTGCAAGAGCCCCATAAGACGAATAAAATCTTGTTGATTATTGGACGAAAGTCGCTGGAAGAACGTTCCTAAAACTATTATAGTGTGGAGATATATTTGTTAGGTTTGGTTATGCCTAACTTGAAATTCAGATTTTTTCAGTAATTTTCCTTACTTTCATTGTGTAAGTTAAAATCTACTGCAAAATCTTGTTTTGGTTTAAAAAGAGAACGAAATGTGAGTCAAAGTTTTAGTCACACTTACCGAAATCTTCGGTACTCCTTACTGCGAAGTTCGGTATTCACAACCGAAGACTTTCGTTACTGTAACCGAACACCTCAATGTTCCATATGAGCTGAAGTTCATTTCTCATTACCGAATTTTTTTGCTCCGTGCAGTGATTCTCCTTCATGCAACAGACCTTTAATTCGCGCATGAAAAACTGTCACGAGTAAACGTGTTTCCTTGTTTTAATTAGAGTCCCTTGATGGAAATATTGTATAGGGAGTACCGACACGACGCTTTATGCATTTTGACAGGAGTCGATTTAGTCGACTGCGCCTGAACGAATTCGAAGGTTAAGTTCAACAGTGGACCAATGGTGGACTGGCGGATTTGCCGGCATTCCGGTCCGTTCCAATACGTTCCTCTACGAATCGACTCCTTTCGTGTGGAGCCTTCGATGTCGTCGACTCCTGCTCGACTCCGTGAGAGCCTAAAACCAACGACCAATCACAACTCGTTGAGCTCGTGTCGGTACTCCCTATACAATATTTCCATCAAGGGACTCTAGTTTTAATAAAGAAGTGATTTCTCTCAGTGTACATGTTACAGGGCAAACCCGATTTTAGGCCAAACTAGTTTGGCCTAGGCCGAACTGTTTTTTTTAAGGAGATTTAGTTTGGCCTGGAGAATTTTAGTCCAAACTAGTTTGGCCTAGGCAAAACTAGTTTTGCCTGTTCCGCTCAGGCCAAACCGGTTCGGCCTAGGACAAACTAGTTTGGCCTAAAATCGGGTTTGTCCTGTAACATATATACCTATAGCAAAAGTTTGCAAGAGCGCCACTGACCGAGAAATGAAAGAATGACATTTTCTTTCAAAGGTCATACCTAAGAAAGTGATGACTTGATTTTACGTTCGATATTAATTTGCGAAAACCTCTTTGACGTCCTTAACAAGGAGAGCTATTTTTGTAATCCAGTAACCCGCGACGCATAGAATTTGATCTGCGGCCATTTGACAACGTTCACATTGAGGCAAGCGAGCGCGTTAACGAGCGCGGTGCGGCGTTGTTTTCGCGCAGTTTGCACTCTCTCGCGGAGCTTTCTTACGCCTGCCCCAGCTCCGCGCTACGTACCACCCCTCCACTCCCACCCCCTCCCTTCTATTCCGCAAAGTCCCATCCCGCCCACCACCCACCCACCTTTTCATTCTACTGCAGAATTGTCGAGGGGCGGCGCGGCGGGAAAATGAAGTTGCTGAAAGCTTACACCAATTTGTGTGAGCGTCGCTAATAAGTTTGCGACGATAAATAGCAGCGTTTTGCGCGAAAATAGGGGTTGCGGGTGGGTGGATCTGGGCGGGGGAGGAAGCGCTCTCGCCCCTCCACTTCTCCGCCCCTCCCTCACCGCCTTTCAGTCGTGTGCTAAATTTACTTGCTCCTCTCTCTCACTCTCTATCACTATCTCCCTCCCCTCCCCTCCCCTCTCTCTCACACTCCATTTATCTCTCCTTCTCATCTTCCTCTCCCTGACTCTCTCTCTCTCTCTCTCTCTCTCTCTCTCTCACACACACTCTATTTATCTCTCCTCCTTATCTTTCTCTCCCTGGCTCTCTCTCTCTCTCTCACCTTCCATTTATCTCTCCTTCTCACCTTCTTCTCCCTGACTCTCTTTCTCTTTCTCTCTCTCTCTCTCTCTCTCTCTCTCTCTCTCTCTCTCTCTCTCTCTCTCTCTCTCCTTTTATAAGCTCGAGCTTTAAAGTTTCGATAGTAATTATCGCGTCGTTCCGCGTTGTTGTCAAGTTTCCAGATTTTTAAATATTTCAATGCACAATTAGACTTGCGATTTGATGTTGACGCAATGAGCGCAGTTTACGAGTATCATGCGATTTCAAACAAACGTATCCCTAAATCTGTATATTGTGCCATTAAATTACAAACTAAGTAGAGCTGCCGTTTTGGGCCAATTTAATGACATTTTTTAATTCTCCGATGATTTTATTCGTCGACGAAAATATTACAAAGTTCGGTTCAGTGAATCACTGTTATTTACAAAACCACTCTGATCTCTCGCTTTTTCTCAGCCGGTGCGGACGAATCACCTGTAAATCATCAAATATCCACAAGGTTTTTAAAGCATGCGCCGTGGATACAGGAATTGGTCTGTCTCTCTCTCTTCCTATTTGAATGCATGTATTAGAAAAGGACGGAGATAGGGGGTTAAGTCACGTGATGGCCCCCTCTGCCATCTTTTTCTAACACATGTGTTCAAGCGGCCGGAGAGAGAGAAAGAAAAATTCCTCTAGCCGCTTATGTTTTAAAGTCAGTGACAACACCCTCTGTCCCTCTAGCCGAGAAAAGATTACTGCAGATTCGAGTATTTCTGAGCATTGTAGTCAGTAGCGTACACGCAGGAATTTGTCTTTCTCTCTCTTTCCCTATTTGAACACGTGTGTAAGAAAAGGACAGAAACAGGGACTCGAGCGTATTTTCAGCCCCCATCTCTCTCCTTTTCTAGTACATTTATTCAAACGGGAAAAGAGATAGAGAGACTAATCCCTGCGTGCGCCATTGATTGTAGTTATACTCTGAACTGAACTATTTAATATTTTCGTCAATCGGTGTAATCATTGGTGAATGGAAAAAATACCATTAAATGTACAAAAACCGGCAGCGGCTGCAGCTCTCAAATTAAGGGGAATTTTCAGAGTTTAGTTCCGATCTCTCTGCCACTACAGCGCTACCATTCAAAATTAAGGCTAGGAAAGTTATTGGCGGACACAGATGGGGGCGGCGATCGCCCCCTCCCGTTCGAACCAAAAAGGGTGAAAAGGGGGGGAGGAAGGGGGAGGAATAGGGGAAGGAATAGAGAAATAAGAAAAAAGCGGTCGCCCGGGGGCAAAAATCCCAAGCTCGCGCTCCCCCCGTTCGCCAGGGCTGGATCCGCCAAATGCTGAGAATATACCGAAAAGCTGAATATAACTAACTGATTCTTGTATTCCTGTCTTTGGTACTTGGTTTGCTACTCGGTACTTTGGTCTCATTAGCCTACAGAAAAATCTTGCAAACCATTCTTTAAAAAAAATGGTTCTCTAGATTATTATTTGGATCTTGAATGGAGCTCTTGCGAGCTTTCGCTACAGGCTTATGAAGACTTAATTGATAATGGGGTAAAACCCAGTAAAAATAACGATTAGCATACTAACAACACGACGTCCACTCCCAAACCCATACAATGCTTTCAAACGCGACACCGTAATCGCGGCTGTGGCCGCCCAAATTTTATGGCAATTATATGCTTCTTCTTCTTCTTGTGTGGTGTTGCGAGAACACTTCGTGTAGATGGAGCTGATTGAAGATAGGGAAACCCAATGTAATCTGCGACAACGGCCGCCATCACGGTATCGCGTTTGAAAGGGGTTATAAGTTTGGGAGTCGAATTTGTGATTTTTTAGTGCGCTAATCGTTATTTTTGCAGGGTTTTACCACATAATAATCTATTCATAAGCCTGTATAGCAAAAGTTTGCTACAGCTTAATTACTTATAAAAAATGAGACATTTTCCCCTTCCACACGATCGTACAGTTTCCGAAGCTTAAGACAAGGAAAACAAAAAAGAGAAAAATTAGACGATCTCGTGCTCTTTGAAGATTCTCTAAATTTTTTTTGCGTTACTGGAGCTAATAATCGCCTCATCGACAGAAAAAAGGGACGATGCAGGGACCGCGCGAGCAAAGGCGCAACAAAGTAAGTTTCAAGAATCGGATAATCCATCGGGCTCCCTTCTCTTACGAGGCGGCTGAGCTCTTTAATCGCGTTAAGAATATTTCTGTCACAACAATAGCTTGCGGCTGCCCGACACTCAACGTATAGGCAAGATTGTGAAGCACATTTTTTTTTACTGTATATTTATAAACACACTAACAAACACACTCCTGAATTCAACGACTTAGACTGGAGCACACTCGATCCATCCATCGCCCTTTTCATCTCTTATAATAATCTCAAACGTGTTTCTTTCTGCAAACAGTCCAATACCCGGCGTTCTTTTCACTTTTAGCGTTCCTTTTTGTATGCCGGCCGCAGTGTGTCTCAGTATAGTGTGTCACAACTATTGTTAATAAGTGTCCAGAAAAATGACCTCATTTGATGCCAGATCGGACGGCTTTCTTCTATAAGAATGTGAATATATCTTTATGGTCTAAAAGTAAACTATAGAGTCCCTATACAGATACTGTATATTATGAGAGTCGCGCCAAATTAAGAATTCTTCTTCTACTTACGTGTCCAGAATTGAGAATTGAAAGTGAGATTAGGAGGAAATATCAAGGTTACTCTGGACCAAGCTTTGAGATTTCCTTCAAATCAAATAAATGCAGCTTATGCCAAAGATAAACTTGACAAGCTCAAACGAAAGTTTGGTCAATTTTTCAGCTAGATAGGTTTAAATGTATGTTATATTATACTGGACAACTTATGTGTGACTCGACACTGTTATTCGCGAAAACAATTGACTAATTAGGTATGAAAAGCGAAGCTTCATAAGAACTAATGTTAAATTGGTTCATACCCCCGCGTTGGGAAGTGCCATGCCCATCAGCCCGTGCCATGATCTGCTCCACTTTTGCCCCTGACTATGAGATAGCAGAGGCCAGTCTTCTTCAATAATGTCTTTGGCACCGATAATTATTCAATACTTTCAAATTTGGTTCAAGTGAGGTTAGCGAGACGATAAATCGATCGTTTGCGAGCTGCCATGCAATCTTACTGCCACTATGCGTAAAAAGCGAAGCGCATCTGCTCAATGTTTACATCGGAATATAAACTACGAGGGCGCGCTAATTAATTAAAATGACTTGACCTCTGGCCGGGACGTTATCAAGATTCCGATCATCGCGTTTTGTGGTTGGTTTTAATTTTCCCCCCCTTTTTTTAGGAAACACCCTGCAGAGAACGACAAGCACCGTCCGTCGATATGAGAGTCGCGCGCACGCTGCGTTGCGCCGCGCCGCACAGTGTTTTGAAAAGGAGGACCGGCGGACATTGGCTTATAACTCTACTACAGCGCTTAAAAATATAATCAAATCCATGCTACCCTATGTAATTGGGTACGAGAAATTCATAGGAAGGGTCAATAATTGTCGCACAGTGGGTATTTTTAAAGTAAATCCTGGACAAAAATTAAAAAGGTGAAAGAAAGCGGGAAAAATGTCATATATGGCAATGACAACGTACAAATTTATCTTATTTTCTATGGTTTACCATGAGAAACACAGAATTAATGCTCTACCGCCGCACAATGGTCAGTTTTCAAGATTTTTTTTTTTTTTATAGTAAGTTTCAACTTACTCATTTTATGAATATTTTATTTTGAATGACAATGATTAAAGATAATAATACCTGGCAAAAATCACAAACAATAATAGTCCTAATAGCTGATCACGGAATCAGCAGACACCGCAGCTTTCAGATAAGATTCTACAGATCGATCAACGAGGTGCAAAATTGATAAGGCGATCTGTGGCGCGGTCATTGACCTACGAAACGGTCGGATGTAGAGACAAGTTCCGGAATAGCAAAGAACAATAAGCATCGAGTAATATTGACGTTCTCTTTGTAAGTAATCGATCGGATTTATCGATGACTTTGACATCGGCTACACTTCATTGGCGTAGCGTGCAAATTGGCAACGTTGTATTTTGTCCATTTAAACCCACGTAAAAGGTCGAGTGCAAAGGCGTTCACCGAATACCCAAAACTTCGATCTTTTAATGGGTTTAAATGGACAAACTGCAATGTTGCCAAATAGCACGCTACGCGCGACTGCGACACTTATTACTGATTCTACAGATCCGAGAATGAAGGTTTTCTAATTTCTTCCATTATAAACGCACGAAATAAAACCCCCCTCCCTCCCCCAGACCAGACTCTTTCTATCAGTAATAGCTCTGCAAAAGCGCTTGTAATGAGCTCAGGTCAGTGAAAATGAGATAAAATTTGGAACATTAAATGCTCATCAAGAATAACTCGAAAATTCGAAAATTTAGGTTTTTACTACGTTTATATTTCTATTATAAAAAGTTACCATCATCTGTAGGCAATGAAAATAGTGGAAAAAAGTATCTTCGATGGAAGGGAAAAGGGGAATTTAAACAAAACATGTGAGCAAGCCGAAAAAAAAATTACAGGTGTTGGGATTCGAACCCCGGTTTAATGCGTGCAAGGCTAAAACGTTAGCCACACGACCAGTCAGAAGGCACCGAGAGGTGAGGTGCGCGTCCAACAGATAAGTAGCTCCTGCCGCTCGGCCTAGACGTGAGACAGTTCCTTGCGCGGCGAGAGAAAAACGTAGTTAATTTTACGGAGGTCGACTTACAAAAATTAAGATTTCTCCAAGAGTCGCAAAAAGTGGCAGCCAATTTTTGGATATGTTGTTCTCTAGATGTTACTCCATCACTCCCTGAAAGCCGTTTCTTAAGGCAATTTAAGGCTTTTTTTATAGCTCTGCCTAAAGTTGAAAAACCGTAAATTTTTCCTCGACTCTTTGAACAAGCTTATCAAGGTCGTAAAAGTAGATAAGTTTAACTTCATATAGCTCATTTTAAAGCTGAAAGTACGCTGAATAAAATGGTGTATTTCATTTTTACAAAATAGTGAATATGAACAAAGAAAACACCCATACATTCGGAGCATGGTTTAAGAAAAAATCGGAACCTGCCGAAAGTGATATTTTGAGAGCTTACAAAAGTATCAAAAAACGAATTATAAGCCAAAATTATGGTGAAATGAGGTGCACAGGATACTAAACTGAAGATTTAGTCATGTTTTGACTCTAAAAACACGACTTCGATTTTTGGCCCAATGTCCGCGCCGCGCCGGATTCAAAACACTGTGCGCCGTACGTACGGACAGTTTTAAAAACATTTCACTCCCATCCGGCTAACCGGAGGACCAGCAACAAATTAAATACACTCACCGTCACGCGATCTCGTTTTAATTATCTGTTGAGCCCCCCCCCCCACACAACCTTCCTATCTCCCTACGACGACCCTGCAAACATAAGTAACACGAAAATATCCTGAATAAATTGTGATGCTATTTAAGCTCGTCCACGGAACGACTCATTTGACTCTGATGTGACGTCATATTTTATTAGACTGATGACAGTCAGGGGTTAGCTATAACAGTGTGTTCCAAATGTCATAGATCACGTTTACTAGAGTCCCTATATCCTATGAGAATTGCGCCATTGCTGAATCAATTTCTGATTGGCTCTCAGATTTAGGCTGTCAAGAAAGCCTCAAGAGGCAAATGCGAATGGCGGAGGGTTTGTCTTCTTTTTCACGCACTCGCTTTTATCACACATTTACTGTACCAGCGACCAGAGTTGGGCAAATACGAGTGTAATCGATTACACGATTACTATAGGTAATCGGCAATCATCAAACCTTTGGATGGTATAATTAAATGTATTTTTCACTGATAAATAGTAAACTTTAGGGTCTGTTTGATTAGATTTGATTCTTCTGCAACTAATATGATAGGTGGCTTGTAAAGAATCAGCCCTGATTACCATAAAATCATCCTCCGAACAAACGGCGATTACGATTACTCGGTAATCGTGTAATCGATTACCACCCCCATTTGCCCAACTCTGCCAGTGACCTCGGTAATTATTGTTGATTTTTCCAATGCTAAAATTTTACCGCGGAGAACATTATCTCTTTCAATAACGACCGTTATTGGCAAGAATCAGAACCTAACCTCTATTAGAAATCGCGAAATCGCGGCAACAGCGCAGAGGCAAACGGACAACCGCCATTTGCAATTTGCCTCTTGGGGGCTCCATTGATCCGCTTCTTCTTCTTCTTTTTGAGAGTCTTGGCGCTAGAGTTCCTATATTTAGAGAGTTAAGACAAGAGGGTAGTCAACTTCTGATTGGTCGATGAGTTTTAGGCTCTACGGATGCCGCCATTGGATGCGATTTTGCACTTTTGTTTACAATCGCAGTTGTTTACCAACAGTATTTTACGGATAAAGAGTTAAATATCGACGAATCTGTAAATTTTAATCATGAAACGCCTCAAGAATGTCTAAAAATCCCAAAAGAACCTTTCAAAGCGTAAATGGATGTCGATGCACAAAAGCAGTAAAAGATTACATCATTAGAAACTCAGCGGCACTGTAATCTTTGCAGTGGACAAAAACACAACAACGGCCCTCAGAATGTAAACAAATGTGCAAAATCGCATCCAATGGCGGCGCCCATGGTTTCTCTTGTCTTAACTCTCTAAATATAGGAACTCTATTGGCGCAGCTCTCCTAGCATATAGGGACTCTAACGTTTATTACTCGATAGAGAATGGGAACTTTGGAAGTCTGTTAGAATCTTGAGATTTTTTTTTTTTTTTTTTTTTTTATAAGGGTGCGCTGCAGCCTATCGGGGCTATTTTCCCCCTCTTTTTTTCAAAAGTTATAATTCTCATCGCGGGCTTCCGATGTCCAAAAAACGTAATAAAAAAACTTTTATTTGTTCAGGTTTACTACACTTTTGGAACATACTATAATGAAAGGCTACCGCACGAAGAGAGTATAAATAGAGTGGAAGTACAATTATCGTAAACGGCAAGGGGATGAAATGAGAGGCAGAGAGGGAGGAGAGAGGGAATTGGAGCTCGTTAGTTATCGTTCTCGCGTCTATTTGGGGATGATTTGAGTTCGAGTGACCGAATTAATTTCCACTGAGAATATGACTGGACTTATGCTAGAAGTTTTCATCAACTTAAAAAGCATGGTTTTTGATACGTCCCGCCCCTTCTTCTACTATCCTTCCCTCCCCTCCCTTCCGTTTTTTTTTTTTTTTTTTTTTTTTTTTTTATCTCTTCTCTAACTGAACATTCTCTTAATGTCATTTCCCTTCCTCCTATCTTTCGGAACTGCGTTAGAACGCAATTTCTCGAGTGGGGCTCTTGCTCAATAGGAGGGACGGAGGGTATTTTCGAATCCTTGTAGATACGGAAAAAAATTCTCATTTTTAGCTATAATGGGGCTCTTGCAAACTTTTTCTACAGAGGAATAAAGAGTTGATTCTTGCATAAAAAAACTGTAAAAATGACGATGAGTACACTAAAAAATCACGAAACGCACTCTCAGAATCGGGCGTAGTGGCGGAGAGACGCAGGTATCATGGGAGATTCCTATATCTAATTTGAGACGTATCTCTGTGTTTCAGTAGAGAAAGTGACAAATTAGACAGGAATCTTCCATGATACCTGCGTGGAAACGCCATCACGATCTTGCCGTTATAGCAGTTATGTGAGTCTATTACTGAATTTTAGATTTTTTTAGTGTGATTTTCGCTAGTTTTTACATCTGATTGGACTATTCATTTGCTCGCAGCAGAAGTTTGCAAGAGCCCCATTGAGGGATATTCGCTACCTTGAAAAAGTGTCTCCAAAACGCTTCTTCAGTCATGGACTGATACAGAAATATATGTCGGTCCCTCTCTCCTCCCATTTGAACATGTGTGTTAGAAAAAGATAGTCGAGGGGGCCAACGTGACTTTAGCCCCTATCGGGCTATCTCCGTCTCTTTTTCACGCGCGCAATCAAATGGGAGGAGAGAGGGACAGACAAATTCATGTATCCACTCGTGTCTTCAGTCTATGATGTGATCGTTGCTCCTTATTACTTACATACTGTTTAAAATTCCCATTTCCATAATTTTCTGGAGGGGGGGGCTTGGTGGGCCCCCAGGGGGGGACTAAGACCTCCCCCCCTCCTGCCACCATCTATTTCCACCTATGCTAACGGCAAGACGGCAACAGTGTCTCTCGAAGGAGTCGAAAGTTGAAGTTGGGTGAATTGGTGATGCGATGGTGAGCTGTAAGCTGGAAAGTTTAGTGGGGTGGGGTGGGGGGTGGGTGGAGGGGAGGGGAGGAAAGGGAGGTCTGAGAGCTGAGTGAGGTTATTTGATACAAGAAAAGTATACGGAGTCTTAAGGAGGAAGGCACTCGAGCAGCTCCGCACTCTTAAGTGCTCCAAGCAATGAATCGTTAATTATTCAACTAACTTACTTCCATTTCCCGCGTTAAATACCCACCCCCTCCCACCCGGAGTCAGCCATCTCCTCCCTTTCTTCACTCCCTCCGTTTCACCAACCATCTCTCTCTCTCTCTCTCTCTCTCTCTCTCTCTCTCTCTCTCTCTCTCTCTCTCTCTCTCTCTCTCTTACTTACTCCGTTTAGTGAACTCATGAGACTATCTGCAGCAGCAACCCGTTACTCTGCAATTAACATCAATCTCTCTCGAGGTACTTTCTCATTTGAGTTGCGCAGAAGTAGCATTAAACACTGAAGATTCTGACTAGAACGATACATTCTTTTACAAACAAAAACAAAAAAGTATTTCAAAAAAATAAATAAAACCAAAAATTGAAGTTTTTTTTTAAAAAAATAAAAAAATTAGAAGAAAAAAATCTTCCTGATGTTCCCGATTTTTGTTTGATTGAGAAAATCAAGAAAAATAAAGAAATAATGAGGAAAATCAAAGAAAAAGAGCAAAAATAGGGGAAATAGGGGAAGGGAGGATAATAATGGAAATATTGAGGGAAAATGAGAAAACATAGGGATAATTAAGAAACAATTAAGAGAAAAATAGGGAGAATTAGGCTTAAAATAGGAAAAAGTAGGGGATTGTTGGAGAAAATATGAGGAGTAAAAAAAGAATTGAGAAGAATAAGGAGGAAAATAAAAAAAAGGGGAAAGTAGAAATACAGGTAAGAAAAGAAGAAAATAAGGGAGAAGTATAGGAAAAAATAGGGAAAATAGGGCAGATTCAAGGGTCGTAATGCCATGTGTTTTTTATTAAGAAAATGAAAGTATTTGATTAGCTGCGAACAAACATGCATTTGGTTTCTAGTTAAGTCCCATTATTCGCCGGAGATGAGTTTCTTTCAAAATACTTCGTTGTATGTATGGAAATTCCTTGCAGAGACGTCACTATACCCGCGCACGATTTTTTGCAACTTACACATGTGTATCTCCAAACTGGGACACTTGTGAAAAAATCAGAGGCACCATTGTTCTCATACCTCATCAAGTACTGCCAATTTTTTTCTTCTTTTTTTTCCGGAAGTTTAAGTGTCCTCTTTCGCCAACTAGGGCCCAACAGACGAAATGGAAGAGAGAAGAAGAAGGAAAGATGATAGAGAGAGAGAGAGTTAGAGTGTTAGTTACATCCATGTCCTTCCGAGATGACTAGATCTGAGACCGTCAAATCTTGTCATCTCGGCCGGGATTCGAACCCGGGACCTCTGGATTAGTGGCCAGTTGCGCTGACCACCAGACCACGGAGGCCGACTTACTGCCAATTTCTTTATAAAAAACACATGGTGTTATACTCTTGCAACTGCCCCATTAGAGAAAATTAGGGAAAAATAGTTGAAACATATGTCAGCTCTGGTAACACCCCCCCCCCCCTCCCCGGTTGCTATATTCAGAATACGACTCTCAATCTGAACTCAGAAGAGGGAGAACTTCTACCCGATTTCAAACAACGAAAGTGAATAGCGGAAAGCGAGGCACGTGTGAAGTGGCCCAAGCCGCCGCGTATTGAATAACTACCCTGCTGCGTCGCGACTGCCGGCGCGGCGCGGGCGCATCGATTCGTCTTTGTAGGTCGTATTGAATATCACTCACTCACATTCACGCAAAAAAAAAAAAAAAAAAAATACACAAGAGTGCAGTCATTGTAGAACTTTGTTATACTTTGCATATCGAGGGCTTGTAAAATATGCAAGTTTCTCTAGGACTTGGGCAGCGGCCGCACTGTTGCCAATTTAAGAGTGCACAATTGGTCATTTGGTTGAATTGAAGTGTAGAACGTTATAACCCTTTCAATACCACACCCGAGTATGATAGTTTCTGTGACTCTCTATGTGCCTCACACAATTTCACTTTCTTATTAACCCTTTAAGGACCAGGTTAGTTCAAGATAACACCAATCCTCCGTTTTTACAGGTAATGTAGATAGCTGTTCGTACTCGGGGGAGTTGGAATTGCCTATACGAAGAATTGAAGGCGCCAGACGAGAACTTTTTTACTGTATAGTATTTTCGTCTACATTTGCGTTTATCCGAAACGAAAACTGAACCAATGTGAGAAAGACTAAAGGAGAAAAACGAGTATACTCCGGCTTGACCCATAAGGGGTTAATCACAATAAGTTTGGCTCCATATCGTTAATATTTTATTAATAATGTTTCCTTAAACGCCTTAAATAAAGTGTGTAATGTAAAATCAGCACGGTGTTGTAGAAATATTTAACTATACCCACTTGGGTCTGTAGTATATTGTCTCTGGGTCCAGGCAGGGTCAATGGGTCATGAACAATAAACTATAGTCCTAAGCCCGAAATACTGGGGTTTACTGATGCCCCCAGAGCACGTTCAGAACTGGTGTATAAGGCCTTCGTACACGCTCAAATGGATTTGATGAAACTGCAGCAGAGTTGCCAACCTGACACTTCCAAAATTCAAACATAAACTTGACCAAAACCATGGGCGGACCAGCAATGTGGCAACAACTGTGCATTCTTCCCATTTGAATGCATGAGAAACAATCGATTAGAAATACGGCAATGGTCCCCTCAAGAATCGATTGTTTCTCATAAATTCAAATGGAAAGCATCCATAGTTGCCAAATTGCTGGCTCCGACCATGACCGAAACATCTCAAAAATGGCTTTTTATGAATTTTGTTGACTGAAATTGGTGAACAGATGACACACCATCCATCGACAAATAACTCTGCAGTTTGACGGGCCATCAAACTGCAAAGTTCAGTTGCGCACCGAGGGTTTCTTCACCTCTCTCTTTTCTCCATTAAAAAACGTATGTTAGACAAGGATGGACAACGGGATAAAACCCCCTCCTTCTATCCTTTTCCTACTTATATACATTCAAATGGGAAATGAAAGAGATGGAAGAGATCCTGATTGCGCCAGTGAGATCCGTGGCTTATAGTTAGCGCGCTTCAGCTTGTGGGGCCTCTTGCTCCGCGCGCATGCAGCGATCTCTTGCGTAAATCAACCGCAACAACGAACCACAATGGCAATGATTTTGGCTTCAAAGGAGAGGGAATTGGCCGCGCTTAAACTCCGCGAGCGAAGTTTCCAATCATCAACAACAATAACAACATGGAACATCGCGGGGAGAGCGCAAAAACATCGTAGACCCCCTCCCCCCCTCCGGTCCGCCGGCCCACCCTTCCCTAAGCCTTGCTATTGTCTGTTCGTGTAAGCAATGGCTTAAGGGCTTGGTAAAGTAAGGGGGGTAAACACTAAACAGTGAGTCAAATCTGAAGATATTTCGGACATTATTTATACATAAAGTACTATCGTAAAAACGAAATTTGCTCATACATGTCGTAATAAATCGCCGGATATAATAACTCGAATGGTCCTTAAAATCGAAAATGGCGAAAACTTGAAATCTTCGGGTGAAATGGGGCTGTTGCACATTTTTGCTATAAGCAGCGCTTTATTTAGTCGACTTTGGAGGACGATCATTTACTTCATTGTTAAACCGATCGTTAAGCATGTCTGAGTGATTCTATTGGTTGAAAATTGTAAAACTTGACCGTTGCTGGTGACCATCGTTAAAGTGCCCGCTATTTAAAGGTTACTCATGAATAGCCTTTATATAGCGAGACTCTTAACGATGGTTACCATAGCAACGGCCAAGATTTACAATTTTTGACCAATAGCATCACTCATAAATAGCCACAACGATCGGTTTAACGATGAAGTACATGATCGGCCCGCTAGTGTAAAAACCTCCGAAAATAACAAAAATGGTAGCACTAAAAAATTCCAAAATCCACTCCTACACTCAACGAACGCTTTTATTTGCGCGAGCGTAATGGTTGCATAGGGCAGCAATAATAAGAGATTCCTAACTTAATTAATTTCGCCACTCTCTCTATGCTGACAAGGATGATTCACAGAGTAATAATTATAGCCACTAGAGTGATCCACATCCGATTAATGGTACCATGACACCGTATGACACCGTGTGACACCGGTGTCAAATGAAAGTCGTCTCTTATCGATCACTTCTTTTATTTAGTTTAGGAATGGATTTCGGAAGATTTTAATGCTGCCATCGCTTTTCTTGGAGGTTTTTACACCAGAATCGACTATTAAATCGCTTAGAGCAAAAGTGTGCAACAGCCCCATTTAGAGACCTTACTCGAGATCTACTTGACTTGACATATTAGTGCTGCAGTTCGCGTATACAGGGTGTTTCTAAAACTTATGTCATCCTTTCTACCACGTACTTTTGAGGTCAAAATAAGACTTTTTTTTCCTATAAACATGTGTCCGAAAATGCCCCCCTTTTGAGCTACAGCCCCCCAAAGTTTTAAAAAATTGTTGGTTTTTAAGGAATATCGACTATAATTATGAACCAAATGCCATGAAAATTGGTGTCCCGAAGTAATTTTACGTGTAGAATCTATTAATGACCTCGAGAAATTCATAAATGAGGTCTGACTGTACTTTTCAGGCAATCTTATACCTTCAACGAAACAAATTTTATGTTACGGATTGGAAATTTGAAAAATGGAAAATGAAATCAGATGGGAAAAACTCTTAAAAAGATATTTGGTCCTCTTTGTTTTGGTCGATACGACGCGTATTAAGCGAGATAATCGCTGCACAAGGTGGAAAAGTCAGCGCTTTTACTACAGCGGGCGGCCCGAAGTAGCAGCGGAGTGGCGGGTTGCATACCTTACAGCCGCTCTTCATGGTAGAAGCGCTGACTTTTCCACCTTGTGCAGCGATTTTATCTCGCTTAATACGCGTCGTATCGACCAAAACAAAGAGGACCAAATATCTTTTTAAGAGTTTTTCCCATCTGATTTCATTTTCCATTTTTCAAATTTCCAATCCGTAACATAAAATTTGTTTCGTTGAAGGTATAAGATTGCCTGAAAAGTACAGTCAGACCTCATTTATGAATTTCTCGAGGTCATTAATAGATTCTACACGTAAAATTACTTCAGGACACCAATTTTCATGGCATTTGGTTCATAATTATAGTCGATATTCCAAAAAAACCAACAATTTTTTAAAACTTTAGGGGGCTGTAGCTCAAAAGGGGGGCATTTTCGGACACATGTTTATAGGAAAAAAAAGTCTTATTTTGACCTCAAAAGTACGTGGTAGAAAGGATGACATAAGTTTTAGAAACATCCTGTATTTTGACTATTGAGTAGCTTTTTCAATTCACCGATGATTCAACCGATTGAGGAAAGATTACACAGTTCAGTTCACTTCATGCCTGTAATGTACAAAAATACTCGCATCTGTAATCTTTTCTCAATGAGTGCAATGGGTCTGTTGCACACTTCGGCTAGAGCGTTTTTAAGTATCAATTTATACGTAAAAAGCCGACAAAATGACAATGGCAGCATCAGAAAACACCAAAATTCGTTTATAAACTCACAAAGTGCGAAAAACACTGGACACTATTCATCCCTGTATCTTTCCACCACGTGCACGATATTTCGTGAAATAAGCGCGGCACATTCAAATAAATCACGGCTGTATTCCATCACAGCTGACTTCTTAAGCAAATAAACAGAAAACACTGCACTGGCGGCTGTTCGAATTATTACGTCTCAATATTCTCAATTCCTCACTAAAGGTTGTGAAAAGTACAGAAACTGATATTTTGTGTCGAAAACTTATCAAAATGAAACAATAACACACAGGAGTTCCGAGGATGATGATTAAAGTTGGAATCTTATTTGTAACTCCTGTGTGTCATTGTTTCATTTTGATAAGTTTTCGACACAAATATCAGTTTCTGTACCAATCACAACCTTTTGTGAGGAATTGAGGATATTGAGACGTAATAATTCGAACAGACACCGCCAGTGTTTACTGTTTATTTGCTTATAAAGTCAGCTGTGATGAAAGACGGCCTGGATTATTTGAATGTGCCGCGCTAATCTCACGAAATATCGTACACGTGGTGGAAAGATACGGGGGTGAATAGTGTGTCTAGTGTTTTTCGCACTTTGTGAGTTTATTAATGAATGTTGGTGTTTTCTGATGCTGCCATTGTCATTTTTACGGCTTTTTACATATGATGAATTGATACTTTAAAACGCTCTAGCCGAAGTGTGCAACAGACCCATTGCTGTTAAAAGATTAAAATGTCCATTCGTTTTTTAAAGTCAACGACGACTCCACTGATCCGGTTGAGAATAGATTATAGAGTATGGATGTGAGTTTTTCTGTGCATTACGGTGTTATACGCCGAACTGAATTTCGAGTAATCTTTGTCTCAGCTAGAATCGTCGGTGAATTGGAAAATTATATTAAATGTACGGAACAGCAGCTCTCGCTGCTTGTCTTTCGCTCGAGAATTATACACAAAGCGAGTAAAAGTTGAGTGAGAAAATGTGCAATTCAGAGACTCTTCAGGATATTGGAATTTTTTCAATGTACCCATCGTTTTTTTTTTTTTTTTTTGGGCTTAGTCTACATAAGAATCAGTTATTTCAGAAAATGGCGAATACATCTACTTTTTGGCGGATTTGCGTCAGCCGTATGGATTCTTGATCATTTTGCTTAGGCGCATCTACCATGCAAAAACCTATAAAGATTTGATTCTTGATCAATTCCCTCGCTCTGTTCCGAAGGGATTTAGTCTCGATGTGTAGTGCCAAAAGGACAATATGTTCCAGCATTGTCCCTGATGAGTATGTACTTTTCTTATGCATTACAATGATTAATCACTTCCGCCCGAAGTTGAAGCAAGGGGAATCATGTGATGAGTATGAAAATAATGAATAAACTTTGTTTGTGAATACTCTTGTGGTCTGGTTTATCCAGGTAAAATTATGATTTTTTTTTTTTTTTTTTTTTTTTTTTTTTTTTTACCTGAAGTTTCAGGAATTTATCTTTACTCCTATACCTTGAGACAAGTCGATGAGTACCAGGTAATACGGGGTTGTAATCGCAGCGATTTTCTTGGAATCGGTCGTGAAAAGTCAAATGAGGCTCAGATTGACAAACTTGTAAAAATGACGATGAGGACACTAAAAAATCATAAAATCCTAGCTCAGAATCGAGTTTAATGGCGGATCTATACGCAGGTATAGGTAACATGGGAAATCATATATCTGCGTTTCCATAGAGACATTGACAAATTAGACAGGAATCTCCTATGATACCTGCGTAGCTCCTCCAATAGGATCTTGCCATTACAGCTATTTTCTGAGTTTATTACTAAATTTTAGACTTTTCAGCGAGCTTCTCGGCATTTTTGCTGGTTTTCAGATCAGATTTAACTATTCATTTGATATGCTTGTATAAAAGTTTGAAAAGGCCTCATTTCTACTTACAAGAAGTCAGAAGTCAGAAGTCTTACAGAAGTCGCCGCCTCCGATTTTGAAAACAATGGGGCTCTTGCAAACTTTTGCTGTGAGCAAATGAATAGTCCATTTTGATGTAAAAACAAGCAAAAATCACGAAAATCACACTGAGAAAGTTTAAAATTCAGTAATAAACCTTTATAACTACATAAATGGCAAGATCGTAATGGCGGTTCGACGCAGGTATCATGGGAGATTCCTATCTAATATGTCACTTTCTCTTTGGAAACACAGAGGTATGTCTCAATTTAGATAGGAATCTCCCATGATACCTGCGTCGAACCGCCATTAAGCTCGAGTGTGAAAGTGAATTCCGTGATTTTTTTTGTGTACTCATCGTCATTTTTACAGGTTTTTATGCAAGAATCAACTCTTCATTCCTGTGTAGCAAAAGATCGCAAGAGCCCCATTGCACGAAAATGTAGCTAAAGTAAAACTATTAAGGGGCGTCTCCACCTGCGAATTTAAAAGCGCGAATAAACTAATTGAGCCAATGAGCTGCCTTGAAGTCGATAGGTCGAGTCCGATGTATCGACAACAAAGAAGCTCATTGGCTCAATCAGTTTATTCGCGCTTTTAAATTCGCAGGTGGAGGCACCCCTTATTTAGACCCGCGTTTCTCTTTTTTTGCCAATGGGCCTTCCTAAAGCGTCAGGAATTTTTTGAAAGTCGCCGAAATTCACGTAAAAAACCCGAGCGGAGAGCGTTTTGAATATTTACGTGAATTTCGGCAACTTTCAAAAAAATCCTGACGCTTTAGGAAGGCCCATTGGCAAAAAGTGAGAAACACGGGTCTAATAGTTTTACTTTAGCTACATTTTCGTGCAATCGTTTTCAAAATCGGAGGTGGCGTCTTCTGAGCCTCCCCTTGTTAGCGTTTGTTTATGCCTAAAAAACGTTTGCTACAGATTTATCGCTTTTTAAGTCCACTGTGTAAAAGCTGGGAGAAAAGCGGGCAGTGTTGGTTGGTTTAAGGGGGGAGGAGGGGGCTTTCAGGCAGAACGTGCATGGGGAGGGGAGAAGAAGAGTTGACTGCAAGAGAATCGCTCTCAGACTATTGTTCCATTGGACGAGGAAGCGTTCTCACAAATTGGCAATGACTGCACACTCACGGATACCGTTAGGACACAAAGCAAGGCGCTGAACGCAACAAACACGCCTCGAAATCTTCAATCAAACGAGCCATTTTTGAGACAATCAAACAAATAGCTCCGAGCCGTTTGGCGTTCTAATTACAAGAATGTTTTTTTGCTGTGGCCGGCGCGGCTCATAGCGCGCAAACATAGCAGTGATTGGCTAAATCTAGAGTGAGATTCGGTGCTTCCACTCCGCTTTCACGCGGGATTGAGTTTGATTGTGTGCAAAAGTAGCTCGCCTTTTCTACCTTGGGATTTTTTTTTTCTCCCTCCATCTAAATTCCACATGAAAATAACGCGATGGTCATGGTTCTTTTTAATTTTTAACCGGAGGCGCTTGTCATCGTGTTTGAATGAAATTTTTGTAAACTTGTCTCCGCTGTTAAAAAAAAAAAAAAAAAAAAAAAAAAAAAAAAAAAAAAAAAAAAAAAAAAAAAAAAAAACGTTTATCTGAAAAACTTGAAGATTTAAGATCGTCAGTGCTTGTTGTGATGAAAGCCTATTAATAATTGAGATAACCGCTAGTTTTTTCAAGTCATCGACTCCGCACCGGTTGAGAAAAGATAACAGATGTGAGCTTATCCTAAGGTTATACTTGATTAAAGAGGTATGCTAATCTGACTTCGCGCCACAAAGTCAGTAGCGCGCAGTTCAAAATCACTGCAAGCAAGATGGCCGACAAAAGCAGAAAACGTATACTCTTTGCAGAAAACATTGGGATGCCCTCTGCAGGAAAGCAGAAAACAACCCATAATGTTTTCTGCTTTTGTCGGCCATCTTGCTTGCAGTGATTTTGAACTGCGCGCTACTGACTTTGTGGCGCGAAGTCAGATGAGCATACCTTTTAAATCTATAACCTTGAGCTTGTCTATGCATTACAGTCATAAACGGAACTGAACAGTGCGCAATCTTTTCTCAACCGGTGAAATCAAATCATCAATTAGTTTGATTTGGTTTGATGTCATCCTCGCGAGATAAAAATAAGGTGAACTGATAATGACCAATATCGGCAGTTGATCGATATCCGGGGATAAAACGATACAAGGAAAAGAGAGCAAATAGTTTGAAGTCGGATTACAACTAAAGCATAACTTGGACTAATTACGTTTCATGTGTATAACGTCTGTTGAAAGTGTACCCCTCTAAACTGAAATGCAATTAGTGCATTTATGAAGGAAGCCTTACAAAAAGCTAGGTAGTCTGCATTTGCATCTGCAGTTAAAAGACCTCTTTGGCTAAGCACTTTAAAATGAATGCGAGCGATGGAGTGCTTAATGAGGATAGTTAAACCTAGCGAAGGGAAACGGTTCGTGAGGCCTGTAATCGAATTGTACTATCCGAGCCGCGCCTGCCGCTTAACCGCGGTTATGCAACCGATAATACTTTCCGCCCGCGATTTTTAAATGTAAATTCGCTAATGGCAAAGAGTTAGATATTTTCCATCATTATTCATGAATTTTTGTCACTAGCCCGAATGGGAGAAACTTTTACTATTAGCAAATAAATATAGTCCAATCTGCAGATGTAAAGACCAGCGGAAATCACGAAAATCACACTAAGAAAGTCTAAAATTCAGTAATAAACTCACGTAAATGCTATAACGACAAAATCGTATAATGGTGGCTCAACGCAGGTATCATGGGAGATTCCTGTCTATTATGTCACTTTCTCTACGGAAACACAGAGATGTATGTCTCAATTTAGATATGAATCTTCCGCAAATATGATAACTCCGTCTCTCCGCTATTAAGACCGATTCTGAGAGTGAATTTCGTGATTTTTTTGTGTACTGATCGCCATTTTTATAGGTTTTTATGCAAGAATCAACTCTTCGTCTTCAATCCTCTACAGCAAAAGTTTGCAAGAGCCCTATTTGGCTTTCTCTCTTTTTCCGGACGTTCGAACATATGTGTGTGTGACTTCCCAAGTTTTTGTTGATTTATCTTTTAGTCCTCCAAAGTTAGTCAATCAACTCACCGCACACTAATTTGAGGCAGTCTTCGAAAAAAAGGCTTATGAAAGTATAGGTATGCTCATCTTAGTGAAGTCTAACGAGATCGTTTGGCTTATTTTCTCGTAAGACCACACCTAGTGTTTTATGGACCCTCTTTCCGGAGACGGCCTCATTTAATGGTATCAAGATATAGTAGATAAATATTCCTACACCGCTGTACTTGATTTTGCCTACATCACATCAATTGAAGGCGTTCAGCGGACTATTACCTTATACTGTCCACATTTTAACGTTATTTTTTTCCCGTATAATGTATGGAAACCACATGTGAAATGGATTAAAATAAACGAATATTTACGAGATTGGTACTAAATAGGTAAATGTATTTTAATGAGTTTTTGCAAAAGTTCCAAAGTTTTCTAATTCATGTTTTGGAGAGACAATTCGCAAAGTAAATTTTGGGACTGATCTACTCAAGGTATGCGTAGAGACACATTTTCAAATAAAATTGGTCAGAATTCTGATTTGCTATTCCCGGAAAGAAATTCTTGCAGCTTTTAGAAGAATACTGGTATTTTTAACTAGAATTCTGACCATTTTGGCTTAAAATGCTGGTATCCCCCCAAATGATCTGTAGGCTGATTCTCCCGGTTTATCTCGTTCGAGACGACACGAGATAGACGAGAAACGACTCTATCTCATGCAAAGAGATAGGGCGAGACGACTCGGAGTCATCTCGTCTCGTCTCGTGAAATGAGCAGAATCAACCCTTTTGTTGAAAAATGCTGGAATTTCTGGCCTAAATGGACAGAAACATACTTACAAAAAGCAGAATTCCCCGCGGGTAACCATATCAGAATTTCTTTTCGGGAACTTTTTAAATTAGAATTATATATGGTCATTTGTATCGAACGTTTTTCGCCGTGGTAATCAATTTAGAGATTAAATAAATTATTTGCAGAAAATCTGGTTGGAATCTTATAGAGGCGAAAAAAAAAAATGATAGAATTTTCGCAAGAAAATAATACGGGGGGGGGGGTGAAAAACTGTGGGAGAGTAAATAGCAAAACGAAATTTTGCTGACTTGAATATTGGTACCGATTTCTGAAGAGTTTCAATTATTTTCAGCAGATTTCTACGATCTTGAAATCGTTTTCCGCAAAAAATTTAATTATTTGGCCAATATCTCAGAAAAACATTTGTTGAGCGTCGAGCTCAATAATATCAGAGTAACGTGGACATGTATGTTATGGTTGAAACATAAACTAAGTATTAACAGATGCAATTTTAACCAAATATATGTATAGATAGCTCAATTATTCTTGATGAACTATTTGGTTGTTGAAATTATGTGCTTCTTGATATGTCTCTTGCTATTTGCATGTGAGAGAAGGGTTGCGTTTCAAAATTCACCAGAAAACAGAGAAACAAAGCGAGGCAAAGCCGAATCTGCAACACTCCTTTGGTTTATTATTAATTGAAGTTGTTTCCGGAAAAAACGCGTAAGGACTTTACGTGAGAACTTTAATAAATGTGCAAAATGCGTCCAATGGTGGAGCCCGTCATCGACCAGCCAGTCAGTCTCCTTGTCTCTTGACTTGAGGGCCGAAATTAACACGTTCTTTGACTTTTTCCTCGAAACTTCAAAGGTAATATAATTTAAAGAAATGGAATGTATATTTGCCGAGGAATTTTGAAATTGATTTTGGAAAGTGATAACCCTTTTGCTCACGAATTACGATAAAAGTGTCATTGTAATGTGAAATCTATACCATTAAATCGGACGAACTTTTCTCATATGATTTCATGTGCGAGTCAATTTTTTCGAATTTCCATAAGGCTCCATGTAAAATGTCGTTGGAGACACTGTGAGTGAAAGGGTTAAGATATTTAGGAAATCTCAAGGTTGGTCCAGACTGGCTTAGAGATTTCCTTCAAAGTCTTCATTTTCCATCGTCAATAAATATCCATTCTAACTCCATCAATTTACACGTGTGATCCATCCATCTGAACTTAGTGCTTAGATTTCTCCTAGAACAGGACAGAGTTAACTATTCCTACTCTGCGGATATGGTTTTGCCTACACCGCGAAGTGAAGGCGAACCGTGTGGTGGAGTTAAGTTTTGACGCAACGCGGGTAACGGGTAAGCGTGTATGACCCTATGCCCTATTGCGCCATGGGCGGATCCAGAGGGGGGGAGACACGGCAGCATGCCCCCCCCCCTTGGACCAAAAAAAAAAAAAAAAAAAAAAAAAACAGTAAGAGGAAGAGAAAGAGGTCGGAAAGCAAAAGAAGAAGATAATCTATGTGTGATTCATGTAACTTTTTAATTGCTATCTTGTTTGGGAATGGGGAAACAATATCAAGGGCGAGATCTTCCACTTTTGCGAACAAAAATTGTAATGTGGTAGTATAAAAATGAGGAGTAAACGGTTAAGGTGATTCTATGGCAGACTCTCGGAAATTTTAATCCGATAGATGGCGTTACTTGTCGCTGGCTCCAAAAATAGCCGTTTTTTTACGGTTTTTGGCTGTTTTCTCTGAATAGACGAATAATAGACAAAAAATCGGAATGTCAGCACCTGCTTAATTTTTTGCTTGATTTTTTGAGCCATAAACGAGCCAAATTGGTTCTAAAATAAAGGCGAAACTATGCAAAGAAAAAATCGTATGTAATTTGGAGTTGTATCAGTAAAGATTACAGGTGAAACAGAAACCTATCATCTTTACTGATACAACTCCAAATCCCTCATGATTTTTTCTTTGCATAGTCACGCCTTTATTTTAGAACCAATTTGGCCCGTTTATGGCTCAAAAAATCAAGCAAAAAATTAAGCAGGTGCTGACATTCCGATTTTTCGTCTCTTATTCGTCTGTTCAGAGAAAGCAGCCAAAAACCGTCAAAATTCGGCTATTTTTGGAGTCAGCGACAAGTAACGCCATCTATCGGATCACAATTTTCGAGAGTTTGCCATAGAATCACCTTAAGAGATGCCTCAAATTGGCTGTGGAGATGCTTAAATTTTCAAAATTGTCTGGGGAGGGGGGGCAGTCACCATTGACTGGGGGTGTCCCCCATACCCCCCCTCGCGTTGCAAAAATGCCCCCCCCCCTTTGGAGACTTTCCTGGATCCGCCCCTGGCCACCGCACGCACGCTTAGTGCGTGGTTTCTATTATATAATATTGTCTCTGAATCTACTGGAATCTACCTTGGAAAGTTGAATTTATCTTACCTTGACAACATAGTGGGATCCGCGGCGCACGAATGATGCAAGGATCCGACGGCCGCTAAATGATGAACGTCCAGCGGATGCACCGATCCCAATCCTTGCGGTCTGCATCCGCCACCACTCCCGACATCTCTCTCATCGGTCCCGTCCTCATCTTCCGCGTCCGATGATTGCTGCTTCCTCGTCGATGGAGGCGGCGGCGACTGAGTGCTCTTCGACTCGCTGCTCCGACTTAAAATATTCGATATGGAGAACGACGTGTACGAATTCGTGGCCGTTTTCGGTGTGGTCGTCGTCGATGGAACCGTCACGTGACTCTGCACCGATGTCTTTTGACCGAGACCAATACCATTCTTTTTGATGACGTGCGATTGATAGAAGCTGTGCTTATCGCCTTCGCCGCTGCTGTGTCTCGTGTCATCGTCACTAAATCTACGACTCGTCTCGTCACATTTACTCCTGACCTCGCCACCACCATCTTCTTCTTCTTCTTCGGCCGAGCTCAACATAACATCGATGTTTGGTGAAGCACTCATTTTTTTTAAACAGAAATGTGTTGCGGATATTTCACAACTCGATTTCCAGACTTCCGTCTGTCACGCGTTTTAAAAAGATAACATTTGTTAAAAAAAACTATTCATTCAATGGAGTTAAACTTTCTGACGGAAGCTCATTTTGAACTTACAAACGCTACGCCTGATGTATGCGAGTTACGTTTTTTAGACAATAGCCGTTCAATCAGTACTATTTATAAATCAAATATGCATCCTTCGTTTCCTAATAGACAGCTTTTTTAATGACGATGTAGGTCACCGCAAAAAGTCCATGGATCTGCTTTGTATTCCACCTAGTCGAAATTTTTACCTCTGAGTTAAATGAAGTTGAATAATGATACCTTGGCTAAAATATAGGGACAAAATGTGGCGGACTTAGTTGTACTATGAAAGCATTTCTCTTTCTTTTTTACTTGCGGTCATTTGTTGTTATTATAATTTTTTTTTCCAGCGTACAAACCGAAAAAAATTGAATGAGATTTTGGTTCTGAGATAAACACAAGACGTCGATTAGATTGCACTGTTGAAATCAATTTTTCTTGTCGAACGGTCCTTTATGAATTGTTTTTATCTGTATATATATAGATTCAATGAATTCGTGATCTTCCTTGGCTCACAGAATGACTCGATTTTATTTGCTGTTTCCTGCTTGTTTCGAGTTGTTTGTTTAAATTCTTGTTTATTTTATGAATAAAATTCGAAAATAGTTTAATTAATTCTTCATTATCTTTCGTCCATTCGTTTTCTTCAATTTTTGGATGATGACATTGATGACAAGTTTCAATTTGAGTACAAAACTTGATTTCATGACATTGTTCAAGTAACAACTCGACCTTATCAGTGGTTGTTGATAATCCTGATAGAGCTTACTTTTGTTTCTAATTTGATTCAGCTGAACAACGATCAAAAATAATTTGCACGATTAATCCATCAAATTCAGAGGACGTTAATTCAACTTAATAAATGTACACGTATATTCTTTAAAATCACAAATAATTGTCGAACATCAGCATTGCACAAAATATAATCGAACTTTCTATTCCCGCACCAGAGAATCCCGAACCCCTAAGTTATTTTCAAGATGAACTTTTGCACTGTAAAAAAGAAAAAAAAATAACATATTCCAAGTTTCAGAGGTTGCAATCGAAAAAGAAAAAATAATTGAAAACACTATTAAATCAAGGACGAGTCAAGGAAAAAAATATTAAACGTTCATTCTCGAGAGAGAGAGAGAGAGAAAAAAAAATCAAAACAAAATAAAACGAAAACGAACTAGGAATCAACATCCACCGGAAATAAAAAACAAAAATACGGAAAGAAACTGCAAGTTAAACTTTGTGTTTAAAGTTGCACGGCGGCGCAGAAGGGTTGTAAAGGTTTGTACAAACAAACAAACAAACACCTGAACGTGAACATTGAACCATACGGAAACAAAACGCACCACTCAAACACTCATTCGAGCCGAGGAGATCGCATCCGCCGTTGAAAAACACGAACTTATCCGAGACCCGGGGTGGTTGAAATGGACTGAGTATTTTATCATCGGTGGCGGTTTTCGAACCCCGCACCACCCTTACACCCCTACCACTCTACCACCGCTTCGCCTTGCCGCTGCTTTAAACCCTCCTACTCTGTGGACCGAAGGCTGTAAGCGCCGCCCCTTCTATAACCAATAAAACCATTTAAAACTCGCCCCCTTTGGCTTCTTCTTCTCTCTCTCCCTTTCCCTCTCTCTAATGTAAGAATCACCCAGTCTCTATCTCATTCTCTCTCATTGTGTGCATCGCCCTCTCTCACTCTCTCATTTTTTTTTATTTTTTTATTTTATTTTTTTATTTACACCGTTTCTTGGCTCATCTTAATTTGGTAAATAAACAGCAATTCAACCTTCCTTGTTTGCTGGGAGCAGGGAGGGAGGGAGGGAGGGAGGGAGGGAGGGAGGGAGGGAGGGAGGGAGGGAGGGAGGGAGGGGGGATGGAAAATAAAAGGAGATGGGAAGGGGTAAGGGGTTGTGAGCTCGTTTAGCTGTTTTTATTCGTGGCGTCATTATCTTCCTAATAAAGTAATAGAATGAATTTTTCATGAGCGTTGCTAAATGTCACGGAATTAGAGAGCTTATTTCATTTTAATTCTGTGTGAGTGGCACAGTGCTGCAATTCGTGTTTATTCAAGGTGAATCTTCAGCGTTTAGTGCCGATTTCTGTCACCAGAGCGCTACCGTTCGATCATAGTCAAATTACAGGCCGAAAGTAATTTATTTTTAAGAAAACGGAACGCCAGTTACTCGATAATCGTCTGAAGAGTGTCTCCGCGAAAAATCTCGTCAATAACTTCAAAAATAAGGCTGAAAGTACAAAAAAATTAAATATCGCATTTTGATACAAGAATCGATTTGCGATATTTAATTTTTTGGTACTTCTCAGCCTTATTTTTGAAGTTATTGACGAGATTTTTCGCGGAGACACTCTTCAGATGATTATACATAGTAACTGACTTTTCGTTTTCTTAAAAATAAATTACTTTTGGCCTGGAATTAGACTTTAATCGAACGGTAGCGCTCTGGTGGCAGAAATCGACACTAAACGCTGAAGAATCACTTTAATGGATTTTTTTTTTACATTCACCAATGATTCAATCGGTTGAGGAAAGATTACACAGTTCAGGCCAGTTCATGACTGTAATTTACAAAAATACCTGCGTAATCTAGCGGTGCAATCGCTGTTCAGTTATATTAAAACATACGCAAGTTTTTTAAAGTCATTGACGACTTTATCGATTGAGAAAAGATTACAGATGCGAGTATTTTCGTGCATTACAGTCGCATGAACAGAACTGAACCGTGTAATCTTTTCTCAACCGCTGAAATCATTGGTGCATTGAAAAGTCAGTGGCATCTGCGCTGCGTATACGTTCAAATCCTCACATTTTATAACATCTATAACCATGGGGACTGGAATCGAACCGAACCGAACCGTGAACTGAAGACCACCCCGAACCAAGAACCGCTTTTCCAAAAGTTGTCGCACCGCGAACCAAACCTGAAACCATCTTCAAAATTCCGGTTTGGAATGGTTTATCAAAAATGAAAGGCGGCTCAGCAGAATTTATTGCTTTAGATTAAAATGGTGGATTACAGATTACGGAGAATACAGATAGATAAAGTTACAATCAATCAGATTTTTGTTGATGCTTTTTTCCGCCTCCAAATGCTAAAATCATACGATTATCCGGTGGCAATAATTAATCATTGAAATTTTATTTTAAAGAATCGAATTAAGAATCAAGTTTTTGTTGTTGTTGTTTTTTGTTTTAATTTTAATGATTTTACGTTTAAAGTTCAGTTTTCAGTCTTTTTAATTTGCATGTGCGTTGACGAAGCTCTTCATTGAACTAGTTGAATTTTTCTCATCTAAATTGACGCGCATCCCTATATATTTGTTCAAAATTCCATAAGACTCCATGTTAAACCCTGTATACATATATATGTGTACACTGTGACGGAAAGGGTTAACTCTTTCAATACCACGCTCGAGTGTACTCGTCTTTGTGCGTCTGGATCTACCTCAGACATTTCGGTTTTTTATCTACAATCATTGCGACGCAAAATTGTTAGCATTAGAAAAAAATAATTTTCCTCGATCGCCTTCAATTTACTGTGTATGCAAAATCAGCACCGCGATGTAGGAATATTTAACTATACCCTCTTAAATTGAGCAAGCGAACAATGATTTGCCTTCGTTACTTACACATTTTTTGAAACATTGATCCATATGCATCCAAATTTTGCACAGATATTGCTATCTAGATTCTCCAGAACGGATCTGTTTGTTTTTTTGAAACTTTAAATTTAAAGTTAGCTATGAACAAAAAAAAAAAAAAAAAAAAAAAAAAAAAAAAAAAAAAAAAAAAAAAATGGCTCCCATTAAAATCAATGAGAAAATGAGTCTAATAAAAAAGGGAAACATTAAAATATTTAAAAAATGGGTCTTTTGATTCGGATGAAAAATAGAGGGTTTGGGGGTCTCTCCCAGAATTGTAAATGGGGTCTGGGGATCTCCCCCAAAGATTACTCATACATACAGATATGGCTCAAGCTATCTCGCCCCTGTTAAGTGAAAAATGGATAAAATGCCGGCCGTGATACAACTGGGCATGCAGAAGGGATCATAAAGATCACAGAATTCTGGTTCGAAATGATTACTTTTCCCACTTTTCTTGTGTTTATTTGCGCAACTATAGCACAATCATGGAACAGTGTACTGCAGTTGCGGCTCGTGCTATTTGGCAATAATGTATTCGCTGTATTAGAATCGATGTTCAAAAATCGAATGCTGGTGAAGCGCCGCTTCACTTTCGAATCGATCGTTTTTACATACAATCAAGTGGAGGAATAACATTGTTGTCAAGTTGCACGAGCCGCTACTGGCGAACAGTGGAACGTGGAACACGGAACAGTTTTGTAATAGACAAACATGGAAACTTTAATATTTTCTCTTTAATCTTGATGATCCCCTCTGTATGCCCGGTTGTATCACGGTCGGAGTCAACCAGCGACAATATAATATAATAGAGACCATACGCACTATGTTTGCGCGCGGTGGCAACTTTTTTTTTTCGGGGTCTAAACAGAACACCGCAAACATGAATCCATACGTTGACTGATGAGAAACGTCGTTGAGATTTTTGCATAGTGAATCCGAAGCACCGAAATTGCATCAGTCAACGTATGGTCCATGTTGGGTGGTGCCCCTTCATGCTCCCTATGTTAATTTCTGTTGAGCCCCGAAAAAAAAGCCAGCCACCGCAGTAGCGTAGCTAGCTGAGCAAGCGCCCCACAGTGTTCGGAGCGACCCGGATCTCTGGCAGAAACCTCAAATTTGAAATCGGCTCTGAAGTTGGTTTAAAGGCCTTACCTACCTTCTAAAGGGTATAGAACATGCACGTTAGCCATATTTGATGAATTTGGAAGCCCCATACTTGCCCCCACAGACATGTGAAAGTACCGGTTTTGACGCGAATTTTGAGTCAACTTCGGTGGGTTTACACATAATTGTAAAAAAAAAAACAATACTCTTTACTCACATTCCAATTTAGACCTCTGTACTTCAATTAGGACATATGAACTTACTTTTAAGCCGTTTAAACATTTATTTCATGTTTATTATGAGGGGGGCTGGACCCCTCAAAAATCGACTTTTCATCTGCATTTGTGCCCTTTTTGGAGGACGTTTAAAAAAATGCCCGGGATTGCCCGGCAAATCTAAGGAAAAGAACATTCAGAAAAACATTTTTTCTAAACGATCCAGCAATAATATCCTGCCCGAACTTGCCCCCCTTTCGTATTTTTGTGTTTAAAAGTGCCTCTGTGGCTTGTGTGGGACTTAGTCATTTTCACGATCGTAAGATGAGCCATGTTTGCGTGTCAATATCTTTTTTTCCCAGCATTGCCTAGGGGAAATATAGTCAGGAAAGTTCAAAAAACATTTTTTTCTGAACGATCCAACAATAATATCCTCCCCCAACTTGCCCCCCTTTCGTATTTTTGTGTTTAAAAGTGCCTCTGTGGCTTGTGTGGGACTTAGTCATTTTCACGATCGTGAGATGAGCCATGTTCGCGTGTCAATATCTTTTTTTCCCAGCATTGCCCCGGGGAAAGATGGTAAGGGAAGTTCAAAAAAACATTTTTCTGAACGATTCAACAATAATATCCTGCCCCAACTTGCCCCCCTTTCTTATATTTGTGTTTAAAAGTGCCTCTGTGGCTTGTGTGGGACTTAGTCATTTTCTCGAAAATAAAAATAAAAAAATAATAAATGACATCTAAAGTTAAATCTGACATAAAAAATGAAATCTACGACCTAAAAAACCTCTTAGTACCAAGTTTCAATGAAATGCGAGCATGCTAGAGGTTTCCGCCAAAGATCCGGGTCGCTCCGAACACTGTGCGCCCCCCTGCCGATTCGAATGCTGCGCCCCTCTTTTTTAAGGAAAAATTGGCCGCTTCGGTGGAAACCCCCCCCCCCGGGCCCCCTTTGCACCCGTGCAAGTCGGAGCCTTTGTCGGAAAATTTCCTTTCTTTAAAAATTATTGTAAATTAATGTAGAAAATTTACTCTCAAAAGCTCCGAACTTTGTGAACGTGAATTTTGGCTGAAGCACTTAGAGCCTTATTACATTGCTTTCTCCCTACAATTTTTAGATTCTATTTTTCTCAATCTGTTCTCTTTTCTTTCCTTTTCTCCTTTTCCTTTCCTTTTTTCCCTTTCATTTTCCTTTTTTCCCCCTTTTTCCTTCCCTTTTCTCCTTTTCGCTCTTCCTCTTCCACTTCTCAAAACTTTTGCGCCCCCCGATGCGTTGCGCCCCCCCGCCCGGCGTGGTCAGCGGGGCCTATAGCTACGCCACTGAGCCACCGCGCGCCAGGCCAGTGCGTGGTCTCTATTATAAATCGTCTCTGGAGTCAACTTAACAAAATTCGGGTTTATGGGGTATCTGTATGTATAAGTATAATAATCTTTGGTCTCCCCCAAAATTTAAAAGAGAGGTCTGGGGATCTCCTCCAGATTAAAAATGGTGAGAAAGGGTGTTCGTAGTGTATTCTCTAAACTTTATTTTCGTGACGTCGTACCAAACAGGTCTATAGAAACACAGGTGAAGCTGAGCTAGTGAGGTGCGGGTTGCGGCATGTCCGGCGTCGCGTCGCGTCGCGTCGCAACGTAGTCGATCTTCGCGCCTTCACTCGCGTGGTATCTGGAAGGGGCGAGGGGAGCGCGGTAGCGGCGGCGGCGCGCGGTTGGCGATGGGAGTGACGAGAAGAGGAGGGGGGGGGTCGACTTAGGGAGCAAATCGATTCCTCCCTCTTTTCCGGTCTTTTCACGGAGCGATCCCCCCTTCCACTCCCCCCCTCGCTACGTCACGCCATGCTCGGTCTCCCCTCTCTCGCTCCTATTGACTGGCCAATCACATTTCGCATTTTGACGCTCGCGTCTTTCCGTGAGAGAGCCGCGCCACGCCGCGGCCGCGGTGCCGTGCCGTGCTGCTCGCCGCCGCTTCGCACAGTGGAGCGAGTTCCAAAGAGCTATATACATTCATCTTGAGTGGCATTCTATGGGTAATTCGCGGAACCTATGTTGAGGAATTGTTAGGGTTAAGGCACTTAACCCTTTATAGACCAGCATGGGCGCCCGCAGAAAAATTTCCAAGGGGGGGCAAAATTGTTGAACCCCAATGGAAGGTCAAGGAGGACCCCCCCCCCAGGAAAAAGGGAAGACCCCCCCCCCCTCATACAAATAGTATACAATTATTAAGCCATTTTAAGTGTATCAGAATAGTAATAATAATTTTGACGTATTTGATTTTATGAATAAACGGACAACAGTTGATAATAATGGTAAGTAAATGTATAATTCTACTATTCCTTGCAAAAAGTGAGTTAAAATTACAGCATAAAATAATAATAAAGTTCGTCAACAATATATTACTCCTTAGATTCACATTTCATTTTCTTTCGGTCCTTTCATTTATCTTCACGAAATTTTGACTGTTTCGAATTCCAGGGGGGGGGGGGGGGGCAAGTGCCCCCCTGCGGGCGCCCATGTAGACCAGCTTAGTTTAATAAAACGCCAATTGTCTGTTTGTATAGGGAAGGTAGTTAACTATTCGTACTTGGGGGAGTTGGAATTGCCTATACGATGAACTGAAGGCGCCCGCGATAACCTTATGTTGCAAGCAGAGATTACTAAGCCTAAGAGATATGGCAAAACGATTCAAAAGTGTTGTTCGACTCCTACGACTCAGTAAGGCTTAGTAATCTCTGGTTGCAAGTGTCAATATCGATAATCGCGTTTATTCAGAATCATGAGAGTGAATCAATGTTTCATAGACTAGGGGAGAAGAACGAGTAAACTCGGGCTTGGTCCATGAAGGGTTAAGGTGTAATCTATACCAGGACTCAAGGTACTTATATTTAACAGGTATGCTCGACTCGCTTCCCGCGTCATCTTCAGTTGGTGCGAAAATCAAAAGCAGAATCCAAGATGGCCGACAAAAGAATAAAACACTGCCAACATTGGACAGTTATGTCAGTGTAAACGAATTCATAGAGAGATAATCACATCGACTAAAATCGAGGAAGCGAGAAAAAAACATTAAAATAGTGAGTTCCACCTCCATCCATCTTCATTTAATAAACCTATACTCCTGATCATGCTCCACGTCATGTCCAGTTGTTTCTTATTTTGTCGGCCATCTTAAATTCTGCTTTTTTTACTGTCGCGCCACTGAAGATTACGCGGGAAGCGAGTCAAGCATACCTGTTAAGTATGAGTACCTTGACCACGACTACCAGATGAAGGCGATTTTAGGGCAGGCGTAAAATTCGGATTGTCGCAACTTTTTATTTAAGGTAAACAACCCCGTAGCTGGCACTACTAAAATTTCACCACCTATTTTTCACAATGTGGAAACATACTAGTTTAGAGACGATTTAGGTGTTTCTCGTATTTTTTTTTTTCGAATTTTCCACGCTTGAGGGCTCGGCAGAAAACCACACAAAACACCAGTATTCCCACCAAACTAAATCTTTTCAAATTGCAAAAAAATGGGTGCTGGGTACTGGTGCAAATTCTGGGGGTGCCGGCTCCTGGGGTGTTCACCGTAAGCAAAAAAAAAAAAAAAAAAAAAAAAAAAAAAAAAAAAAAAAAAAAAAAAAAAAAAAAAAAGTTTCTTTGTCCATTTGAATGCTTGAATTAGTAGGGACTGACGTCACGTGACAGCCACTATATTTGCATTATTTTACACATGCGTTCGAATGGGTTAAGGGAGATAAAGCAGTGGCGTCGCGTGCCATCTGGCAACAATGCAACTGCTCCATTTAAACTCAATATATATATCGAATTTTCCTTGTGCACTGTGCACCCCCTGAATTCGATCTTTTATATGAGTTTAAATGGATAGAATACATTGTTGCCAAATTGCACGCGACGGCACTGAGATAAAGAAAAATTCATGGCTACGGCTATGATGCCTGTCATCGTCATGGTTAACGTGCTGTCTTTTCCAACCTAAATGTCGATGATTTATCTCAGTTAAAACGCGCTTTGCTTACACTGAAAAACCAGTTATCGTAAGATTTATCATAACTTGGTTTAAATTTTCGACAGTCGAAGAAAATTGTAAGTTTTACGTTTTCCATGGTTTTGAGTTAAAGATGATGTCTTGGTTAAAACTTAACCATTACATGGTTAAAATTGAACCAGTACATCTTGAACTCAAACCATGGAAAACGTAAAGTTTACAATTTTCTTGGATTGTCGAAAAAAACCGAGTTATGGTAAATCTTACGATAGCTGTTTTTTCAGTGTAGAGAAACTGAAAGGGATTGAAATCAATTCTAGAGTTTTGGCAATACTTTTATAACATTTTGAAAATTCTAATCGTCAACAAAAACTGTATGCCATATCTAATGTTCGAGAGCATCTAAAAAGAACTTACACTCAGACTTATTTTAAGGACGTTAATGAACTTTAAACCTAAAATTACTGTAGTTAGGATCAAATTTGAATGAAATTTTATTAAAAAAAAAAATAAAAAAAAAAAAAATAAATACCTGTTTTTTTTCGAACTTTGAAAAATCGCAGCTTAGAGGGAAAGCTTCTCAAGACTCATGTTAATGTAGAAAAAATAGTCTAATTTTGACTTGAAAAATTGGCTGCAGAATTTTTTATCTTTAAACGTGAAATACGCTATTTAGCACCGTTGAAAAATTCTGGAATTCTACCGAGTCCTACAGAAGGAAACTAATCTACAAAGAAACCCGTTGAAATTGGCTCCTTTCTGCTGAACTCGATCTAATTATTTTCTATGTGACAGTGTCCAGGAGAAGGCACCTCATCTTCCGGAGCGAATTTTTCAGGACAGTGAATTTTAGCGAAAAAGAGGTCGAAAAGTGACGATTTTTTTTCCTTCCGGCAAACGCTCTCTAGTGCAGGTCTTGAAACAAGTTCCAAAAGTTTTAGGCGTGAAGTGGCACTGTTGTGAGACTATGTCAGAGTCAAGAAAATAAACCTCATCTTCCAAATGTAATTTTAATATGGGAAGATACGGCCATACTTTCCTCATCTTCTGTTTTGCCATACGTTTTAATGACACAATTTTGTTCGTTTTTGTTTCAAAATTTTCGTCATAACCTCCTCTATGCGCAGTGATTTCAAGAACTCAATTTTTGTTTTTGGAAGATAAGGTCCCTTTTCCTTGACACGGTCTCATATTTGTCCAGAAATGTCTAATTCTTTAACCGTCTGTGCGCCGATGTTGTCGTGTTGCCCTCAACGGCTCAGTTCCTCCGATGTGATTTTCGGTGTGTCGACAAACTATAAACATTGTGCGTGGGTGTGGATACCACGGTGCGAACGAGGGGTTTGGTTGGAGAGAGAGAGAGAGAGAGAGAGAGAGAGAGAGAGAGAGAGAGAGAGAGAGAGAGAGAGAGAGAGAGAGAGAGAGAGAGAGAGAGAGAGAGAGTGAGAGGGAGAGAGAGTGAGATGGGGAGAGAGCGAGAGAGAGAGAGAGAGCCACCTTTTATGTTCTACTCAGAGAAAGGGGAAAGAGGGGTCAATAGGGGGATGCTCCCGGCTCCCCCCTCGAAAATAACATCTAATTTCCTTCTCGTCCTGTGTGCATGTCTTCTTTAAATCTCTCGCGTCACCGGGTTTTGTTAAACCCCCCTTTCTCCTCCCCCGCGCATTCGGTCCTTGCTTTTTGACTCTTGGTTACAAATTAAAGAGTTTCATTTACGTTGTCGTTTGAGACAATGCTCGATCCAGCCATGATGTCTCTCAACCCGGCCGGCCATTTTTTCTCTTGCTTTCGTTCCTTTTCGTTTGATACTATGATTCAGTGGTGTAGCGTGCAATTTGGCAACGTTGTACTTTGTCCATTTAAACCCATGTAAAAGGTCGAATGCGAAGGTGTTTCCCGAACAACCAATACTTCGATATTTTTCATGAGTTTAAATGGACGAACTACAACGTTGGCAAAAGCGCACGCTACGCCACTGCTATAATTGTCAAAAGAAAGCTCACCTCGCAGAAAAATGGGTCTGTCACGAACCTTTGCCATACGGATACTAAGCTCAGCTGGTCGATCATTCACTTTTCCCTTAAAGTATTTCTTTGAAAGTATTTCTATTACCATTGGACTAAGATCTGAGATCGTCAATGAAAATTGGTCAAAAATCAGAAAGAAAATTTCTCATCAATTTATATATTATTCATTTTTTCAAGACCAATTTTAATCACAGAGAACACTTTTAGCAAGTATTTTAAACGTGGATATGCCACTGGAAACTTTAAACATACAAAAGCTAAAAAGCTAAAAAACGATTGTTTTTGATTAATGTATTTCCCTGATTTTTAGGACATTTTTCCTATCTCAGACCTTATAGGGCATCGTTTCGTTAAGTCTCCCTGTTAGCTGAAGGGTTAAAGTGTAGCTGCGTTGATTAAGGGGGTGCATTTACCACTGGAAACTACTGCGGCGACCATAGGGGAATTTTCGAATGCGAATTCATGCTAGTAAACAATCAGTTTTCTCGAATTTAATTGCACCATTAGATTCCATCTTTACAGTATATTTTCACTATGACATAATTCATGAAAGATCATAAGAGAGTTTGCAATCACAAATTATACCGAACGCGAGGTCCTATATGCTTTGTCCTTGTCATACTCACTGTCTCTTATGGGCGTATCATACCCACGACACTCAATCATCCTAAATTCCTAAACTCTCTTCGTATCAAAGCTTGCTCAGGTATAACACACGTGGTGTGATGGTGCCGATGAGCCCATATCCTAGAATTGGGTGCTCATACGAAACTGTGAGTGAGACAAGGACAAAACATAGGACTTTCTTTAATATAACTGTCACTGTAAATTAATGCTGGATATATGTTTCGAAAATATTGTTGGAAGTGAAAATGATTAAACTTAAAGGCACGTGGAATCCAAATGGTGAAGTAAAATCTGAGATAACTTGTTGTTTACTATAGCTCGAATTTGCTTTTGAAAATATGAAACTTGCTTCTCAAGGGAAAACCCCCGAGAGCGAGTGAGATGGATAATTTGTTTGCATCCAATTTTTTTTTTTTTTTTTTTTTTGTGACGTCGATAAATATAGGTCTTTAGTTCAATCTTTTTCAAGCGTCTAAACGGACACAAATTAATAAACGTTGTCAGATTTCAAGCTACGCCAATGCCATTGACTACTCCTTAAATATCACGCTCGGGCCGCCATTGGCGGCTACAGGAATTTGTCTTTCTCTCTCTTCTCCCATTAGAACGCGTGTGTTAGAAAAGGACAGAGAAGGGGCAGTCACGTGACTTTCACCCCTCCTTCTACACGGAAAAAAAAGATTCGTGAAAATAACCATACGGATACCTGATTTTGGCACCTGCTTCCTGCTAGATGTTATGGCAAACTTGACCAGAAGTATGGTACATTTACCGATACTTTGAGTAAAAATTCGACATGCAATCAGTTAACATCACCTAGTACCTAGTCAAAACATAGTATACTTCTGGTTAACATTACCATAACATCTAGCAGGTGCCAAAATCAGGTATCCGTATGGTTATTTTCTCCGTAGTTTTTTCTTCGTGTATCCTTTTCTAACGCATGCGTTCTAATGGGAGAAGAGAGAGTAGGACAATTTTCTTGGATCCGCTAATCTTCAATGAATGCTCGTTGGAGGAAATAGCTTTCGTACATATATATAGCTTTCGAGATCGAACGAATAATAAAAGAGAGCAATACTAAAGTCAGCATGGATTTGAGCGGGGTCGTGGGGAGGGGTGGCGTTTGCAATACGGAGGGGAGGGGGAGGAGGAGGGTAATTGAGGGCAAACGAGGCAGATAGGGAAGAATCATTCGCGGGCCTGGGTGAAGGGAGGGAGGGTGGGGGGAGGGGGGGGGTGCGAGGCGAGGCGAGAGCTAATAGATCGGGGATAGGGATAGTTGTTGAACTTATTACTGACGGCGGTTGGTCGATCGAGGATGGGATTCGAGTTGGGGGAGGAGAAGGGTGGAGAAGGGGGGAGAAGGGGGGAGAAGGGGGGGAGTGGGGTATTCGTCTTTAACAGTGGTCCAATAACAGGAGCGCCCCGCAATCCCCGCTCAACAATCGAGCGGCCCCCTATTATTCGAAAGAGGCCGCACATTAGATAAGTTATTTTGATTTTTGTGGACAGATGACGAGTAATGATATATTTGTAGCTATCAATGAGCTATAAATTTAGAGTGGCAGCGGATTGGTCCACCTTGTGCCACACAGGGTAGAAGGAATACCGGGAAAAAGCGGAATTTGGACGGCAGATTCCAAGGTTTGAGGTTAAATTTTGTAGGTCGTTTCTGTCGATGCCCGAGATTGTTTACGAAACGACCGGAAAGGACCAACAAAATTTAACCTAAAAATCGATTTTTACGGCAAGATGGCGGCGCCCTAGGGGACAACAATGAACCAGCGGAACGTTCCTTGATGTGCCACTCTAAAGTTATTGCTCATTGATACATCGATAGCCGTCCGAGGCGCTAGGACATCTAGCTCCAAATAAACTATGATTCAATGTACAGTAGAGAGTCTCGATTATCCGCGATAATTGGGACCGGAAGTACCGCGGATAATAGAAATTTCGCGGATAATCCGAGTCTATGCAACACGGCTGGAAAAAGTCATCGGAAAGACTGTATTTTAAAGGAATATTTCTTTCTTTCATAGCTGGATGTGGTTTATGCTTCCATGCCAATTTTCAAGTCAATACGAGTGTATGACGCCTGTAAATCCGCTGTAAATCCGTTTTTTGTGTCTCCTGTATAGAATTAAAAGATATTGGCGTTTATGAGACTTTTTCTATCAGTTGTAGATATGTTTCCGACAAAATTTCTGCCTTATTGAATTTCAAACTACAGGCATCCGATCCGCTGTGTGAAGAGTTCTATTTCGCCCACTTGGCTCAAAGCAAGCAACCGATTGGGTTATTGTATGCGCGCCCTGCGCCGCACTGTGGACCGGGGCTGCTGATTTGCGTAGATTTAATGGCATTTTGAAATTCACCGAAGAGATTCCACCGGTTGAGGAAAGATTACAGAGTTTAGTTCAATGTATGACTGTATTGCACGAAAATACTGGCGTATTTTATCTTTCCTCAACCGGTATAAAGTCGTCGATAACTTTGAAAACTTGCGGATATTTTAATTAATTGACGGCGTTTCCAGCGATTGAGAAAAGATTGCAGATCAGAGTATTTTCGTTCATTACAGTCAGTCATACTCTGAATTTAACTATGTAATCTTTTCTCAACCAGTGGAATCATCGGTGAATTTTAAAAATGCCATTATTAAATCTACGCAAATCGGTTGCACTGCTGAGGACGGAAATATCCAGCAAGTCAAAATATCCTGAAGTTGTTACTCAGAAGCTTCGAAGAATGATTTCACGAACTTAGAC
This sequence comes from Trialeurodes vaporariorum, assembly GCA_011764245.1. Taxonomy (NCBI): domain Eukaryota; kingdom Metazoa; phylum Arthropoda; class Insecta; order Hemiptera; family Aleyrodidae; genus Trialeurodes; species Trialeurodes vaporariorum. Next base: position 17,074,821 of record VMOF01000379.1, read on the forward strand.
TCCACCTCTAAACGATTTAGACCTCAGCTGATAAGCGGGGCTGCCATTTTCTGTGTGTTTAATTTAGTTTGTGTGATTTTTTCATTATTTTGTATTTTTATGTTTATTTAAATTTTATTTATTTAAAAATGTTTTAGTTAATTTACCTACGATTCTACCGCGATTAACGAAAATAATTACCTTGTTGAGTTCAGTTTACATGATTGTAATGCACGAAAATAATCGCAACCGAAATTTTCTCTCAACCTGTAGATTGTAGAATCACCTTGCCCCTTCAAAATATCCGAAAGTTTTTTTTTGTTTTGTTTTGTTTTGTTTGTTTTAAATTCAGTAACGGAGACTCCTTTGTTTGCATTACAGTTGAGTACATTGAACTGAATGGATGAGCTGTCGAATTTTGTTGCTACCGGCTTATAAATTAGTCGATTCGGATGTAAAACCCTGCAAAAATGGCAGTATAAGCTTACTAAAAAATCTCGAAATCCATTCTCAAACTCATGAAATGCTTTCAAACGCGAGATCGCAATGACAGTGATAGCCGCATAAATCTTATGGCAATGGGTCTGTTGCACACTTCGAAGTTGGAATCATCCTTGGAACTCCTGTGAGTTATTGTTTCATTTTGATAAGTTTTCGACACAAATATCGGTCTCCGTACCTTTCATAACCTTTTGTGAGGAATCGAGGATATTGAAACGTAAGAATTCGAACAGATGCCGTCGCGTCAGTGTTTACTGTTTATTAGTTTATGAAGTCAGTTGTGATGACAGTCGGTCGTGATTATTTGAATGTGCCGCGCTAATTTCGCGAAATATAGTGCACGTGGTGGAAAGATACAGGGGTGAATAGTGTCTAGTGTTTTTCGCAATTTGTGAGTTTAATACTGAATTTTAGTGTTTTCTGATGCTGCCATTATTATTTACTCGGCTTTTTACATAGGAATTGATACTTTAAAACGCTGTAGCCGAAGTGTGCAACAGACCCATTGTAAGCTTCTTCTTCTTCCTCCGTGCAGGTGTCGCGAGAACACCTCGTGAGGATAGAGCTTAGCTAGATAAAGAAACCCAGTGTAAAATGCAGCTATCACCGCTATTATAACCGCCATATGCGTTTGAAAGCATTTTATGAGTTTGGGAGTGGATTTCGTGATTTTTTAGAGGGCTTATAGTAATTTTTTCAGGGTTTCACATCTTCATCAACTATTAATAAGCAAAAGTTTTGAACAGCTCCATTATGTAGTATTTTGATCAAAAGGTAATCATCCAAAAAATCCAAAATTTCATTCAATATACAAAGAGCGACAGCTCTGCTGAAAAGTAAGGGTTGGGCGATGGGAAATCCGATAGTCCCGACACCACTTCCACAATTTTTATCCCAAACCAATCAAGAATGGCGAAAATGGCATTGAAAAATGCATTGATAGGGTATATAGCCAACAAATTTTTCAATATCCTGTCAAATTCTCTGAAAAAAAGTTTCTTGTGACGAAGGGAGTCAGGCTTTTTGTAAAAAATGAATCAGCCTGACAGGAAAATCTTACTACTCCATAAATGCAATGATTAAAACTCCAGTGTAGAATCTGTTATTTATTTATTAACCCTTAACTGCAGATGAGCCCAGATCTGGAACAATTACTTTGAAGCCTTATCTAAAAGTAGGGGACTTGAGTCGTACTGTCGCTGCATGGTGGGTCACATGTGGATCAGATACTAAACGAGTAAGAATTGTCGATTTTGTCCTAGAGCGCGCAGCACAGGATAGAGAACGTGCAGAGTTGAAAATAGCTTACTGAAAATCTGATAGAGATTTTCCAATTTTCATTGTTATGTTTGGGAGTAACGCAGGGGTACCATATACAAAAAAAAAAAAAAAACAACTATTGAAACTTACTAACTCATTTTTTACTACTTTACTTTTTTTTCTTTTAGCCTGAAAACTTTATTTTCAGTTGCATGGATACCTAAATGCGGGTAGGGCCATATTTGGAACAATTAATATTCAGGCTCTTTACCATTGAAATATAATGGAAAGAATTTTTTCGCTATTTTTCCCTGTCTCAAGGATCAAAATTGTACTGAAAAAAAATTATTTTATTGAAAAAAAAAATCATGCAGTAAAGGGCTAATTGTTTCTGTATTCTCTTATTTTTTGTTTACATAATTATTATTATTAAAAAAAAAAAAAAAAAAAAAAAAAAAAAAAAAAAAAAAAAATTGACTTGTATGATAGCCACTCAACTTTATAAATCAATAAATTATCATTATTTTTATAATTATTATTAACGCCTCAATTTTGGATGATTTGTTGATGGTATTTGGTCTCTGAATCGGTTAGTTCAATCCCACTGCGCCTGTTACCGCTCTTTCCCTGAATGTGTGCTTTTCTTGAGCTTTCTTATTCTTCCTCAGCTTCTTTCACTCAAATGGAGGATCTGATAGAATGGAAGATTGGATTTCGACGTCCATACTGTAGTACTCAACTATGCGAGGTTGCCGCAAGGAGCCAAAAGAAACGCGGGAACAAAAAATAAAAACAAAATAAGCAAAAACAAGTGGAGTCAGTTAGTAGTCACTTTTTGTCGAATGATGGATACAATTTTGGTTCTCTACATGATGGTTTAAATCAGGAACTTGGAGCCGGAGAGAAAAAGTGTTTCGGGTGGCTATGTCTGGACACAGAAATCGACGTAACTACTGTTTCTTTTGGAAGGATTTCCACGATAAAGAAATTGACATTATAACAGAAACAAGTAAAAATTTCTCACCTGGATTTATCACCTTGCTGATTATTAGAATAATGGAGTTGTTGCAAAATTTTGACGCAGGCTTATTAATAGTGGAATATGGGGCAAAATCCAGTAAAAATTACGATTAGCGCACTAAAAAATCACGAAATCTACTCCCAAACTCATACAATTTCTTCAAACGCGAGACCGTAATGGCGGCCGTTGTCGCCTAAATCTAATGGCAATTGTATGCTTCTTCTTCTTCTCGTGTGGTGTCGCGAGAAACACCTCGTGAGAATGGAGCTGATTGAGATAGAGAAACCCAATATAATTGGCGTCAACGGCCGCCATTACGGTCTCTCGTTTGAAAGCATTTCATGAGTTTGGGAGTGGATTTCGTGATTTTTGAGTATACGCGAACAATTATTTTTACAGGGTTTTACCCCATAATCAACTATTTATGAGTCTGAAGCAAAAGTTTGCAACAGCTCCATTCTACGTCTAGATAGTCTTTCTGAAACACTTGCACTTTCTTTAACAACCGGTTTCCCCTGGATTAATTACAATTTCTAATTTAAGGTTAAAAAATATGAGGCAAACAAACCAGAATCAGATTGTCCATTCTATGTCTCATCACTTTGGAATAGGACTTATAATATGCACCAGCCCAGTGGCGTCGCGTGCAATTTGGCAACAATGTATCCTATCCATTTAATAGCATGTAAAATATCGAATTCAGGGAGTGCACAGTGCACAAGGAAAATTCGATATATTTAATGAGTTTAAATGAAGCAGTTGCATTGTTGCCAGATGGCACGCGACGCCACTGCACCAGCCCCTTTATCGCTGTACCTCGTTGATTTCACCTTTTCAATGTTATCGAATTTCGCGTAAAAACCCATATATTTTGCATTTATGCAAAATCGATATGTTTAGCCTGAATCTGTAGCAGTAGCGTACACAGGATTTTGTCTTTCTCTCTCTTTCCCCATTTGCACACGTGTGTAGGAAAAGGACAGAAACAGGGGCTAGAACGTGAGTTCAGCCCCTATCTCTTTCCTTTTCTAGTACATTCATTCAAACGGGAAAAGAGCGCGAGAGACTCATTTCTGCGTACGCCATTGATCTGTAGATTATGCGGAAACGCTGACCCATTTTGACAACCTATGAAGCAGTGGGTTCGGTTGATTAGACTATCCTCCACTTCTTACATCGGAATACAACAGGCAAAAAAACTGGGAAGGAGCGGGAGGTAGAAAAGATATCGCGTCCAGTAGCTATAGCACACAAACCCCGTTTTCTTCAACGTCTCGTCTCTGATAGTGATGCTCCGTATATGGACTACGTCAGATCCCGAGTCACTTGCCCTAAAGTATTTGACCGAAACGCAGATTATACCTACAGGTTTTCTGTCTAAAAATAGTTGCCCTACACAATTTGACCTAAAGTATATTTTACCTAACTGTTTCTTTCCGTAAAATTTCAGCTGGCGCGTAGGTACACTTCTTTCTCATGAAATTATTGCAATGAGGAGGAAAGAGTGTAAACTGAAAATAATTTTCATACCTAACCTATTATGAAATGAAAATTTTTCAGACGAAATCTCGTTCCCGTCAAAATTATTCATTCTTCTTCTTTCGTGTCCGGGCACCTTATTAGAGATAGTATAAACAGTAAATAGTATTCATTGCTCTGTTATTATCAAAATTATTGTGTGCCCTGGTTTTGTTCCTTTTTGTTTTTTGTTCACTTTTTTACAATGGCGGAACTTGTCAAATCTACAAAAGGTAAAAAAATCATGTCAAGATTTGTGACGAGGACAGACCTCATTATTGTTTAAGGGCAGTAGGATACAATTATACCCCATAATGTGAAGAGGTAACTGCGACTCTTTTTCCCTGCTGAAAATGGATTTTTGGGGCTTTTTGCCTCAACGATTTTCCGTAAAAAGGTGTTTTAGGTCAAATGCGTTTTAGGTAAAAATCGCCAGGGAAACTTTCTTTAGGTAAAAAACTAGTTGGTTATCTGTTAGTAGATCAAAAGTTTTAGGGCAAACGTCCACGGGGTCAATCCTTCCATCCACGAGTAAGGACGCTACTTAGGTACACTTATACATACATGAAACTATTGCAAGATTTTTCTGTAGGTAAGCGCAAATCTGATGCTGAATCTTATATATACGTACAATTCTAAGGGGGAGGGATGTTAACCTCTCAAGGGCCAAGCCCGAGTTTACTCGTTTTTCTCCTCTCGTCTATTTCACATTGTTTTAGTCTTCATTCCGGATAAATGCAAATATAGATGAAAACACTACAATCATTAAGGTCTCATTGAGCGCCTTCAATTTGTCGGATAGGTAATTCCAACTCCTCCAAGTACGAACAGTCAGCTACCTTCCCTCTAGAAACGGAGGAGTGGTGTGCTCTTGAACTAACCTGGTCCTTAAAGGGTTAACAAACGAAACGAAACGAAACGAAACGAAACGAAACGAAACGAAACGAAACGAAACGAAACGAAACGAAACGAAACGAAACGAAACGAAACGAAACGAAACGAAACGAAACGAAACGAAACGAAACGAAACGAAACGAAACGAAACGAAACGAAACGAATAACGAATAACGAATAACGAATAACGAATAACGAATAACGAATAACGAATAACGAATAACGAATAACGAATAACGAATAACGAATAACGAATAACGAATAACGAATAACGAATAACGAATAACGAATAACGAATAACGAAGAACGAATAACGAATAACGAATAACGAATAACGAATAACGAATAACGAATAACGAATAACGAATAACGAATAACGAATAACGAATAACGAATAACGAATAACGAATAACGAATAACGAAACGAAACGAAACGAATAACGAATAACGAAACGAAACGAAACGAAACGAATAACGAAACGAAACGAAACGAAACGAAACGAAACGAAACGAAACGAAACGAAACGAAACGAAACGAAACGAAACAAAACAAAACAAAAGCCTAGGCCTTTAAGGTGACTCCATGGCACGTGATCAAGGGCCAAGGGGATCGATTAATCGATCGATTAATGGCCATTTACCGGATTTTATGAAATTTGTTGTGTAAAATGGGGATCGTCATAACACCTGTATGTAGATCTAACAAAGATATATAGCAAAATGAGGACGTAACCATGGGAATTTGCACAATCGCTATGTTCGATCTATCCAATAGTCCAAATCACCGTTTACAGTACCGTTCATTTCCATGATTCAGAAGGAGTATGCCAGATATGCTGTACTCTTCAGTGCAAGGATCCAAGTATAGTAAGCAAGAATAACGATACGGCCATAGGCGGATCCTATCTGCAACTCTCCATTGACTTCCTCGGAAAGTCAAAGCGTATCCGTTCCAACTCCTCTCCCCAAAAGAATGAGACGGAGGGATGGAGGGAGTGAGAGAGTGAAATGCAACGTAAGAAGATGGATTTAGTGTGCGCGCTCCTTAAATAAACGGAAAGTAGCAGGGCAATATAAGATTGGGTGAAATTGAATGACGGACCTTTCTATTTCCCCTTCTCGCTTCTTCCTCCTCTTATATTACTCTTTAACCATCTTTACCCCTGAAAATGGCGCTGGAAGGGGGCTGGTTTGGAAGCTTGGACACAATGCCTGTATATACCTTTGCTACTAAAAGCTACATCAGCTTTGATTACCTTACGTACCTCGCTCGCCCTATAACATGGGCGGATACAGGAATTCGTCTCTCTCTTTCTCCTCCTATTTGAACGTGTGTGATAGGAAAGGATGGATATAGGTGCTAAAGTCACTTGATGACCCTTTCTGCAATCCTTTTCTAACACGTGTGTTCAAATGGCTGGAGCTGGAGAGAGGAAGACGTATATTCCTGTATCCGTCCATATAATAATAATAATATTGTCTTTATTCATAATTCAGATAAGTAAAACATGGCATATTGTCATGGTACATTACATTACATTTACTTATCAAGGTTTACAAAGTTATCGACATTTAGAATTTTAAAGGTCATCAATGGAGTATAAACATCTCTGTATGAGGTATAATTTGCAGTCTCTTTTGAATATTTGAAATGAATTGGCCTTTTGAATATTGATAGGAAGCTTATGAAAAAAATGGATACCGAATTTGAGCATGTCAAATTTGTCCCATTTACAAAGTAATATTCCAGACCTTAAAGCATTTTTGCCTCTGGTGTTGTATGAGTGGACGTCTGAATTAGATTTTAAGAGGTGTTTTTTTAAGAAAAAAGTTGTTAATGTCCGAAAAATAAAAAGTGATGGAACTGTTAGAATGTTATTCTTAGGGAATAGTGCTTTGCAGGAATCTTGTTTTTTCATTTTAAAATGCCGTACCACAAATCTCAAAATATCCCATCCCTACGCTACCACTGCACAGGTGCCAGACAGAATCAGCCCAAGAATTTGTAGGAGAGGGAAGACAATTTTTTGCTTGAATCAGCAAATTTCTCATTCAAAGTGTTACAACTATACAACTATTAGCAAACATAGTTTCTTGAATTTACCATGATTCTTCACCACTCTGAAGAGAGACTTAATGTACGCTGTGGTACCACTTCATACAGTGGTACAGTAGTTGCCACTTAGGTATTACGTAATTACTACTAATGCCAACTGCTATTTTTTTCCACGTGCAAAACACTCCACATTAAGCCAGTAATTTATTGTTATAAACTCTGAGAAAACGGTATGGATATACACTGCATACAGACCTACCGGGTGATTAACGTTTCGAATTAAAACCGTCGCGCGTCAGATGAAGATGGGAGGGGCTTTGGAGAGGAGATGAAATTAAAATATTCTTTTTTAAAGGAGAGGAGTTAGGCATGTTGGTGGTGGTGGCGTGCGAGTCAAGGAACGGGAGGGGGGAGATCTATTAGTAACAAATACTAATTAGTGTGAATGAAAGAAGGGGGAGGGGGAAAAAAAGAGTGACTCGGCGCTCATTTCGCAAAAAGGACGAAGAGGAGGGGGCGGACGGATTTTTTTTTTTCTTTTTTTTTTTTTTTGCAAAAAGCAGCGGGGCTTTCGCTTTCTTGAAGGGCATCAGGCTATAAAGTTACACAATCAGTATGTGGGGCCCGCGCCCTTATCAAAAGCCTTTTCATAATACCCTGAAGCCTCCTATTATGTTTATTCAAAAGTCCTCATGTGTGTTGTTAGTGCTTTACTCCCCTCCCGCCTCATTCATCTATCTCATCCCCCCTCTCTCTCTCTCTCTCTCCCTCTCAAACTCTCGTTCATTCTTTTTCTCCGTAATTTATTTTCATGTATCATCACTTCTGCCTTAAATTAAACGCATGCCTCTCCCGCTTAGCCAAACTCCCTTTCCTTTATGTTATACTTTCTCTTTCCGGCATGACAGCAACTTGTGCCCTCGAAATCAGCTGCTTTTCTTTTTGAATTTTTGTTTGTTTGTTTTTTGTTTTTTGTTTTTTTTTTTAACGAAGCAATTGATTCGCCTAGAGGCGTCTTGTTACTGTATGATGAAGCTAACAGCATCTAATTGAAGAGTTCTGCAGAAGAAGGGTTCATGAAATGTGCACAGAAAAAATTAAATCAAAAATAAAAAATAAAAAATAAAACCGCAAAAAAATTCTAAAAACCGGGAATTCACTTTTCAGTGCATTTTTTTTTTTTTTTTTTTTTTTTTTTTTTTTTTTTTTTTTTTTTTTTTTTTTTTTTTTAAATGAAATGCTTTGTGATTCAGCCAAACTTATTGCTGATTTAGCAACATGTTCTGCTTCATGCGTAGTTTTATTGAGTTGCGAAACTAGCAATATGTTTTGCTAAATTAGCGGTGTTGTGGGCTAAATCAATAGTTTATCAACAGCAATTTTTGTATAATTTAAAGTTTTATTATCTGTGGAATACGTTTTAAGCGCAACTCATTTCATATTCATTGCACATGCTAGCATCTTTAGTGTCTCGTGAAGTTCGCAAGCAAGGGATTCTCTCAATTTAAACCCTGAGGGCCGATCATTTACTTCATCGCTAAACAGATCGTTATGACTGTCTATGAGTGATGCTATTGGTCGAAAATTGTAAATCTTGGCCGTTGCTATGGTAACCATCGTTATGAGCCTCGTTGTATAAAGGCTATTCACGAGTAACCTTTAAATAGCGGGCACTTTAACGATGGTTACCATAGCAACGGTCAAGTTTTACAATTTTCAATCAATAGACATGACTCATAGACATTCTTATAACAATCGGTTTATCGATGAAGTAAATGATCAGCCTCCTGGTAAAATAATCAATATTCATGGGATTCATTGATTGCCTGGAAAATCGATACTTTAACGTAGGTTCAAATGGCAAAAAGCATGGTTACCAAATTTCCCGAGCTGCCACTGCATGCTTTGCCCGAATCTACAATGTATCGTCATGTATTCTATTTGTTTTTCTCCAGCTTTGAAGCTCTACAAACGACTCCTTTATATATATGCTCTGATCTTCTACCCTCTACCTCACCCTTATGATATCCCAATTTCCCTTCTTTCTTTCCTCTGTGTATTGCTCTTCGTCTATATCTCTATTTCTCTATTTCTCTTAACCCCCCACCCCTCTCCTATCGTTTTTCCTCTACCCTCTTCCTAAAGAACGCCACATTATAAAAGCTTTCAACTGAAATATTCATTTCCAATGCATCAATATTTCAGTCCACGGAAAGGCGCCCCGAGAATTTTAGCTTTGAGAGCGGCAACTTAAAAGAAAGGTGCGGAGAGTATTGCGAGGGCGGGGAGAGGGGGGGGGAGTTCGTTTGTGAGTGAGGTAGAGGAGAAAAGAGGGAAAAATGGACGAAAAATGTATTCCTGGAAAGCAGGAATCGCAGGATAAGTTGGTGGATGCCCCAACATTTTGAATGTAGCTTTATTAGCTTAAAAGCTTATTGAGTCCTACAAATGGGCAGATATAGCTTTCCTATAAATACACACGTATGCCGTTGATGTTTTGTGGTCTTCTATATATACCAGACGTATATGGTCGAGCATCTTAGCGATTATGATTTCCATCTTTTCCGTGTGTGCAGGGTAGGTATAGTGGCCTATGTAGGCGGGGGTGCGAGCCAAAGCGTGTGTATACCTACGTTGCTCGAGTGAATCTCTATACATATATTTTGATGTTTGCACCGGATTCGCTCACCAGTCACCAACTCACCATCTTCCGTTCAACGTTGCCAGCTTTAGGGTGTGCTATTCAGAGATTGTGCTTGAGCGCTTGAGGAGTGGTGGCTTTTGCTGTGTGGACACCTTGTATTTTCGCTATTTGAACCAATGAAAAAGTATCGCGACCAGTAGCGAAGTGGCAGCGATGTACTTACTCCATTTAAACTTACTGAAAAAATCGAATGCTTCGGTCATCGGCGCACTATGGTCCAGAAGTTCGGTTTAGGAAGACATTAGTTTGCATTAAAATCGCCCTATATCTTGAAAATGGCTCATCTGACACCAAAACTGGTTATTACAAAAAAGATAGAACGTAAACTGTTTTAACTTTTTTGTCTTATCCATTTTTGATGTCAGACGAGCCGTTTTCAAGATGTTGGGCGATTTTAATGCAAACTAATGTCTTCCTAAATCGGACTTCTGGACCATAGTGCGGCGATGCGACTCGACCATTCGACCTTTCCAATGTGTTTAAAAGGAAAAAAAGAACGTTGCCAAATGGCACGCGTCGCCACTGATCGCGACTTCTCAAGGATTCCATGAATCCCAGTGGTGGCTCGTGCAATTTGGAAACAACGCATGTTCTCCTTTAATTTAAACCCCTATAAAACAATCGATGTTCAGGAGGTGCACTTGCACCCCCAAGAAGTAGACACTTTTGCATAGGTTTAAATGGCAAATAAGCATGGTTGCCAACTTACACGAGCCGCCAATGATGAATCCCCTAATGATCGATAAGTTTAGGTTGATTTAAATGGAGACACTCCGTTGCTGCCACATAGTACGAGCCAAAACTATACTTGAGATCTACTTGACTTGATTTGAACTTGAAAAATCCTCCAGCGGGCCAATGATGAATCCCCTAATGATCGATTAGTTTAAGTTGATTTAAATGGAGACACTCCGTTGCTGCCACATAGTACGAGCCAAAACTATACTTGAGATCTACTTGACTTGATTTGAACTTGAAAAATCCTCCAGCGGGCCAATGATGAATCCCCTAATGATCGATTAGTTTAAGTTGATTTAAATGGAGACACTCCGTTGCTGCCACATAGTACGAGCCAAAACTATACTTGAGATCTACTTGACTTGATTTGAACTTGAAAAATCCTCCAGCGGGCCAATGATGAATCCCCTAATGATCGATTAGTTTAAGTTGATTTAAATGGAGACACTCCGTTGCTGCCACATAGTACGAGCCAAAACTATACTTGAGATCTACTTGACTTGATTTGAACTTGAAAAATCCTCCAGCGGGCCAATGATGAATCCCCTAATGATCGATAAGTTTAGGTTGATTTAAATGGAGACACTCCGTTGCTGCCAAATAGTACGAGCCAAAACTATACTTGAGATCTACTTGACTTGATTTGAACTTGAAAAATCCTGGGCCGATCATTGAAATTCCCGACTTTTGGATAGACTATATTAGAGTATACTATAAGACCCGAGTATTCTCGACGACGCCATTTTCGGTTAGCGAAATCGACCGCGCGGTTTGAATTCACGTGCATCGGGATGCGGAGTTCTTACCGTGCAGTCGATTTCCCCTACCGAAAATGGCGTCGTCGAAAATATATCTTCTGGTCTTATAGTATATTCTAGACTAGATAAGAATGGAAAACGTTGATTGGTGGAGACGATAGTCACGTGGTTGCCAAGTCTAATCAAAATACAGAATTTATCTTGCTGGTTATCGGGCACAGTCTTGAGCATCTGACAATCAATTTAATAAATTATGCATTTTGATTGAACTTAAGAAGCACGTGATTCGTCACCATCAATTAATTTTTTCATTCTTATCCAGTCTGTCCAAAAGTCGAGAATTCTAAAGATCGGCCCGCTGCACAATAGTCTGAAATCGTCAAAAAGTGACCAAAAATCAGAAAGTGAATTTCTCACAAATTTATCATTCACAAACTTTCAAGACCAAGTTTAATCACAGAGTACCCTTTAAACTAGTAATTAAAACCAAAAAATGCCACTGGAAAGTTTTAAAACAGGCTTAAAAAGTCGTCAACGATGATTTTTTATGACTGTTTTCCTCTGATTTTTGGCCACTTATTTTCAATTTCAGACTATAGTGCGCTGATTCAATTTGCAATTGGCAAACACACCTTGAACCAAAACGCCTTGTGGTTTCCCGAGGAAGTTTCAAGAGATTTTCAGACATTCTAGAGATTTTTCCTAGATAAATTTCAAGGATATAATTTCATAGTTGCTCCGTCAGCTACCTTGCTTTATAACCTCAAAAGTTATCTAGAGCTATACGGAGATCGGTGAGTGTCTCTGAATTGCAATTTTTCTTAATCGACTCGACTCGACCTTAGGGGTAGGGTGCACTATTCACAGACTCAACAATAAAACTCCTTTAGATGGCTTTGGTTTGACTGTTTGAGGATTCTTTGAGATTACCCCCATTTACCCTGTGTACAAGAGGAATGAGAAGCCACCGAATAAGAGGATGAGCATGTGACGCGCGTTTTTGAAAATTTGGAGGCACTTTCTTTCCTAAGGTAACCAATCAGTCACCTTGAAAAACAGCTTCCAATTACTTATTCAATGTTACAAAAAATAAAAAAACAGAAAAAAACCCCGAAAGAATGCTAAACGTTTTTGAAACCGTGGTTAAATAGCTTTAAGTGATATTCTAAATGAAATATTTATTTGTCATGAAATTTGATAGTTGTTAAAAATCTACGTCATCTGCAAAAAATATGATCTGGGCTCAAAAAGAGGGAAGTGCTTAGAATGTGCAAAACACTATAGTGTCACAGAGGTTAAAGCCCTTAACTGCACATTTTCTTTCTTTTAAACCAAAAATGTTTAATCAGTACGTACATTATGGGGTACAGAAAAAGAGAAAAAAAGTGAAATGATTTTTTTCATTATATTACATTGATGAGAGACTGAAAATGAATTATTCCAGATAATATGACTTATAAATCTTATAATGAATAACTCAATTCCTATACGTTTAAATATACTTTGGAATTAATCATTCCAGATCGACCCTTCTCACCGCTTAAGAGAAGTCGAATTTCAATTTTGTATTTTGATTAATCGATATGCACAGAAAAAAAAACAGAAAAAAAACACTTTGGTAGCGCTGATAAAACCTCTGGTAGAAAAATGAGCCGTTCTTTACGCTTAACTATAGAGATTTGGGTGAATAAAAAATTTGGTTGGCCCAAGTAAAGTGTTTTGCTGGGTCGTTTTTCTACCAAAGGTTTTGTCAGCGCTATCAAAGTGTTCTTTCCGGTTTTCCTGTGTGTTTGGCAAATTCCTTGTTCCCAAGTTTAAAAAAAATAAGTGATTTTCCAATTTTTTCTCAATAGATTAATGGAGCTGTTGCAAACTTTTGCTAGAGGCTTATTAATAGTTGATTATGGGGTAATACCCTGTAAAAATAACGATTAGCGCACTAAAAAATCACGAAATCCACTCCTAAACTCACAAAATGCTTTTAAACGCGAGACCGTAATGGCGGCCGAGGCCACCCAAATCTAATAGCAATTTGTACGCTTCTTCTTCTTCTTCTTGCGTGGTGTTGCGAGAACACCTCGTGTAGATGGCGCTGATTGAAGATAGGGAACCCCAATGAAAACCGCGGCCCCGGCCGCCATTACGGTCACGCGTTTAAAAGCATTTTGTGAGTTTTGGAGTGGATTTCGTGATTTTTTAATGCGCTAATCGTTATTTTTATTGGGTATTACCCCAATATCAACTATTAATAAGCCTGTAGCAAAAGTTTGCAACAGCTCCATTGGACACTAGACAAACTATCGTTGCGATAGAGGGGAGGATCAAAAAAAGAGGTCGAGCGTCAGAGGATGAGGATGTGAAGAGGGACGAGGAGGGATAAATTCTGCGAATCCTCTTCCCTCCCTGAAAAATGGAGTTATACTTTTGAATAGGCTAGCTTATGAAATGAATGAAACGCATCTCAAATTACCCAATAAGCTTGAATGTGTTCATAAATGTATCGAGTATATGTGTGTCTGTCATCATATCGTCATCCATTTAAACCCTTTATGATATAACTTGTATAAATGCTCATGCGAAATAACAATAATGACAGCTATGAGTGACAGCCTATAATTGTAGCGCGGAGAGGGGGAAAAAATGAAATTAATGCCTTTAGCTGCAGCATAAATATAATCCATTCATCGCTCCAATATATCGAAGGTATTTAAATACATGCGTTATGAAACGGGACGCAAGCGAACGTGAAATCAGATGACAGCGAAGGGTATGTAAATAAATGCTTGGGAAATAGTTTGAAATGGATCCGCGCATTATTACCTATATTGGTATTAAAAGCTTTATATCTATGTGTTTAATTAAAATTGTCTCTAGTTGCGAACTGTCAGACCGAAATTTTTATTTGCGGACCGATATAAAATACCATTGTTTGAGAGCGGCGGATTAACTCGCAGGAAAAACTAGGAGCTTTTTATTCGATACTGTACAGTGTTACGCTACTCGCTGTCCTACATTTTGCGTCTGTTCTGACTATTATTTGAGCGAGGAATCTGGAAAATTTGTGCTGAATGTTTTGTATGTTACACGAAAAGGGGGGATGTCGGACGGGCAGTGGCGTATATGCAGGGGGAGAGGGGCCAAGGGGTTCTCCAGACCACCGATTTTTAGGGGTGCAGGAAAAGAGGGGAATAAATTTTAATCAAACTAACGCTCGTCTCAACGAACCTCTAAAGTTTGCAGTATTACCTTTGTTCAGTGGCGAGGTGTGCGATGTGGCAACATTCCTTTTTCCCCATTTAAACACATTAGAAATGTCGAAATGTCTGGTTATTGCCGATGACTGAAGCGTTCGACTTTTTTGGTGAATTTAAATGGAGAAAATACATTGTTGTCAAATTCACGCTTCGCCACTGCCTTTGTTATTTTTGCTAGTTTGTACACTGTTTTAGCAGTTGCCGTCTGAAGATCTTTTGATACCAACAAAAAAACTTTGATTCATTGTATTTTATCCACAAGCGCAGTTGAACGAAAATTTAGGTAATTAAATTAAACAAATTTATTAATGCAACCGCGTTTCGCGATTATGGATTCTTCGTCCCCGAAAATGCTTAATTATGTGCCTGGTTCCTGCACTAAAACTGCCGAAATCACCAAGATATTACAGATTAAACGATTCATTCGGAGATTGGAATCACCCAAATATTCTTGTCAAAGAGTAAACAACAGTCGCAAATTGCATTAAGAGCCAGCGTGGTCAGTACTGATATAAGAGTCGGCTTCTGATTAGCTGGAAATTGAGGGAAATCGAGGGTCTAAAGTATTTTTGGCCTTGTGGAAATTAACACGGGGTTTCCGTTCCAGGACGTTTATCTCGAAACCTGTGCAAAACTGCCTCAAAACAATTAATACGCGTCAATTTAGCAGAATTTTCTCAACAAATCGATTGGTCACAAGTACCAGTATATTGCAAATTCGAGAAGACTGTCTCACTGTCTCAGTTGAAAAGTACACATAATAGTGAGTTACTCAACACACGCCAAGCATGTAAACACTTTATTATGCGTACTTTTCAACTGAGACAGTCTTTTCGAATTTGCAATAAAGTGGCACTTATGACCTATCAATTTGTTGAGAAAAGTCTGCTAAATCGACTCGTATTAATTGTTTACAGGCAATTTTGCACAGGCTTCGAGATAAACGTCCCGGAACGAAAACCCCTTGTTAATTTCCATGAGGCCTGAAACAGTTTGGACCCACGATCACAACCAATCAGAGGCCAGCCCACGTTTCCGGTCCCTTTTTTGCGTTGACCACGCAGGCTTTCCATTCAATTGCGACTCTTGTTTATTCTTTGGTTCTTGTTGTAGGTGTGGAATGGGCGCGGGAATCTGGCGATAATTCGGGTGATTCCAACCTCCAAATGCATAGTTTTTAATATATCCTGTAAAATATATCCCGAGAATAGTGTACGCACTGATAATTTCTCTCCGTAATAGACTGTTTTAGTAGAGCGATATATCGTATCGATTGCCGTCCGAGGGCCTCTGGTTCCAAACAAACTCTGGTTCGATGTAATTTCCCCATAAGCGAACTTTTGAACGGAAATTTAGGGTATTAAATCAAACAATAAATGCGACCTTTTTGCGATTATGAATTCTACGTCCTCGAAAATGCTTAATTTCGCCTGGTTCCACCCGTAAAACTGCCAAAATCAAAAAGATATTGCAGATTAAACAATGCGTTTGGAGGTTGGAATCACCCAAATGTTATTGTTGTTGTTGTGGAATTGGCGGGATTTCTGGCGATTCTAACCTACAAATGCAACATTTAATCTGTAATATCTTATTGCTTTCGGCAGTTTTAGTCAAGGAACCAGGCATAATTAAGCATTTTCGAGGACGTAGAATTCATAATCGCAAAAAGGTCGCATTTATTGTTTGATTGAATACCCTAAATTTCCGTTCAAAAGTTCGCTTATGGGGAAATTACATTGAACCAGAGTTTGTTTGGAACCAGAGGCCCTCGGACGGCAATCGATACGATATATCGCTCTACTAAAACAGTCTATAATTCGGAGAAATGAGTAACCTGCGCATTTAAGGTCGCTCTACCCTGCAATTTTCCGCATGAAGACATGCTTCCGAAGCAACATCTTGCAAAAGACCCAGTGGCGTCGCGTGCCATCTGGCAACAATGCAACTGCTCCATTTGAACTCATTGAATATATCGAATTTTCCTTGCGCACTGTGAACCCCCTGAATTCGATATTTTACATGAGTTTAAGTGGATAGAATACCTTGTTGCCAAATTGCACGCGACGCCACTGAAAAGACCCATCCGGCATCAGCACAAACCAAAAGTTGAACTTTTAATTTATACGCGCCCGGCCGTCTTAGCTGAAACTGATTCAACCGATTCATCTTTGTGGAGACCTTGTTTTACGGTTCCTTTTACTTAAGGAAAATCCTTAATTCAAGGAGCTATTACATGAATGTGGACCGTCGCGTCGTCAAAATGAATATTTCGGGAACCAAGAAGTTTCTCGGGGTGCGGATCTCGTCTTCTCCGCACACTAAATCACAGGACGAATTTTTCTGGACATAAAAAGATGTTGATTTTTTTACTTCGTAAAAACGTTTATAGAGTTGAAATTTTCTAGCGAAAACCATGTAATATGGCTTTTTTTTAAGCTCTAAAACTCAACAATCTCACTTATCACATGTTTAATCCGTATTCCTACGTATTTATCATTATAATATAATCTTGATTTCCATTTGTAAAATTATATTCAGAAAAATCCTTGTTTTGATCCCATTGTGCTGTGTTTTGGGTGATGAGCTCCAAATTGACGCGCTACTTCAACAAAAAGTCCCGTTCTCGGGAAAAGGGATCTTAAACGAAACATACGAAACGCGTCGTACACACGAGAAAGAGATGCTGAAAAGGGACAAGTAAAAAGGAAGGAGATAAGCTTTGAAGAGTGGTTTAAGGGACCGGAGGGAGGGAGGAGGAGGGGAAGGAGAAATGGGGGAAAAGGAGGAGGGAATTGGGGGATTACCGAAAAGAAAGAGAAGAAAACTCACCGGAGCCAAAAGATGTAAGATCGCGTTGAATGAATGGGAAGAGCTTTGCTCGGGTGAGAAGCGCTCAGTGGGATCGAAGCACGACACTTTTCCGGCCATAATTTTACGAATAAAAATAAAAACTATGAATGATAATTAAGGTGATTCTATGGCAAACTCCCGAAAATTTTAATCCGATAGATGGCGTCACTTGTCGCTGGCTCCGAAAAGAGCCGTTTTTTGACGGTTTTCGGCTGTTTTCTCTGAACACACGAATAAGAGACGAAAAATTGGAATGTCAGCACTTGCTTAATTTTTTGCTTGATTTTTTGAGCCATAAATGGGCCAAATTGGTTCTAAAATAAAGGTGAAAGTATGCAAAGAAAAAAGCCTGTGTAATTTGGAGTTGTATCAGTAAAGATTACAGGTGAAACAGAAACCATAGTGCCACTCCAAATGGGGCAGTTGCAAGGGTCCGAAATGTTGTGTTTTTTATGAAGAAAATGAAAGACCTTGATGAGTTGAGAACAAAGCTGCCTTTGGTTTCTAATTAAGTCCCATTTTTCCGGAGATGAGATTTTGGCCCAAAATACATTGTTTTAAATGGGAATTCCGCGTAGTGACGTCACTACACACACAAATTTTTGTAACTTTACACGCGTATATCTCTAAAACCAAGACACTTAGGAAAAAACCAAAGGCACCATTGTTCTCAGCTTATCAAGAACCATCATTTTCTGTATGAAAAACACAACATTTCAGACCCTTGCAACTGCCCCATTGATAAAATTTGAAAAATAATGTTTCTTCGAGCGCCTTTTATTAATCGTGTGTGCAAAATCAGCACCATGCTGTAGGGATATTTAACTACCCACTTAATGTAACAAGGCAAACATTGATAAGCCCTAACTTCGCTATAAAAATTACCCAAACGTTCATAGTGCACATATCTCAAGGCTATTCGAACGTAAGACGCTGTTAACAAAAAAAAAAAAAAAAACAAAACAAAAAAAAACAAAAAAATGTGCAATCTGGATAGGTTGAACAAAGTTAACTAATTGGATTTTTTTAATTAAAATTTCAACTTTTATTTTTGTTAGACAAACAATTTTTTGTCGCTAATTTCATCTAGAATTCAAATAAAATCCACACATTCGCACGCATATAGTAAGATAATTAACTTTAATTTCATATTGAATTCAAATAAAATCCACACATTCACGCCTAACAAGTTAATTAACTTTGTTCGTCTGTTCAAGATGAACATTAAAAAAAAAGGGGGGGGGGAAAAAAAAAAAAAAAAAGTTCTCTCTCTCAGTGCAAAAGAGCTGAAGTTACGTGTACCAAAAATTCACAAAAACATAAATTTTCGGAAAAGCTAATCAAGAGTCCCTACCCAAGAGTCTGTATACCTTATTGTTGTCTATAAAAATGATCCTTGAGCCATGCTGAACAAAAAATAATTAAAACATTTAAAAGAAATAACAAAAATAAAAATTAAAAAAATTGAAAAAATCGCATACATGCAACCTCTTCTTAAATAAGTGTGAAATTATTCATTTCAGAGCTTAAAATGAGTCTAATAACATGGTTTTGATGGGCAAGAAAATTAATAATCTAAAAAAAAAAAAAAAAAAAAAAAAAATCAAAGGAAATATCAAAAATTTTGTACCGTTGACGAATTAAAGATTGTCGCGAGATTTTCACTCATTTTCAGTTATGGGTGTATGAGTGTGGGGCTGATCTGCAACGGCTTTTCCCGCCCCAGCCACCCATCCGTACTGGCCTCTTGCCTGCAAGGAGTGAGGAGTATGAAGAGTGGCCGAACCGGTACCTTGAAGGCGAAACTTAGCTTGCGAATATCTCGCGACAATATTTAATTCGTCGATACTACGCCCAGAACCAGATTACTCATGCTTCGATCTAGTGTGCGGCGGGTTGCGGGGCGCCCAGGAGTTATGACGATGACGCTTTTAAACGGAAGAGAAAATCCTTTTTAAATGTGGAGAATCGTTTTATATTAAAAGCGAAGAAGGGACAGGCGCAAGGGCGAAGGGAATGGAAACGGAGGAAAAGATTTCGCTCGCGCCAAGTTCCGCGGCCACCGTTGCCAGATTTTGCCTAAAAACATTTTCATAGTGTCCTTTTAACCCTTGCAAGACCGCGGGGTGGGGGTCTGAAACGACCTCAGACCCATTTTTTTTTTTTTTTGCATAAAATTCCCATGTTTTTACAAATTAATTTTCGAGATTTCGCGTGATATTTAAGATACAAATATTACTGGTGACATTCTTGTCAATTTTAAAATTTTCATGTTAATGTTTTTGTACGTATAATGTCACAACGCAGAATGGGTCTGCTGCATACTTTTGCTATGAAACATTGATTCTCACGAAAAATCCGGCGAAGATTAACGATACGCACATTAGAAACGATCAAAAGCGATGAATGATTAACTCGGGGAGTCACTTTCATTTCAAATCTCTCTCTCTCTCTCTCTCTCTCTCTCTCTCTCTCTCTCTCTCTCTCTCTCTCTCTCTCTCTCTCTCTCTCTCTCGCTCTCTCTCTCTCTCTCTCTCTCTCTCTCTCTCTCTCTCTCTCTCTCTTTCTCTCTCTCTCTCTCTCACTCTCTCGCGCTGTCTCTTTCTTTCTTTATTAAACATGTGCACTGGGGCGCCTAGAAACTTTTGCTATTAGCAAAAGAATAAGAAGTCAATCTGATGTGGAAACAGCGAAAATCACGATAGTGACACTAAACAAGGATAATCATAGTAAACTCAGGAAGACTAATAACAACAGGATACTAATAAACTCAGGAAACAGACATAAAGGCAAGATCGTAATGGCGGTTCAACGCAGGTATCATGGGAGATTCCAGTCTAATTCGTTACTTTCTCTCGGAAACACTGTCTCAAATTAGATAGAAATCTCCCATGATTACCTGTGTAACTGCGTCATTGAGCCCGATTGTGAGAGTAAAATTTGTGATATTTTAGAGCGCTCATCGTCATTTTTACAAATTTTTAGACAAGAATCAACTCTTCAGTCCATGTAGTAAAAGTTTGCAAGAGCCCTATTGCATTTAATGGCGGCGCACAAGAGTTTAATGTGTCTGAACTTTCGGCGCCCAGGAGTCAGAAATCTCTCCATAAAAAGGGACTCTCCAGAGTCTCGTGATGGAAACCCTGGTAAAAATGACGACTATAACCGTTCCAAAAACGACTATAAACATAGTTGGCCAACTATGGATTATAGTTGGCCAACTATAGATTATAGTCGGCAACTATGTTTATAGTCGTTTTTGGAATAGTCGTATAGTCGTCATTTTTACCAGGGAATGTTGTATAGGGAGTACCGACACGAACTCAACGAGTTGTGATTGGTCGTTGGTTTTAGCCCTTAACGGAGGCGAACAGGAGTCGACAACTTCGAAGGTTTACACAAAAGAGTTGATGAAAGGAAAGAGGAGAAGAGGAACGTATGGTATGGGAACTGTTCGGAATGCCGGCAATCCACCTGTCCACCACTTTTCCACTGTCGAACTTAATCTTCGATTGCGTTCACGTCAACGCGGTAGAGCAGGAGAGAGAGAGAGAGAGAGAGAGAGAGAGAGAGAGAGAGAGAGAGAGAGAGAGAGAGAGAGAGAGAGAGAGAGAGAATGATACCATGTTATAAGTCCTATATCAAAGTGTGACAGCATGGGCGATGCCTCGTATTTTTTTAACCTAAAACTAAAAATTGTAATTAATCCGGTGGAAATCGCTTTTAAATGAAAGTTCAAGGTTTTTAGAGTGGCTATGTATCTGGACACAACATTTTAAAAGAACTACCCAGGTGAGACAATTTGGCTTGTTTCTGACCTAGACGCGTGTAAGGTTATTTATCAATCAAAATCCTTCCTAAAGAAATAGTTAGTCATATCGATTTCTGTGGCCAGGGACCAAATAATGTTTAGTCCCCAGAGTAACTTACGCACGGCCATGTGACCGTGCATAAGCTCTCTGATTGGTCGAAACCGTGCGCAAGATGCACGCAAGTCAATTTGCGCACACTGCCGGGACCGTATACATTTTTTGGTCCCAGATCAAGGTACTTATATTTAACAGGTATGCTCGACTCGCTTCCCTCGTCATCTTTAGTGGCGCGCAGTTCAAAAAGCATTTCCAAGATGGCCGACAAAAGAAGAAAACATTGTATACTATTTCCAGAAAACATTGGGTTTCCCTATACAGAAAAGCAGAAAATAGCCCGATGTTTTTTTGGAAAGAGTATACAATGTTTTGTTCTTTTGTCGGCCATCTTGGAAATGCTTTTTGAACTGCGCGCCACTGAAGATGACGCAAGAAGCGATTCGAGCATACCTGTTAAATATAAGTACCATTGTTTCAAGTTAATTTGTCCCAATTTACTTTTGAAGGCTAAAAAATATCAGGCACACAAACCGAACCCGTGCAAAATGTCCATAAGAGATTTTCATCATGGCTCTCTCCATGAAGTTTCAATATCACGTCCCATAAGTCCTCTGTATCGATATAGCTCGTTGGTCTAACCTCTCACCATGAAGGGATTCTTCAAAGAGTAAACAAGAGTCGCAATTGAATGGAAGGCCTGCGTGGTCAACGTAGATAAGGGATCCGAACGCGGGCTGGCCTCAGATTGGCTGCAACGCGTGGAGCAAAAATGTCTTAGGGTATAGGGAAATTAACACGGGGTTTTCGTTCCGGGACGTTTATCTCGAAACCTGTGCAAAATCGTCTGTAAACAATGGAGCTGTTGCAAACTTTTGCTACTGGCTTATTAATAGTTGATAATGGGTCAATATACCCTGTAAAAATAACAATTAGCGCACTAAAAAGTCACGAAATCCACTCCTAAACTCACAAAATGCTTTTAAACGTGAGACCTTAATGGCGGCCGAGGCCGCGGTTTTCTTATGGCAATTGTATGCTTCTTCTTCTTCTTGTGTGGTGTTGCGAGAACACCTCGTGTAGATGGCGCTGATTGAAGATAGGGAACTCCAATGAAAACCGCGGTCCCGGCCGCCATTACGGTCTCGCGTTTAAAAGCATTTTGTGAGTTTAGGAGTGGATTCCGTGATTTTTTAGTGCGCTAATCGTTATTTTTACAGGGTATTACCCCATAATCAACTATTAATAAGCCTGTAGCAAAAGTTCGCAACAGCTCCATTTATGCGAGTCGATTCAGCAGAATTTTCGGAACAAATTGATAGGTCATAAGTGCCACTTTATTGCAAATTCGAAAAGACTGTTTCAGTTGAAAAGTACGCACAATAGTGTGTTTACATGCTTGGCGTGTGTTTGAGTAACTCACTATTATGTGTAATTTTCAACTGAAACAGTCTTTTCGAATTTGCAATAAAGTGGCACTTATGACCTATCAATTTGTTCGGAAAATTCTGCTAAATCGACTCGCATAAATTGCTTAGAGACGATTTTGCACACGTTTCGAGATAAACGTCCCGGAACGAAAACCCCGTGTTAATTTCCCTATACCCTAAGATATTTTTGCTCCAAGCGTTGCAGCCAATCAGAGGCCAGCCCGCGTTCCGATCCCTTATCTACGTTGACCACGCAGGCCTTCCATTCAATTGCGACTCTTGGTTACTCTTTGGGATTCTCCTTGCAACTGCCCAGTAAAAGTTTTTTTCTGCACGATTCGACAACTATGTTTAGTGGTGATATTTATCTCCTTGCGCGCTCAATTCAAAAGGAAAAAGACTTCCTCTTTAAACTTTCGCGCAAGAAGAAAATAATCACGGAACGAGTCAAAATCAACGGACCGAAGTTTAAGGATAAAACGATGCTCCCGTGCGCTCCCCCCTCAATTCCCCCTCCTCAAATCTTTCTGCGGGACCCTGGAGATTACGAGCGCCTTCAAACCGGGTGGATACCACCATGGGCAGCACGAGTGTATAACTGGGCGCGGCGAAAAGGAGGAGGAATTTTAAAAGTAAAGTTTCTGACTTTCTTCCCGCACGGTAAAGATGTTCAAGGAAAATTCCTATTCGCTCTGAGTAGCGGAGATGGGACAAGTTTATCATTAAAAGCGCTTCTCCTTCCCCGCGGCCCTGGCTTCTCTTTCCTCGCGAAACTATGCTTTCAGTTTTAGCTAGTAATTCTTGTGCATTATGGATACGGCTGTAATGAAGATCTGAGCAATCTTCTATTTAACGCGGGATATACGTGGAGTGGACGTGGGTGAATATGGTAGATACAGTCAACGAATTAAATAATGTCAGTCGAAACCTTAGATTTTTGCTCAGGCAAGCCACCTGTAATGCTTGGATTCACAGTGACAAAGTAGGTACCTACTACAGTTGATGTTAGTCAGAAACGAAATTTCTCTTTCCCTGTTTCCAAAACAGAACAAATAACGTTAAATTTTCGGTCCCCCATGTTGTTCAATGTCATACTACTATACTTAATCCAATGGATCTTCTCAAAAGTTCTCAACTAACTTTTATCATATAATAGATGATCTACTTTCAAACGAGTATCTAGTATGTGATCGGAGGGCGTTGGATCAACCTTTTTAGAGCATGAGTGTCATGCTCTATTGAAATCGTTTCTACAAGGTCAATAATGCTTTTCTTATAGGAACGGCATGGTTCGGGGGTCCGCTCGGGGGATCGCTTGGTTTCAGTATCGAGAACGGGTCCTCGAGGACCGATTGACCCATGTGATTCCGCCAATCCGGTGTCCTCCCAATTTGTCGCTTTTTCTTTGTGGCGGGAGTTTTTGGCCAAGATTGAGGTTAAGCATTTTTGGGAATGTAATTACGTTACTAATTTGGATCAGACTTCAACGAAATTTTCTGTATGAGATATTGGGGTTTTATATCAGAGGATTGTGTCCATGTTTCGTGTATTCTGCGATTTAAAATGCATTTAGATGATTTCAAATTTCCAATCCTGTTATTGTTGATGTTTCGGTCCGCTAAAAGAGTTCGTTTGGGGAACGCGATCGGCGTTGCGTTTTAAGGTGAATCCTCAGCGACCTGTAGTAAGATTCTCATCCGCTAGATAACGCCACTGTTCCGCGGTCCAGAAACCATGCTTTTTCCGCCTTTAATCGTTAATTGCGAGAGCTAGAGTTAACTTTTCGAAAATGTAAGAACGTTGCGTTCTAGATCAAATCCTAAGAAAAATTTAAGACCATTCCGAGCCATGGACGAAGATATAACTAAGGACTGCCGACTTCCTATCTCCGCCCGTGTTAAAACCTGTTAGCGGGTTTTCGAGCGCGACCGCAGCGCTCCAAGCAGCAGTAAGGGTCAACTAAAAGCGAACCGCTGCAGCGGTGGCCGCTCCGGCTCCCTTTCTCCCATGCCTTCCCGCAAATGTATACCGTGTAGGTAATTTGAATCACGATTGAACGAAGGGAACAAATGATCAGCGAATTAAAAGGAAGCAAAATCCGCTAAAAAGCAAACGTCTGGAGTATTTCTTGAAAGATTCCTGAATTGTCGAAAATGATTAATCAAGGACTGAAATACTATACATCACAGTTAACCTCAAAACGGAATCAAACAAGAAAGAGTACATAGACATTTGTTTTATTAGTAGAGATCAGGCGACTCTTTTAATTTGCTGATGATTTCTGTTACCTTGTCCAAAGTTGATTCTGAATTTCCCTTGCTTTCGATCTTCCATTGAGATACTGAGTTATCTGATCCTCTTGGGTCGCCGACAACAGTTGACAGCCGTGCCATAACAGACCAACTCCAACAACGGTTTTAGCAGTAGCACAGCATGTGAGCATGGACATATCGCCAGGATCGCTCACTTGAAAGAGTAGTTCAGCTGACCGCTGCTTGGAGCGCTGGGGTCGAGAGCAAAACAGGACTAACAACAGTCGGCAGTCCTTAGTTATATCTTCGTCCATGGTTTTGCGACGACCTCCCGTCCCCTTTGCCCTCCCCACGAACTACTGCACCTACGCCTACAACAGTTGCTTGCCGCGTTGTGCAGATTGCATGAATGATGTGTGTCCATCTACTTCATCCCAATTTCACAGCCATCACGGATGCCACGCCCGCCACGGGTCTTCTACCTGGTTTTATGCGACATCGGTCATCGTGGCCCAGTGTTACATGGTAATCAGCGGCGGATTCGGGAAAGGCACGCCCCCCCCCCAACTCACGGTAGCCTTTGCCTTTTTTCAACAGAAAAAAACCCATAAATTCCTCCCTGCAAATTTGAAAATTCATAGGCGTGAAGCCCCCCCCCCTAAAAGAATTTTCTGGATCCGCCATTGGTAGTAATTTTTGCGGCACACTGCGCCGGATTCCCGTGCAAATTCCTACACTTACCTTTCTCCCCTTTTCTGTCAATGGGCGCTCCCCGAGGGGGGGCGCGGCGCCCCCCCCCCCCAATTCAGAAAAATCAAAACTTTACAATAAAAAAGAATCGGAACATTCGAAGATCAAATAATAACGAAAGGAGTAAGAGTTAACAAACTTTATTCTTAGTTTACTTTACAATTTTAATTAGGGGCGTAATTTAGGGGGGGGGGCAGGTAGGGAAGTAGCCCCCCCCCTAAGCAGTGGTGCCCAACCACCCCTTGCCACTATACAGCTCGCCCCCCAGTTTCAGGATTCCTCTCCCCCCCAGATCTAGACCTCCCCCTGATTTTTTACCCCCCCCCTCCTGATTCAGACGACATCATACTTCCCACCCGTCATCTCCCTCGCCGAAAGAAGTTTTAAAATCTACTAGTATGAATGTGTCTACATTGGCAACTACCGTTGGCAACGAGAATTTTGCGAACTTCCTTGAAAATTCAGAATCCTCTGGTCGATAATTACATGATTAGAGAATGTATAGGCAAGAGTTTTGGTTTTTTTAAATTTTAAATAGGTTAACTCTTAGAATTCATCAGGCAATGAAAATAAAAAAGGGAAAAGTTGTATTTAGCTTTTTACTATTTCTATCATCTGATGCTGTCACTTTATTCATAATATAAAACACGTAAAAAAAGAATTACTTTTGATACAACTACATGCTACAATCACTTACATTTCTACCATTTGGAAGGAAAATTGATTTATTTTCTTTTTTTGGGCGGAAGGGGGGGGGGGGGTTCTCTAGACTTGCCCGTCTCTAGGTGGTGTCCCCTAGACCTTCCTTTGACATTCAAAAAGTTGCCCCCCCGGGGCAATTGTTTTGCGGGTGCCCTTTCTTTGTCCATGGTCTCTGAACCAAAAATTGAACGTTCTTCCGGTCTTGGTTGCCTTCTTTTCTCATAATTTAGACACGGCCACCCTGTAAACCCCACAACAAGTTAAAGTCCGCAATCCGCACCCTCGACCCGCAGCCACTATAAAAAGAAAATTTGCCGGTTGACTTGCAGGTACTCTCCTCCTCCTCCCCCAACTTAGATTAGACACAAATAAAAAATTAAAAAAAAAAAAAAAAAAAAAAAAAAAAAGTGAAAATAGAATGTATGCCCCAGCAAAGGGCCCCCTCCACAGTTTTCCAAGAGGGGGAGCGACCCCTTGCCAGCGTAACTCCGAAAAAAATTCCAACTGGGGTCCAAGTAACTCAAGTAAGGTCTAAAAATAAAATCAGATGGACCCAAAAATTTTAACGGCGAGTCCCGGTAAGTTTACTCTTTTGATCGGTCCAAACCGAATTGCGATATACGATTTACTCTCGAGATATCGATTTTTAAAAGGGCGCGCGGTATGGGGTCAGAAATCTAAGATTCTCTAAAATCCGCGAATTTCGACTCTCATGGACCTAGCATGCCCGTGAGAAGTCATAGGGGTTTTTTTTGAGTTCACATAAATTTCTTTAAAGGGCCCTGACAAATGTCGGACCGATAAAGTCTATATCGGGGGGGGGGTGGGCCCCCAAATCCCGCGTAAGTCTCACGTACAAGTCTAAAATGCGGCCGCGGGGGGTCCCATAAGATCCGTTTAAAAACTTGGGTGGATCTGAATTTTTTTTAAGAATTATCTAAAACTGAAGCTACCGCCCAAACCAAACCGCAGTGCGCAATCCATCGATTCGTTCTCGAGATATCGATTTTTCAAAGGCGCGCGGTCTTGTCAGATGACCTTAGGGGCGCTGGAGGCTGGAAAAAGGCGAATTTCGTCTCTCACGAACCAGTCGTGTGCCGTATTATATCGGTTCCGCTTTTTTTCGGGTCCCAATGATGTCCCGAGAGGGGCCCCAAAGCAGTTTGAGCCAAAAAAAATCATCTTAGGGGGGAACTACCCCCGTTTTAGCGTAACTCTGACAAAAATGTCTAACGCGGCCCGAGAGGTCCCGTAAGGTCTTAAATAAAAATCGGATGATCTGAAATTTTTTAGGTTGTCAGTCACAAAAACAAGCGCTTTCGACCGGTGCAAACCGAATTGCAATACATCGATTCACTATCGAGATATCGATTTTTCAAAGGCGCACGTCTTTTCAGATCGAACATTGAAATAAGCTGTGGATACTCTGTATCCGCGAATTTCGTCTCTCATGGACCGTTTAAGCCCCTTAAAAATCGAATGACTTTTTTCAAGTTCATATTACGTTCCTTAAGGGCCTTGATGAGTTCGGATGACATTTGATCAATATTAAAATTCATTTTTTAATCTGAGACAAAAAAAGCTGAAACCATAAAGACGAAGATTTCCATCGTGATGACTTTTGGGTTTAAGCGAGGAAAATTCTATAGAAGTCCCAAATAACTGACTAACTTTCCGGCTTGCTAGGATTGGTATTAAAAATTTTTCCCTTTCCGATGACTTTGGTTCAGGCGAGAGAAATCTAAAAAAATCCCAATAACTAAACTAGACTTTACGGCTTGCTAGGGTTGGTATTGGTCATCCGATTTTAAAGGGAAATATCACTATCGAAATCGATTTTCAAAACCACAGTATTCACCTCGCCTCGTGAAAAACGTTTCAAACACGCTATAAGTAAAATTTTTATTCCCACTTTGACCTATCAAGTTATTTTTTCAGCGATCACTGTTATACAAACACAAATGCAGCGTTGCGATTTACTTTGTCGCAGTTTTTTTACTAT
The DNA here is from genome assembly GCA_011764245.1 of Trialeurodes vaporariorum. Lineage (NCBI taxonomy): Eukaryota > Metazoa > Arthropoda > Insecta > Hemiptera > Aleyrodidae > Trialeurodes > Trialeurodes vaporariorum. The sequence goes on from VMOF01000379.1 coordinate 17,103,356, forward strand.
CAATATGGAACTCCACACTTACAATGATTTACGGCCGACACTCATGCTCTCTTTGCTAACACTGTTCCAGTGTTGCAAGTTCCAACTTGTTTTTTTTTTTTTTGGTGGTTTTTGGAAAAAAAAGTCCTGTACTCAAAATTCGAGATAAACCAAACTTTGAGGGGCCTCCATTCGGGCACCGATTTCCAATCAACATCATTCATCGTCATTTACTAAAGGCTTTGAAACGAGCAGGGTCGGATTTACTTTTTACAGGGGCGGCTCGTGCAATTTGGCAACCATGCTATTAAGCAAAAATGCTGGTGAAAGTGTTCCCATGAATTTCCAGACCAAAATTTCGTGGGCATTCTTTCCGTGGGCAATTACTATTTCTCCATAAAATTTCATTGACTTCCGTAGGCAAAATATTATTTTTCCGTAACATTTAATTTCATTCCGAGGGCAGTTCATGGTTTTTCATAAGATTTTCCATGTAATTTCATGGAAAATAATAATTGCCCACGGAAATAATGTCCACGGAAGTTTGGTCATGGAAATTCATGGAACACTTTTACCCGGGTTACACTCACACCCCCTCTGAGTGGTACGAAAATTTGTCTGTCGCTCTGTCCTCCTCCCATTTGACGTTTTTGCTTCGAAAAGGGTCGGAGATATGGGGACAAAGTCACGTGATGGATCCTCTGTTTCCTTTTTTTAACATATTATGTTCAAACGGCCGGAGAGAGAGATAGAGAAGGGGAAGAGAGAGAAGAGAGAGAGAGAGAGAGAGAGGAGAGAGAAGAGGAGAGAGAGAGAGGAGAGAGAGAGAGAGAGAGAGGAGAGAGAGAAGAAGAGAGAGAGAGAGAGAGAGAGAGAGAGAGAGGTAGAGAGAGAGAGGAGAGGGGCAAATTCCTTTTCCACCCTGCACCCACTCTCACATCGCTTCACCTACTCAACTCGAATTATTTCCCCTTTTTTAACCCTGTCACAGGACATGTTTACACCCCCGAGCGCCGCGCATTGCTGCAGGGCGCAAAAAAGGGACAGTGATATCTGCACTAGGGGGCATCAGAGAAAGGGGGATTAGGGGAATCGTTTTGATCATCATCAAACAGACGGCGCGCGGCCTGTCCCTGGACCCTGACTATGACGCCGGTCGCATTTCTGCCTATCATTCTCACTTTAGGTCTAATCGGTGCGGTAAAGCGATGGGCAGATTTACTGATGAAATCCTTTTGTTTTTTAAATCAATGTTAACATAGAGATCTACCGGTTTTCACGTAAATCCGGGAACGTTTGGATGGAAAATGACAGGGCTCGATTGATTCCAGGAACAGTTTCGAGTGTTTTCGGTTATCCTTCCCTATTCCCCGGATAATCTGCTGCCCCGTATTACTTAACTACATTTAAATCCGCTAAACATACTCAATTTTAAGTGGTCTTGGCAAAATCCACAACCCAAAAACGAACACAGGAGAGTGTGCTTAAACGGCCGACACAAAATCTTTTTTCAACAACACTTTTTTTTTTTTTTTTTTTTTTTTTTTTTTTTTTTTTTTTTTTTTACAGGAGGACCGTTTTGAAATTTAAGGTTTTCGTTCATTTCGCAGAATACTTCAAAACCCTCCTCTTTTTTTTTCAAACAATCGTTTTTAACACGGAAGAAAAACTTGATATGGAATAGAATAGAATGACCATTGCAGAACGTTTCCACCTAAGGACAGCATTTCATCTTGGAACCCCAATGGATAGACATTTTTGGCTAATGGGTCTGTTGCAAAATTTTTCTAAGCGTTATGGATGGGTTTATTCCTGAATAAAATCACTTGAAAATAACGTTGAGAAATCAGAAATTTTTGAAATCCACCAATCTTTCAATAATCCGTTTAACAAAATTACAAGATGGCGGTCGAATGACACGGGAAAAAATGGTAGGAGTCCCGTAAAGTCCCTGTTTTACAATAAAGTTTTTTTTTTTTTTTTTTTTTTTTTTTTTTTTATATTAATTTAATTTTTGGAAAGTCGAACCTATTTTAGGTAATGCGTACATATACATTTTAACAAGAAATAAAACAGGAACGGGTAAAATGCTGAAATTCAACCTAAATTGGCGAGGACCAACCGTTTCACGGTTTGTGAGTGGTGGCCAATGAGCTATAACTTTAGAGTGGCAGCGGGCTGGTCCAGCTTTTGCCACACAGGGTAGAAGGAAACCTGGGGAAAAAACGGAATTTGGACGGCAGATTCCAAGGTTTGAGGTTAAAATTTTTTAGGTCGTTCGGAATTTGGGGGGAATTTGGTGACAGATTCCAAGGGTTTTAGGTTAAATTTTATAGGTCGTTTCCGGCGATGCCCGATTTGTTCACCAAACGACCGGAAACAACCTACAAATTTCCTCAAAATCTTTTTTTTGGCAAGATGGCGGCGCCCTAGGTGACAACAATGAACCAGCGGAACGTTCCTTGATGTGCCACTCTAAAGTTATAGCTCATTGGTGGTGGCTCTCTGCGCCTTTTGAAATTTGTTTTTATTAATTTTATTTTATTATTTTTCGAGTTGAAAATGGCTGCGATTTGAGCCGAAACGTCCTCGCCAATTTAGGTTGAATTCTAGCATTTTACCCGTTCCTAGGTTCCGTCTCTGATTCGTTTTTTCTGTCACTTTACTTCATACATTTTATTTTTATTTCATTTTATTTTTGGCTGTTGGTACGTGGTAAGTAGAGAGTTACATTTACTCTCTACTATGGTACATTTGAAGGATCGAGGCATGTAAAAATACCAGTGGTCACAACTGGAAGTAGCTCAATTACGGATTTTAGCCGTGGACCCGTGTTTGCAAGCATTCCTTGTGTGCATTTCATTGATGAATAAAACCGAGCTCCATTCATATATTATGCAGTTCTTCAGAGACGTTCTTCATGCATAAACATTTTCCTTGGTTGCCCCTAGTCGGATGAGGTATATTTAAGGCGCTCTTAACGCGAAGGAGGCTGAGATGTATGGAGTGTGATCACAAACTAGAATAAATCGCGTAAGAGCAATAGAAATCCAGAGACTGAGGATTGAAGAGGCACTCGAGAAGTGCTTATCATCCATTCAAATTGGTGCGAAAAGGAGCACTTTCCACTGATTAGGACAGATCGCTCAGTGGGGGATTCTCCGGATACTATTTTGGACAACGCAGCCCGATTTTTGCCCAGTCTGTGCAGTGAAAAAAAAGAACTAGTATTTACCATCTATGCATAGCTGATTTTGGAGTCTGCTATCAAGTATGGTAAATGCGACGTATACCTATAGTGGTAATGGTAAATTAGGATAACCTGTTTGTACATTTCACCACAAGGTACGTTGCATTTACCATATGATGGTAAAATTTACCATACTTAATAGCAGACTCCAAAATCAGCTATGCAGATGGTAAATACCAGTCTACATTTCCGAGTGGTGTCCATTCCTAAATGGAGTTGCGTAATTTTGCTGAAGCAATATGACCAGGGCATCGGACCGCGGCAAAAATCGGTTCGGGTTCGGTTCGCGGTTCACACTTCACGAAAAAAAAGGTTCGCGGTTCGGTTCGGGTTCACGCGACTTTCCGGACCGCTCCGAACCGGTTCAGACATTTGTGAACCGGTTCGGAGCGGTTTGGCTCGGAAAAAAATTTGGTCGAGGTCGAACATTTGCGGCGGCATGGCAGTTGAGGGTCGAACAACTTAAATGTACTTAGTTTTATAGATTGTATACTTCAACCAGCCCTATTTGCTACTATGGGGCAAAGTTTCGCAACAGACACACAGCTCAGGAGGCAGAAACAGAAAAAACAGTGGACTAAAAGAAGACAAAATTGGTCAGAATGTATTGGTTTAGACCCTTATAACGTCTAACGAATCAGTAGACCAATTAACGTTCAGTTGCTTCAAACTAGTTTAGATGCGTGACTCTGGGTAATCTTTCTATGCGAAAAGTTTGCGATTTTGAGATCCATCGAGTACTCACAGAGTAAATGCTCAAACTTTTTGCTAGTTCAATTTTCAGGGTTTTTTTCAAGACCTTTACTAAGCCGTTGACCGTTCAAAACCGGGTTCAGCCAGTCGGTTCGGTTCGGGTTCGGGTTCTCCGCCTCAGTGGAAAAAAGGTTCGCGGTTCGGTTCGCGGTTCGAAAATTCGGCGGTTCGGAACGGTTCTCGGTTCACGGTTCGGTTCGGTCCGATGCCCTGAATATGACACGTTGATTCTAACGTAAAATTTGGCGAAAATAACAATTACAATGAGCACATTACAAACTTTGATAGTCCACCCATTAACTCAGGGAATCACTTCCATTTTAAACAACTCCCGCTTCACTAGACACTACCCTATACCGCCACCATCGACTTACAACTACACAGACGGAATCATTACGCTTTTGTAAACATCAACGTATAACTTACAAACATTTGAATGTTTCGTTTAGATATGCATGCAATTCTTTTACTATTTTGTATAGATAATCTTTGATGAGCCAGAAAAGTCCAGATAGCAAATGCAGCCAATACATTTCATGCATTTAGAAGGGAATTCCATAATTTTGTAGGTACGATGTTGCTTACCTATATACACGATGAAGGTTCCATCTACAGAGTGGTATATGCCGGTGCAAATAGTGTCTTCATAATGTAACGCGGGCTTGAAATTGAAGTGATTTCCTGAGTTCTGTTAATGAGTGATTTTCGAACGTTTTTAATTCGCGTATCGTTATTTTTACCGAATTTTGCGTTAGAGTCAAGGTTCAATATATTGTTGTAGCGTAAGTATGCAACAGACCCATTGGCGACGCCCATAGAGCATACAACTACAGGCTACCCTATATTGTCTTGACTCTCCAAGGACAGTCGCCAAATTAAATAATGTCAGTCAAATCCTTTAATGTTGGCAAGGTAGGCCACCTGCAATGCTTCAATTCATTGTGTTAAGTGTTGCAGGTTGCCTATATACCTAAACCAAAATGTGAGGAGTGAACTGATATTATTTAATTCGTTGACTGTACATAAATGGACACTAATTATTTCTATCCAGAAATTTCTGCGCCACGCCCAACTGTGTGCTGTAAGCGCAGGTTCAAAATCCGATCTCGAGACGAAATCGGATTGTCGGGATGAATCTCGATCTGAATAGACGGAACCCCCGCCTACTGATCCCGAAAAACATTCTCGTCTTTTCTTCTTTTGTCGAGTTTACAATATTATATTCACGCGGCCCCACTCGTCCGACGCTGTTTAACAATAGGCATGCAGCCTTGCCATTTGTCGGGTTTT